>AP026538.1:17217258-18417258 GCA_026075535.2 Tricholoma matsutake
TGTTTCTCCAGAACTGTGCTTTGCCCCCCTGGATGTATGAGAGAGCAAACATAATCCTAGACTCGGCTGTATGAAACTCTGGCTTCCTCCCATGGACGTACAATACTATAGACCTGATAAAAGATTTTGTATTCTCCATGGTACCGTCAAAGATTTGCGGGGGTGCATATTTAGGTAAGCGCAGTTTTCCATTTCCAGACTTCTCCCCTGTCTCTCCCTCCTGTGACATCCACTCCATCATCTCCTCCATCTCATCATCTCTATCACCTGTCATCTCTGGCTGTCTGGGCTGTGATGTGGTCAACACTGACACTAATTGCGACATTTGCACTGTAAGTGCATCAATCTTCACTTCTAGCACTGGCATGGGAACAGGGTTAGGACTGGGATTAGAACTTGAGGGTTCAGACATAATTGTAAAATCTGTGATGAGTCACTTCTTCAACAATTCAAGACTTGTTCTTCAAAACCTCTCCGAATGTTTACAGGTCACATGATGGTTTGTCGATCGTTCGTCAATGGTTCATCGTTCGTCGAGCGCCTAATTTGGCACTTTGGATCAATACCCCTTCCAACAGTGCCTGATCTCGGAGATATCACTGAATTTGGCCTGTAACTAAAATAGTCATCCGAATAGAGTAATGTAAATCATATCCAATCAGTTGTCCAGTTGCAGCTGTCCTAATGACGAGTACTGCCTCTCAATCGCAATGTAAGGCGAGGCCTGGTGTCGGCTTATGAAAGAAAAGGTAGATTACATATATGCAAGTACTTCTGGCTCGTGCTGAAAGGATGAGTAATTGGATGTGGCGCAGTGAAACAATGACGTATGCACAAGTAAGAGAAAGTGCACTGATATGGGAAGTTGTGTTCTTCTGTTAGGGCAACACCCACTATCTGCTAGCTAAGACCATGCATGTTCTCTCTACAAGAAGGGGGCGGGATCTGCGTGCATGATGGGGGAATTGATGGTTTTGATGCGAGGGGTTATTTATAGATGAGTTTGTTGAGATAGGCCATTCACACCACAAGCATAGGTGGAATACCTAAGAGAACACAACTGGGGTCCCCTAGGTGTATATTTAGGGTTTATATACTATGTTACATATATTGTACATTGTTGTTATCAACACACACATACAGGTGCATACATAATGATGTGTGCAAAATAAAATTCTCATGCTATCAAAGTGTAGTGTAATTCAACATAATAAAATAAAATGAAATTTTATTAGGTAATGGGGCTGTTTCCTAACAGCACAGGGCTCTCCTATCGATGGAGTTGCTCATGGGGCTGGAGGCAGGTTGTGTGTCAGCGTCAGCATTGGCATCCTTGTTGGGTTGTTGTGGTGGGTCCTGGGACTGTGGTGGGGCCCTGGTGCTTGTTCTTTGTTGTCGTCAGTGCCTACCGTCATCCACTCACCCTACCCAACCTGCAAGCAGGCACTTGCAGCAGTGGGAGTGGGTGGTAGGTCAGTGTTGTTGTGGATTTCTGTTTGGGGGGGGGGCACATCAGTGTGATGTGGCATGCTTACAGGGGTTGGTGGGTGCTTACTAGGTAGGTATCCCCCTCCTGGGGTCTCCTGGCATCCCTCTGTACCTGTACCCACCTAGCCCATGTCAACAGCCTCACATCCCATTTGAAAGGGGAGGAGGGGATTGGGTGGCTGTGGGCATGCATTGCATGTTTTTCGTCACAGCAGGTCATCCCCAGTAGTATACAACCTAAAAAGCAATAAATTACATTTAGTTGACTGATAAAAAGAAAAATAAAAAATAAAAAAACTTATCTATGGCCCAAACAACAGTTGCCATTGTTTGGGCCCATGTTCCATCCAGTCAGCTCATTTGAAAGTGGTGGTGATGGTGGCAGTGGGCATGGGAATGGTGGTGGTGGGTGCACACACAGTGGTGGTGGTAGAGTGGAGAGGAGGAGGAAGCAACATTGACAACGGTGGTGGTGGTGTTCCCTCTGCATCACAAGCAGCTGCTTGTAGGTGTGGGGCAGGTATGTTCACTGTCTCCTCCATCCCTCCTCCCTGGCCCCCTCGGCATTGTTCCCTTCCCCACTGTCTATCATCTCGCAGTGGGGTGGTGGTACCGTCTCCTAATTGTACCTGCAACCTGTATCCACCCTGTGAGGTGGGTGGTGCTGGTTGATGTTGGGGTCTGCAGGGCCAGGGGCAGTTGCCACATTGTTGGCAGCATCTTGTTTTTCCCTGTTTGGGTGTTGGTGTTGGCAGCAGTGTTTGTAGGTGGGTGCTCTGTCATTTGAGGGCCTCATTGTGGCCAAAGCACCCACCATCCACCCAATGAGAAGTTGCTTGTCAGCATGGGGGTGGGTGCCCTGTTGTCTGCATTGGCATGGTATGGGTGTGGATGGTGTTCACAGTGAGCACCTGTGATCCATGAGCAGCTGCTCATGAGCATGGTGCAGGTACTTTTGCACCATCTGTTGTTGCCATTGTGCCCTGTGGGTGTGTTGTCAGTGTGATGTGGCAGATGTTGAGGGATCAGGTGCACACCTTGCAGGTACCCAGCTTCACAGGCCTCCTGGCGCCTCCCTGGTGTCATTTCTGTGAGTTTGTCATCATCGTGCAAGACATCTCTATGAATACAAACAAGCATCTCCAGTTACTCGACTAATTTTCGTGATGTTGTGGAATCCAGAATTTATGCATCACTGAGGAGGTGAAACTGGAACCAAAGTTATAAGCCTGGCTTACTATGCTACTGTATTGATGTATTTGGATCCATGCATGTACGAAGTCGGGTAGTTCATTGATTGCTCTCTTCTTCTTCCTTCTCCCCCCTTCGATATCTCCTATTACACCATCTACTCACTTTTGGAATACTATGCTGTGTCTTATCACCTTGCATGATTAAGAAGTGAGTCTTAGTATTCCACTATTCGCTCTCTCCTATTGTTTCCTGTCTCTTTTTCGGAGCCAGGGTTCCAACAAGGAGATAAACATGGCCAAATAATCTCATCAAAGATACCGCATCAGCAAGAGCACATTTTGATTGCTGACTTCCGAACTTATTGGGTTTGTGGAGGATTCACTGTGCATGAAGCAAGCCATAAACTGGCAAGGTTGCAAGGTAGGAAATGTACTGTTTCAGGCCCACTTCCCATACAAAAAATCTTGGAGCTCTGGGATTTGAATTTGAGTTGCTGTAGTGATGCAAAATTTGCCAACTTGCGGCTTTTTAGACATGGCTTGCGAGCTTGCGAAATCCCATCAAATTGCATCAAAATCGCACCATATAAGGAAATAAAAGCTCGGACAAGCTCGGAAAAGTTGCCTGTCAAAACACTGATGCCGATCTGCGCAAAACTCAATAGTATGACTTACTTCTTTTGTAGGCATGGTCTACACAACCTATTTGACAGTTAAAAGGCACAACTGAAGCATAAATACAACTAGGATGGCGAGCCCATAACTTTGGGCAATCTCAATCGGCTTAGCCAGCTCAGAGCCGCTCAGGGCGACTTAGCACCATTTTGATC
This sequence comes from Tricholoma matsutake, assembly GCA_026075535.2. Classification (NCBI taxonomy): domain Eukaryota; kingdom Fungi; phylum Basidiomycota; class Agaricomycetes; order Agaricales; family Tricholomataceae; genus Tricholoma; species Tricholoma matsutake. The sequence continues at coordinate 17,220,770 of AP026538.1, forward strand.
GGCTCAAGTGCCTAAGCCGTGACATCACTAAACTGTAGGAAGGAATTTGAACCATCTCGAACCTTACTGTATCTTTATCTGTATTGTATACCACCATTTTCTAGGAGGTAGGTCATGTTGAGAAAGCGGTATCAATTTCAGCCACGCCACCAAGTATACTGTCTATGTCAAACGGAAATCCTTCCGTATGTTCGGCCTCTTCGGCGGAGTTCATCCCTAGGCCATATGCCTAGACCCGTAGCCTCGCACAAAAGGAAAAGGTTCATAAGTGTATCACATCGACACAGTCCACGTACTGTGAATTTCTGTGCTGACTGTCCTGCGATTTTACTTAAAGGCGTGCAAGACAGGGATAGTATACTTATATTAGATATAACATCTGATTTCCATGCCACGTGGCCATTTATGCTACAGTTGACTTTCTGTGAATACTTGATGTACACACCGCTTGGACGATGGCGGATATGATTATTTGATTTCTTGCCGGCGGCTATTTGCCTCCTGCAGGGGGTCACGGTTAGGCTTACTATGGGAAGACGACGACGCTGCGGGCATGTTTTCATCCTTTTCTTCTAGTACTTCGTATCAAGCGCTATCACGGGCGTCATTACAGGAACTGTAATGAACGACAGAGATACACATTTTATCAGAGTCGCAGCCCTTAACGATGTCGGGATTATCGTTGCCCCACAAAAATCTGTCAGGACTGCAATTTCGGAGCTTTCAGTGCATTATTTGCATTACCAAAGATAAATAAATATCATGGCAAGCAGTTCTGCATAAGGTATAAATACACATTGAGTATATGGACAAGCTGATGCCGATATCCAGCTCGAGGGCTTGACACCAACCAGCCAGTACACATTCTTGACACATTCCAGTGTGTTGCCATCCAACTTTCAAAGTAACAAAAAGCTCCCCAGATCACCGCTGGTTCTTTAGATTTACATTCAATTCACATTTCACTGTGTGTTTATCTCTAACACATCCATTGCTCTCGCTGACCATAAGTGACCAATGATTCAGCGTTTTCAGCCCGAGATTAGACCATGAAATTCTCTCAATCACTCGTTTTTTTTGTCACCGCGGCTCTCACCATCCCTTCTACCCTTGCCCATTTTCACGTTTCGATACAAACATGGGCGGATGGCACTGAGCATATTGTTGCCATCCCTTCGGATTCGTTCGGCAAATGCTTCGGCAATGATTTCCGAACAATCGAAGATTCCTCCACACTCCCGTCCTCTTCCATGACAGTCCTAAACCTTTGTGGGACGTCAAGGATAATCATAATCAAGAATCCTGATGATGAAACCTGGGCTTCGTACTTCGACGGGGTAACCGAAGCCCTGGGGACGTGCTATCCAAATGTGGCAGAATATGGTTGTAGTTTGGGCACCATAAATGTTTCAGTGTCCGACAGGCTGGTTTGCTACGCCAACGCCGTTTGTTAGATTACGACTGTAGCGATAGACTGTGTTGCTTGAATATTTGCTATGCCAACTAGTTACGAGTCCTCGTACCTCGGACTCGTTCTTTTAACCTGACCATCCAGCGAAAAGTTAAGAGAGGCGGCTGCTCGGCAGGAACCGGAGCTTTAATTCTGCCTGGAGACAGGGTTTACATTTCGAAGTCAGCCCTATAGAGTATTTGAAACCCAGCGGGTTTTACCGACACGCGGATTTTGGACGAAAAAGGTAATTGTCACGTTCAGTCACAAGCCAACTAGTTTCCTTGCTTGCTCGTAAACAACAACTATCACAACAGGGAATAAAATGGGTACCATTTTAGTGTCATTTGGAATCCGTGAGTTTTTTGTTCTCTTTATCATACTAACTTTGCTTTCTCTTTTTAGTGCAAAGATGTGACGATGACGTCGAAAACAGGCACCCAAGCAGGTTTTCTGACCACTCTGCTGGGTATAAATAGATGCAAATATCAGAAAAAGAACTAAAAATCAAAAGAATTGCTGGCTCCTCCTGCAAAAGGTTGCAGCCATTTGCTGCTGATCAAAAAAACTGCTACTGGACTTAGTACTCTTCACAACTACTACTCATCCTTTCAAAATATCTTTTTTGTGCTGTCAGTAGTGAATAAGCTAACAACAGGTATTTTTGCTGAACAAATGGACCAGGTCCTCTTAGAATGATATGAATATGATTGAAATCTACAGTACATGGACAGAAGTACCTGAGCCTAACCTTTCATGTGTATTTAGCCCACAGCTGAGAATAAGAGATCCAGGGATGTGACAACTACCTAGAAGTCTTGCAATTGGTCACTGACTGCTGGGTATACTGCACTACAAGTTGCTTAAAACCTCCTTGATACCTGTGGAATAGCCTTCCAGTAGTTTGATAGTAGATTCATAGCAAAAAATTAGGGTGTGCAGATGAATATTGAGGAGTGACCAAGAAAGACATGATCCTAAGCAGAGTTTTGTCTCATTTTTAAATTACAGCAGGGAATATTAAATGGGAGACATTTGAAATGAACTAGGAGTGCTTGTTGGGAAGATGCAGCCGTATATCCAGAGTGGAGACCAATAATATTGGGTGGATGGCTAATAACTGACCCCTATGGCAGATAACTTGTGGCAGTGCCACTGTCTGGTCATTAACACTAGATCAATTTCCTTGGCCCATAGAAGCCCAAATAATCTTTTGAAAAGACAGAAACACCACATTACTGCTGCACTATTTTCATGTAAAACAAGGTAGTATGACAGGCAGAAGTACAGCAAAGAGAGACAAATGTTGTTGTGTGCATGGCAATTGCTGTGGCTAATAACATTATTAGACACCCAGCACAGTGATCAGTAAGCCCCCAAGCACCTGATGAAAGATGGAGAAGGAACAGTCCTCAATGTGTTTTTTTTTTGTTTCTTGTTTTTAGGAACTAACTAACTCCATTCCTTCACTTTTTAGGATCTAGTAGTAATGACAGATGCCGACACAAGACAATCTACATGAACAATTTTGTTGGTCCTATAGACTGGACCTTCAAACACTAGGTGTGGCTTTAAAAAAGTCCAAAAGTTCTGCCAGACTTGTATATGAAAAGAATTCTGATGATTGGGACTTTATTGACAAATCTGCATTAGTGAATGATGAGTCTGGCTAGAGGTCAGCACTGCTTTATTATTGTCTACTGGTTCTCTTACATTGCATGGATGTAAAGGTCTGAACAGGGGAAGCCAGCCAGGAAGAGGACATACAAAGGAAAAATGTATTAATACCACTGTCTATTCTGATTACTTTGAATTAAATGCAGAACTTCTGTGGTTTCTAGCATTGGGGACAGACCTATGGCACATAAGGAAGACAGACAAGCTACCCCTGAAAAAATGTCAGAAGGTCTCGAAAAGGATAAAGCTGTGGTCAAAGATGGAACTGTACTCAATGAAAGCCTTCAAGACAAAGCTCTCAAGGATGTGTACAAGTCCTTGAAGCCACTACTGTAGGAGGGTTCTGTTTCTTGCATCAATTCTGAGACCTTGTGCTATTTCAGATATGTCTACATGGCACCACATAGTTCCAAGGATGTTGTTGACACTGATAGTTATATAAAATATTTACTGATTGGGCCAGATTTGTACAGGATACAAACAGAGTAAGTTTTTAATGAATATCAGAGATGTTTTGGTAATTGTTTTACACCCGAATGGGGACTTGGATGCGGCCCTAGCTTTTGAAATTATGGATGTTTCTTAAATCCTGCTCGCACAAGCTTGTCCTTTGTCAGGGCAAAAGATTCCAGACTGGTGACCTCTGACACAGGGGAGAATGCGGTATTCTTGATCACAGGCTGCATTGGGGAAACCTATCTCAGAACCCCATACGGCTCAGGCTATGATTCTGATAAATGAGTATATTGTTTTCATTTAGTCCCTCTCAGTCAGGAATTCCAACTGGTGGTGGCATACCTAGGCAATGCCTTTGGGGTATGCAACCTTGCAGGTCCTGTTTCTGGGCCCACATTTGTGCTCAGTACATGGAAAGAGGGAGCTAGCTCAGGCTGTGAGTTTTTCATTGAAAATCCTGCACATTTCAAGTTATACTGGTCATAACTTAGCTCCAGAAAAATATTTGGGTGCTCACTTGTCAAAGTACTCCTCTCCCTCAAAAGGTGGAAGTTCATCCAAAATTAACATGGATAACTATCTGAGTTTTCTTGATTTTGATCAGCCTGGTATGAGTTGCTAACTTCAGATTGCTTCAGTGGTGCTGATTTTGTTGCCCAACATGCGTCGTGACCTGGAGATGGCATATGTACCTGCGTGTGCAGACTGTCAATGCAACAACCTACCACAAAGAAACCAATGGGTCCCTTGCACCCTCTCCCCATCCCAGACCAATGTGAAGATTCAGTCACAATGGATTTCATTGGACCCTTACCAGAAGACAAGAGTTTCAACTGCATTGTCTCTTTCACAGACCACCTGAACAGCAACATCTGGATCATCCCCACATGCACTGATATCAGTGCAGGAGACCTTGCAGTCATATTTTTTGATGAATGGTACCGTGAGAATGGTCTCCCCTTGGAGATCATCTCAGACTGCAATAAGCCTTTCCTCTCAAAAATTTGGCAGACACTGCATAAACTGACTGGCATAAAACTGAAAATGTCTACAGCATATCATCCTCAGACCGACGGCACCAGTGAGCACTCTAATAAGACAATCAATCAATGTCTCTGATACCACGTTGAGCAAAATCAAACTGGGTGGCACCAGGCCCTACCTCGTGTACATTTTGACATTATGAACTCTGTTAACACGTCAACAGGTTTTTCACCTTTTCAACTGTGAATGGGACAAAGCCCAAGAATCATTCCCCCTCTCATATCTTCCTCAGATGGTGTGGTCAAGGACATCCATGCCATCACTGTCATCAAATACCTCCGACTAGACATCAAGGAAGTGCAAGATAACTTGCTCTGGGCTAAGATCTCACAATCTATTGCTGCAAACAAACACTGATCTGACAATTTTCCTTTTGAAAAGGGCAACTGAGTCATATTATCAACATTACACAGATGCTACAAGGCCAAGAATGAACAGTGTGTGGGAAAATTCATGCCTCAATATGATGGCCCATACCTCATTACCAAAACTGCACCTGAAATCTCAACAATCACTGTCAACATGCCTAATCACCCTAACACCTTCCCCACCTTTCATATGTCTCAAGCTCTACCTTTCATTGAAAACAACCAAGAACTTTTCCCAAACTGTGAATTAGAAAACCATCTGCCATAATGGTTGACTCACACAAGGAGTACACCATTGACAAAATCCTGGAGGAACAAAAGCACAGACGAGGAATTCAGTACCTTGTACGTTGGTGCAGCTATGGCCCAGAGGAAGATTGTTGGCTACCTGGACATGACTTGAGGATTGCAAAGCACTTGACATTTGGTCGGTGAGAAAGGACAGGGTTTTATCTTAGATAGCTCTTTTTGCTTTCGAACACTGACCGGTAGCTTTTCCCCAAGTGGGTTTTTAATGCACCCATGATTGTGCACCTTTTATGTAAATTTTTTTTTCCTTTCCCTTTATTGGTTGTCATCTTGTTGTTGATGGAGGGGGAGGGTGTAAGGATGTTCCCTTGCTTATACTTATTTACCAAAGGCCTCATACTTTGGCCACACTAATCCTTACCAATATCTTATCACTACCACCACCATCTTCATACTCTAGAGTTGTTTTCCAATACATCTCTTCTGCTCGTTCTTTCCCCTTGTCTTTTGTTTAGTTAATTTCTCTGAGATTACATAGTACAGGCAATTCTATGTTACATTTTTTGATACACATTTCTGAATATACTAGTGTTGAGCCAGCCAGATTTGCAGAAAGCATACTCAACAAATATTACCCTGAAGTCCATCTGTTGACACTGATGATCTGGGATGATGTGCATGAGATAATCATGGACTGTTGTAAAAGCTTGGGCCGTCGACTCGATGTCAGTGCAAGCAAATCCCAAGTATGACAGTCCCTTCACACTCCCATGACCAATTTCACATTACCTTACCTACTGAAGCTGGTGATGGCATTGTTGCCTTCCCAGCTATAGTCCAACACCAGCAGAAACAACTTCAAGGTTTTGAATCCAGGAAACACCTTTTGCTTCCTGAGGGTCCCCTTGGGAAATGTGTTGTATAATGTTTTGAATTTGATGGGTCTTGTATCCTTTACCCATCCTGCCAACTCCAAATTGCCTGATGCCTCCCAAAATGCAGGGATGTGGTGGACATCCTGTCCATCCATGCACTGTCTATAGGTGTTTCTGTTGCAGAAATAAATAGGGGGATGAACTGATGATAACTTCTTGAATAACTCCTGCCAATCAGATAGATGTCAAAATATCTGTTCTTGCTGGAGTAGAAAATCTGTGTGAAAGGTGACACCTCTGAGAATCAATGCACTAAAAAGTCCTTCCTGGGTGGATACCATACCATGTCTGGGCTAAATGGCCCTCCTGGCTCCAGGATACATAGACAAAAGGGCATGTAATCACAGAATGGGAGCTTTTTATCAGCATTTTCTTGAACATGTGCAAGGAACTTGGCCATGGCCTTTGCATCACATTCCTCTCAGGTTCAGCTGCAATTGTGAGGAACATGGTGTGGATGATCCAAAAATGTGTATAAAAGCTCAATTTGGCTAACAAGCTTGTGCATCTGTGCCTCGTCTGGGAATACTAAAGCATTTCTAGGTGAGGGAGATTGGGGAGCACATGAGGGTGAAGATAACTCTTCAATGACCCAAGAAGACAAAGACTTCTTGCTAGGACTCAGTTTTCCAAAGTGGTGCCCAATTTGGCTCAGAATATCCCTCAATTTGCTGTCTGTCTGTGCTAAGGTGTGGTGGCAGAGTTCACTCATAGCCCACTTGCAGAGATCAGCTCAGGTAGGATTTCAGGGGATATTCTTGAATAAAACCCACAAAACTGATGACTCTATTTGCCATATAGGCTGAAGAAACAACACATCACAACCTATGGTGTCCACAATCTCTCGAAGAAAGAGTGCCTGCAAATGGAAATTTGGGTCAGAAGAAAAGTCAAACCATTGAATGAGAAAATTTTCCAGCAGGGTCTCCTCATCCTGTAATCTTGTTGGTGAACTTTCTAGATCATACCAATGATTTACATGGCCAATATGGCAATAGATAGGGGCAGCCAGGGAAAGACCAGTAATAAAATCATCTATGCGAAGCTCTGTGGATGTTTGTGGCTAAGAATTGAGTAAACCCTGTATGCAGAACCATAGAGGATGCAGCCAGTGGCTAAAGTTTTGGTATGAATCCTTGATTTTGCCTTCCAACCATTCCCACAGTATAAGGTTCAGGAGTAAAATGTGGTGGTGGACTACTTGCAGCATGAAATCAATAGTGCTATGACACCCAATAAGTCAATTGAACTGATGGAGAAGATTGACCATGATCAACAGAACATCATTCTTTCCCCTATCAATATGAAAATCTGAGTCTATAAGGTTGGTGTATCTCACAGCTCCAGCTATATTGCTGCCCGACACATGTTCAATGGAGCCAAGAAGCTCTAGTAAATATTCCTCTGTAATGGCTGTGAGAGGTGACAACTGAAGCGGACTGCATGGACTGGAGTCATGACTGGAGGTTTCAGCTGTATCTACCGCTAAAATTGATTGAGATTAGCCTGGAACCAAAGCCTACTACATGAACTTTGCGACATACTTCGTTCCTCAGTTCTGTTATTGAGATCTGTGCACATCCTGTCTTGGGCACTGCTTAGTGAAGGAAATGTTCCAGATAATGAAACAGTGTAAGGTGTTTCATTCCTGTACATTATTGAAAGCCAGACTCCAGTTTGTTTGTTTTATACCACAATTGTATATGTTATCTGCCATATGGCTTGCATCAAAAGAAGAGAGAAAAAAGTCCATGAGGACTCATTCATGCCAGGCATAGCCATGGCCCAACCCAACAAGTTTCACCTTACCTACAGTTGCGGACAGCCAAACACGACAATAGTTTTGACTGAATTTTGTGGGAAGGCACAAACATTCAGACAGTCTAAAAACCAGTCAGACATGTATTTTTGACCATAATGAACAGGTTTGTACAAGCTGATTCTTATAAATCAACCATCTTGGTTTTTGACCCTAAAAGATTTGGCCACCCCTCAAAAAAATCACTAAAATTACCAAAAATAGTGGAATCACTTTTTTTTGATGTGCTGTGTTTGATTCTGAACAAAAGAAGGTCATTCACCAAATGGATCGAGTTGAATAAAATAAATAAATATGCCAAAAATGGAAATTCTACTTTCCCACACAGCAAAAGTGAATGCAACGTGATGAGCAGCTTCATAATTAGTCCAAATTCTAATGCAACAATCTATTTGAATTAAATGGATGGGTGACAGATGTTGAATCTAGGTTAGTCCCTCAGCAACTCAATTGTTATCATCCCATTGTGTGATTATGGCATTCCAGCTAAACTCAAGAGTCAAATGATAGGCCCCCAACTTCTCGATTGCCCAGGGCTTTTCAAATTGCACACCAAAGTAGTCATGTAGCTTTCGGATGTCGAAAATAGGTCAAAATAGTATGCTACCCATCAAACGCCCCTGTGGGTATTTTTTCGAGAGCAGCCTATCAATGTGAGTCTAGTATTTATTCTTTTTTTTTCTTTTTTTTTTTGTCATTTTCACAACCTCTCAGGGAGTGCCCTATAATGGTCTTTACATTTTTAGAGTATCTACTCGAGGCCCCATTGCCTTGCCCTCGCCCCAGTCCTTGCATCTCAGATGGCATGCCCTTGGCAATTGCTCCCCCTGAGACCTTGTTCCTCGAGCCATTTAGGACTGCAGGACCTCCTTCAACCTCTCTGTTTGTTCGCCTGGCATTTTGTCATATTGGGATTTTATATGACTGTTAAGCGCCTGGCTCATTGCCAAGGTGGACAAAAGTAGTCGCATGTGTCAGCTATCTTGGTTCTCGCAGTCAGCATGTACTTTGTATATTCTTCTGGAGTCCCCTGTGTTGCAGGCTTGTATTTGTATTTTGAGTTGGTAGTGAGTGGATGAAACCATATCGTTGTGGTGCCCTGTATGACTGCATGCAAGCATGAGTTCTTTAGGAGACTGGGTATTCACCTTTAGATCAATGTAGCCTTCCAGTCTTACCTACATAGCTGACCAGAGCTTTAACTCCCTTCTCTGAACTCAGTAAAGTGGATAGATCTCTGGAATCCCTTCTCATCTTGTGGTCTAGCTCGTGCTGTTCTTTGTTATATTCCTTGCATTCGAAAAGGAAATGGATGATGGTTTCTTTGGTGGGCGACCCTCTTCTTTGACATGCATTGCAATTGCTTGTGTCAGCCTTCTTGATCCGATGTAGGTAGTAGTTTAGCAGGATGTGTCCTGTGTGAATTTGAGTCAGGAGGCTGGCCTGGTGCCTGCTCAGACTGGACTGTATCTTAGTGTACCAGCTGTATGAGAAATTCGGGTCGAGTCGACTTAGCTTTGGTTGTCTTGGCAAGTCTAGCCACATGTTGTTCCATCTTTTTGGCAGGTCATTGTGATACCTCTGCTTCACTGCCGCTACGCTTCTTGGGAGTTTAGCATGTCTGTCGGGGTGGTACATAATGCACAATTGATGGCCAAAGTAGTGATCTGCTGGAGTTTAGTTAGCTGTCACATAATTCTTACCAATCCTGTCATCCATTTTGTGCCCGGGTTTTTTCGTGGTGGGCTATACTGTTAAGGGCGAAGCCTCAATCACTCGATCTAGTCAATGTCGTTTGATGAGGTGCTTCCTCGACAAGTCGTTTGGCACTAGTCTTACTCAGAGCGTCCGACGTAAGAGAGATAGTGCACTCTAGTAGGCCTTCTGCGTAGAGTCATTCAGGTTCACACACTAAGGGGCTTCCTTAGTGGTTTTGAGTAAGTTTGCGAGTTCACAAGTTAAGGCTGTAGATTGCCTAGATCTAAACTAAGGACATCCCTACTATGAGTTGCAGTACTTATACTATGAGGGAGGTCCTTATTGTTACAATTTTCCTTGTAACTCATGGAACCCGATGCACCCGATGATCCGCTCCAGACAGGAGGCACCCCTTGATTCATGCCTAGGGCATGTCCTTGGCACCAGACACACACATGACGCATGCCAACTGTATGCATTCGATCCCCTTCCCATGGAAGGCACCCTTGACGCATGGTGACTCCATGCACCCAAACCCACTCCCACACATGCTGTGATATGACAGCCCCTGACATGAGGTCCGTGACATCGGACGCCTCATGCTAGGCATGAGGCTTATCTGTTATTGTTTCCTGACATGCTGCGCCACAGCACTCCATGACATCGGACGCCTCATGCAAGGCATGAGGCCTATTGTTTCTATTATTACTTGATACACATCTACCTTTCCGATTGGACGATAAGGACCTCCCTTCTAGTATAAGTACTGCGACTTGTAGTAGGGATGTCCTTGGTTTAGATCTAGGCAATCTACAGCCTTAACTTGTGAACTTGCGAACTTACTCGAAACCACTAAGGAAGCCCCTTAGTGCGTGAACCTGAACGACTCTACGCAGAAGGCCTGCTAGAGTGCACTATCTCTCTTACGTCAGACGCTCCGAGTAAGACTAGTGCAGAACGACTTGTCGAGGAAGCACCTCGTCGAACGACATCGACTAGATCGAGTGGTTGAGGCTTTGCCCTTAACACTTATCATCCAATCAGAAAGATAGATGCGTATCAAGTAAGAATAGAAACAATAGGCCTCATGCCTTGCATGAGGCGTCCGATGTCACGGAGTGCTGCGGCGCAGCATGTCAGGAAACAATAAGAGATAAGCCTCATGCCTAGCATGAGGCGTCCGATGTCACGGATCCAATGTCAAGGATCCAATGTCAAGGACATGCTGCGGCGCAGCATGTCGATCGTGAGAGTCCGACGTCACGGACCTCATGTCAGGGGGCTGTCATATCACAGCATATGTGGGAGTGGGTTCGGGTGCATGGAGTCACCATGCGTCAAGGGTGCCTTCCATGGGAAGGGGATCGAATGCATACAGTTGGCATGCGTCGTGTGTGTGTCTGGTGCCAAGGACATGCCCTAGGCATGAATCAAGGGGTGCCTCCTGTCTGGAGGGGATCATCGGGTGCATTGGGTTCCATGAGTTACAAGGAAAATTGTAACATTACCCCCTCGCTATGGTCGAAAGTTCCACACTTCAACCTAAATCTTCATCTCTCCTTCGTGGTCTGATTGGGGGTGGTCTGGATATGTGGGTAGGTCGGGGTCGAGGGGTACGATGGAGGAATAATTCATGTCTGAACTCGGACCATGATCGGGTTCTTCTGGTTCGCGCTGCCCTAGGTAGCGGTGTCAAGGAGTCGGTAGTATTGTTGAAAGGGGGGCGTTGCAGGATGGCAAATTCAACGTCTGTAATCGGGGGTTCAGGTTCTGTTCGGAAGATGGCGTAGAGGCTGAATGCAAAGGTTAGGGCTGCCGCTGCAGCCAGGGTCATGCCAACGATGATGGCAAGGATCGTAATCCCTGTGAGCATGGGTCTGTCTTGTCATGCCATCGTCTTGAGCTCTGCCTTATAAATCCTTCCATATGGCTCCCCTGTCATGTTTCCCATCGCGTCGTCATCAAAATCATCGTATCCGGAGTTAAAGAAGAGCCACTGTCTGTGTTCAGCTTCTCTTTGATCGGTCTCTCGATCTTTCTGAGGTTTCTCTGGGCAGTTCATCCTATAGTGTCTGGGGCCTTGCTGTTTGCAATACTTGCAAACATATCGTTGGCAAATCAGGCCGAAGTGGCCTATCTGTTGGCAGATGAAACATCTAGCATGTCTCATGTGTGGGGGAGACCAAGGTGGTTGGGTGGTCTTTGGTTCGGGTTCGGGGGTGGTCAGATCAATTATTTCGGGTGCCCTAGGCACGATCTTCAGGTTCTTCGTAGAACGGGAGGAGCCTCCAGAGGGAGCTCGTCGTTCGTCTCTGTCGCTCTGCTCCCTGAATGGCGAGAGCGAGGTCGGTGGTCATCTGTGTCGACCTAAAGGGGTGTGAGGTCTCTCCTCAGCTGTTCTCGGTCTGTCTGACCGCGGTGCAATCATTTCCTGGATTGTTTGCTTGATCCCCAGGGCGTCTGCATCGTTCATTGCTTCTTCTAGATTTTGTTCCATCTGTTCGATAGTGCTCGCATAGTAGAAGCACATCCTGGCTAGATGGTATTTTGGTGGATCATGGGCGAGGTGAACACGAAGGGCGTCAGCGTTCAATCGGTTTCGTAGGTATTCTCGGGTAAATCGTCGTTTGGCAGGCATATTGGGGAGTGTTGTTGTGGGAAGAGAGGGGGGTTTTTGGGTTTCCATCAGAGGTGGTACCTCTTCTTATATGCCATCAGGATCTCAGGGGCATTCTTTAGGTTCGATTCGGGTTCCCATGTGTTTTCGGATGTCGGGTAGTCAACCCATTTCATGAGGTAACAGCATGTCTTGCTGTGCTTCTTGTGTGCGATGATCGCTTCCACCTCGTATTTGTTCTCTCCTTCCATGAGGTCAGGTGGTGGAGTCAGGAAGTTTTGCCCATGAGTGTCATTCTCATGGTATCGCGTGAGTAAAGCCACATGGAATACCGGGTGGATCTTCCATCCCAGTGGCAGTTTCAATCGGTATGTCATTCTCGACAAGGCGTCTTCAATCACGAAGGGCCCTTCTCGTTTTGGCGCCAGTTTTCTCATTGGGTAGCCAATCTTCAGGTTCTTGGAGTCAAGCCATACTTGTTCTCCAACCTTGAATGGTTCGTATTGCCCTTTCGTTTGGGCAGCCATAGCCTGTCCGGCTAGTTTGTGTGCGGCAAGAGCTTCCCTTCTCACAGAGAGAAGTTCTTGGATTCTCTGTTTGGCGGCCGGCACATTCGTTTTTTTGTAAGGGGTGGGGATAGCGCGTGGTCGATATCCCATCATCAAGTAAAATGGCGAGTGTTTTACTGTGGAGTGCGTCTTCTGGTTGTGCACGAATTCTGCCATTGGGAGATAATGCTCCCAATCTTCGGGTTTGTTCGAACAGAACATGCGGAGGTAAACCTCTAGCTCTTGGTTTACTCGCTCCGTTTCTCCGTTGGTCTGGGGGTGATAGGCGGTGCTCATGGATAGCTTAATCCCGAGCAGTCGTCCGAGTTCTCGGAAGAGTTTGGATGCAAATCGAGGGTCTCTGTCTGAGATGATTCTTCCAGGGAGTCCAAATCTTGTGTATACATGGTGCAGGTAAAGGTCTGCAGCGCCAAGTGCATCGATTGTCTTCGTGCAAGGGATAAAAATTACCACCTTCGTAAGACCATGGTCTACCACGACCATGATTGAGTCAAATCCGTTTATCATGGGCAAGTCCATGATAAAATCTGTCGTTACCAGCTCGAATGGTCTGCTGGCATCGGATGATATCGGTGTCGGTGGTGGGGTTGTCAGGTGTGTATTCACTTTCATTTGCTGGCACTTTGCACAGCCTTCGACGTACTTCTTGATGAAGTTGGCCATTCCTGGCCACCAGTAGTCTCGTCAGATCAGTTTGATTGTCTGCCATTGTCCAGGGTGTCCTGTCGTGATGCTATCATGGTATTTTCATATGATCGCTCGGCGGAGGGTTTTGTCCTGTGGCACATAGCATCTGTCTTTGAAAAAGAGCAGGCCATCTTCAAATTTCCAGTCCTCCAATGCAGACTTGATTGGGGGAGTTCCATTGTTTTTCAGGGCTCGTAAAGCATCATTTACGAGGTCATCCTTCATTATTGCTGAGACCAGGGCTCCCTGGAGCTCAGTGTCAATCGTTTTGATGAACAGTTTGTCAGCGAGGATGGTCTTGTCCTCGTTATTGGTGTCTTCTTTGGCTATGTGATCTGCTCTCCTCAATAGGGCATCAGATTGTACCATCTGTGATCCCAGTACGTGTTGTAGCTTCAGGTCAAATTGTGACAGGTAGATGGCCCATCTAGCCTGTCATCGGTTTAGTTTCTGTGGCTGATGGAAGTACGTCAGGTTCTTGTGATTGGATAATACCGTCACAGGGAATGGCATCCCCTGTAGGTAGTGTCTCCATGTTTCTAGCGCTCAGATCACTCCCAATAGTTCTCAGTCGTATATCTCGTAATTTCTTTCCACTTTGTTGAAAGAATGCGAGATGTATCCGCATGGGTGCCAGTCTCCATTGGCGTCCTGTTGTCTGAGTACTGCGCCTGTTGCGAATTTTGAGGCATCAGATTCTACCACAAATGGTTTCGTTGCATCTGGCATCAGCAGTACTGGGGTTTCGTTGAACTTCCTTTTTAGCGCATTGAACGACTGCTGACAGTCGTTCGTCCATTCAAATTTCTGGTTCTTCTTCATCAAATCGTTCAGCGGTCTGGCCAGATCCACGAAGTGTCCGATGAATTGTCGATAGAAGTTTCCAAATCCTAGGAAGGATCTTACATCCTTCACTGTCTTTGGCGTGGGCCAGTCCTTGATCCCAGCCAGCTTTGTGTTGTCCATTGCAAGTTCGTTGGGTCTGACAATCATGCCCAAGAACTCGACTTCCTGTACGTCGAATTTGCACTTCTCTACCCTCAGGTAGAGATCACATTGTCGTAGTCGTTCGAGGACCCTTTTGGTCCTTATCCGGTGTTCTTCTTCCGTCTTTGAGAAGATCAGGATGTTGTCCATATAGATGATGAGCCATCCTTCATCTAGCATATCTCAGAAGAGATCGTTCATCATGGACTGGTGTTGGTTGACGAATGCCTGTGCCCAGGCAGCTGCTGTCCCTCCATTCATGAAGGACAGTGTGAAGATGATCTTCTTGTCATTCGTGTCATAGACCTGATCATTGATTCGCAAGTACAGGTCTATCTCCTGCAGGAACTTGGCAGTCTTGGTCCGCTCTCCTGAGAAGTCTGTGGGTGATTGGATTCGAATGTCTTTCACGGACATCGTTGGTGCGGTTGCGGGTTCGGACATCTCGTTATAGAGGTCGTTGGTTTCGTCTGTTAAGAAGCAGGTGGATGTTTTGGATGGGGGTGTGTGCGGTTGTTCAAAGTCTTTGTCGGTGAGGAAATCTCCTCGTTGTCTGTCAGTTGATCTGTAGAACCAACGCTGTGCTGGGGTCGAGTAATGGACTAGTCTTCTGTTGTATCGGTACCAAGATGAACCTGGCTGTGGTTCTGCTTCTCTTGGTGGTCAGTCTGGGGTTTGTCTAGACCCAGGTCGCTGTGGTGTGTATCGAGACATATTGCCTACACCTAGGTAGGTGGGCTAGCAGATAGTTTAGATCTTATGTTAAGGGCGAAGCCTCAATCACTCGATCTAGTCAATGTCATTTGACAAGGTGCTTCCTTGACAAGTCGTTCGGCACTAGTCTTACTCGGAGCGTCCGACGTAAGAGAGATAGTGCACTCTAGCAGGCCTTCTGCATAGAGTCGTTCAGGTTCACGCACTAAGAGGCTTCCTTAGTGGTTTCGAGTAAGTTTGCGAGTTCACAAGTTAAGGCTGTAGATTGCCTAGATCTAAACTAAGGACATCCCTACTACGAGTTGCAGTACTTATACTATGAGGGAGGTCCTTATCGTCCAATCAGAAAGATAGATGTGTATCAAGTAAGAATAGAAACAATAGGCCTCATGCCTAGCATGAGGCGTCCGATGTCACGGATCCAATGTCAAGGATCCAATGTCAAGGACATGCTACAGTGCAGCATGTCGATCGTGAGAGTCCGACATCACGGACCTCATGTCAGGGGGCTGTCATATCGCAGCATGTGTGGGAGTGGGTTCGGGTGCATGGAGTCACCATGTGTCAAGGGTGCCTTCCACGGGAAGGGGATCGAATGCATACAGTTGGCATGCATCATGTGTGTGTCTGGTGCCAAAGACATGCCCTAGGCATGAATCAAGGGGTGCCTCCTGTCTGGAGGGGATCGTCGGGTGCGTCGGGTTCCATGAGTTACAAGGAAAATTGTAACATATACCATATGTCTGCTCCATAGGTCATCTCAGGTATTGCAACTGTCATGTAAAGCTGATGCATGTGGTTAGGTGATATTCCAGTGTCGATTTTCACTAGGCGGTGGCATTGCAGTACCCATTTAGTGGCATTTTCTATGACCTTCTCTTCATGCCTTCTCCATGTTAGCTTGTCATCAATGACTATGCCAAGATACCTGTATCTGTCAACTGTGTTTACCTCTTTTCCTTGTAGGTTGAGCTTCGGCTTGCGCATTGGTTGGAGGGTGCCAGTTGGTGACCTAGTTTTCTTCTGGCCTAGTTGCATGACTGCTAACTTACTGATTTTGAACTTGGAGTTGTGGTCAGCTGACCACTTAAACCCGCCATTTTCCCCTTCCATATGTTTGCAGATGGCCTGAGTGGTCTCTTCAAAATCTTTTCCAATGGCCATTACCATCACATCGTCGACATATCCAAGTGCCTGTAGAGTGCTGGTCAGCTCGAGTAGATCCACATTATAGAAATTGAAAGATGGGAGAGAGATTGGGTCTCCTTGTCCTACTCCATTGTCTATGGGTATTGGGTCCAATGTATAGTCATCAAATTTGAGTTGTGTTGTTCTTCCGTTTAGTAGCCGTTCGATGAATTTGACTATTTGGTTTGGGACTCTTCTCTTCTTCATATTGTGTAGTAGCCAATCCGTTACCACATTAGGAAAAGCTCCTTCTATATCTAGGAAGAGGATTGATACAACTTTCCCTTTCCTCCATGCCTCTTTTACTTGGTGAATCAATAGGTGCACCACATCAGTTGTGCTCCTGCATGGTCTTCCACTGAAGTGCGTGTCTGGCAGTAGCTGCTGCTGCTCCACTATTGATATGAGGTTCTCAGAGACTATAGACATAAGGACTTTTGCCATTGTGCATAACAGAGCTATGGGGCAGTAAGCTTTAGGCACCTCATAGCTTGGTTTCCCAGGTTTCGGTAGTATGCATGTCATGGACTCCTGCCATCCCTGATAGTAGGTTCCATGCTTTATTACCGACCTGTAGATGGAGAGTAAGTATGGGACTATATGGTTTACTGCCTTCTGTAGTACAATGTTGGGAATTTGGTCTGGTCCTGGGGCCTTGTAGGGTGACAGTTTTGATATGTGTGTGTGTATTTGCTCTTCTGTGACTTGTGGTGGTGAGGGTAGTGGAGGTGGGTAGCTATAGTCCTGTGGGACCGTCAAGATTGCTGGCTTTGGTGGGAAAAAGGCTTTTGCGAGAGACTTTGCCTTGTCTTCATTTGTGTTTACTTCTCTAGTAGTCCCATCATCATCTTTTCCCTTCAGCGTGGGGATTCTTGTCTGGCCTCTGTCGCCTATTGGGTTAGAGATATACCTGTTCACCATCCAAATATTGTTGCCCTCAGCATTCTTTAGGTAGTTGTTCCAGTGGTCTGTTTTAGCTTTTGCGATTTCCGCTGCATATTTACACTGGGCCTGTTGGATGTCTTGGTGACTTGGGTGATCTTCTATAGCCCAGCACCTGTAGGATTCAGCATGTAAGCGATTGACTAACTTTTTCATGTTCTTCAGGTCTTTTGTCCACCACATTTTGGACAGTGGGCACAGGTGGTTTTCTGGGACTTTGGTACTGATTGCTTTCTGGATAGCAGCAGTGAGTTGTTCGATTTCCCTGCCAAGAATGCGTTGAACTCTTCCCAGTCGGTTTCTCTGAAGTTTTGTGATGGGTTCATTGCTGTTCTCTTCTGCTCTAGTTTGAGGATGATTGCTATTGGGTAGTGGTCAGTTTTACCTGGTTGTCTCTCTGGCATGGTGTCACACTTCAGTGTGCAGTTGGCCAGGCTGTTAGTGCAGAAAATATTATCTGGTCTGGAGAAACGCTTTGTTACCATGTGTTTTAGTGTGGGGATACTCTTTGGTAATGGCATGAACATTTCTTGGTCCACTATTAGTTTGATTAGTTCTTGTGTGTCCTTGAGAGCTTTGGTTGTAAAAAGGCACGAGTCTTTGTCTCTGTCCCACATGGGGTGGTGTCGGTTGAAGTCCCCCCCCCCCACAGTACGTGATGAACTTGTTGACCACGCGATTCATTTTGGTTATTGTGCATGTACCTTCTTAGTATTGACAGAGAATGCAAGTTCTCACCTGCATTGTAGATGCTGAAGATTTTTAGGCTACCATACCCGCCATTCAGTTCAATTGCTACTATGTCGTTCAAGTTGGGGATGTCTAGGATTATCCAGTTGTTAGTGGAAAGTGCTGTATTTACCCATATTGTAGACTGCATGGTCGAGTATAAGACTGCTCGCGAGGTGAGGGCTACTGCTATAAATCGGTTCGTCGTTCTGATGCTGCTAAAAAAAGTGATGTATGGTTCCTGAACTAGTACAATATCCCAGTGGGCTGCCAGTGAGTCGTTGATGAGTTCAAGATGTGCAGTGAGTGATTTGTTCAGGTTTATTTGGAGAATTCTTAACTTTGTTGTCAGGTTTGGTTCATTACTCATTCGCTGTTCCATATTTGTTGGTTTGCTGTTCTGTAGTCTGGTTCATGTTGTTGGGAGTGAGGGGTCCTTGTTCCATTAGCCTGTCCCATGCGAGATGTTCGAGTTCTCGACCATTTGGTGCAGTTTGTCTGGGTTGGAATGGGAGTTGCATTTGTCATGTGTTGCCTCTTCTGTTTGGCCGCACAAAGTTTGCGAGATCCAAAGGAATTGCTGACCGTTGACTGCTTGGTGGCATGGACTCCCATGTCCAAGACTCCTTAGACGGGAAGAAGGGGAGTAGGTTTTCGGGGTTTTTCACCTCATGGTTGGTGCATTTCTTTAGAAAGGTCGGGCAGGTCCAGTTGCTGCTGGCATGGCCTTGTACTCTGCATGGGGTGCATGTGAGGATCGGCGAGTTGCATTCCGAGGCCCTATGGTTTTCTCCACACTTGGCACAGATATCTCTTTGGATGATGCATTCATTCATGACGTGGTTGTAGCCTTGGCACTTGAGGCATCTGACTGGTTCCCATTTGCATTTTGTTACCAACACCTTTTTGTTGCAGATGACTAGTCCGTTCAGTATAGCTTGGTTTGTGCTGTCTGGGTCAGTGAAAGTGATAATTATGTGCCCCACTGTCTGGTTGGGGTTACGTTGCTCTGGTGCTTTGGCCCACCTACATTTCTTAATGGAGTCTTTGGGGAGATTATTAGTTTCTGCTACTTCTTCAATGTGGGATCTTTCCATTGCATTGAAAGTGAGAGGGATGAAATACGCCATACTGCTGTAGTTGTGGGATTCGATCACAATGGAGGTTTCTAGTTTGCATTCCATGTGTAAGATGTTTGCTTCACTGCATAACCAGGTGGCTGACTTGTCATCTTCTGCTTTGACTAGCATCCCCCCATTTTTGAGCCATACTGCTGAGCAAAGCCTACACTCTTCCCTCATCATTTTCACAGCTTTGTCCAGTTTCGTGTTCAGGTGTTTCAGGAGCTGTGGTGCCAACATGGTTTTGAGGTCTTGTGTGTCCATTGATAGCG
Source organism: Tricholoma matsutake (assembly GCA_026075535.2). NCBI lineage: Eukaryota > Fungi > Basidiomycota > Agaricomycetes > Agaricales > Tricholomataceae > Tricholoma > Tricholoma matsutake. The sequence continues at coordinate 17,240,292 of AP026538.1, forward strand.
TCCAGAGGAACTGTCTTGCCCTTATGCTTTCTTTTGCCCTAACCCGTGGGTCCACTTGAACAGGTGGGCCAACTGGTTCCTGGTTCAGTGCGTCCTGGTAAGGGGTGGCCGTCGTCCTCTCTTTCTCTGCAATGTCACCTATTTTGGTTGTTAGTTTTCCTAGTTCTTCCACTGAGTCTGTAGCCTGAGTCAGTATCTCGTACGCTTTTCATGTAACTTGGTGATAGCTTCTTCCATTTTTTCTCTGAGGGTAGTCTGTATTCTGTCAGTGATGGAGGTCAGCTCCTTCATCATCATGTCGGAGACTTCCTTTGCCATATTTGCTATCTCGGACTCTTGCAGCAAAAAGGCCACCACTTGAATTCCATTAAGTGTCTGCAGAGGGGTATTTGGTAGTGCTCTGACCTGAAAGAGGGTTTTGGCTAGTGCCGCCAACGATGGCATTGAGCCCGATGGGGCTAGTAGCCCCTTCACCGTTAGCCAGGAGCATCCTTTCTCCACATCGGGAATGTCACCTGTGTTGGAGCTAGAGGGGGCCACTACACCCATTCATCTTGTGATCCTACCTTTTTCCGCTTGAGTGGGTGCCGTTCTGATGTGCTTCTCCTTTGCGATCTGTTCCGGTGTAGCTACTGGGTGGATTGTTCTTCTTTGAGTTGATGCGGTGTTCTCTGTGAGTGTTGTTTGCCATAGGTTTGGTGATACTGCCAGTGGCTGAGTGTCTGACATATCGCCATCCTAGATAGTGTATACTATGCTGTTCTGCACTGGGTTTCATTCCACAAAATCCCAGACTCCTAACCAGTCGTCTTCTGGTGTTCATTCCAAGGCCAGGACATTCCATGCCAAACAGTGACAAATTCAAACCTTAAACTTGGAAGAACACCCTACGACGACTGGCAAAAGATGTCAGCCACAATTGTGGGAACCCTGACAGGTGAATACGCTGGAATGACATGGGTCTTAGTCCCGGAAGCTTCACAGAGCTCTGTGACCTCGTGGCTAGTAAAGTGAGTACCTCCATCTGTCATGAATGTTTTGGCTGCTATGAAATTGTGGAAAATGTGAGGTCTTTACACTCCCCCCCATATTCCTATAGGAATCCGATGATTCCGATGATTCCAATCGGAGTCCGATCGGAATCCAACCATATTCCGATGTCATTTTCACCAGCCAAATTGACATGAAATGGCACATTTAGTCCTAGTCCAGTCTGATGTAGTCCGATCAGAGTCCGATCGGACTATCAGAATTTCCGATCATAGAAATCACATAGGACTAGTCCGAAGTTATGCTAAGACATCAGACAACATAGGATTGAAAGCAGCCTTGCTTAGTAATATAGTATGAAAAATTAAACGCACAGACGAGAATTGAACACTTGACTACAGAAGATTATGTAAGCGTAAACCAACAACAATACCATTAGGCTAAACAGTCATTACAGGTAAGTGATCATACTACACTACATACCATTCCCGTGGGTGTGATGACAAAGCACATAGCCGCGTCATCACACCTGCCAGCTCATCAACTCCCACCACCACCACCAATGACGACAAGCACACCACCTCCATCCCCCCCACCTCAACCACCTCAACCCAGCAACTCCCACCACTCCCACTTCACCCCCATCTCTAGACGAGCCCCCAAGACTGGTTTCGACTGGTTTTGACACCAAACGACGCCCAAACGACGCAATCATCGTTTGGGCCGTAGCAAGTTTTTTTTTTCATTCATTTTTTACTTTTGTAAACTAACTAATTCATTTGCCTTGTTTCTAGGTTCTAATCTACATGAGTAACGATGGACTGACGCAAGCCAAACCCACACCCAATGACACCCCTGGCAACCCCCCTCCTCCCCGTCAAAACGGGATGTGAGGGTATCGATCATGGTCAGGAGCATGGGGAGCAACACCAGGAGACCCCAGAAGGGGAATACCTGCCTGTAAGCACCACCCGACCCCTCCCCTCGTGCCACATCACTGATGAACCGACAATGCACCCACCCCACGCCTACGAGCTGCTGCTTGTAGGGTGGATCGTGAGTGCATGGACCCCCCATGACACCAATGACATCCAGCACCCCCCATCACCGCCGTGAGCGACTGCTCACGGGGTGTATATGGGGTGCGAGAACATGGGAACGGCGTGGAGGGACGATGACGGCACCAAACGACATGCCTACGAGCAGCTGCCCGTAGGGTGGTTCGTGGGTGCAGACGATGAAGGGGATGAATGACAAGGGTGACAAAACAACAAGGGGAAAGGGAAACGATGACCAGAAGGGGAGACAATGGCGACACCCGCCCCACGCCGCCACCAACATACGATGCACCACCCACCACCAGCCTTGCGAGCAACTGCTCGTGGGGTGGATGGTGGGTGGAACGATGAGGGAGGGGAGACGAGCGATGTGAGGGAAGCCATGGAGGAGGCGAGGTGAGGGAGGCGAGACACGATGGAGACGAGAGGGAGGGGAAACGACGGGACAGGGCTGACGAGACAGCCAACGCGACGCACCACCACCCCCTCCCCCGTTTCGTGGGGGGGTGGGTTTTTTTGTAGAATTTAAAATAGTATAATTAAATAGTATAATTAATTCTCCCCCTTGCATTTGCAGGGGGGTTTTTTTTTTAAATCTATATTAGTTATCTACTCCCTCGCGAAGATGCGAGGGCTCAACAATTTTTTTTCGAGCTCTTGTGAGAGAGGTTAAAAATAAGTGAACTAATCCTAAGTGCTTTAAATGGACTTTATATTACATATTTATTAGTGCTCCTGTGGCTCAACTGGTTGAGCACTTGTTTGGTAGTCATGTCACTTATATCCCAAGGTCTAGAGTTCAATTTCTGCTCTGCCCATTTATTTTGTAAGCACTTTCATCAAGTTAAGTCTTCCGAAATGGTGTGGTATTCCGACTACTACCTGTTGGAATTGCATAGGACTTTACTCGGAATTTACTAGGAATTTCTTGGAAATAAAAGTACATGGTCATCAAGATACATTCCAATCGGATTCCTATCAGACTCCTAGGACTATTGTCGGACTAGTAGGACTCCTATCGGATTCCGATCGGACTCTTATCGGAAAACTCAGACTCCTAGGACTCCGATAGGAATACGGGGGGGAGTGCAAAGTTTATGAAAATGTTGTGTAACAACCTAACCATTGTTTTCCCACTGCTGTGCGTTTTGAATTTGTACCCCCAGACATGTTGTGTGCATGTGTTGAGGTAGAGTCCAATTTGGAAATACCTGCCTTTCCCTTCAGGCAAAGTAAGATAGTCTCCCATTAGTAGCTCAAATGGGTGCCAGTGTGTGATCAGATTCAACAATGCATGAAGATGCACCCCCCCAAAACTTTTGCAGTGTGCACAGCTCATAATTGCTGTTATGATTAAGCTGTTGAGCGCCAGACTGTGTACCTTGTCCAGCAATGCTAGCTTGATGTTATCCCTGTGCCAATGACCTCCACTTTCATGTTCTTTCCTAGCCAACTCAATCGCCTCCATTTTCGTGACACACTCTCGCTGTGCTCGTGCTCTAATTTTGGTGCCGCCTCCAATGAACCAAAGTTTCCCATCTTCAATCTGGTAGTTTATCACATTATGTTGTGCCCCCTTTCGATCCCTGAGTCGAGTACTGTAGTCTAACTCCAGTAAAATGTCAATGATGTGCATGAACATCGGTTCATTTGCAAAATGTTCCCTTAACCCACTATGTTCTTCTGGCACTTCCATGAAGAATAGGTTTTGCTTGATGCCTGTAAGTAGCTCATTGTCTGGACTAACCTCCCACTCACTTCCGTCGCCTTGTCCTTTTGGTAACCCTTCGTATTGTTGGCTAATCCCATCCACTATGTTGTTGATCCCAGGTATGTGTCGTATGTCAACAATATGATGCGCCAGAACACCATCTCGCCATCATGCATGTGTAGCATTCAATGTATCACTTAGGAGCACATCCCGAAGTGCTTGACAATCTGTTTCAAGCTCTACTGGGAATCCCCAAATGGTGTCAGCAAACTTATCCAGTGAAAACTTTAGTGCTGCAAATTCCTGCAGGTAGTGCTTATACTTCTCTTCTGCACTCGATGTCCACTTTGATGCATATCCTAGTGGGTGTAAGCGTGTCACTTTCTTTCCTCCCGGTAGCATAGATGTGATACACTGTGCTAAGACCCCTGCAAACACATCCTTGGATCCATCCATTGTCAAGATAAAGTGTGTTCCATCAAACTGAGGAGCCTGTAAGACAGGCTCAGAGATTAGCCTCCTCTTGATCTCCACAAAGGTCCTATCATGCTCTTCATTCCAAACCTTGTCAAGCTTGTGGTTGCACATTATATGCTGGTAAGCCTGTTTACCTATGCCTTTCAGAATTTCTACCTTACGCAGAATGTCATGTAATGGCTGTTCGAGCTTTGCATATCCTTGTATTGAGTCACGAAAGTATCCTGACAGGCCTAAGAATCCTTCCAAATGCAATGCATCTTGCGGTTTTGGCCATTCTACAATTGCTGTGAGTTTTGCTGTGTCCTGGCTTTACACCATCAGGTCCTGTGGTTGCACCTGTGAAAACTGCTTCCATCATGAAAATGTGTAATTTGCTGGCTGACAGTGAAAGCTTTTCATCTCGTACCCGCTTCAGAAATTGACAAAGCTTTGACATTCCATCCTTGAAGGTGTCTGCTGCCACACCACCATCATCTACGAAAAGCTTGATAGTGTTGTTACCCACCAAGTCACATAGTTGTTCAGCTGTGAGCTGCCCAAACTCAGATGGGCTGCCAGTGATACCAAATGGCATTCTCAGGTACTTGAAGTATCCTTTTCCTTCAACGAAAAATGTGAGATATGGTTGTGACTCATCATCAATAGATATCGTGTAGAAACCTGCAGCAAAATCAAAAATGTGCACGTATCGGTGTCCTGATAAGCACTGCTGTTTCCCTTGTATATCACCTTGCGGCATTGGCACTATATGCATGACACGGTTTATCTCTGAGAAATCCTGGCATAACCGCCAATTCTGGCCTTGCAGTTCGTCTGTGACTCCTTCTTGCACGATTGGTCAGGGTGGTAATTCTTCAGCACTTGGCAGCCCCAGCTTGACACACTGGTCATTAACCCGATGCTTCAATTTGTCGAGTGGTAGTCCTTGTCCTTCGTGGGTTTTCTTTGCAAACACCACTGGTGCTACTGCATGAACATCCTTAGGGTGTATTGGAGCTATGATCCCTGCTGCCCTCATATTGTCCACCTTCACATGGAGGTATGCCTTTTGTGCGGGGTTCAATGAATGCTGCATCAACTTGGTGCGAAACTTTGCATCACTAGGTATGTTGAGTTTGTGTATTGCACCTGGAACTGTGTTCACTTCGGTCATCGCAAGCGCGAAGCAATGAGTGAACTCAGCAATGAGTTCATCAACCTTACTGCAACGTTCTAGTGTGATATCAGGTCCAACCGTGACTTGTGATATGATCTGCTTCACACGTTCGGCTTTGAATGGTTCTGTGTGCCTTGTGTATATGTCATCGTTGATTGCAGTGACACCATGCACCGCTATCTCTGTTGTCATCTGGTTTATGTCCATGTTTTTCCAGTTTTTCGCTTTTGAGCCCACATCTGGATCTGGATCTGCCACTAATTCATCAGGTGTGTTACCCACAGGTTGTGGTATATCATGGATACTGATTAAGACTTGTGTCAAAGGGGGTTTCATGGCCAAAGAGCCTCGGATTATGTCTCCCCACTGTTTCACATCCAGTGTGAGGCTGATGACTTGCTTGTCCACTGCTTCCACTATTGGTGAATGGAGCTGTTTGTACAAAATGGTAGTGATCTTCGTGCTTGGGTCTCAAACTGTAACCGTGACTGTGTTGTAATCGTGTACCACATTAAACAGGCGAAGTAGTGGTTTGCTGAATAAGAATCCCCATCCTCCGCCACTGTTGAACACCTCGAATTGTCCTTGTGATATAACACTGCCCAGCTTGATCAAACCTCCCCACCTTCTTTTAGATGGCTCTATAGCTCTGTTTGCCATCCGCAGCAAACACTTCGATGGTTCTGAGTTTCCCAAACAATGTTGTATCTTGTTGAAGACCGAAGCACACATTGCTCCCACCATCACACCTCCATCAAATAGAGCTCTGACTCTGTTGATCTCCCCATTTGGCCCCAGAATGTCAATGTTATGCACGAAGGGTATCTCTTCTTCTGTGGCTGCGCATTTAGTAATCTTAGGGTGACTGACAGAGTACAGGTCAACAATGTCTTCATGCCAGGTAGCCATGCTAGGTACATTGGAATCATCATATGGAGCTGGTATCTCATGCTCAGGAGTTGTGGACCGTAAATCCAGGGCCTCTCATTCATCCTCTAGACGAGTGGCCCTTCCCCATTTCCCTGATCGTCTCCATCATATGATCCATACCCAGCCCAAGCAAACTCTCCCACCTGCGCTACATGATTGACCGATGCAGCTTGATCTCTATGATTCCTCCCAAGGCACCTACCACGTAAAGCACGCCATCTTCCTTCCTGTGGTGGTATCTTCACTGCGCCTGTTGCTGTGCAAGCTCCGCCCATATGGCCTTGGATTCCACACATGTAACACTCTCCCGAACATGCCGGTGCTGTACCTGGTCAAAGTGGAAAAGGTGTGTGTGCATTGATAGGTGTGTTCTCACCATGCATTGCTTTCCAGGTGCATAGTTGCTCAAAGTATGCTGTGCATCCTTCCACTGTGCTGGGATGGTGTGGATATTTCAGCATATTAGCGTGTACTAACACTTTCTCCTCCTCTGAGATGGCACCTAGCTGATGAGGTCCTTCTTGATGGTTGCCTACCACCTGTAGCTGCATGGTTTGGGGTGCCAATTGACTGGTCTGTGTCACTTGCTGGCTATTAAGATTGACACAGCCTAGCTGCGCTGTGATGGCTGAAATCGAGGTTTCAGGGCATGAGCATTTGACATGGCTTGGTCGAGAGTTAATGAGTCCGTCCTTTGCCTCTTGTTCTCTATGCTTCCTGACAATGTCTCTGATATATGCTTTGTTGACAGCTTTGATGGCTGCACAGAACGATGGCCAGTTGGTATGTGATTCATCAACCTTGTCCTTGATAACCTCTGGTAGCCTGTCTCGTACAAACACAATGCTCACCGTCCCCATGTCAATTTTAGCATGTTTTGCAAGGTCCAGCATGTATCTTATATGTTTCCACCTCCACGCCTCCATACAGCTCTGTCTTATCCAACTCATCCACTTTCAACTCTAGCTCGAGCATTTCTCTCTGCAACTCTGCCAATGTTTTCTTCGCCTTCTGGATTCCAGGAAATTGAGCCTTAAACTGTGTTTCAAATGTACTCCACAACATGCTTACTCTGCCTGTACTGGCATACCACTCCTCTGCTGGCAATGATGATGCTCAACCTGGGAAAACCACCAAAACTGCTGATGAGGCAATCGATGATATTTGTGACGAGTCAGAGGAAGGTTGCGAGATGTTCCGAATGTTTGTGGTCAAACCTATGGGAAGTTTACTAGTTAATACTAGTCGTAAAGGTAGTGCTATCAAAGACAAAGGTATTTGACATGGTCCGATGGGGTATCAATCAATATTGAGGACGATCAATGAGATCAATGGTGAACAAGTTCTATTGTCGATGGTCGATAAGTGAATTCCGAGGACCTTTTGATAGGTCGATAGTGTATGAAGGGTATGGCAAATGTCTATGAAGTGTTGGAAGGGTTGCTAGTGCAAATGATGAGAGGATCGAAGGAAGATTGAGGACGTGATGATCGCAGAGGTTTCTCGTTGATCGAGAAAACTTGTAGAGACTTTCAATTGCTTTAGATAGTTGATCGGATGCTTAGAACTGTATATGACACGATAGGTGAAGATGATTTCTTGTATTTTCTAGTAGATACTACAGTGTTTTATATGTTTTAAAGAAACTTCCTAAAATGAAATGAGAAACATGTGTAGAACATGAGGCAGAAGATATGAGTTAAGGCACAAGGCCAAAAAGGAGACTGGAATCTGAAGAAGAAAGAGATGTGTCATATGATGAAGGAGTAATAAAGGGAGAGAACTAAAAAGAGACTGTCCTTTGTGTATAAGCTGCGCTAAGTCTCACAATAATCCATCCAGCGGGTTCTGTACGCGATAGGGACTTGAAACGAGGCTGACCTATGATCAGCAGGTTTGAGCATGAGTTGGAATATGTTCTAGGGCATGGTCTTCCACCATATAGATAATGAATTCGGCGCCCGATGTCGCTCGTAGTCTCTCGATATCGATCGATGATGCTCGTAGTCTCTCGATATTGATCGATGACGCTCGTAGTCTCTCGATATTGATCGATGATGCTCGACGATGGTCAACAATGGTCAACAATGTTCGATCGTGGTCACAGTTTGTTCAAAGATGATTGGGGATGGTTGATGGTCATTTAGAAGGGTTTTTAGGGGCTTTCAGGGTAGTCCTAAGGTTGTGCAATGTGGGCTCTTGATATGATCGATGTTGCTGGTGATGTTTCGATGCGGTCAATATGATATCGCAATCGATAGACTGGGTCGCGCTGCGTCTGGGACCTTGTAGGAGTTAGCCGATGTGATTAGAATGATGTTAAGTGGTGAATCAGTCCTTGAGCCAAGGAGACAACCTATCAGTGAGTCAGGCAAAAAGTAGTTCCCAATTTTCTGTATACGCTCTCAATCCTCTGTAATCTGCAACTCATCCATAGCTCTCAAGAATTGCATGATAAGGGTTGGTTGTTGCAGTGTTCCATCCGGTTTGCCATTGAACTCTTCAAGATATGTTAACTGCATGGCTCTATTGGAAAGCGGCTGTGATTTTTGGATTGGTGATGGTGGTGGTGCTGAAGGTATTGCCAGTGATAGTGATAATGGTGAATCTGTGATGAAAGACGTGGATAATGAGGTTTCTGACAATAGGCTAGATGACAACAGGGAGCCTTCTGCTGATGAGGGAACAATAGTGTCTGTGCTTTTTTGAGCTAGAAAATGGCCTTTATTATCATGTAGAGCTGAAGTTGTCATATATAATGGCTTCCGCATGTAGTGTGCGAGGTGATAATGAGGTTTTTCAATTATGCATGCTAAACAAGGCTTGACTGGAATGGGACTGGAACTGGGACTGGGTACTAAACAATGCTTCGGTGTTGTGATATGAATCTCTCTCTCATCACCAAGATGGAGATGCCAGAGGTGTCTCCTATAGTGATGTGGTGGATCCGATAGTGATAGTGTGACTGTGACTACACATGCAGCTGACTACTAACTACATGATCACGTGACTGCCCAAACTCACTACTCCATTGTTCTTTTCCTTCAGATGTTCTAGTGGGAAAAAGTAAGCTGCATTGAATATACCACCTGATCTGTAAGGGAACTGATCAGTCCACTTTTGCAGGGAAGGTAACTGAGCATGGTCTTCAAGAGACATCAAACTGAACAATGAAGCAGCTAAAGCACACAAGTCTCCACTTTGGAAAACATAGACAGCTTCCCCTGTTCACTCCATAACAACGATGGGATCAACAACTTGAATAAAGGTGCCACAAGTTTTGAACACTTTTGATTCCATCTTTTGATTCCATCTCCATTCCACCTTGTCAATGACAAATTCAGTGTTGGGATCATTTGGTCTGATCATTTCAATAATTTGACAGATTTGGAACTGTATAACAACCACTGGTTCCATCAGTAGTTTAACATCAATTTCAACCATGGCATTGAAGTCAACAATGATATTGTTAACATGTATAATTGCAAGGAATAACTGCCCTTCACAATTGATGATGGTGGCAGCAGGATCACCAACACAAAAGGTAGATGAGCCAAATATTGAGCTTGACTCAATAACATTTGGGGCAGTTGATGATTTGGAAAATTGGCCTCCGCCTACTATTTGTGTCATGTGATTGGTTGAGCCAGGTATCCTTGAGAAAGTAGTGTGCTCCAGTTCACGCAGAACTCGAGCCTTTGACACCATCTTGCCATTCCCAGCATCAATGAAAGGGTTGTACTTCCTGTGACTGTCCTGGTTTTCTTCAATGTCAACATGGTCCTCAAGGCTAAGTGGTTCTGCTGCATTCTCCTCAAGTGCAGCTGTCACTGTGTTCAGGTCAACACGGCGGAATGATGGAGTTTCAGCAGGAGCAGTATTGACTGCTTCATTTTCATCTTCTTCATCTTTGGCATCTTCTAATCGTCCAAATGGATAAAGCAGGTCAACTCTGGTTTTCTCCATTTTGGCAAGTGTGACCCAACACCAAGAGATTCAAATTTGGTCTTGATTAACTGGCACCCTTCGTTCCATGCAGTGAGTGGAATAACAGACCCCAGTGACACATCTCCCTTCCAGGTTTTTGGGCTTATATGGTCAACACTCGACAGTATGTCACCATTACTGTCCTCAATCGCACAAGCTTAAGCCGCTGTGGTCCATGGTCCCACTCTGGATGCAAGGAAAACACATTGAGGCATTCGATGGTATGTGATAGATGTGTTATCAGGGAGGACATGTCAGCATTTGTATCATTTCCAACCATTGACCAAACAATGCCAAAGGTAGACTCAAGCTGGTCTGTCCCCAACAGAATGAGCCAAAATGAACCACTTGGATTCTGTAACTGGCCTTTGCAACATGAAAGTAAGTGTTCTTCACCATCAACATGATGTCCTTGTAAGTCAAAGAAGGAACAATATTGCTTCAATGTGAATAGAAAGGTAGCAAGATGAGCTGCAGTGCTCAGATGTTTCAATTGCTCATGTAAGCTGAGGGTTACTTGGACAAATGGAAGAGCAAGATGCTGAAAAAGTGTCCCCAGGATTCAGAGTGCACTGCATGCTGTTGCAAAACTAGGTTTGTCAGTGGGAATGGGACATTGGAGTGACCAAATTTCTTCCAGAAGAGTGTAACAAATGGGAACATTTTGCTTGTCTGTTGGGTCAAGGAGGTTGTCAATACAAACTGAAGATAGTCCAGATTCCTTGAGATGAAACTGCAGTAGGGCTGGAGTGATGTGAGTGTCGAGAATCAGCACACCAGATTTTCTCAGTAATAGATTTTGACATCATTTCATAATATGCTTGGGGTCTTTATCAGCCGTGAGGTTGTCATTCCCAACAAAGAGGTTCGCATTCCACCCAGAATAGTGTAGAGTGGACTGTGCTCATCCAATAGTTGGGTTTGGGTCAGTGCTGTAAGTGAAGCACCGTGGCAACTCTCACCATCTGAGGCAATGCAATACATCGAGACACCAATTGATTTCATCTCAGCAACACATGCATCAATAACAAGGGAAATCAGTCAACCATGTGCCTCAGCATCCTCTCTCTTGCAAGTTCCCAAAGCTAAAAATGGATGAGACCCAGCTATATGGTGATCATCAGATAACAATCCAATGGAAAAGACTGAGGCCTACATGTTAGGTTTAGTAGATGTACAAATAGGACTATCATAACACAATGTACATCTTTGGCATAATGACATTCCCCATCCAAGATACCTCAGAATAACACTTTGACATTGTTGATGGAGCAGATTTTCAGACCAAGGTGAGCTATGTGTTCCTGACATAAACTGAGTAAGTTGTTTGTTGTTGGATCCCAATGAGAATGTGCTTCAATAGTGATCTCGTTGATCATCAAAATGTATCCATATGCCCCCGTTACATCTGTATTTTCAAAGGCTGACTTAATGTTTTGCTGTATTTCTTGCAATGCTTCCTGGCAATGCAGTGAGAGGCAAAATGGGGCCATTTTGTCTCAGGGTCGAAACTGATGGGGAACCAAGGGTTTGGTGTGCTAGCATTGCCACACGGGAGCTGCCAAGCCACAGGAACAAGATGTCACAAAGTATTTCCTCTTCAGTAAAACCTTTGGGTTTATAGAGACCCTGGTTTGCACAATTAAGCAATTGCAGCAACCCACACATTCCTGCTCCCCGCCTCAAACCTGCACAAATCAGAGCATCAACTCTCTGAGTTTTCCCTTCACTTAATGCCATCACAAATGTCTTATAATCGTTGAGAGTCCTAGCTTGTGTGGCAAGCCATCATGATATGGTATGCTTTGTTATTCACAATTCATTCAGCTGATTGTTCTTATGCCACACAATTTCAATCAATCCTCCTATGGGGTGGTAGGCAAGCATAGAGTTCTCATGCACTCCATCCCTCATTTGGTCCAAGATTCCTTGAGCAACATGGTGTGGTAGGAGCTTCTCACATTCTCGACAAGCCTGAGACTTTGTTGATGGGTGAATGTGGCCATGTCAATGGATAGACAACAAGGTGAGTTGATCATTTGTGATATGAATATTCCAAGGAAGTTTAAGATTTGCATGTAGCATAAATGGATACACTTCATAAGGGGTGATGGCAGGTTGCATAGCCAGGTGAACACCCCAACAATGTGGTGTCAGATTCAGAAAGGAGGTGGAAGCAGAACTGGTTAGTTTGGTGGTGATGTGCCTTGGTCCAAGTTCAGCTGGATGCCCCCCATTGACATCCAAGTTGATGTCAATCAGCTTCATCTTACTTCCTGTATCACTTGGCATCAATCTGTGTCATAGGTCAGTCAACTTATTATTATTTAGGTGTTGTCCTACTGATTCATCATATCAAGGAGAACAATGATCTTTCCTTCCAATAGACCTCCTACTATCACTTTCTCTTCCACCAGATATTCCAAGAATCCACATAGTCCATGCACCCCTTTCAACCCTCACCAGATTAACGTGTGGATTTTATCCTTCAGTCATCTGAAACCTAGCAATCGGTCAAGTTGAGGGTTTACTGCCTCCCAGACTTTGTCATCACTAACAGCGGCCAGCTCAAATGTGGCTCCTTCATGACTAAATGATGTCAACTCATCACCGTCTCTGGCTTCAGGCACTCTAGGCAATAACTCCAGCTCCCCTGCAGCATCACATAGCCTTTGTAGCAATCCCCACATTGTTGAACAGCCTTTCCTTTTGTGTGTGTCAACATAGACTAGTTCCTGTTGTTCCGAGTCTCTGGCTGGTGTGGCAATGACATGGATTAGGGATCAGGATGAGGTGGCTTGAACTGTTTTTGGTTTAGCTGTGGCTTTGGTGATACTGATGTCAAACAATGTGTATGTTCTGCCCTGCTTTTTCAAGTGGGCCTTCCTTTCCTGCCCATCACAGCATAGTTTTTGCCCCTGGTGGCTGGCAAGATTTTTTGGACCACCTGTTCCACCATGTATATCTTTGTCGCAATCTGGGCATCTCATTGTATATGATACATCATACTTTTGTTTCTGTGTATCGTGTTATCATATTGAAAACCCCTATCAAACTTCAATAAAATTGATCATACCTTATATGACTGAGGCATATTTCTGTCTCAAATGCTTTTAACTTGAATGAACAGAGAAGAATTGGTTGGATTTCTCATTTTATGTCTACTAGCTTCACAATCTTTGAATCTGAATGCTTACAAATGTGCTTCTGAGCCATATATAGAAAAAAAATTTAGGCTGGCTGGCAGACCTTCCTCCCCACCCCCATGTCATGGATCAACATCCCAGGTACCCCTTGCCAAATATCATTACAAATGAAAGTCATTTGACATGTGGACAAGCTTTTTGAGTACTGAAGCCTAATAGTAGCAATGCATAACCTCCTCCACTCAGTGCAATGGACAATGACACTCATTCTTCTACAAAACACTGTTCCAAGACATGGTGTGAACATCTCCTGCCCATAGACTTCCCACATAAAACCTGTGACCATTGTTGAGAGTGAGATAGACAAACCAAGAAGGCTCAAAGAGTTCATGAGGGAAAGAAAAAGGAGCAGAAGGAGCTCAACAAGTGCACGGTGGGCAAGAAAGCCAAGAGGATGAACAAGAACATGTCAGGAGATGAAAGAATATCAAGCAGACCTTGGGCAGAGGCCAATCTCAATGAGAGTGAGGACAAACTTGATTCTAAAGGTTAAATGATGGTCAGTAACTTACTATGGATATAAAATAGGACTAACAGTAGAATCTACAGATATTTGATACCAGAGAGGAAATGTTTGACACCCTTTGAACAGAATTCAGAACACACAACAACAGAGAGTTTAGAGGAACTTACACAGTTCCAAATGACCCTCTGGTGTCAGATAGGGAGCACATCAACATGGTTGCAAAGGAAATCTGGAAGGTAACAGGATATGGATTTATGTGAGTGTATGCCCAATGCTAGTGCTATATGATATTTACCAGATTAGTGTGAAGGATCATAAGCAACAGCAATGGGGCACCAAACATGGTTTTGGTGCAGCCAGGACAAAGCGAGAAAGAAGAAATCAAAAATTTCCGAAGCACCAAATGTGTGACATTGTGATAATGCCAGAATGAAGCGGTATCCATGCTGCAGCCAACTATATGTTACTTGCCAAGAAAGCACACCAGGAGGGGATAAGACAATCACTGGTCAACTTGACCATCACATGAAGCATATACACTATGTTAATGTCGCCATGCCACCTGGTGCAGTGGATATGATTCGAGAGAACGTCGAGTGGTTAACACCAGTTACAATGGTTGGAAAGGTGCAGGCAGTGTATCCATCCATAACATCAGCACAGATCCACACAGCTTGGATGCAGATGGGCCAGATGTTCTGGCATCATGACGATCTACAGCTACTGTCAGCATGAAAGCTTCTCCATGAATATGGAGACAACGTTGATGTTTTCTCACCAAGGAATGTTCCTGAAGGGGTTGATATACTGTGTTGGGGTATGAAGAAGATCAAGAGGCCATTGCACAGGAAGATAATTGAGGTAGGACTCGACACAACATGTAAGCTATATCTAACCTTCAAGAAAAGTAAGCTTACAAATCCAAGCAGATGATACACATTCGAAGCATCTCGAGCTATATAGCATGATGGCAGAGTATGATAATGCAGGCATTCCAGTATTGCACTGCCTTCTGTCAACTGCAACATCAATAGAGCAGGGCAAATGAAAGAAAGCACTCACAGGATGGGCTACATGCATCAAAGAGGCATATGGCATAGATCCAGTCTTCATGCATGTTGATAAAGACATTGCAGAAATCAGTATGGCAAAAGAGGTCTGGAAAGCAAAGATCAACTTGTGCTGGTGGCACCTCTGTCAAGCATTGCAGACTTGGCTGAGTCAGGCAAAGCTCACTACGACACCATACAATGTTCAGCGGGCCCATATAGAATTTCCATTTATTGACATTACCTTTACCCCTCCTGGACAAGCTGATGCTGAAGAATACAAGGGTGGTGTACCAGATGATATAGAAAATATACAGCCTGCACAAACAAACATGAGTGTCCTGAACATGATTACAGGGGCAACCAATACCTTATCCATCACCATTCCCGCATGAAAGGCACCACTTCACATCAGCACTGGAACCCACTCCTGCTCATAAATCACATCATTGTGATGCTGGTAAAGAAAATCAGGTAGCTAATGACCTACATATCACCATCAAGGTACCTCCCCTCCATGTTGCACCAGCTTTGTCACAGGGACCTATCGTTCCACATGAGTCTGAAAACAGTGATGATGAAAACAAGGAGGGGTTACAGAATGGAACCCGATGCAAGTTTTGCCCAGCCGTTTACTGCCAGCCAATTGTCACAATGCTAGAAAGGCATCACTGCACCCATCTGTTGATTCCAGGGTACACGCACCCGAGTCCTGAGGGGATCAAGAATTGGGCTGTTTGGCAAATGTATGAGTTCTGTGTTAAATACGACTTACAAGAGGCATGGGAATACCTTTGGGAAAACTGGTATCAAAAGGGCTGGTGGGAGCTGTGGGCACAGTTGGCACATCCAGAGATACTCATCTTGAAAACAACAATGCCAGTAAGTATGCATCAGCCATTGAGACTTCTGAGACTTACCTTTAATCCAGTTGGCAACAAATCAAGTGTGACCTCCTCCATCACTTTCACATGCCACGGTGAGATCTTCTAGTCTTGATTCTAATTGTCAACTAGCCATTATCAAGAGCTCCCAGGAATTGGAAGAAACTCTTGAAAACACCTATAACCATGCCTATCAGTGAAGCTTATCAGCCAGATGTAAAGCGGTGGGTCTGTACCTGTCCTGCAATGGTCCTCAACCAGTTCCCACTCTGCAAACATCTCGTTCAAGCTGTTCAGCCAGTTTTGCCACTGTTCTTCCTCGAAGTAAGGCATCAGCAGACAGCCTCAATATGGAGTCACCCCCTCTTGAAACCACCTGGTGAAGATCTCTTGGCACCTCAAGAAGTTGCAGAACTTGACAAGACAGCCCCTGGAACAGATCGCGGCAAGAGAGAGGATGGTGATGATGATGAGGACAACAGCAATGATAATGATGATGATGACAATGATGTACAAGATTTCCAAGAAGCATTGCAAGAGGGTTTGACATTTGAAGAAGCCATGAGTGAGAACATCAAGACTATTGGAGATTTCCTTGAAGGACTGAAGTACCGGTCCAATTCTGGGACCACTGGATGCTGCAAGTGCTGGACCAAGAGGGTGGCTCATTCTTGAGGCTAGCAAAGATGTGTCTAGGAAAGGAGAGGCAGATGAGGACGACGAGAGGATCATCACCAACAATGTGGCAACCAGAAACAAGCACCATAATGTTCTACCGCTCTAGACCCACACATTCTGATGAGAACACATGACATGCAACAGGGCAACAATGTTGCAACGAGGCATAGATCAGCTCCAATTTGGCAAAGGAAAGACCGATTATTAGATGATGTTACAGATGAAGTGGGAGTTATGAGATGCTGAATGTTGAGGAAGGGTTTAGAAGCCATAAAATAGCTCAACATAGAGTAGTATAAGTGCAAGAAAGCTGATACCTATTTGATCTGATCTTATTGATATTACCATTTTAGGAAAGTCAGTGTGGGGGAGAATAAGGGTACTTTTGTACTTTGATCTATTTTCAATGGGAAATCTTCTGCAAGCCATTCCTCATCAACCATGCCACATTTTGGCATGATCCTGTAGTCTATCTTATACTAATAACTGAGCTCTAGAGCTCCACACAATCTATTTATTTTTTGGTTGACATCTGTGAAAGTTAGATTGACCCCTGCCAATTATCTGTGTGCAAGCAATATCTCAAGAACTAATGGTTATAGAAATAAGCTGAGAGTTGTACAGTGTCAAGGGTAATGTAGGTAATGGTTCCCCATGCAAACATTGGCAGTTATGAGCCATTGTGGTGGCTGAATGCTGTTTTGAAGTGAGATTGCCATTTTGGGAAGTTACATCTTTGGCATTGTCATCCAGCAACTGACTGCAGGGGCTCATTTTTTGCATTGGAGACCCTTACCTACATTACCCTTGACACTGTACAACTCTCAGCTTATTTTTATGACCATTAGTTCTTGAGATATTGCTTTGCACACAGATAATTGGCAGGGGTCAATCTAACTTTCACAGATGTCAACCAAAAAATAGATAGATTGTGTGGAGCTGCAGAGCTCAGTTATTAGTATAAGATAGACTACAGGATCATGCCAAAATGTGGCATGGTTGATGAGGAATGTCTTGCAGAAGATTTCCCATTGAAAATAGATCAAAGTACAAACATGACCAAATCTACAAGTTGTGCCAGTTGTTGAGGCACAGTAATATAGCATGTTGAAGTTAGGGTCTTGAAAATGTGGGGGAAATATTTACCAGGCCTCATGAATGGTTTGGAGTCTCACTATCCCCTACAGTCTCGGTATCAACATTGAAACTGTATTATGTAAGAAGACTACATGCAGCGCTCGCCAAAAATTCACACAAGTCCAGTGATGGCATTTTCCGAAAATCATGTGTTGCAAAGAACCTGCTGGGTGAATAGCGTTCACTTGACCATCCTCACTCATGTCCTACATGAATCAGTTTCAGATGGCGGCATCATCTTTCCTCTATCTCTCCTCTCTTTTCCATGTCCCCCTTGTGTTGCATGGATGGTGTCCTTCTTGACGCTGTGCTTGATCCATTTTCTTTGTTCTCTTATGTGCCTCAGTCTTGTACTCTGCTGTTGTCTGCTGGAAAGCTGCTTGTGACTATGTGGTCATCCGGTCGCCCTTTCTCCTGTCTTGTTTCTGTTCAGAGGCATTCTGGATCAGAGGTGCACCTAGGGACTGACTGGTTTGCTGCTTTTCGAGAGCTTCACATTCTGAATGGCGAACATCCCCCTTCTGTTTCATCCATTGTTCTCAGTTCTTTTGAGGGTGAGGAAGGTAATTGTCTCTGCTGCTCCTTTTGTTGCTTTCTGGCTCACAATCTGTAGCCAGTGTGGGCGGATTTTCACAATCTGTTGAAGCCATTGGCCATGCACTTCCTCTGTCATTGATGGATATTTTGCCCAAGCTCAGCATTGTATTCAGCACGATCTGTGATACAGATTCTCCACATTTTGTTATGCTTGGCCATAGTCCCAAAACTGTTCATCATGCATTATCTGCCCATGGCATTCCCTACAATGGTTTATCATTTGATCTTTGTCATCAGGCTCTATATCATCATTTGCTCAATGGTTTATGTTCAAGGAGGCAAGGATCTTTATGTGCTGTCATTGCTGGCTCCTGTGCCACAGATGCACTTGCCAATGCTCTTTCTAGGAACTTCCTTACTTTAGCCCAGGACCCTGGCTTTTCTTTGATCCTTCTCTGTGAAATTCATCAGGTTTTCAGTGACACTCTGAACTTGCATTATAATGTTATATAAGTAGTATAAAATTAATAATACCTGCAATTCTTGTGAGGTAGTTTATAAATTCAGATATACCTAGGCTCTGTTGGGCTAACCAGCCACATGTCCCTGACTTGGGGAGGTTGCACAATGTATTTATGGAGCATAGTTAGTAAAGTGCATCACAGTATAGTGCTAGGCAGCATTGGATCAATGGGCCGGGAGCATCATGAGCTATAAAGCTAGATTATGCTCGGTAACATTGGTGATATTTGGTGGGTGCACAGTCCCAGACTCACCTGGTCACTACACAACGACAACAAACTGGGAAAGACGGTAAAGTCCATCACACTATATAATGCTAGGTAGTGTTGGATCAATGAGTTAGGACTATAAAGCTTGCTTATGTTCAGTAACATTGGTGATAGATCATAGTATTCGACACATACGCAATCTGGGACTCACCGGGTCACTACACAATCCATGCAACGATTACAAACCAACTACTTTAGTACGGTAGCCCACCAATGTCTGCCTTGGGGTTGAGGCAACAGTAGTCTTGTTACCATCCCCATTGACTCCTACTGGTTATAGACCTCAGCAGAGATATAGACCTTAGAGACCTGGTGATTGCCACCTCAGTTGCCATGTCAATTGGCATTTCCTGGCTTTGGATGCTGTGTGAGTTGCTTTCATTTTCAGACTACTCATTGTTGGGGGGGTTGACCTATCAATATTGGCCTTGGAGAATAGGTGAGGGCTCAGCAAAGATATAGACCTGGTGATCACCACCTCAGTTGCCATGTCGATTGGCATTTCCTGGCTTTTGTCAAGAACCGTTCCTCACCCGATCGGAACCCACATCTATCCGACCCTTTCCCACACTTCGAACATGACTTTTGTCTATGCCTCCCGATTTCATTCCCGGCTGCCTTGCACTGCCCACACTGCTGTGCATCAGGCCGCCCTGTACAGCATCCATGGCTGCCTTTCCAAGGCTGCTGTCCCTATTGCAAATTTGACTACGGATTCCTGTGCGGCTCCTGCTAGATAATTTATCTACGCAGTCAAGACACTGCCGCAGTCTGTGTTCCTGTTCCACATTATTCCAGACTACAGTATTTAAGCTTAGTTAGTTTCACCTTGTATTCCTCAGTTCATATATCGACATAGACTCGACTTTAACTTGTCAATCCAAATCTCCTTCTACTCCTACCTCTGTCTTCTAAGAGTCTGAACTCCATTCAACTCGACCTCTAGTCTCCCTCTGAAGTTCTAGTTCCATCTGAACTTAACCTAAGTCCCCCCGTACTCCTCCCCGCATTTACCTGCACCTTTCCACTCCTACCTCCAGACTTATGACTTGAAATTAGGACACCAGATGAGGTGAAGGGCGCAGCTTCTTACAAGCTGAAGCCAAGTCCTTTCCATTTCCCCTCCCGCCAAATCCGTAACGACCCAACAACCTTCCGGAAATAACACCCACAGTGTCCAATTGGATTCCGACGAACCTTCTAGGAGTTCTTAACAGCTTTGGATGCTGTCCAAGTTGCTTTCATTTTCAGACCACTCATTGTTGGGGGAGGTTGACAGCTACCTATGCCTTGGAGAATAGGTGAGGGTCTTCATTGTTGCAATCTCCATTGATTATCGCTGAATTTTGACCTTTACTAAATCTGTAAGCCATGTGGGTATTGCTCTCCCTACATGAACCACCCACAATTGGCCCACCGGCTCAGATGTGTTGTTGTGTTGGGGTAATTCAACAACTGCCTACATCCTTCAGCCTTTGGGGCTAGGGAGAGTGACCATCCTGATCAGAATTTGTGTTTGGTTTGGAACTGGTGTATGCATCACTCCTTCAAACCAGTGCTACAGTAGCCCATTGTTAGGAACCAGGTGGGTGACTCATGGATTGCTTCTACTATCCTCCATCGGCTGCAGTCTTGGGCCAATTCATGATGTTGCCAAGCACCCCATGCTTGTTGCACATTTTCAGGTGAGTCTTTATTTGGGTGGTTCAACTTCCTCAACAGACTTGGGCCTCATTTGCATTTTTTGCGAAAGGCTCCCATTATTATGCTAGTCTTATCATAGGCATGCTAGGGTTAAGATGTACAACAATGTTTTTCATTTCAATGTATGTACTCCAATATACAATATGACAGCTGATACACAAGGTGACGGATGGTACAAGCAAGAAATAAACACAATGATGGTGCAAATGATGGGAATGAATATGTCTAGGCCTGGGAATGTGCACTATGAGGATTAGCACTGATATCACACAAAGCTTGATGCCTTTGCTTGATGCTGGCCAGGACGTTGTCTGTAGCAGCAGGCCTCCATTGTGATGAATATGATGGGAAAATTTGCCTAAAGTAATGGGTTAGCATTTGTATCCCTAGTCAAAAGTAATTACCTGTTCCACCACTCAAGGAGGTCATTAACTTCCTCCTGCTCATCTACATCCTCGGACAGAGTTGTAAAATCGTTCAGAATCAGTCGCTAAATTGGATTGGGAGAAAATGGGTGATGAGGAAAGGGCAAATCAAACCTGCTTGTTGTTTTTCATTTAGTGTGAAAGGAGAGTCAGCAAAGCATTCACCTGCATTGCAATATAAGCAATAGAGGCAAGGGTAACACTGGTCATGCCATGGATTCTTGCATTTCCAGACCGAGTGGCTCTAGGCTCCTTGTTGACAGAGCTAGGCAAAGTAAATATGTGCTTATATGCCTAAAAGTTGTTTGAATCATTATCAGACTTGTAACATGACATACTCACAGTGACAAGGAGAGAACTGCAAAACAAGCCATTCCAAGGATCTTTGGGATTATAAGAGAAACCATGGTATAGGAACAAGTGCCATTCATTGCCAGTGGCGGTAATTTCTCCAGACCTGAGTTTTTCCTTGATCCTAACATAAATCAAAGCACCAACATGGTATCTAGGATTACTAGACTTACTCAGTATCTGACCTGTTCAGGTTAGTTGGGCATATCAATGCACCTGTCCACTCATGGTGAAACCCCTGATCAGCTTTGATATTATGGGCAAGTGGTGGTTGTAAGGATCCTCCTTTCAGTGTGATCTAGTCAATAATCACCCCCTTTAGACTCTTTGTATCATCAGCCCGTGCGTTCGAGGAACCCTTTTGGACCTATGGGTACTAACAGTGAACTGCTGACGTAAGTGTAATGGATGAGAGATGACGAACTAGATCAGCAACATGAAGGATCTCTTCTTCAGACCCGCTGAGGAGGTGCTCTTCAAGTCCTGGTACCATCTGGAGAAGCAATCAATATACCCAATACTCTCTCCTTTCCCTGGAGAGGTTGTTAGCACCAAACATGAGTGAACATAACATATGGTTAATCACTCAGCAGTAAATGATTCATCTGGTCTATCCGCCAGTTCGACTTCACGCAGAATGCCATTCATGAGGAGGGTATGGACATGGCACAATGCATGTATGGTTCGACCAAAGTGACGGCCATGATGAACCAGTGGATCTGTCAGCGTACTATGATGCTTCAAGTTAGGGTATTGATCATATATATATGCAATTGTATGTGAGCTCATGGTTTCTTCCTTGGCCCAAGGTGAAGGGCATTTTCCTGAGAACGACGCCCTGATATAAGATCATCTTCATTAGACATTGAGTGGCCCAGCACAATGATAGAAAGCAGAAGTAATGAAAGGAAGTGGAGAAGGAAGGTGAGGAGAGTCAGTAACCTGGGGAGCCTGAAATATTGTTAAACATGGCCCATTTGGAGTCGTGTTTTGACTCTCCGACTCAAGTGTCATGGAGCCTGTCATCAGAAAGATAGTGAAGGTACGTAGGTCATTGCCAAACTTGAATCAACCATTGCCAATTGCAATTCAGTGTGTAACAGCATTGCAACCATTTAGAAACTAATTCCAAGCCTGGTGGCTCAGGACAGCCACCACTGGCATGACAATGGCTCAGAAACAGCTTGTGATGACTAAACATAAAGGTGACCAATATCTCACACTGACTGAGTCAGATGATTCTGATAGAGCACCAAAAACTTCTTGAAATGACAGCACCTGCACTGGCAATCCACCTTGCGCGCAGGGGCTCGCAAATCTGGGGGCGGTCACTTTGTTCATCCCCACCATCTCTCATCGCTGTTGTTTTCCTTGACATCTCCATCTCCATCTCCATCTCCATCTCCATCTCCATCTTCATCTCTGTCTTCATCTCTGTCTCCATCCCCATCCCCCATTGTAATCCTCTTCCTTGTCCTCATCCTTGTCGTCTTGTACTTAGGTCAGGTTGAATGATGTGCAAGGAACACCCCCCAACAAACTAGTCAATAAAGGGAGTAGGTGTGGGCAAAGTAATATCTCCAAAGGAATTCCAGTTGTCTCATGGGGCTCTCTTCAGTATTTTGTTAGTCTTCTAGCCAACAAGCACAAAGATCATACAGAATGGGTCGATAGAGGTCTGCAATGGTCAGCGTGAGTGCTGGTGTGGCAAGAAGCTTTGATAAGGTGGCCAAGAGTTGGTTCATAGAAGACATGTTTCGAATGTCAGTCGCATATTGCAATGAAGTAGGAATGATTGATATTAAGGCTGTAGTTTAGTGTCATAGATTGAGGGTGAGTAGATCCTGAACACCACCAAATGCCATTTTATCTAGATTCTGTGTCAGTAAGTGACAACAAAATAAGGAGAATCATACTGAGAAAGTGCTAAGATTGAACGACGTCTGCACCGAAATGCCAAGAGGCTTGAAGCTTGAAGGAAGATGAAGATAGACTCATATGTGAAGCAAAACAATTTGAAGGAAGGTAAGGATACAATGACAACACAAGTCTGCAACCGTGCTAACTCTGTGCTTGAATCCCAGGGCAATCTTGAAGGAAGGCGAGGGTGGATAATCTGTACACAACCCTGGTGCACAGCAGTTTCGCATGGCACATAGAATCACAACCCATCATAAACATCCGGAACCTCACTGTACACAAGTGGAATATTGAGATATTGCTCCGAAGACATGAGAAAACCACAGGTCTAGTTGAAATTTACTGGAAAACATGTAAGGAATATGGAACAATATCTGGAACATTATTGGCATACCAGAAACTGAGCAAAGCAATGCCAACACAAAACACCAGAGTCCGCAACCATGCTAACTCTATCTTCGATGTTGACAGTGTGAACAACGTCTGCACCAAAATGCTGGGAACTTGGAACTGTCGAGGCTTGAAGCTTGAAGGAAGATCAAGACAGGCTTTATGTGCAGCAATTCCAATCAATTTGAAGGAATGTCGAACAACAGAGTCTGCAACTGTGCTAACTCTGTGCTCGAATCCCAGGGCAGTCTTGAAGGAAGGTAAGGTTGTCAAACAATAGAGTCTGCAGCTGTGCTAACTCTGTGCTCAAAGCCAGGGCAATCATGAAGGTGAAGGAGGATATTTCAGTTGCATTAAACAATGTGCCGACTCTGTGTGCGATGTCACAGATGTGTTTGCATTGCCTATGGAAAAACTCATGCCACGGCAATGTTTGACGTTAACTTTGTATTGTGATATTGTGTTTTGGACCCTGTTGTGATCTGAGGTTGATTAGTCACTACTATTTATGGCACTGACTCGGAAAACCTGGTATACATGTATTACTAGTACAATCAAATGTCTATGCATTATCTATGACCAACTTCTTAACTACATCCTTGGTTCTCTCTATGTACTGCAATGTATGCTTGTTGCTTGGGAGTACAGCTAGCAAACTGCTCAGCAGTTATGACATCAAGAAGTTGCCAAAACTCCAGCCCAAACCATTGAGACAGAGCCTCTCAATGACCCAAACATTTCTTTTTTACAGCATGCCTTTGACATGACTTCATTTTTGACTCTGGGGCAGCAGCCTGCTGATGTGTAGAAGGATATGGGGAAGGCCAGGAAGAGGCTTGCTCCAGGCAATGAACACAAGAGGTTGAAGAAGGGGTAGGTCTAGATATGGCTGACGGTGTAATTGGTGAGTGATGGAGGGTAAGGGTGGGATAGGCTGGAGCACTGGATGTCAAATATTGGATGTCAAAGAAGCTCAAGAACCAGATGTCGATGCATGATGCACAGATGGTAGGTTGAAAGGCAGGTCGCTCCACATGTAACTTGTTACCGGAGCTTTGAACATCCAGCTATCCCTTGCAACTGAGATAACTTCAGTAGCAAAAGCTTCTGTGATGTAGGTCCAATCAGGAACCGGAAGTATGTCATGGACTAAGGCTGACTGCTGCATCGACAAACTGCAAGACAAAGCCATTAAGCACAGTTCCATGAACAGGGAGAGGGTCACAGTGGATAGAGCACAGTCAGCTTGCTTGGAGTGTTTCTCACAGGTGGCAATAATGTATTTCTTTAATGACACACTGTCATCCATTGCGCAACACAGATATACCACTGGGGAAGCTGCAATATTTGGGACCCGTTCCAAGATACGGAAAGGGCCCGAGGGGTCAACTACTCTATCGACATCCATATTGGAGGCATCAATTGCAGAGACCGAGTTGCCCTCAACAGTCATGTCATCATTCCACATTTTTTTGGCTCCATCATTCATACACAAAGACTTCCCCTCAAATTCTGGAATGGATAAATGATGAACATGAGGCACCAATAAAAATCAAGAACAAATTCAAGTGAAAAACAAACCTGACACTGAGAAAGCTTCAACTTCAACTTCAACTCGCCTTGAGATTACATCACTCTCATCAGCTCCACTGCTAACACAACCTACATTATCTGCACTGGAAGATACAGCCTCATCCATAGCACATGGATTCTTAAAAGTTTCACAGCTAGGATAATTGCCCTTCGCATGGATCAAAGCATCATTCAGGGGAGTATCAACGACCATGGAGTCCTTTTGGATGTGAGGCAACAACATGTCTGAGCCACCTTGACGATTGCAGGGAGTGGGAGGGAGGGGGTCATGCCTCTGTACAGCAAGAGTTCCATCTTCTGAACCATCTCCCCAGTCTAGTTCCTCTTCGCTGACATGATTGTCCTCAGGAAGATACAACTGGATGTGTTGATTCTGTTTACCAAAACCATCGCTAACAGACAAGCCAACTGCGGGCAACTTGCTCAAAGAACTTGGCCAGTCAACATTCTCAGCATCTGCATCCTCATGTGGTGACATCTGATCATTACATGCTGTAGCTCCAACCATAAGGGAAGGAAACGTGAGGGGAGTGGGAGAACGTCTCTGGGCTGCTGGTGTAGCTCCATGGATACCAGAAGGTAGCGAAGCTGGAGGGGTCAGAGAACATGCTCGGGTTATTGGTGTAGTTCCAGGCATACAGGAAGGCAACAAAGTGGGAGGGGTTGGAGAGCACATCCGGGTTATCAGTGTGACTCTAGGCATAGGGGAATGAAATGAAGCCAGAGGAGTCAGAGAGTGAGTCTGGGTTGTTGGCGTGGCTCCCGGCATGGAGGAATTTAACAAAGGGGTCAAAGAACTTGGCTGTGGTGTTTGGGGCAAAGGCTTAGGGCGACACTCTTCAAGGGATGGTTCTGATCCAACCTGATCTTCAGACGTAGGGTGGGGTCAAGCATATGCCCAAGACGAGCAATTTTTGATTGGGAGGAAACCTTTCTTGCCTTCACTCTTGACAAATGTCATCTTGGGAAGAGGAAAACCAAAGATAGAGTGGATATAGTATACTTGCATATGATTAAATGGCCAGATGAATGTAAGACAGTGTTGCATATGATGATCCCATACTGTACACCAGCTTGGTTCTCGATCAGGAGTTTCAGTCTCTGATTTGAAGGATGCTTCCACTTCAGAAAATTTTTGCAGTGATTTTAAGACCATTGCAGTCTTGCCTTCCTCCACAAGGAAGCGCACCCCTGGTTCCTTAGCTGGATCCATCTCAATGAATCTGTGCCACACAGCTTCACCTGACTTTGAGTTCTTCCTTTTCTTTGCTTGTTTGGGAAGGTGGATAGAGGCAACTGGCGGAGGTCTCCAAAATGCCACAGGACCTTCAGTAACCAATTCTCCCAATCTGCAATCTGAAAATGACTTGATCATTACTTCAGAAGGAGGATTGTCCCATGCAGAGCAAGACAGAGGCAGTGATTGTGCACTCTCCACTTCCCTCCACCTCATTGAGTGGACTGGCAGCAAGGGGCCATCATGTGTAACAGGGGCTCAAATTTCATATGGCTGCTTTCCCCAGAAATTATCTGATCAATCATCATAATTGCAAACATGGTCAATATTACTGTGATGGGATTCATTCCGATGATGTAAGTAACTTGCTGATGAATGATCTCGGCACTGTCTTGAACCTCAATCATCCTTTCTTGAGCACCCCAAAGAACTACCTCTGGCAACACCATGGTCTGGAATGAAATCGGTTCTGTGCCATTTGTCACTTAAATCTGGGGCAGTACGAAGACTGGAATGACCACCTCTGTTAAAGCCACTATCCCAACTAAAATTGGTTGGACAACTGCTGTTGGTGACACTTTGGTCATTGTCTGAATTGTGATTCCACCAACCATTGAAGCAACCCCACCCATTCCCCAAATCTGAATTGGTTTGACACTGAGCAGACATTTCACCATTAAGCGGTTCCAGAGGGACAGGAGGGTATGTGCTGTACTTAACGGGAGATGGCACCCGAGGGCAGGAACAACTGTCTTCAGGTGATGGCATGTCATCATCAGATTCATCAAGAGTCTGGTGTTCACGCATTCGAACGTGGAATGCCCAAGACACAGAGTGAGCATGATATTTCTCTTTACACTCTATGTGAGGACCTCTTTCAAACTGATTGAGAGAAAATGGAAGGAATGTTGGGGGACCGCTTTGGGAAATAACTTGAAGATAGGGATTTGCCTCAGGGGAGTTCAGCTGTTCAGCAGGAGTTTGATGCACAAAATCCTGTCAATGCTTGTCCACAGGAGGCTGTCGATCCGGAATGGTACTAGGAGGTGGTGATGGAGATGGGAAATCCAAGCCTTCACTGTACCAATGAATGATGTACACAGGAATGATGCCAACATGCAGCAACCATATCCCATCAGCTTTCGCAGCTCCATTGAGCCATACGCCAATGCAACCAGATTGCACCTTAGTAATCGATAAGGGGCTCATTGATTGGTGCCACCTCCAGAACTTCATCATGGTCAACCAAGCCTCCATCTCTCGGAGGCCCCTTTGTAGTCCAACAAAGAGCAGAACTACCTCCTCCCATGTCCAGACCGACTATTTGGTGAGCATATTCATTTGCTCCCATGACGGGTAAAAAGGGCGATTAGTTAAAGCATTTTGGAGTTCATCTGTCGGGGGCATGCCAGTGTGAAATTTACGTATTGAAGTATATAAAAAATTCACCTGCTGGGTCAACGCTGAAAGGAATTCAAGGTTCAAAGACCCATGGCCTGTGGCAGATGGTGAGGGCACCCATACCAGCAGGAGAGGAACAAGTTTGGGGTCCACCGAATGCCAGTTATGAATATTAAAAGGAGGATGCATACAAAAGCCCAACCATGGACACTTAGGATAGAAGTGTTGGGGATGTAATGTCCAGTTGTGTGGCCCCAGTCATCCATTGTGATAATGCAAGCTCCCATCATACGAAGCCACCAGTTCCTTCAATGGTACTCCAGGATAATAATCAATACTGTCCACATTTGGGGACCAAAGCTTGTATGTGTCGTCCCATATCTGAACACTGTGCTGGCACATAGCAGTTTCACATGGCATGTAGAATGACAAGCCATCGTAAACATCTGGAACCTCACTGTACATGTGTGCAATGTTGAGATATTGCGCTGAAGACATGAGAAGTGGAGACCACAAGTATAGTCAAGAACTACTAGAAAACATATAAGGAATTCAGAATAAAATATGGACCATTATCAACATACCAGAAGCCAAGCACAGCAATGCTAATACAGGAAGGCAACTCTAACCCAAAACACCAGAGTCCGCAACAGTGCTGACTCTATTACAAGTGTGTAAATGAACAAAGATGGTGCCAATATTGAACAACGTCTGCGATCAAAAAGTTAAGAAACTGTCAGAGGTTGAAGCTTAGAGAAAGATGAAGACAGACACTATGTGAAGCAATAATTTTGGTGGAAGGTGGGTACACAATGTTGAACAACAGAGTCCACAACTGTGCTAACTATGCACTCAAATCCCAGGGCAATTAGGTGAGGGGGGGTGTTATGTCAAACAACAGAGTCCGCAACTGTGCTAACTCTGTGCTTGAATCCCAGGGTGTAAGGTGAAGGTGAAGGTGAATATTATGCCATTTGAAACAACAGACTCCGCAACCGTGCTAATTCTGCACTTGAATCCAAGGACAATTGGCAGAAGGTGAGGGACTATAGTATGTCAAAAGAGTCCACAGACATGTTCAAGTTGGGGCCCCAGGAGTGAAACAAGTTCAAGAAGTTAAAGGAAAAGCCTAACTCGGAGAATGAACCACATCACATGACTTGAGTGCATCCAATATCGAGTCCTGACATAGTATCCCAAATATTGAACAAATATTCATAATCGACAGAATACATTTATTGACATAGGTGGCCCACCTATAAGAATATGGTTGGATATGCTTGCCAAATATTTTAGATATACTCTACTAGCTGGCCAATATATTCATCATAAACAACATGAATCATCATATCAATAGCCATACATCTCGTCCCTGGCAAGTAACTCCAGACAGTCTTTGGACTCATAGCCACTCAGTGACTCGCAATCGTCAGAGTCTGAGTTGCTGTCGAAATCTGTATTGGAATCGATATCGGTCTCAACTTCACTGTCAGTCATGTCCAGGCCTTCAGCTACTCCAGCCACCACATCAAGCCTGAAGTCCATGCTAACATTTGAGCCAGCAAAGGCCCCACTGTGATTATCATGCCCTGACAGAGGGTTACAGGTTGGGTGCTCTTCCAGCCTGGTGTTCGTGTTGCCCTCTACCAATGGGAATTGATCAGCTGTACCTCCAAGTCTGGCAGCATGTTCTGGGCCCTCCTCTTGTTAGTTTTCTGTTTGGGGGCTCGAAGAATCTTGAAGAGCTTCCATCGCTATCCCTTGACGTTGGTTCCATCAATTATACATATGTCCAACCCCATGACCCCAGTGATATCTCATCATTATATCCCTATCAACAAAACTTATTCGAAATCAGAAATTGGTCTTTATATGTATATATAAACAATGTTGCTTACCGACTGATAAAGTACGATTTCCAATCAACAACATCCTGGGCCCAATATGAAAGACCAGGTTCACCATCCTCATGGACCCTTCCTTGCCTAAATGTAAGAATGATATGGCATCCTCAAAGGACATCACTAGGATCAAGAAATCTGAAAGCATTTTCATTATTCACTGGGAGGAATGAAACACAGTCTAACATTTGCATGGACCAAGTCACATTACCACTTTCTAGCTTATACCACCAAACCCATAACACCTCCAGCTGGCAAGGATGGTAGTCTGTATTTCCCATGCCAATATACATGACATTGGCATGAAAGATGCCGAGTACATGAGCATAGCAGAACAGGTGGCTGTCACTGGGTGCACTACCACCTGGCATGTATGTTGGGTTGAGCATCATTATGTTGCAATGCCTGCTTGTCCCTATGTGGATGACGTCCTCATTGTGGTG
The DNA here is from genome assembly GCA_026075535.2 of Tricholoma matsutake. NCBI lineage: Eukaryota > Fungi > Basidiomycota > Agaricomycetes > Agaricales > Tricholomataceae > Tricholoma > Tricholoma matsutake. Next base: position 17,270,717 of record AP026538.1, read on the forward strand.
GATGTCATACCGAGTATAGTTGATCCACATAATGTTGTGTTTGTACACATGTTCATGCTTGAGTGTAACTGCTTGCCATGCCAGAAGATTTGACTTCTCACCCTGTGTAGCTTCGGTGTTAGAAGCTTCCAGTTGTTCAGTGAGCAGAAACCTAATCCACAGGAGAAGATGTTTCTTCAATTTTGGAATGAAATTCTATCAAAATCATCAACTGGCACTGCAAGTTCTTTCCTTGAAATAAGATAGAGAAACATATAATCAGTAAGGTTCACTTTACCAAGGGGTGGGGGGGGCTGTGGTTGTATGTCACAATATCTAACTGGTGGTAGGGTACCTATCCATCGAGTTCGCCTGATGGCTAATGGAGTCTTGTCATTGGGATCGAAGGGCAACAACTCAGGACTGTTGTCAATTAGAGTCTCCTGAAATACCATCAACAATCCCAGTTGTTCAGATTCAGAAAGCAGAACTTGCAGTGACCTGAGGTGGGCTGTGGCTGGGGGATTTTGTTGATTGATGAGTCAAGTTGCACTGTGGCCCAGGTGCACTGAGGCTGGCAACTTGACTGCCAACCTAGCATATAGTACGACTGAAATTAGCTTGGGAGCAAAAAGCAGAGGAACTGGAAGACAAGCGAGGCATCCTTACAGTTGAAATATTTGCAGCTGCTTCAATTTGTCTCTTCTTCCGAATTGCAAAAAGTTCCTTTGCTATGGAGAGTGCACCCTGTAGCCTCTTTTTGCTGGGTTGACATGATCGCTTATGAAAGTTGAGTGCTGCCAGTGAACTGAAGGACTGTCTACAGCTCTGATGGTCACATGCTAGTTCACTGTAGGTAGGTTCAAACTGAGCATGGGCTACAGGTTGTGCCAGTAAGTTTGACTGGGACATTGTTAACAATTCAACACTACTTCGGAAAGACAAAAGCCGATTTGAACCTGCTCACTGGCAGTCATGACGGCTACCATGACAATGGCTCTGAAGGTAATGCCTATGTAAATCGGCAATTCTATCACTACTGCCTGAGTCATGGTAAACTACATCCTGATGCATGATGCATGATGGTTGCCAGAACCTCGAGTCCAACCCTGCACTGCTAGGGAAGATGAAGCCCTTTCTCAGGCATTCCAGACTTGGAGGAGTAGGTGACAAACAACTATGTTTCTTGCAGCCATAAATCCCGATGGCTCACACATGAACAGAAGCCAAAGTTGCTTTCCACTCCAACACAATGAATTGGACAGCATCCGTGGGGATCGGTTCAGGCTGGCGCAAAACCATGCGGTTGGTAGTGCTGAGTTCAAGGGCCGACTACTAGTATGTGGCTCCCCAGTCTGTCATTCTGGTCCTGTATCACAAGCAATGGCAGGGTGGGCACCATCTCAGGTTATTGCTTGTGGACTCTTCCTACCATTCTCAGGGAAACTTGTGGTAAATATGTCATTGAGCTTTCAGATAATCATGATGGACCTGGTGTGATCTGTTTTCATGAATAAGTTTCGCTGCCATAGGACCACTCCAGAGGTAGAACATATCCACTCATCCTTACATACCTGCAGAGACTTATCTCCTATGGCTTTCAAGGTAAGCTCTGGTAAAGATTGCACCCAAAAATAATTCCTGAAAAGCACATCCTTACACACCTGCAGAGACGTATCTCCTATGGTTTTCGGGAGTAAGCTTGCAGTACAGATTTTATTGCAGCCTCAGATATTGGACCTGGTATGATCAGTTTCATGAGTAAGTCTCACCACTGTTAAACCACTTGAGAAAGTCAAACATATCCATCCATCCCTACACACCTATGGCTTTTGGGGTAAGCTCTGATAAAGCCAATGTCCAAAAGCACCACCAAGAAGGCACTTCCTTACACACCTGCAGAGACGTATCTCCTATGGTTTTTGGGAAATAGCTCTGGGCATCGAAACCCTGAAATGGATATCGGAGCTGGCATGATCAGTTCACATTGTTAAAGTTTGAAGGAGACTCTGAGATGGTCAGGGAACTGGGCAATTAGGTGAGGGGGGGTGTTACATCAAACAACAGAGTATGCAACCATGCTAACTCTGTGCTTGAATCCCAGGGCATAAGGTGAAGGTGAAGGTGAATATTATGCCATTTCAAACAACAGACTCTGCAACCATGCTAATTCTGTGCTCAAATCCCAGGACAATTGGCGGAAGGTGAGGGACTATAGTATGTCAAAAGAGTCCACAGATGCATTCAAGTTGGGGCCCTGGGAGTGAAACAAGTTCAAGAAGTTAAAGGAAAAGCCTGACTCGGAGAATGAACCACATCACATGACTTGAGCACATCTGATATCGAGTCCTGACATAGTATCCCAAATATTGAACAAATATTCATAATCGACAGAATACATTTATTGACATAGGCAGCCTGCCTATAAGAATATGAATGGATATGCTTTGATAAGCCAGACAACTTCCATCGCTGTATGCTGCATACTAACAAAAAATGAACAAAAAATGATAAGGCGATGTACCCCTGTTCTTGCAGGCATTCAACAGAATGGGCTTGTCCAGAGCTTGGCCCATAGTTGTACCAGCATCATCACGCCATCTTCCCTTTAGTTTCAAGTTAGGTTATATGTAGATAAATATAATATATGTCAGTCAATGTATATTCCAATTCCAAAGCAGAACTTTTGCCCTTGTTGTAGATTCCAAGACAGTTTACAAAAAGTTTTGAAACTCTTGACACTTCAAGTTAGTACTATGCCAATAAAGCTAGATAGATATCAGAGCTTTCCTCAGACTCCAAACCAGTCATGAGGCACGGTAAAAGGTTTTTTCCCACATTTTCAAAGACCGCAACTTCAACACACTAGCATCAGTAATCCTGCATTTTGGTTTTTGCTGGTTTCTGAACCCAAAAGAGGTGAGGAAAAATATAGGACGAACATAAAAAAAAGGAAAAACATGTGGGGCACCCTCTAGTCCCCTTACCAAGGCAAGCAATGTGAGCCAAGTGCCAGAGGCACGTTCATAAACTTGTCTTTCAGATAAAAAGTTACAAGAATATTTGTGATTTCCTGATGCTGCATGACTGTCTGATCCAGGTTTGATCCAAGTCAGTGCTATGAGACTTTCAACTTGCATCATCCCACATCAAGCGGCAGTCCACAACGAGGTAAGTCTAACAACTCAAGACATGCATAACTTTCTGAACTCGATGCTGCTGGTGTTACAATTTTCCTTGTAACTCATGGAACCCGACCGACCCGACCGACCCGACAATCCCCTCCAGACAGGAGGCACTCCATGATTCATGCCTAGGGCATGCCCTTGACACCAGACACACACACAATGCATGCCAACTGCATGCATTCAATCCCCTTCCCATGGAAGGCACCCTTGATGCATGGTGACTCCATGCACCTGAACCCACTCCCACACATGCTGTGATACGACAGCCCCCTGACATGAGGTCCGTGACATCAGATCTGTGACATCGGACGCCTCATGCTAGGCATGAGGCTTATCTGTTATTGTTTCCTGACATGCTGTGCTGCAGCACTCCATGACATTGGATGCCTCATGCAAGGCATGAGGCCTATTGTTTCTATTATTACTTGATATGCATCTACCTTTCCGATTGGACGATAAGGACCTCCCTTCTAGTATAAGTACTGCGACTTGTAGTAGGGATGTCCTTAGTTTAGATCTAGGCAATTAACAGCCTTAACTTGCAACTCGCAAACTTACTCGAAACCACTAAGGAAGCCCCTTAGTGCGTGAACCTGAATGACTCTACGCAGAAGCCCTGCTAGAGTGCACTACCTATCTTACGTCGGACGCTCTGAGTAAGACTAGTGCCGAACGACTCATCGAGGAAGCACCTCATTGAATGACATCGACTAGATCGAGTGGTTGAGGCTTTGCCCTTAACAGCTGGTAGCAATCACTGCTGGGGCTGGGTGCTGTTTCCTCTGGAAACATGGATCAGGATATGTGTTTTGAGATTTCTGATCCATGTTTCCGTGAGAAATATGTAGAAAGTATTCACAGGTGAAATCTTAAAAACATGAATCATGTTTGTCAGCTGTTTTAATTTGAAAAATCAGACATTTATCCAAGAATTTTTCTCTAAGAAACAGGTAGAAAAAATGGAAAGTGTTTCCATATTGTTTACTTTAAAAATTTGTTACATTTTTCTTACCATGTTCCTAAGAAATAAATGTATCAAGGATCCATGCATGTGTCTGTTGAAAAACCTTATAGTTTATGTATCGGAAATATGCTTCGGAAACATTACATGTGTTTCCCGGAGAAACACAAATCGAGAAAACATGTGACATTTTCCATGGGAAACACAAAAAGATACATCAATCACCCCACTCATTGCATCGATGATCGCGCGATGAGCGACTCCCATGGGGACTCACGCAATGGGTATGGGCACAATGGACACTCGGAGGGTCACTCATGCGATAACATCCAGCAGCTTGGTCTTATCAGTAAAATTTGCAGTTGTATTTTGTATGTAACTGGTCAGCTACTACTTGGAAGAACTTGAAAATGAAGAATTGCCTGGGGCTGAAGGGAATGGATAACAGCTTGTAGATGAAGGTCCCAAACTCAAAGCAAATCAATGTGAGGCATGAAATGGCAGAACTACCATGACATTGTACATGCAGTGCTCAACGCTCCATGGTGTGAGGGTTCAGCGTGTTGTAACCGCCTGGACTTAGCGCTGAAGGGGATGGATAACAGCTTGGAGATATACCCATACTCAACACATATCAGCGTGAGGCTTGCATAATGGAAAGAACTGGAAATGGCAGAACTACCGTGACGTTCTCCATGCGATGCTCAATGCTAAATGGCATGAGGGGTTTGAATGTACTGTAACCGCCAAGGACAAGAATACCACACACTTATCACAAGAAAAACAAGACCTGCCTGTCACCAAAGGGTCTCGATAACACCTCGTAGATGCAGGTCCCAAGCTCAACGCATGTCCATGTGAGATTTGCAAACTGTTACAGCATCACAACAAGCAGGACTTCATCATGCTTGCAAGAACTTTAGGTGGAAGAATTGTGTTCTGGTGCTCAACGCTCAATGGCGTGAGGGGTTTGAACATACTGTAACCGCTGAGGGTAAGAATACCACACAATTATCACAAGAAAAACAAGACCTGCCTGTCGCCAAAGGGTCTCGATAACCTCGTAGACACAGGTCCCAAGCTCAACGCATGTCCACATGAGATTTGCAAACACCATCAGCGACCTCAAGGCCGTCAACAACTTGGCGAGCGTAGACATGGGTGACACCAGTGTACGAGTCATGCGACGCAGCATTTTATTTGTCGACTTTCCGGTGGCTTGAGGGAGACAGATAAATATTCTCCGTTGAGTGTTAGTTAGTGCTATCATAGACAGAGGCTGTTGAGCCTTTTGGGAAGTCCCAACATTGAATCCGGTGATGGTACAAAATACGGTGGTGGTGAAGACCGTAGTGGTGGTACGGCCCTTGAATGCGATAGTGCGGTTAGTTCGGAGGGACAGAATGTACCTGTTGGTAATGATGAAGTAGCAGAGCGTTCTGATGTGCATTCTGCTGTTGAATGTGATATAGATAGCGCTGGCGCTCATGTTCGAGGCACTGCTTGTTACTCCCTCCCACTTTCTCTGCTTCACGGTCACACTTATCCCACTCTTTAAGAACCACCATGTCGCTCTCTATGAACCTCAAGACTAGAAACTGACTCTCCTGTGAGCGGCTGCCTGTCCACATCCCTGATGGTGAAAGTCAGGAATGATGTCTGCCACCTCCACATAGGGAATATTCTTATAGTGGATGTTAGAGTAGCAGTGGCAGGTGCAGATGAAATTGGATTGCTCTGTTATCCTCCTACCAAAGAAGTATGATTAGCATCTAGGATCTGATTAATGGCTATGGTAGGTGGCCTACGCATGTCATACATCCTCCCTCTCTCCCGTGGATGGAAGACAAGGTCGAGAGTCACCATGACCCGGTATCTCTGCCATAGACAACATAGAGAGGGAGGAGTACATAGGATGTCAATTTCATTTGCCGTTGTGGGCGAAGTAGCGAAAGAATGCCTGTGTCAGAACCCACTTCCTTGTCATCTTACTCCGTATTGACATTCTCGTGGTAAATGATATCATTGTCTCCAACAACATCTATGTCTTGATAACAATTTGCAGCCACCTTAGTAGCTGGAGCTCCTCCTCAACCCCAGCAGCACTGCATTCAGGTTCAGACTGAGATGGAAGTGGAAGTCAATAGGTATGCAGTAGGGCTCTATGCAGAGGCATGCGCCGGCATACTCTACGCTGAGGATATATCACACACACTCAGCTTCTGCCACCTGAGCATCACCAGGAGCGCTAACATGCCATGCGCAGTGTACTCCACCAATGCAGCCACAACAAACTTTGTCCAACACCAACATCACATGTCTTACGGCACCCAATGCCAAGTGAGATGGGGAGTGAGATATAAGATGTAAACAGCAAGTCAAAAACATTGTGGATCAATGCACTAAACTCAACACATCGGCATAAGGTTTCGATCCCGCGATTGTGTGAATCTGTTGGTAGGAATTTGGAAATCTTCAGTTGAAAAACCTGACATAAACGCAGACGGCGTGAGGGGTTTGAGAATGCTGTGACGGCCAGAGCTGGGGAGTAGGAATGCAACACAATTGTCCCAAGAAAAACACGAGTTGCCTGCCACCAAAGGGGATCGATAGCAGTCATTGCACCTGGAGGAGATAATGAGAAACAGCTTGCTGAGCGAATATGAACTGACTTACCACATAGTCAGACATAACCCATAACTAATAATCGCCCCCAGCAGATAACCAGACTAGCAACCAAGAGGCAAACTCGTCAAAAGTAGAAAAGAACAGGTGCCAATGAGGGCACCTAGAAAGCCAGTCAGATTGCCAGTGGGTATGACATGGAGAATATGACACAATCGTCACAAGAAAAACACTGGTTGCCTGGCGCAAAAGGGGATGGATACCAGCTTGCAGATGTAGGTCCCAAACTCAACGCATATCAGTGTGAGGTTTTTGCAAATTGTTGCAGCTAAGCAGGACTTTGTACATTGCATACTTGGAAGTACCACCATGATGTTCAACTTGCAGTACTCAATGCTCAACGGCGTGAGGGATTTGCATGTGCTATGACCGCCGGGACTTCGGAGTAAGAATATGACAGTCTTCGCAAGAAAAACAAGAGTGGATCCATAGTAGTCATTGAAACTGGAGGAGATAATGAGAAACAGCTTGCTGAGTGAAGATAAACTGACTTACCACGAAGTCAGACATAACCAAAGCTGATAATCTCCCCCAGCAGATATCATCCACTAACAACCAGAGGCAAATTCGACAAAGTAAACTAGCGTGGTTGCAGAGTAGAAAAGAACGAGGGGAAAGGATAGCCTCTGGAAAGCGAGCCACAACTTGCCTGGCGCCGAAGGGGATGGATAACATCTTGTAGATGTAGTCCCAAACTCAACGCATATCAGCATGAGGCTTGCATATACTGGAACTGGCAGAACTACCATGATGTTCTCCTTGCAGTGCTCAACGCTCAACGGCGTGAGGGGTTTGAAGGAGTTGTGACAGCCATTGCCAGATTGTTGAACACCAAGGGAGGGATGATCGATGATCGATGATGAGCGATGTTGATGAGCATATCTGATGTCTAACCGGCCCTAAAGACTTGGGCAAATTTGTATAGTTTCATCCACAACTCCTTCAAAGTTCAAACCCCTCATGCCATTGAGCGTTGAGCACTGCAAGGAGAACATCATGGTAGTTCTGCCAGTTCCAGTATATGCAAGCTTCACGCTGATATGCGTTGAGTTTCCCTCGGTGTTCAACAATCTGGCAACGGCTGTCACAACTCCTTCAAACCCCTCACGCCGTGGAGCGTTGAGCACCAGAACACAATTCTTCCACCTCAAGTTCTTGGAACCATGATGAAGTCCTGCTTGTTGTGACACTGTAACAGTTTGCAAATCTCACGTGGACCTGCATTGAGCTTGGGACCTGCATCTACAAGGTGCCTTTGGCAACAGGCAGGTTTTGTGTTTCTTGTGATAATTGTGTGGTATTCTTACCCTTGGTGATTACAGTACGCTCAAACCCCTCACACCATTGAGCGTTGAGCACCACAAGTAGACCATCACAGTAGTTCTGCCATCTCAAGTTTTTACAAGTATGCAACCAATGAAGTCCCAGTTACTGTGAGGCTGCAACAGTTGTTAAATATCACGCTATACGTGTTGAGTTTGGGACCTGCTGTTATCGAGATTTTGGCGGCAGGCAAGTCTTGTTTTTCTTCTAATAATTGCATCGCATTCTTATACTCATGTTCTGGTGGTTACAGTATATTCAAACCCCTTCTGCGCCATTGAGCATTGAGCACCATGAGTAGAACGTCACCGTGGTGCTTCCATTTGAAGTTTTGCCAAGTGTAGTCCTTCCACCCCCAAGCCCTGGCGGTTACAGCAAGCTCAAACCCTCATGCCCTTGAGCATTGAGCACCACAAGTAGAGTTCTTCCTAATATGCAAGCCTCACGCTGATCTGCATTGAGTTTGGTACCAACATCTACAAGCTGTTATCCATCCCCTTCGGTGCCAGGCAACTCTTGTTTTTCTTGCAATGATTGTGTCATATTCTTGTCCCAAGTCCCTGCACTTACAGCATGCTGAAACCCCTCACACCATTGAGCATTGAGCACCAGAACACAAATCTTCCACCTCAAGTTCTTGCAACCATGATGAAGTCCTGCTTGTTGTGATGCTGTAACAGTTTGCAAATCTCACGCGGACATGCGTTGAGCTTGGGACCTGCGTCTACAAGGTGTTATCGAGACCCTTTGGCGACAGGCAGGTTTTGTTTTTCTTGTGATAATTCTTACCCTTGACAATTACAGTACATTCAAACCCCTTGAGCATTGAGCACCGCAAGGAGAACACCATGGTAGTTCTGCCATTTCCAGGATATACAAGCCTCACGCTGATATGCATTGAGTTTGGGAGCTACATCTACCTCATGTTCATGCAAGTATGAAGTCCTGCTTGTTGTGATGCTGTAACAGTTTGCCCAACATGCATTGAGCTTGGGACCTGCATCTACTACAAGATGTTACCGAGACCCTTTGGCAACCGGCAGGTTCTGTTTTTCTTGTGATAATTGTGTGGTATTGTTACTGGGCGATTACAGTATGTTCAAACCCCTCACACTGTTGAGCATTGAGCACCAGAACACAAATCTTCCACCTCATATATCTGATATGAGTTCCAATTCAACACTCGATTCTCGTCTTTTTTCCACTTCCCGTTTACTCAGCATCCAAGGCTACAACCACCTGCCACTAGTCGATGATACCCTTTGTTTCAATCTGCCCCGATTTCGCCAAAATTCAGGTTGACTGGTGGCTGTTGGGCACCGTGTTTGGGAACTGTGGTATCCTAATTCTGCCCAAGTTATGTTCTATCCTGGAGTTCCTCCCACAGATTTCCCGTTAGTGTGTCCTTCAGATGAGATGCAGCAAAGATATGATGGTCATCTGGGCAGGTATGACTATACAGTCTCACCACAACTGCTGTCTGCACAACACCCATGGTGCATATTTATCCTGCGACAGGAGTTGGGCTTCAAGCAACAGTCTGAGTATCCACAATTTGCCCTCTTGCACCAGAATTGGTGGAGTACATCCTCAGAGGAAGGGTTCATTTCTATGGAATGGATAGACACTTTGATGTTTCGACTGAACTGCCTCGATGCCGAGATGTCAAGTTGCTCAGAACTCACGGCTTGTCCAGCGGATCTATGGGAGAGTCGACTGTTATCCCCTTCGGTTGACAAGGTTGTCACCCTGAGACGCATCCGATCTTTTGCTATCACTGTTGATTGCATTGCCTGGCTCCATCATTCAATCAAAGATCGCTGCCTGGCTCATCATGGCAAGGTTGGTTTTGGCTGACCCGGTGACATTGGATATGGTGCAGAAGGGAACCATTCCACCTGCGTGTGAGGATTATATTGGGGCATGGCTTAACGGTTCAGATGAACATGATGCTATATGGGTGATGGGCAAAGGCATGCCCTGTTTTGTGCCTACTCATCATGCCATCATGAAATCAGGTGCCAGAATTTAGTTTTACGTGGGCTGTCAAATGGTTGTGCTGGTAGTGTTTGAGTCTTTCCATCACTATGGACGAGAACCCAGGCTTTACATACGGCTCCTTGCATGGCAGCTCAGTGCCTTAATCACATTGCTCATCAGCCTCCATATTGACATGCCTTGCCTTTCGGACAGCCTGAGCCTCAAGCCCAGCGACTTGCAGATGTTGACAAGATATGCGCAGTGAGAGAACCCACCAACCACCTTCCACCTCCACTGCTGCCAGATCACAGGACCAAGGGCTTGTTGAAGACATTTTCAGTGACTTCTATCTCCGAGTTCTTGTCTGTGCAGCGACACTCACCTGGGAAACCAATCTTCCTTCCTGCAGGATGGTGGGTCTTTTGTCTCAGGATGTCCCGCTAATGCTTAAACGGGCTGGGCATTTGCAGCATGACACCTGCAGAGAAGGGATAATCAATTCTTAGCAATCTGCAACACCTCTGTGTGCACCTGCTCGAGCCACCCCCAGGCTGCGAATTCAACCTAGAAACTCTACCTGTCGATATGGGTGGCGCCAAAGGTGCTAGAAGGTCTGAGTGAGAAACCTGTTTTGGCAATGATGACTGCCCATCGTGCCGTGGATACCTTGCCAATGACTGGGAGAAAGTAATATGTAACTTTTGTTGCGCATTATTCTCTGGAGATGTCCCAAATTCATCAAACGCTATGCAATATGTGAGTATTGAGTATGTAATACTTTGACGCGAGTATGGCCATTTTAGGAGTTACTTTCTGCTCATCCAATCTTGCACTGTCACTTGCAATGGCATTGGCACAAATTATGTGGAATGGCCTCTATGCTTCTCGGCCGGGTAAACGGGCTTTCGCAGAGGAGCAAATCCAGGCCCATTACTTGAGGTTTATATCTATACTGGGCATGGCCAATCGTGCAAGCGTTAGGTATGTAACTTACACTTTTCTCTCCCATTTTGTGCTTGAATATCTCCAGGCCTACGGGCTGGCACGGGGAAAGTGGCAACATGCTAGAAGGCGGTCATATAACTGTTGATTTTTGACTTCCCAGTGACCAACATTTGACCACCCAACATGTATACCAGATTGATGATGCGTACTGATGGGAGGACTTGAGCGGTGGTGGTAGGGGAAAGACAAACTCGGCGGATGTTTTGCAGACAGCGGGAGGACTTGGGCACCAGTGGCAGGGGAAAAAAGACAAACTTGCCGGATGCTTTGCGGACGGTGGGGTGGTGGTAAGTGGACATCAGGCGACTGCCTTTTTCGATGTTTTGGACACAACTATATGTTCTCGATGTATCTTGCTGTTTGTTTATGTGCCATTGCTTATGTTCTACCATGTCAGTTTCTTTTGTTGTGTTTTCCATGTACTTAGATTTGTCTTTGCTTTGGACAGACCAGAACGCGACTTCTCTGTGTGCCAGGTACTCGACGCAGGCGACGTTGGGCATGAGCGGTGTCATCAGCTCCTTATAGTATGTCTATCTATCTTTCCCTCCCTTACCACCTGATAAGCCACCTTCATCACAGACCAAAGCCTGTCCAGGCTGGCAGCGTGCAGAGGTCAGACCACCGAGTCTATGTACAGCGTGGGGTTGGTGTTCGTCATCTACAAGTAACTCATGAGTCCAACAATGCAATCTCAGCCTCTGTTGATTAAATTCACCAGGATCATGTCCGTTTTTTGCCTATCATCATGTCTTTTCCATTGTTCTAATTGATCTTGATGGTCGAATATAGGTGCTCGACACTTCTACATTGTATATTTTCTACGAACTCACTGGATCTCATGTATGTATCGTTTGTTACTGAGTCACAGAATCTGAAGCTCACTTGTATACTTTCTGTGCAGTCTGGATTTTGTCCTTACATTTGTCAGTGCCATCTTCAACTATGCAGGGCCTTTCTTTCTTAGGCAAGTTCTGACTTCCTCCCATCACATTCCACACCTAACCCCTCACTGTACCTTCCTCCAGACGCATCCTTGACGCCGTTGATCTCAAATCGCCCACGCCCGAAAGCAAAGCAAAAGCATACATATATGCCTTCCTCATTCATATGTTCACTGGTCAAGGTCTCACCCCCTTTCTTTCGCTCTTCATCCACAGCTAATATCTCCTTCCATTCTAGGCACAAGCAGACTTACAGCACCTCTGGTTCGGGCGGCATGCCTGTACGCGGATACGGAGTGAGCTGATGGCAAGTATATATGACAAGGCGCTGAAGAGCAAGGACTATTCAGGGATTGTGGATAAGGAGAAGGAGAAATCGAAAATGGGCACAGGGGTGGGAGGTGAAGGTGAGGATCTTAATTCTACTGCAACTCATAAGTATTTCTGGCCTCGAGCTTAGGTTATGAAACTGATATATGTTTGTTTTGTCACAGCGAAGGAGAAGAAGAAAGAGGAGAAGGAAAGGAAGGAGAGTAAGAAGGAGGAGCAGAAGGCGAGGGAGAAAGCGGATGACCCTAAGGCAGGTGCTGATGTCGAGAAAATTGTGAATCTGATGACCGGAGACGCTAATAAGGTAAATCACTATTTCGTGTTTGGGTAACTTGGGTTCTTGGATCACTGATCCTGTGAATAGATATCGCAAATGGTGTCAGGGTTGTATTTCCTTTATGGTATGTATGACACCTTGATGGGCTGCAATGTACGCTGAGATGCACTTGTTTGAATCCAATAGCACTGTTTGAGATCGTGATATCTTCCTATTCCAGTGGGGTTTCCATTTTGTCTGTATATTAATTGGGCTAGCCCTTCCAGACTTCTCAGATGGAGTGCCTTTGCGGGATTTGTGGTGCTGCTTGCAGGGTGGCCATTGAACAGCTTCATTGCACGACGTAGCATTCGGATTCAAAAAGGTTTGCTTGCAGCCAGAGATAAGCGGATGGGGGTGTTGAATGAGTTAATTGGATCTGTGGGTTCACTAGCTTTCCATCTGACATTCTTTGTTCATTGTCTTTTGTAGGTCAAGTTCATCAAGTTCTTCGTGTGGGAGGAACGATCAATTGAGCATGCACTGGATGCAAGGGAGCATGAGATGAAGTGGATGACCAAATGTTGGTCGTGTCACTGTTGTTCCTGCTTGTCCCTGAGTTATTGTTGCGATTTCTAGCTCATATGAATTCGGTGTTGTTCTACCTGTCGTGGACATGTGCCCCAATATTGGTGTCGATCATCTCGTTCTTTGCGTACATGATGCAGGGGAAGGAGTTGACTGTTAGCATTGCATTTACGGTCAGCAATTCATGTTCTGGTGGTTGTACAATATGCTGATGATTTGTATTGGGGCAGTCAATTGCATTGTCCAATATGATCAGGTATGCAGGTCTGCTGTTCGGGGTTCCATGGAGTTTTACTCAATATCCCTAGGCACCACTGAACGTCATCCCTATGTGCACTATCCATTTTACTGCTGTGATCATCAACACAACCTAATGGATACCCTACTTTTAGACCGGCATTGCCCTAAATCACATCGCAGTGTACCTCAATGAAGATGAAGTCTCCTCCGAAGTCTCTTCTCTCAAGAGTGATGGCCTCTCCTCTCCTACCCCCACAGTAGATGAGGGCCTCGGCCTAGAGAATGCGTCCTTTAAAGCAATATCAGGTTCCCTGAGGGTCAGCTTTCTGTGATCACAGGCCCAATGGCGTCTGGAAAGACTGCACTCCTTGTATGTTGTCTCATTTTATAATCTGTTCTTGTGCTAAAGTAGGTTGAGTAGATGGGGCTCTTGGGCGAGATGACGCTGCTCCCGGGTGGACGAATCATCCTGTCAAAGGTCCCTAGCAGTGTGGATGAATTTGGACACATGCATACTATATTGTATGCAGCGCAGTCGCTGTGCCTCCGGCACCAGTCCATATTATGGATACTATACCTACAAAAAAGAAACATATAATGCAGGTGAATTTGATTGTACACTGTGGTCCACCACTTCCCATGATCTGATAACACAGAGAAAATCTGCGGTTCCCTAGACCTATGGATGTCAAGATCTGGGTAATCACTGATAATCCTAATGCATGTAGGTTAGGAATGCTGTGAGGTATGACTTCAACTTACAGAAATCATGAGCTCCTGCCACTATAGGAAGCTCAATTGGCTCCCAAGCGCCCAGTTGTACTTGCTGAATCTCTGTCAGGGAATTGTACCATGTCTGGTTATAGAAATTGCATGGCAGGGCAGCAACTACCCTTTGGGAGCTAGCAGGTGGGTATTGTTCCTGGATACGAACATGTGGTCGAGCGCCAGGAAGGTGGCTCCCAAACTTGTTGGTCGTCTTACGGTTGGCGTCAATGTATTCTAGCAAAACCTTCACCTCCGAGCTGCGCCATTCTTTGGCTCGGATGGCATAGTTTTCACCATCACTCTCATCCGAGCTATTGCCACTGACCCCGAGGGTATCAACGAGAAGGTAAAGGATTTGCCAAGCGCTGTTTGGGTTTCCCTGAGCTCCTGCTTGGCAGATCGCCAGGCAGGAAGAATAAAGCTACAGGCCATCATAAGTATGGCATGACACTACGAATAAAAGTGAACCCACCCGTGACTGTCGTCCTCGAATTTGTTTCTGCTTTATCGAGTGTTTCTTCCGCTGAGTCATACGCGTTAGAACTTCTTCCTCAGTTTCACCATCACCCGCAAGGCTAGTGAGGAGAATCTTTCTCATAGTCTCAATCCGCTGAGTAAAGTAAGCACAAAGTTCATCTTGGTCTCCAGCCAACTGCGGTCACTTTTGAATGAAGTATTCCGCGAAGGAAGCCGCCAGCTGAGTATTCCAGGGGCTCTTGACAACATCCCAGTAGATTTGAAGAGGTGTCAGGGAGGGAGGACCTTGGGCACCAGTTAAGAATGCATCCACATCTTTGGGACTAACCAGGGTGTCGTTAACGACACTGGTGATCTCTGCATCCTGTTTAATGCCTAGTAGCTTGTGGATCTCAGTGCATGCAGCATTCTACAAAGATTATGTGAGCCAAGCAATGGTAGATTCTAGCTACAGTACTAACCATCATCTCCGTTCTAGTGCTACTGCGAATTGTGGAAGGAGTATTGGCTTTGAATTCCCCATGTCCCCTTACCTTTGATCTTTGGGGCACAGTGGAGTCACGCCGCCACTGCCCTTCCTCCATCTCCCTTCGGATGTGTTTGACTTCACTGATAAGATAATTGAGCTGTGCGCCTACTTCTTCTACCCCAGAAGTGGTAGGTCCATTAGCTGGTATGTCAGAGGGGACACTGTGGGAAGACACAGTGGCACCATGAGGCGGTTGAGTAGAGGCAGGGTTGCTGTGACCACTTGAACTGGAGGAAGATCCATGTGACCCAGCCCCAGGCATAGCGAAACTGCCAATTGGGTGGAAAATGGGGGGGGGATTGGGGGCAACATGTTTCGGTCAAGATAATTGAGTTGTGCACCTACTTCTTCTACCCCAGAAGTGGTAGGTCAGTTAGCTGGTATGTCAGAGGGGATGCTGTGGGAAGACACAGTGGCACCATGAGGCGGTTGAGTAGAGGCAGGGTTGCTGTGGCCACTTGAACTGGAGGAAGATCCATGCAACCCAGCCCCAGGCATAGCGAAACTGCTGATTGGGTGGAAAATGGGGGGGGGGGGATTGGGGGCGACATGCTTCAGTCATGTACGGTGGTGGGACAGGGCTCACGAGTTGTGCCTGGCGGGCTTATGATCCCATTGGGTAGTAGCAGTGTTCTGGCTCTCCCCTGAGTTCCTGGTTGTAGAGATCACATGTGCAAACGCTCTGACAGCGCTGTGTCCGCACCAAAAGGTCTTTTGAACTGAAGTGGGGGCCAAATTGTTTCGGTGTGGCTCTGGGTGTTCTGCATCCAATTAGTTGATGGTCATCCCAAACCTTTGACCGCTCACCACAGTGGAGGGTAGTTGGAGCCTCTGCTGGTGTAGTGGGGTTGTCCTCTGGCTAATGTGAGCACGGTGCACCAAAAATTGTTGGACAGCTTACTGGCATTCTTGGAAGCACGAGGTGCTCAGGCCATTTACCAAGGGCCATTTCTGATAAAGGACTAGTACTGGCATCCAGATCCATCCTCTCATCTGTGGCGTTAGATCCACTGGACCACTGCCCCTGTGGATTGTGCCCTGCCCGTAGGCGGGAAAGCTCCTCCAGCCGCTTGATTCACACCGTATCTATATTAGAATAAGACCAAAGTTTCAGAGATTGACTCACAGCTGTCTTCTGGCGTTCAAGCCCCAGCTCTTGCTTGACTGCCTCAAGCTGTTGTAGTATTGCTTGTTGGGCCTGCTGTGCTTCTAGCCCGTTTTGATGCGCTTGAGATGCTATGGCTTGGTCGAGGTCTGCTTTTGCCTTCTCTTCGAGTTCCCAGCGTAAGCTGTCCCATTGATTGGAAAGAGCTTGATTAAACCTGGCTTCATTGGCCAGGCACCAATTTTCCTACCCAATAAGCATAAGTAGACTGATGCACCAGTCAGGAGGTGCCTTACCTGCTCATCATCTTTCTGCTTAGCGAGCCTATCCTGCACATGCGCATCGCACTCCTCCTGAAGCGCTTCCATGGCCTGTCAATGCTGAGCAGATAGCCTCTCTATCGCTTGATTAATTCCAGTGGCCAGAGCTTCATCCTGTTGGGCCTTCATCGCACTGATCACTCTAGTCCTTTCCACGAGTTGCTGTTCCATGATATCGGCGTGGGCCACAGCCTCTCCCTGCATCACCTGGGCTTCTTTCATTCGAACAAAGTCTGACTCAAATGCAGCACATCTCTCTTCCCACTCAGCAACGATACGAGGGAATTCATCGACTTGCTGCTTTGCATCTTGCGCTTCACTCCTGGCCTCTGCTAATTGATCCTCCAAAGCTCGGATGCAAGCACCAGCTTCCATCTTTACTCCTCTCAAGGCTTCTTCGTGAGCTCCTTTCGCATTATCCAGCTCTTCTAAAGCCTTCTCAGTTCTACCTTTCCATTCTAATGCAGCATCGTTAGCTTGTTGCTTCGTTGCCACCAGCTCTCCCGCAACAAGCACTAGTTTATTTTCCAAGGCTGTGATTGAGGCAGCAGCCTCGCCTTGTGCAGCTGCCAGCGCCTCCGTATGGGCTGCCTTCACTTCATAAAGCTCCACGGCAGCTTTCTGGCTCTGGACTTTGTGGGCGGAGGAGATATGGGTGTCTTGATCCGCTTGCTTCTTCATCTCTGCTTCTTGCTTCTTCAGTGCGTTCAGCACCTCAGTATGTGCTGCCTTCACTTCATCAAGCTCCATGGTAGCTTTCTGGCTCTTGACTTTGTGGGTGGAGGAGATATGGGCATCTTGATCTGCTTGCTCCTTCATCTCTGCTACTTGCTTCTTCAGTGCGGTCAGCGCCTCGGTGTGTGCCATGTCTTCAGCATGGGCTACTTGTAGCTGTAGCGCTCCTTGTGCGGTGTCTTCCTGAAGCTTCTGATTTTCTTCTTCGAGGGACTTCACGGTGGTTTTTAGCTGCTGCGCCAGGGCAATCGACTCTGTGGCTGATTCCTGGGCTGCAATTGACTGGTCAAATGGAACGTTAGTGGTGAGGTGCATCAGGTGGCACAAGACTTACTGCCTCAAGAGATGCTGTCAGTTCTGAGGTTTGCTTTCGAAGAACTTCTTTTTCAAGAACAGCCTGGTTGTGGAAACCATGGGTTTCAGAAAGCTGACTCCTCAAGGATTGCAACTGGAGTATTGTTAATAAGGGGTGGGTAGTGAGGAGTTACAGAAGAGTGCACCTTCGCATTTGCTTTCTCAAGATCACCCGACTCCACAATTCTGACCTTGGCCTTCACTTTATAAGCTTCCTCGAATTCTTTATGCAAACTCCCCCAGTGAGGAGGGTCTGTCTCTAGCTCACAGACACACTTGCTTGGCTTATGGGTCCTACTAGGCTGTGCTGCGCATGGAAAATCGCCAGGGTTATTGCCCAGAAAAGGAGCACCAGTGGAGTCAGTGCCAGGGTCAGCTGGAGTGGCCAACAGTGTAGCAGAATGCAAGGTAGTGGCTCTGCCCCCATCTCCTGCAGAGGCTGCCAGGGAAGGCATCACATGCTGTACGGGTTCATTAAGTGGCAATGAACTGGCATCCTCAATGGAATGTAAGTATGAGCCTGGAATAGGTGGTGGGAACAGACAATCATCATCCACTGACATGTGTTGGGTGATATTGGGGTGCTGTAGCAGGTTTGAGTGAGCAGAGAATTCACTGAGGGGGCGAAACACAAATACCAATGCGATAGGTTCCATCTCCACATCGGTAGCCGTGGTTCTATCTTTGTAGGGTGAGCTGTTGGGCATGAAACAGACTGTGGATGTGGAAGAAGGTTGCTCAGTTGGAGGTAATGCAGGAGCACGTAAACACAAACTGGTGTTGCCACTCACAGGGGGGGGGGATCAGATTTTGTGGAGTTGATCCCTTTGTCAACGGCGGATCCCCAATGGGCAGGGAAACAAAGCTGCTTAAACTGAAAGGCAAAACTCGCTTTAACACTGTCCCACTCACCTTAACACTCTCCCAACTCTTTGCTATTATCGCCCAGAGAACTTGCTCACAAAATGGTATCAGCACTCCGCTGCTATTTCGCCACTGTAAGGGTACGTCGTGAATCTGATAATGGTGAAGATACACTGCTTAAGCTCGATAGCAGGATGACACCATAAACTTGAATGGCCACCTGTACACTGCAGCCTCCCCTGGAGCAGTGTTAAAGGCCATACACACACAGAGAAATGCAAATGACCGCGTCCCTCACCTCAATCTTGTTCTTGAAGAGAATAGGCTCCAGCCATACATACATGATGGCATTGTTACTGTCATTTATCAAAAGAAGGAAACCTGCTTCCATATCTTCATCAAGAACCACAAATGACTAAGATCCAACAGGATTGTTGAAGGATGGAAGAATGGAGCAAGCTGGAAAGGGGACATCCTAGTAATGCACAAAGGCCTGGTACATGAGTTTGTTGGCTTCCAGGGAGGAGATGCAGCGCTGGCTGACTTCGCGGTGAAGAGGTTAGTACCCTACAACTCAATTCACAGCCAGGGAACTGACCAGATTTCCATAGCTTCGTTAAAGAAGTAAAACAGAAAAGATGTTTTCGTATCCCGAAAAATATTGTTTTCAACAAAAAGTGATTCATGAGTGGGGTACCACAAGAGAGACTTCAAACTCGAAGTCCAGGCCGTTACCAGTTCGTTTTGGGCTGCTTACCATCTGATTAGTAATTAGCCAGTGAATAGATTCAGATACATTAATATTTGTCATCTCTTACTATGTACTTCGTTACGTGCGCATAAGTTTCATCTAGATCACAATCAATGAGAGCTATATGACATCTACAAATAAAATACCATAGAATGTTTTGATCTTCCACATCAGTAATGGTAATGCAGTGTCAACTCAGCTACTAACATTGTGGTGTTGGATAGCTCAAGAAGTTGCCATGCGACCAATCATATCGACGTCCGTAGATACATTCACGCCGAAGGGGATGGAAAACAGTTTGTAGATGTAGGTCCCATACTCAACGCATATCAGCATGAGGCTTGCATGATGGGAAGAACTTGAAATGGCAGAACTACCGTGGCATTCGACTTGGTGCTCAACGCTCAATGGCGTGAGGGGTTTGAACTACTGTAACCGCCGAGGGTAAGAATACCACACAATTATCACAAGAATAAAGGGATAGAGATGACAGGCAGTACTAAGGTGGTTGAAACCTCAGCCGGTCTTGTCCCTCAGCACAGCAGGTACTTCAAGTTTGACATCATTGTGGGCAAAGAATTTCCAGTGCTTTGCAACTCTTTTTCCATCTAACAAAAATGATCAGAATTGAGTATCGCACGATACCAGCTCACCACTCGGATAAGATCCATAATCAATTTGAAATCATCCTCAAACTCTCCAATTGTCTTCATGAAGTTGGGCACCTGCGATAAAATGCCCCGGTAGAGCTTCAAGTTGAAGTATGCGTCTTTTTGTCCGTTGAGATGTTCTCTTTTACTCTAGTTAGCACGCATATACGCCCTAGGATAATCGTTACTCGCTCATCGCTGTCGAATTCCTCCTCTGCAATCACTGAAAAACCTGTCCTCCACTAAACTGAAGTGAAAAGCCTTGTTGAGATCGTTCCCCAGGCCGTATATGCGCGCGATCTAACAAAGTCTGTTGAGTATTCTAAAAGTGGCTCCAAGAATATCACACAGAGGAGTAAGCACTTACTTTAGGATTCCCCATTTTCTCTTCCTTCTACTCGCTTCTTCCTCGAGTGCGTCCCGGAGCAAGTTAGGACCTCGCTTTTGCATATCAGCCACTTTCTTTGTCTTCCTCATCTTTGTCTGGTTGTGGAGATGTACGCTTGTCGACGATAAGGCCGTGGCTCTAGGAGGGACGTTGCAACTGCGAGAGTGGTGCTGGTGGATGTGAAAGGCATGATGGTGCTGGTGTGTGAGGCTTCGGTGCAGGAGTTCATGACGGTCAAGGGGTAAACCAACGCTATCCTTCATACCTCCTGCTCCGAGCGCCCACCGAACCCAGCCAGGATCCTGAGGCTAGCCTTGGCCCTGAGCAATGCATTCTCCAGGAAGGCCGAGCCGATCATAGCTCCCCCTTTAGAAGGGTTAAAGGCCCGGGGAGCTGTGGAGTGCCGATCATAGCACTTGGTTTCCACAGCTCTCCCCTGGCATCCCAGCTAGCTGGGATGCTGTCATGGGAGATGGGGGTGTAAGTGTCATGCCCCGGGAGTCACTGTGCTTTCCCTCCCAATGGTAAGCGCAGAAAGACTTGACTTACCACATAATCAGACATAATCAATGCAGATAATCAACACCAGCAGATAAAATCCGCTAACAACCAGAGGCAAATTCGACAAAGTAAATTAGCGTCGTCACAGAGTAGAAAAGAACAAGTGTGAAGGATAGCCTCCGGAAAGCTAGTCACGAGTTGCCTGGCGCCGAAGGGGTTGGATAACAGCATGTAGATGTTGGTCCCAAACTCAACGCATACAGCGTGATAATTAACAGCTGTTGCAGCCTCACAGTACCCAGGACTTCATCAGTTGTATATTTGTAAGAACTGGAAATGGCAGAACTTCTGTGATGTGTGACTTGCTGTGCTCAACGCTCAATGGTGTGAGGGTTGCAGCATGTTGTAACTGCCTGGACTTAGGGTTGCCTGGCGCCAAAGGGGATGGATAACAGCTTGTAGATGAAGGTCCCAAACTGAATGTATATCAGCGTGAGGATGACTTCTTTGGGTGCAAACTTGGAAGAACCTAAAATGACATCACACAAAGATCACAAGAAAAACAAGACCTGCCTGTCGCCAAAGGGTCTCGATAACACCTTGTAGTAGATGCAGGTCGCAAGCTCAACGCATGTCCACATGAGATTTGCAAACTGTTACAGCGTCACGACAAGCAGGACTTCATCATGGTTGCAAGAACTTGAGGTGGAAGATTTGTGTTCTGGTGCTCAATGCTCAATGGCGTGAAGGGTTTCAGCGTGCTGTAAGTGCAGGGACTTGGGACAAGAATACGACACAATCATCATGAGAAAAACAAGAGTTGCCTGGCACCGAAGGGGATGGATAACAGCTTGTAGATGTTGGTACCAAACTCAATGCAGATCAGCGTGAGGCTTGCATATTAGGAAGAACTCTACTTGTGGTGCTCAACACTCAAGGGCATGAGGGTTTGAGCTTGCTGTAACCACCAGGGCTTGGGGGTGGAAGGACTACACTTGGCAAAACTTCAAATGGAAGCACCACGGTGACATTCTACTCACAGTGCTCAACGCTCAATGGCGCAGAAGGGGTTTGAATGTACTGTAACCACCAGAACATGAGTATAAGAATGCGACGCAATTATTAGAAGAAAAACAAGACTTGCCTGCCGCCAAAGTCTCGATAACAGCAGGTCCCAAACTCAACATGTATAGCATGATATTTAACAACTGTTGCAGCCTCACAGTAACCGGGACTTCATTGGTTGCATACTTGTAAAAACTTGAGATGGCAGAACTCTACTTGTGGTGCTCAACGCTCAATGGCGTGAGGGGTTTGAGCGTACTGTAATCACCAAGGGTAAGAATAGCACACAATTATCACAAGAAACACAAAACCTGCCTGTCGCCAAAGGCACCTTGTAGACGCAGGTCCCAAGCTCAATGCACGTCCGCATGAGATTTGCAAACTGTTACAGCATCACGACAAGCAGGACTTCATCATGGTTGCAAGAACTTGAGGTGAAAGAATTGTGTTCTGGTGCACAATGCTCAACGGCGTGAGGGGTTTGAAGGAGTTGTGACAGCCATTGCCAGATTGTTGAACACCGAGGGAAACTCAACGCATATCAGCATGAGGCTTGCATATACTGGAACTGGCAGAACTACCATGATGTTCTCCTTGTGGTGCTCAATGCTCAACAGCATGAGGGGTTTGAACTTTGAAGGAGTTGTGGACGAAACTATACAAATTTGCCCAAGTCTTTAGGGCCAGTTAGACATTGGAGACATCGCTCATCATCGATCATCGATCATCCCTCCCTTGGTGTTCAACAATCTGGCAATGGCTGTCACAACTCCTTCAAACCCCTCATGCCGTTGAGCGTTGAGCACCGCAAGGAGAACATCACGGTAGTTCTGCCAGTTCCAGTATATGCAAGCCTCACGCTGATATGCATTGAGTTTCCCTCGGTGTTCAACAATCTGGCAACGGCTGTCACAACTCCTTCAAACCCCTCACGCCGTTGAGCGTTGAGCACCAGAACACAATTCTTCCACCTCAAGGTCTTGCAACCATGATGAAGTCCTGCTTGTCGTGACGCTGTAACAGTTTGCAAATCTCACACGGACATGCGTTGAGCTTGGGACCTGTGTCTACTACAAGGTGTTATCAAGACCCTTTGGCAACCGGCAGGTCTTGTTTTTCTTGTGATCTTTGTGTGATGTCATTTTAGGTTCTTCCAAGTTTGCGCCCAAAGAAGTCATCCTCACGCTGATATACATTCAGTTTGGGACCTTCATCTACAAGCTGTTATCCATCCCTTTGGTGCCAGGCGACCCTAAGTCCAGGCAGTTACAACATGCTGCAACCCTCACGCCATTGAGTGTTGAGCACGGCAAGTCGCACATCACGGAAGTTCTGCCATTTCCAGTTCTTACAAATATACAACTGACAAAGTCCTGGTTACTGTGAGGCTGCAACAGTTGTTAATTATCACGCCATATGCGTTGAGTTTGGGACCAACATCTACACGCTGTTATCCATTCCCTTCAGTGCCAGGCAACCCTTGTTTTTCTCACAACGCTGGTGTCATATTCTTGTCCCAACTTCCTGCCCTTACAGCACACTGAAACCCCACACGCCATTGAGCATTGAGCACTGCAAGTCGAACGTCATGGTAGTTCTGCCATTTCAAGTTCTTACAAGTATGCAACCAACAAAGTCCGGGTTACTGTGACGGTGCAATGATTGTTAATTATCGCGTTGAGTTTGGGAACTTCATCTACATGCTGTTATCCATCCCCTTCGGCGCCAGGCAACTTGTGACTAGCTTTCCAGAGGCTATCCTTGCCACTTGTTCTTTTCTACTCTGCGACAATGTTAGTTTACTCTGCCGAATTTACCTCTGGTTGTTAGTGGATGTTATCTGCTGGTGTTGATTATCCGCGTTGATTATGTCTGATTATGCGATAAGTCAAGTCTTTCTGTGCTAAGCCAGATGTTTCTCATCATCTCCTCCAGTTACCACACCTGCCGTGGTATTGAACCCTGAGTCCCGAGGAGGCTCTCTGAGAGATGGCCCTGCTGTACATCTCAATCATGTTATTGTACGTATCGGATAGCTTGATCGTTTATTTATGGTCCAACCGAAGATACATGAGTTCTTGCTGATGGAGCTTGGAATTGAATTTGGGACCTACATCTGCAAGCTGTTATCCATCCCCTTGGCAGTCTGATATCTAACCAGCCCTAAAGACTTTGGAACTTTTGTCGTTTCAACGTTCAACTTTCCTGTTTGCCAACATCCAGCTGTCGCAGGTCCCAAGCTCAATGTGTGTCCGCTTGAGAATTGCAAACTGTTATAGCGTCATGGCAAGCAGGACTTCATCACACTTGCAAGAACATAAGGTGGAAGAACTGTGTTCTGGTGCTCAATGCTTAACAGCATGAGGAGGTTGAACGACGTCTACTGCAAGATGTTATCAAGACCCTTTGGCAACAGGCAGGTCTTGTTTTTCTTGTGATAATTGTGTGGTATTCTTACCTTTGGCGATTACAGTACGTTCAAACCCCTCACGCCATTGAGCATTGAGCACCGCAAGGAGCACGTCACAATAGTTCTTCCACCTCAAGTTCCTCCACGCACAATGAAGTCCTGGTTGCCATAAACCTTACGTCGATGTACGTCATGTTTGGGACCAACATTTATGTGCTATTATTGATCCCTTGGGCAGCAGGCAACTTGGGTTTCTCATGTCTCTTATGTTGCTCGCCCAGAATTTTGGGGAAATGCTCGGGGAACATGAATGTATCAATACAGTAGACGCATCAATAGTCACATCATCCCAATAATCATGCACTTGGACTGGCTTAGTGTGCATGGACAGGACAGATGCTAGAGGCAACTTGGTTGAATTCCACATCAACTATGAGTACATAAGGATTTATATCAGATATGTAGAAACTATGCGATGTAAAAGTTAGCTAGCATATCATTCCAGTGACTGTTCAACATACCCAGGATAGGGATGTAATAACAGCAACCATCTTGCCTTCCCAGGGAATGACACATTTGGTGAAGTGGGAGCAAATCTGTTCAACAGGCATTGCCTCCAAGTTGGACTCTAGCTCATAGTCCCACATACACATTCCTAGGTGAGGATACTCCAGGTATGGGTCATGGGATATCTGTGCATGTTGGTGGTAGTGGCCAATAACCCAGGTTCCCTGTAAGACTCATTGGTTGATGTCAGTCAGGAATTGGAGAAACCTGTCAATAGAAAATGGAGTGTCATTTCCATGAAAGAGTACACCGCTGTTTCCTTCATGTCTCTTCCGTATGCTGTATGCTATTTGATGGTGGTGGATGTGGGTTACTGATTTGGCCTCCTTCGGAATGCTGAGGCCTGGTGAAAGGTGCTGGTGGATGAGGGCCCGGAGTTCCGGAGTGATGGGAACTGTGGTCCCTCCAAAAGCACTGTAGTAGTCATCATCCAAATATTCATGGGGAGAGTTGTCCAATGAAGCATGGGAATCAGCTGCAAGACTGTTATGACCTTGAGGTCGAATCAAACTTTCAAACATGCCAATGCAGTGCTGGAATGCTTTTGGGCATGAGGCCTTGGTAAAGAATGCCCTGAGGTTAGTAGATCGATGCCAAGAGCGTCCAATAGTTTCCTCATACTCCCCTGTATATGTTTCAGAAAATTCATGTCTGTGAATGTCATGCTAACTTGCCTGGTTTGTAGTTGGTTGAGATTCGCTGAAGCATGCCGATCATCCACTCGAAGGGAAACATCCACCACCCATGGACAGGTCCATACATGCGCAAGAATTCTGCAATATGAAATTCCATGTGGTGGTTGCAATGAACATTGTAGTTGGGAAACAATCTCTGTAATTCCTGGCGGTAACAACTCATGAGGTGAAGGAATTCATCAGCATGAGGGTCGGATGTGACACGGGAAGTGGCAGTAGCAACAGAAGACAGCAGTTGCATGGAAAGGTCAAGGAGCTCATGGCGGTGTTTGCGTCTTTCGTCATCTTGGTGAACATCGGACCATAGACAGACAAGTGAGACTGGTAAATAAAGTGACCCAATGGTCTTCCATTGATCTGACTTGAGCTTGGGGCCAACTGACGAGAGTGTTGTCGGCACTGAGGTCACCCAGGATGGCTTCACCATATTTTCCAAGTCTTCATATACAGCTTCCATTTCCTCATGTGTAAGAATGTCACCACTTGATGGCTTGGATTCAGGGTGGGCAGTGGAAGGTTGCTTGACTCGCTAATTATATTTGTCAACAATGTTTGCTCCACTATACAAAAATTGCTTACCCATGATAGGATACACGTAGCGAGGCCTTTTTTGGATAGTTTTTTCACGAGAGGCAACTTAGTGTCCTGGCCAGTACTATCCAATGTTTGGGGAAGGCAGTTAAGGCCACATCCAACGTATACAAATGCTGCTACGTGAATGGTTGATTTACCCCACTTCTCAACCACAGCTTTAAACTCCTTGGAGCTCTCATCAGTGAACTTGAAGGTTTCCTCCAACCATGATATCAACCTTCAAATACTAGCGCGTGGTCCCTTTGCGTCTGGTAGAGGATTGGTGGGGTCAGGGGGGATATTAATGTGGATATCGGCATGGGGGGCAGGGGTGGGGTGAGTAGTTCTTTGGGGATAATAACCTAGTATCCCTTGAAAATGCTCCTTTATCAGCCCCAGGAAAAGGTTATGCATGGGATCGACCACTAAAAACCAAGTGGGATCATAATAAGGAAGCCACAGCAGCTCAGACCATCGTAATCCAGTGCGATCAAAGGAGCTGGCAGAATGTTTGGCATTAGTGGCAGTGTGGTATCGCTCAGCAAATTGGCAACAGTCTTCGTTGGTCTGCCTTTTCCAGGTTGCTGAGTCAAAGTTTGAATAACCGTGCTGTGTCTTATTGCACCAGCAAACCTAGCAAAAGTATCCCTGGCTATGGGCTGAAAAACCCCCAACTTTGTGGGCCGCTGGGAGGTCACAGATGACGACGATGAGCGCCCAAAAAACCAATTGTCCTAAAGTATACATACAGGTGTGCGTGAAATGCACCCCATTCCAGAATTCAAGCAAAGTGTCAACAATAGATGTCAGGTATGGGTTGATCTGATCAATGTTAGGCTCATTTGGGCCAGGGATGATGCCTGCGACAAACATATTTTCAGGATTATAGTGTTCTTCGATTGGGAGATTGATGCAGACTAGTGCTAGGACCCCAGTGGAGATCTTCTTCCCTGCTTGCTTATTGCCCAGTGGGTTGAAAAAATCGAAGCCAAGGGAAAAGAGGTATTGGCCAGCGTCTTCTCCACCAGTGTGGCTAAAATATATTGCCCTGTCTGGACCTTTGAGATTTTGAATGACTGAGCCTTGAAAGATATCCCTCAACATCCCATCTGGTGACTGAGCCATTCTGTCCCATGCCTTATCCATCTTTTCCTCATACCCAGTGCAAGCCAGTAATCCCAACATCCAATCTTTGAAGTCAAATGTGATGTAAGTCTTGATTGGGACATTGATACGGATATCCTGGACAGTTTTGTGGTGAACGAGCAGTTCACCACAACGCGAGCTATACTGGTGAAAATTGCACCTCTCCTGATAGACCAGGATGAGTGTTTCGCCATCATATGTAGGTTTATATGTGGCATGACATTTAGGGCAGACTGCATGTACTGTAGCTTTTGCTTCAAGGTTGAACTTCTCTGTGACTGCACGAAGATCTCGAGGGAACCCACTGAGGATGGCTTGGAAGTATGCTGAGAATGGATTGTCCCCAAAAGCTGCAAAAAGGGTGGTCTGTACAATGTAATAGCACATGGAGAATAACCAGTAACATCCATGTCGTGGGACTCCAAGTATTATGTGGCATACAATGACCATGAGAGCAGCTAACTGTACAATGGGTTTCCCTGAACTGAACACGCCTTGGAAATGGTGACCTAAAAGCATGGACAAGTTATGAGTTGCTCAAACTGACCAAAAGCCCTTGATATACCTGAGTCGTACTCCTTTACACCCTTTAAATTTACCATGTCAGTCTGATGTTGAGCCTTACGCCCATCTAAAGCTGCCTTCCAGGGCAACTCAATAGTCCTGATGAACTCGAAAAAGCTGTTTAGTTCTTGCATCGTCTCATCTCGCAATGTCATGACTGAATAAACCTTGGACCGGCAGCTGATCATCATCAACTTGCTTTGTAACTCGGTGCCTGATGCTTGGAGAGCCTTAAGAGCTCGAAGTGCACTTGTAATAGCATCGTCATCCAACTGCGTACTGGCTAGTAATCTGATGGATTCAGCTTCTACTGAAAGGCATGCAAGATCATCCTTGATCTCACTAACATGGGCTACCATTTTACGAGCCCTGTTGATGTTATAGCGGTCATTATCGGGCAAAGGCGCGGCTGCTGCTGGGATGATGGTGGGGTCGGTCATCGACAAGCCCTTAAGGGCATTTGAAAGAGTTTCCTCTTGCTGTTCCAAAATGGCCTCCTGTGCTTGGTTTGCAAGGGCACGCAAGGCAGTGGTTTTATCAGCTTGCTGATGGTTTCGACACTTGCATGTGTCTACCAGATTTCCTCTTTCTCCAGTAGCATCCACAATCTCATTGCATCAGTACGTGGTACAGAGGCACCGATGCATAGGTGCCATAGTGCAATGAGGGGGGATTTCCGGGTGACAATAGTCGCTTACCTTATGTCGCATCTCATCAAACAGAATCAAACCAAATTTGGCAAGACAAAACACTTTGATTAGCTGGGTAATCTTGGATTAATGAGGGTCTAGATGGTAGTACAATTTTGTATACTGTGAATGATGTGTTCACCCTTACTGCTTGCATTTGCCAGCTGAGCACCTAGTCATCTGCTCTCCACCTGTGGACACAGGCCCTGCGAAGGGTGGTAACGTCTCTCGCCTAGAGTCACAAGGTGGGACTTCTTCAGATCGTAGGGTCTCGTTGAGGTTGTATCGGAGCTCAGTGTCAGAGAGTAGGAAATGTGTGCAGAGTTCCCACCTCAGGCCTCAAATTTGAACGTTCAGGCCTCAACGTTAATGTCTACTGCACCAACGCAATCAGTTCGTCAGTCACGGGTCACAGGTCATGGGCCCTCAAGTCGAAACAAAAGGTCACGGAGGTCACGGGTCACAACAGGGATTGATGAACCAAAAAAAAAAAGAAAAAAAATAGATATATTGGCTAATCAAAGCACCGCTAATCATAATAGTATAGCTGGGTAATGAGAGGATCAATAATCTGGACATTTTAGCAACAACAGCATTTTGGCAAGAGGTGGGCTAGGTAGAATCGGTGTGGCTTGGCCTCACACACTTGTTATCATTGTGCTATGTGATCCGGCAACTACATATGAATGAGATATGATGAAACTGGGACATACTAAAGGTATGTCGTTTGTACTCAAAGCAGCATTCTGGCAAGAGGTGAGCTACTAGTAGGTAGAATTGGCAGGTGGCCTTATGAGACATGATGACTTCAAGGAGTTGGTTCATTCTCTGGAATATGAGTACAGTCTTGTTCTGTCGGTTTACTAACACCCAAAGTTGGATTTGGCTTTCAGGGTAATTAAAATGTAGCGCTACTGTCCCTCTTGTTCTTGTTTCTTCGCCTCTATTTGAAGCCGTTCCTCGTCAAGCCTTCGCTCTGCAAAAAAAAAAGATTAATTATGGTGGTCTTTTAAGAATGCATGGGCTTATGAGTATCTCCATCAGCAAATGGAGCCAGCACTTCCTTGACCGGCAACTTCCTGATGTATACTAGTATGTGGGCATTATTGAAGCATTTCATCGCAGGGACTTGATTGGGCTGCAAAGGCCGTGAAGGTGGCATCCCATTCAAGGCTTCACCATAGTTCTCCAGAACTTCCTTGTCGGTGGTGGGCGTGACATGACCATCATCAAATTTCAGACATCTTGTCTCGTCATCAAGTTTGATTAGTGCGAAGTAATGGCTGCCGTGTAAATTGCCTGAGTGCATCAATCTCGAAAGGAAACTCATGGCAGTCGTTAATCTTCACCATTGAATCACACTGGATGTCGTATACAAAGCATTTGAGTTGCAGGTGAAGAACAGGAGGGAAAGACTCAAAAGTGATACCCTTCTTGGCATCTTGTGGACCGAAGTGCAAAGCCAGGTACTTGTTTTCTCCGTCGAGTATCTCGACCGCATCATAGTCCTTGAATGATTCATACAAGTTTTTCATTCCTTTCACATTGAGTTGAATATCTGAAATACAATTAGAGGGTAATTTTGTGTGATAACTCTCAACCTGCCATTGAATTCCTCAGATCTGAATGATTCATAACCCACATTGACACACTTTATGTAACTCTTCATTTTTCCAACGAATAGTTTGGCAATAGCACCCTCTACTTTGGTACCCTGCATGCAAAGGATTAAAGTGGATGATAACAAGACTTCAAAGTCACAAAGCTTCATGATTCCAACTTATCTTGCAGAACGTGATTAAACTCTTGGATGTCATGTTGAAGGAAGGAGTCCAGGGATTTCCATCCAAAAGATTTAGTCAGTTGGTCGTACCTGTCATGACATGCTTAATTTGAGGAAGCTGTACCAAGCTGTACTACAATGTAACTCGCCAACTGGTTGGTCCAACGTCTGAAGATGGATAGAAATAACGAATTCATTGGCCAAGGTTACATATCATTAATCAAAGCCTGTTACTAAGTATCAGGATGGATATCGTGTCATATAGAGAATATACATGCTCACATAGTTATAATGTACCTGCAAGGAGAATTCAACCCTCCAACCACCGTTCTCGTCGAATTTGTCTCAAGGAGGGGAACCGCAAAACAGCGCTCGATGTGACTTGGATGTTCAATCACACGGCATCGAAAAAGAACTGCCTCTCGAACTGTTTCTCCATCATGTACAGTCAACATTTTCTTGTAGCCAGGGGATTGCTGACAGGAAGGACAATAAATGATATAGCCATTTGGGCAATATCAAATGGCTGCACCACAAAGTGACAACACAGTGTTAGAGTCGATAAGAATAATGGCTGTATTGAAGAGAAGTGAGCAGGTAGCAGATCGCTCAAGGGCTTTCCATGGTAACTCATTTCCCACGATGCTAAAATCAAGAATATTGTAGTATAGGTTGACAGCAACAAGAAGAGGGTCGAGAGCTCGCCCGGTGAAGGTGAAGCTCGATCTGAAACCAAATGCATTACTGCAAGTTGATTGTCAACCTGACTGCTATAACTTGTCATGGATACAAACCTACACAACATCCTTTAAAGTGCTGAGATGCTTTTCAATAAAATAGCTGCAGCATGTCAATAGTAAGACAGCATTTGAAAGTTTGTGAAATCGCAAAGAGCCCAGGATATATTTTGTGATCTATAAGACATGGGGTAAGATATAAATGGTGGGTGTTTGCAAAATAGAGTTAACAACCACTTGGATCGTGGTAGATTTCTTGCTCGAAAAATGAAGCGTGCCATCAGAAGGACTAGAATGGGTCTGCAAATGGAAGACAAAACGCGATTTGGGTGTAAGATGCACGGTTATGGTTTCAACATTCTTCATGAGAGCATTGGTCTCCTTCCGGTCTGCAAGATCCGAGAATGGGTGTACAAGCAAGAGAAGTTGCTGGTCCTATACATCTCAGCCCTTGTTGGAAAAGAGTCGATGAGAACAATTGGACAGAAGTCACCTTCCCATGAAAGTAGCCACGAGCCTGGCCCTCAAGAAGCGCAGTAGCTGTGTGGGAGTGTGGGCCCTCATCAAAATATACTGAATATATAATTAGCAGGTCTGTATTTATCCCTGCATGGCTGGATGCAGCAGATCGTGAAGGAATAACATACTAAATCTGTTGGCCAGGGGAATTCACTGGGGTAGATAGAAGTACTTACCGGCGGCAAGAGTCCTGTTGACTTATAACATGGAGGACAGACAAATTGATCCCTATCCAAATACCACTCTGGGAGGCATCCACTAATCTCCCCTTTGCTGAAGCATGAAGCAAACGATTTACAAACGGTGCATGTGCAAATATACCTGCCCTGTTTGCAGAAGGTACACTGCTGATAGCGAAATATCGTTAGATATGAATCTTGCTCAGAAAATAAGTCTAATACATTTAACTTTTCAAGCATGTTTCTTGCAGCAGCTAGAAGAGCAATGATCAATGACCAGAAAAACTTTAAAGACAACAGAAAGAATATGAGTGAGAAATGGTCGAAGCAGCAGCCTATATCCAATCATGGACAGAATGTGGTCAGGACAGTGACCTACATCCAGATTCTAGTCATTGAAGAATTATATTGAAAGGAGGCAAAACTGGATGAATATGATGCTCAAAGCAGCAGCCTACATCCAATCATGAACAGAATGTGGTCAAGGCAGTGGCCTATATCCAGATTCTAGTCATTGAAGAACTATATTAAAAGGAGATGAAACTGGATGAATGCGATGGTCAAGGCAGTGACCTATATCGTAGAAGAAATTACTTTAAAAGGAGACGAACCAGATGAAGAGGCAATCAAAGTGATAGTACGCTAACAAATGACGTACCGCTTTGTGAATTGTCATCTGGAACTCGAGCTGATGATCTGAAAGAACTGCCCACAGCAGTCGAAGATCTGTTACACAGCTGCCGAGAACTTGATGTTGGAGTAGGGTGCCACGAACTGGATAGCTTTGGGGGAATGTTTGAACTCGAGGAGGCTACGCTGAGACTTCTACCACATCGTTGCTGGTTGTGCAGATTGTAGCGGGGAACGGGAACTCGACCGGCTGAACCGATGGATGTTATGCTGGAATCCCTTGGCATAGTGCACTACGAGATAGTATGCAATCAGGAGCATGTAAGGTTGTGTTGTAACGTTCAACGTTCAACGTTGCCCAGCAAAAACCTGATCTCTAAGAAAGCAAGATTTATTTTCCCACATTTTCAAAGACCGCAACCTCCCACACTAATTATTAGTACTATATCACCCAATTGGTCTGAAATCTCCCAGGGAGTCTGAAATTCAATTTCTACATTTTATCTGCTTGCTCAATCCCCCCGGGGTTTTATGGGATGTAATTGACTAGTAGTAACAGATGTATGCATGATTTCACTAAGGAATACAAGCTGTGGAAGCAGTCGAGAAACAGTAGCTGGAGTGATCAAACAGTGATACAAATGAAAATGTCTTGTTCACCATGGCAAAAACCACTCCCAAAGCCCGAAAGAATTTGACAGGACACCTACACTAGACCAAACTATGGTAGCATGCTCTCTTTAAGTCTCCGGGGTGGTGTGCCCATGTTCAAGAGCAAGGAGAGACAGCATGACAAAACACAGCAAAATTCAAGGTCCACCCAGCATAGTTTTATATACTTCAATTCAATGATTTCTCGTGCCTCAGCATCTCGAGCCACTTGCCATTGAGGTGGCCAGCGGACATTCAATTTTACCGTGACAAAGTGTGACAAAATTGACAGTGTCCCTTCATCACTCTCGAACATGGGCATACCACCCCGGAGACTTGAAGAGAGCATGCTACCATAGTTTGGTCTAGTGTAGGTGTCCTGTCAAATTTTTTCGGGCTTTGGGAGTGGTTTTTGCCATGGTGAACAAGACATTTTCATTTGTATCACTGTTTGATCACTCCGGCTACTGTTTCTCGACTGCTTCCACAGCTTGTATTCCTTAGTTAAATCATACATACATCCATTACTACTAGTCAATTAGATCCCATAAAACTCCAGGGGGATTGAGCAAGCAGATAAAATGTAGAAATTTAATTTCAGACTCCCTGGGAGATATCAGACCAATTGGGCGATATAGTACTTACAAGTTAGAGACTGGTTTGTACTTCGATCATTTTCAACATGCCCGCATACTCGCGTGCGTTGCTCTCTCTTCCCAAGACCTCTGATACGGTGAATGCATAAAACCCCACAGTTTTATGATGGGCAGGCATCTCCTCATCAGAAGACACTCCGCCCAGATGCCGACTTGGACTCTACTTTAGCTTCCAGGCCAAAACCGTTCATCGGCCCTATAAAAATTCAAATCACAGGGGATGAATGTGGCTAACCCCTCCTACTAGTAGTAACTAGTAACTCCCATGTCCTCCTGTTCCATCAGGAGGGAAAGCGCAGTGACTCCCGGGGCACGACACTTACGCCCCCATCTCCCATGACAGCGTCCCAGCTAGTTGGGATGCCAGGGGAGAGCTGTGGAAACCAAGCGCTATGATTGGCGCTCCACAGCTCCCTGGGCCTTTAACCCTTCTGAAGGGGGAGCTATGATTGGCTCGGCCTTCCTGGGGAATGCATTGCTCAGGGCCAAGGCTAGCCTCGGGATCCTGGCTGGGTTCGGTGGGCGCTCGGAGCGGGAGGTATGAAGGATAGTGTTGGTTTACCCCTTGACCATCATGAACTCCTGCACCAAAGCCTCACACACCAGCACCATCATGCCTTTCACATCCACCAGCACCACTCTCGCAGTTGCAACGTCCCTCCTAGAGCCACGGCCTTATCGTCGACAAGCGTACATCTCCACAACCAGACAAAGATGAGGAAGACAAAGAAAGTGGCTGATATGCAAAAGCGAGGTCCTAACTTGCTCCGGGACGCACTCGAGGAAGAAGCGAGTAGAAGGAAGAGAAAATGGGGAATCCTAAAGTAAGTGCTTACTCCTCTGTGTGATATTCTTGGAGCCACTTTTAGAATACTCAACAGACTTTGTTAGATCGCGCGCATATACGGCCTGGGGAACGATCTCAACAAGGCTTTTCACTTCAGTTTAGTGGAGGACAGGTTTTTCAGTGATTGCAGAGGAGGAATTCGACAGCGATGAGCGAGTAAAGATTATCCTAGGGCATATATGCGTGCTAACTAGAGTAAAAGAGAACATCTCGATGGACAAAAAGATGCATACTTCAACTTGAAGCTCTACTGGGGCATTTTATCGCAGGTGCCCAACTTCATGAAGACGATTGGAGAGTTTGAGGATGATTTCAAATTGATTATGGATCTTATCCGAGTGGTGAGCTGGTATCGTGCGATACTCAATTCTGATCATTTTTGTTAGATGGAAAAAGAGTTGCAAAGCACTGGAAATTCTTTGCCCACAACGATGTCGAACTTGAAGTACCTGCTGTGCCAAGGGACAAGACCGGCCGAGGTTTCAACCACCTTAGTACTGCCTGTTATCTCTATCCCTTTATTCTTGTGATAATTGTGTGGTATTTAGCATTTACAGGTCCGGTTCAGTCCAGTTTTTTATGTCTAAATGGGGCAACCGCAACCGCAACCGGTCCAAGACTGACCCAGATATTGCTGAACTGCAACCGGACCGCATAGGACCGGTCCATATCAGTCCATGGACCAAAAAAAACCAGTTCGAACCGACTTTTTGTTGTAAAATTTGTTGTACCAATATAACCCATATATCTCTCAACAACAATTAATCGGACCATTTCACCATTACACAAGCAGTTGGACATTGTAATTTCCCGGTGACTGGTCTAACTTTTAAGAGATTTCATCAAGATCTGACAGAGATATGATTGAAACAAAAGTACATTGTATTTGGTATTCTTGCCCTTGGCGGTTACAGTAGTTCAAACCCCTCACGCCATTGAGCGTTGAGCACCAAGTCGAATGCCACGGTAGTTCTGCCATTTCAAGTTCTTCCCATCATGCAAGCCTCATGCTGATATGCGTTGAGTATGGGACCTACATCTACAAACTGTTTTCCATCCCCTTCGGCGTGAATGTATCTACGGACGTCGATATGATTGGTCGCATGGCAACTTCTTGAGCTATCCAACACCACAATGTTAGTAGCTTGAGTTGACACTGCATTACCATTACTGATGTGGAAGATCAAAACATTCTATGGTATTTTATTTGTAGATGTCATATAGCTCTCATTGATTGTGATCTAGATGAAACTTATGCGCACGTAACGAAGTACATAGTAAGAGATGACAAATATTAATGTATCTGAATCTATTCACTGGCTAATTACTAATCAGATGGTAAGCAGCCCAAAACGAACTGGTAACGGCCTGGACTTCGAGTTTGAAGTCTCTCTTGTGGTACCCCACTCATGAATCACTTTTTGTTGAAAACAATATTTTTCGGGATACGAAAACATCTTTTCTGTTTTACTTCTTTAACGAAGCTATGGAAATCTGGTCAGTTCCCTGGCTGTGAATTGAGTTGTAGGGTACTAACCTCTTCACCGCGAAGTCGGCCAGCGCTGCATCTCCTCCCTGGAAGCCAACAAACTCATGTACCAGGCCTTTGTGCATTACTAGGATGTCCCCTTTCCAGCTTGCTCCATTCTTCCATCCTTCAACAATCCTGTTGGATCTTAGTCGTTTGTGGTTCTTGATGAAGATATGGAAGCAGGTTTCCTTCTTTTGATAAATGACGGTAACAATGCCATCGTGTATGTATGGCTGGAGCCTATTCTCTTCAAGAACAAGATTGAGGTGAGGGACGTGGTCATTTGCATTTCTCTGTGTGTGTATGGCCTTTAACACCGCTCCAGGGGAGGCTGCAGTGTACAGGTGGCCATTCAAGTTTATGGTGTCATCCTGCTATTGAGCTTAAGCAGTGTATCTTCACCGTTATCAGATTCACGACGTACCCTTACAGTGGCGAAATAGCAGCGGAGTGCTGATACCATTTTGTGAGCAAGTTCTCTGGGCGATAATAGCAAAGAGTTGGGAGAGTGTTAAGGTGAGTGGGACAGTGTTAAAGCGAGTTTTGCCTTTCAGTTTAAGCAGCTTTGTTTCCCTGCCCATTGGGGATCCGCCGTTGACAAAGGGATCAACTCCACAAAATCTGATCCCCCCCCCTGTGAGTGGCAACACAAGTTTGTGTTTACGTGCTCCTGCATTACCTCCAACTGAGCAACCTTCTTCCACATCCACAGTCTGTTTCATGCCCAACAGCTCACCCTACAAAGATAGAACCACAGCTACCGATGTGGAGATGGAACCTATCACATTGGTATTTGTGTTTTGCCCCCTCAGTGAATTCTCTGCTCACTCAAACCTGCTACAGCACCCCAATATCACCCAACACATGTCGGTGGATGATGATTGTCTGTTCCCACCACCTATTCCCGGCTCATACTTACATTCCATCAAGGATGCCAGTTCATTGCCACCTAATGAACCCATACAGCATGCGATGCCTTCCCTGGCAGCCTCTGCAGGAGATGGGAGCAGAGCCACTACCTTGCATTCTGCTACACTGTTGGCCACTCCAGCTGACCCTGGCACTGACTCCACTGGTGCTCCTTTCCTGGGCAATAACCCTGGCGATTTTCCACGGGCAGCACAGCCTAGTAGGACCCATAAGCCAAGCAAGTGTGTCCGTGAGCTAGAGACAGACCCTCCTCACCAGGGGAGTTTGCGTAAAGAATTCGAGGAAGCTTATAAAGTGAAGGCCAAGGTCAGAATTGTGGAGTTGGGTGATCTTGAGAAAGCAAATGCGAAGGTACGCTCTTCTGTAACTCCTCACTACCCACCCCTTATTAACAATACTCCAGTTGCAATCCTTGAGGAGTCAGCTTTCTGAAACCCGTGGTTTCCACAACCAGGCTGTTCTTGAAAAAGAAGTTCTTCGAAAGCAAACCTCAGAACTGACAGCATCTCTTGACTCCAAAGAATAGCAAGGAGCTCTGCGCTCAAGGAGCATCTGAAAAACACCGCACCTTGCTTTCTGACCATCATCATGCTGAAATGAATAAGAAGCCGGTGTCAGAAGTGATCATGAATGAGATGGACAAGGAGCCGGTGTAGGGAGTTCTGTCATCTGTCATCCTCAACGAGGGTGAGCTGATGCTCCTGTGGAAGGCATACAGAGATTTGTTCACACAAACCTTCCATTGACAGTTCCAAAGAACAAGACTGGGGCGATGAACATCTTATCTGAGCCACTTTTTGAGAGGATTATCTACAAACAAGTATCTGAAGGTCTATGAAATGATATTGCTGCAGGTTTCCATCTTTTTCTCCCATGTTTCTGTGCAAGCAGGAGTATGCGACTAGGGCATCTGTTGATCATAATACGAGGTGGAAAATATCAGCGATGCACTATGTCAACTATGTATTAGGGCTTCAATGTTGATAATTTGCATAGAACACTGATATTAGGATGATAGGATAGGATCGTTTGCCAGCGACGCATCAAATCCCTCCAACCAAATTCTTCACGATTTGAAGTTTATGTAGATCTTAAATGACTCAGGCTACATTCAGTGCAAAATTGGAAAGACTTGATCATGCGTACAGTAAGGGTTACTAATAATCTCGGATGAGCATCACTCAGCATAACACCAGATATTTTGAGTGGTATTCCAGCCTTCATGTTGCCTAGAACCAAAAGGCCTCCATCACCTCGTGCTTTCATTTTGTTATGTTTGCTTATGTCATCAACTTGAACTATCTTCAAATTCTGCCACTACACCAGTGGTAACCCCCTCTCCTGTGAAGGTGAATATCAAAATGGCAGAGACTGATACACCCCGCATGGATATCACTCAAGTCTACCAGGAGCCTCCGGTGGTTTACGATCAGCTCTCATTCTATGTGCCTGTTATAGAACCAGCCTATAGGTGTACTGTTAAGATCGAGGACACCTTCCACAAAGTGTGGTCGCCCAACTGCGACAAAGTCGACTTCTATCCTGGAGCACCGCTAACCGAAGTTTTACCTGCATACCATTACCCTCCTTTCCATTACATTGACGGGCGTTTAGGCCCAAGGGATTGGACCTTACATCCTCAACACTTCAACCCAAAGGCTCCTTGGCTAGGCTTTTGCCAAAGTCCTCTGACCACCATGTCCACTCCTGAAGCTTGGCACTCGATGGATCTGGAATTAGTCCCTTTACGAGCAGTGTGGCAGTCTTCAATGAATGGGCATTTAGATCCAGAATATCTCTCCAAGCTGAAATCCCAAGCCAGCTACTTATGGCAGAAAGTTAGGACATACAGGTACCCTTATAATGATGCATGTTTCTTCGCGCTTGATCACTGCCCATTTTACCCGAATGAAGAGGAATTAGAGATCGTGGCCCGATCATCTGGTGATTTTCAAAATATGGTCATCCGTTTTGTAGCCATCCAGCGAGGTATGCGGGAAATGGAGGCTTGGCTTACAATGATGAACTCTTGGAGATTCTGTAGCTTTATGTCATCTTTATCCATTCCTAGGGTAAAAAATGACTGTGTCGGTGTGTGGCTGAATGGCGCTTCAAAGCTGGATGGTTACTGGCTTCTTCACATAGGAGTCATTCTGGTGTATGTTATCCATACCTATTGAGAAGACGTAGACTTTCCTGTGTCCAACAAGTCAATTCGGGATCGCCGGCAGCAAGACTATGTTGTGGACTTTGTTTGCCATACACGCGCAGATCGGTTGAACCAAGGTGCTTGGAACTCTTACTTGATGTCTCCTTCCCAGGTGGATCACAAGGAGCCCTCGACAGTTGTGCATGATGGATTCCAGCAGGTTGCTCAGTTCGTTTGTGATGAGCTATTGTGTAGCCGCTCAGCATCATGGTCATTCCGGGTGGCCCAATGTGAAAACAAGCTTCCTGTGGCTGACGTCCCCCAGGTGCCATCAAAGAATACGACTCGCACTGGTCGAGATGGCGGATTGGCAGCCATACCCCAAGGTGACCCCACATCTTTATTACCCCCAACAGTACCTAACCCACTTCCTTCAGTTCCGTATCCCCCCTCATCCATCTATAATGAGAATGTGCCAATGGGAACCCCAGCTAGCCAAGCTCTTTCTGTGGCATGCACCCTTCTAGAAGCTTTGGAACCTCGTGGTGCGAACGGCAGTTCCGGAGCGGCTTCTAGCAGCACTTCGGGATGGGGGTTTGCCAGCAATGGTGGGTGGGCTTCTGCGTCACATGAAACCTCAGGATCTCGTGGTGCAGATGCCAGTTCCAGACTGGGTTCTAGCAGTACTTCGGGATGGGGACTTACTAGTGGGTGGGGTTCCGCATCACATTGTGATAAGATCATCCCTGCTTTCAAGCTGAAAACTTTCTTGAAACAGAGTGATGTGCCTACACATGCATCACACTCTACAGACATGAACGTTCAGACAGGCAAATTGGTAACTGAAGGTGCGAGTGCATTTTGGAAGCTGCCGCCATTGCAGGACTGCCCACAATCTTGAGCAACATTGAAGAAAGCCAAGGCAAGGGTGAAACAGGCAAAGCAAGTTTGGTCTCATTTTGTTGAAATGGAGGCGGTGCCCGGGTTGCCAGTGGAGCCAGGTCAGACAGTGATGGTCCGAATGAACAAATCTCTGTTATCAGAAGAAGATGCAACATTCGCATTGGAGACATTGAGTCAAACACTTGAGCCTGAGCCTCAAATGTCAACCTGGAGTATGTTCTGGGATCGCGTCCATGGCCGGTGTCTCACATTCTTTCGTCCATGGATGCCTGATGACTGCATGTATTACGATAAATCTAAGTATGGCTTCCCACTGCCCAACATCAGATATTAAACAAAGGAAGGCAGTCAGGGTTATCTTCCAGTAGGAAAGCCATTGATGTGGGCGTATTTTGACCCCCACCCAAAGTCTCGCCAGCTGGTTGGGACCCAGCCTTCGTTGGAGGATTGTCGACCCAAGCCTGTATATTTTTTAGCACTCCCATTTTCCATATCAAGACGGGTCTCTTTGGCCAATCCAATATCTCCTGGGCCCAAAATTAGTGTTTCTCCTGAAGCTCCAATCTTCGATGATTTGGGAGCCCATGAAAGCGTACCTTCAATGTCGGTTGCACATGACAAGGAGATGTTAGATTGGGGTACTGATGATGAAGAGTCTCATAATGCTGCCCTCACGACGACAGGCCCGAAATCCAGTCTGGTATCATGCAACGTCGCTGACATGAATGCATTGCTCAGTGTAGGAGTATCTCCTGGCGCCCAATCTCCTGAGAGCCCATCTAAGTGCGATGTGAGCACTGTAGAAGCTGTCATTACGCCTCAAAAGGAACCAGAGGCTGGTTGCGGTGTTGAACTTAAAACTGGTGTTCTGGAGGACAGGATGAATGGGATTCATAGCAATTTTGAGATGGGTTGTGAATCAGCAACAGCCATCGGCAAGTGCTGGTTTACATTGTGAACTTTCATAGCTTGATTGACTTGTAGATCCTTCCAATGAAATGTGTGCGATGCTTACGCAGGAGCATGATCAATATCAGAAGGAGCAGGAGGCTGCTTGCAGTGCTGAGGTTACAACTCCTGCTCTAGACAGCAGGATGCATGGGGTTCATGACAATTTTGAGATGAGTAGTAAATTGGTAACACCTATTGGTGAGTGCTGGTTTACATTGTACAACTCTTGGAGCTTAAGTGACTTGTAGATCCTCCAAATGAAATACATATGCAGGAGGACCACCATCGATACCACATGGACATACCTGGTTTCCCCTTAGGATCCACAGCAGCCCCTGCTTTCTTAGGTCTGTCCTGCTAGTATTAGCTCACCGACATGTTGCTCATAATAAGGTCAACACGACTTCTCAGATGTTGATACCCAGCCAACCAACCCTGTCCGCATTCTGGATAATGATTTCATACTAGATGCCTCTGCATTTGTATACATCTGCTGTGGGATAAATGACAGCACCAAGCTTGTGACTTATATCGTCTCCATGTGCCAGAAGCATTTTAGTCGATCTGGCCTCTGCTCAGTTCATTGCGACCCCCTGCCTCTTCCAGGCGGTCCCCCCCATCCCAGTTTTCTTCTGACATTTTACAGTGCTGTCCAATCAGCCACAGTCCGCAGCTTCCTCTCACTTGATGTCAAAAACCATGTCTGGATTTATGTTTCAGAACAATTCGCTGCAGAGATTGCAATGGCTTCAGTTGCTAACAGCAATTTTTGGGTCGCACCTGAAACACCAAAGATCCCCCCGTCACTCCCTCCCATGTCAATGCCTGACCTCCCTGTATCACAAGCCTACCATAGGCCATCTTTGCATTATTCCCAGTATCAACTGTCATCACTTCCCCATCCTTCTTCCTCACGAACAGATAACACAGGTAGACCCCTGGGCCATATCCACAATAGGAAGTGCAGTCTGAAAAAAAATCATGGTGGTCATCGTGAAGCTCTCTCAAAATTCTTTGATAAGCCAATCTGGGAGATTGTGACGACTATTACAGATGAAGAGTTTGCATCCTGCACCAAAGCTCAGCAGGAATACATCACCATGAGAAGAGAAAGGCGTGCTGAACAAGGTTTATGCGGTCAGGAAGAGCTGGGCAATTAGCAAGTGTTAATCTTCACAAATCAATTGGATATTTGTCTTGTATTGTATACTAGAATACCACCGGAGGCATGTTCCAGCTCATGTCAAAATGACATGAGTTCAGTTCATGTCTTCCACACGTCTCCGGAAGTTGATCTGTCATACATAGTGATTAGTCAGTAATTGATCTCATGGAAAATGTGCCTCGATGATAATTAGTCTCCTTCCTTTTTGGTATTTTATTATTATTATTTAATTTTCTGATCAGTAGTGGATATCGGGTATGAGTCACTGGACCGACCAGGCAGTGAGCGATCAGGTACTGTCGATCCAGCATGGCAGTTCACCAATAATCTAACTCTCCCGCAATTGATTGCCGTTTCTGCAAGGTAGGTACTTCAAAGTCATTCTATTTTCAGTTCACTTTATTCTGACTCTTTCACCCCCAAAGTTCTAATCGTCAAAACTGAGGTTTGTAGTTTATGCCAGCATCACCATCATTGTTCGTTCGCTGATAGATGCCAAAGGTGTGTAACATATACCATCTTCACAACCACTATATGAGAATGGTAAGGAAACTACTTATGTTCTCACCATTATAAACTCTCTGTTGACTCAGCTGAGAAGAAGGGGCTCACAGACTACCTCGCTAAATGCTAGATGAGTCTACAGAATATCAGTACCATATTTCTATGTAACTGTGCACTAATCCCAATTTCAAGGATTCGGGAATCCCTTGTACCAGCGAATAGTGTGATGGACAGACAAGATAATCTAATCTAACTCTCACGCAATTAGTAGCTATAGTTAAATGAGAAGTCGACTTTCCAATAGGGAATATTCGGTCGGCTTAATATCCTGAAGCTATCCCATTCTTTCTAGAATCACTGGCAGCTGACATTAAAAAGTCAAAACAACATGTCTGCCGCAATTGTATACAGAACTCACCGGTGATCTTTCCATTCTGCTGCACAACTGCTTGAACCAGAGAGGATGGTGAACGCTATGAAGTGGTTGGCCTGTGGAGCAGGGGGTTGATGAAAAATGGATTGGGAGATGAAAAAAATGAGAGAAGCACAACGCAAAAAAACGCACCAGAGCAAACCAAGAAAACACCAAATTGAAAAACTGATATAGCATCTCAATGTGTATCCACAATTTATGCATGAAAGAATGTGCAGAGCAGTAGATGTAGTAAAAGTGCACAGTGCTGTGTACTGTGGCAAAGAAGGATCTGTTGAGCCAACGTCAGCATTGGGAGATGAGTTCTGGGACCTGTGCATAGTGTAATTAGATATGCGTTAGGGATAGATGGGAGTTGTGGCATACCTGATCTGGCACGTCGGTGATGGCATAGGTGGATTTGACATAGTGGAGTACCCATGATCCGCCCCATTTGGAGATGAGCTCCCAGCATAGGATCTGTATCATAGGCGTTGGTTAATTGGCGAGGAATTGGGAGGGAGATAGAGAGGGAGGGGGGGGGGGAATTTACTCTGTCTTTGGCTAGGTACATGTTTGCGGTGAATATATCTGTGCCTGCGCCGTGCTGTGTGATGTGGTGTGGTTTTGGTTAGAAGAAGATTTGGAGGAGGAGGAGGTGACATACCATCTTCTCACCTAGGAAGTATTTCTGGAGTGGTCCTTCGCCTATTGTGTCGTTTTGGGGGGCGATGTACTGAATGCGCCTGGTAGGACAGTGATGTATCCAAATATAGATTCACTAGAAGGAGGTGATTAGACGATAATGAAAAGGGAAGGACAGGATAGTGGACGTATAGAGGTTTGTCAAGTATATTCGACATCTTATCCACAATCCCCGAATAGTCCTTGCTCTTCAGCGCCTTGTCATATATACTTGCCATCAGCTCACTCCGTATCCGCATACAGGCACGCCACCCAAACCAGAGGTGCTGTAAGTCTGCTTGTGCCTAGAATGGAAGGAGATATTAGCTGCAGATGAAGAGCGAAAGAAAGGGGGTGAGACCTTGACCAGTGAACATATGAATGAGGAAGGCATATATGTATGCTTTTGCTTTGCTTTTGGGCATGGGCGATTTGAGATCAACGGCGTCAAGGATGCATCTGGCGGAAGGTACAGCGAGGGGTTAGGTGTGGAATGTGATGGGAGGAAGTCAGAACTTGCCTAAAAAAGAAAGGCCCTGCATAGTTGAAGATGGCACTGACAAATGTAAGGACAAAATCCAGACTGCACAGAAAGTATACAAGTGAGCTTCAGATTCTGTGACTCAGTAACAAACGATACATACATGAGATCCAGTGAGTTCGTAGAAAATATACAATGTAGAAGTGTCGAGCACCTATATTCGACCATCAAGATCAATTAGAACAATGGAAAAGACATGATGATAGGCAAAAAATGGACATGATCCTGGTGAATTTAATCAACAGAGGCTGAGATTGCATTGTTGGACTCATGAGTTACTTGTAGATGATGAACACCAACCCCACGCTGTACATAGACTCGGTGGTCTGACCTCTGCGCACCGCCAGCCTGGACAGGCTTTGGTCTGTGATGAAGGTGGTTTATCAGGTGGTAAGGGAGGGAAAGATAGATAGACATACTATAAGGAGCTGATGATGCCACTCGTGCCCAATGTTGCCTGCATTGAGTACCTGGCACACAGAGAAGTCGCGTTCT
This sequence comes from Tricholoma matsutake, assembly GCA_026075535.2. Taxonomy (NCBI): domain Eukaryota; kingdom Fungi; phylum Basidiomycota; class Agaricomycetes; order Agaricales; family Tricholomataceae; genus Tricholoma; species Tricholoma matsutake. The sequence continues at coordinate 17,315,614 of AP026538.1, forward strand.
GGTCTGTCCAAAGCAAAGACAAATCTAAGTACATGGAAAACGCAACAAAAGAAACTGACATGGTAGAACATAAGCAATGGCACATAAACAAACAGCAAGATACATCGAGAACATATAGTTGCATCCAAAACATCGAAAAAGGCAGGCGCCTGATGTCCACTTACCACCACCCCACCGTCTGCAAAGCATCCGGCAAGTTTGTCTTTTTTCCCCTGCCACTGGTGCCCAAGTCCTCCTGCTGTCCGCAAAACATCCACCGAGTTTGTCTTTCCCCTACCACCACCGCTCAAGTCCTCCCATCAGTATGCATCATCAATCTGGTATACATGTTGGGTGGTCAAATGTTGGTCACTGGGAAGTCAAAAATCAACAGTTATATGACCGCCTTCTAGCATGTTGCCACTTTCCCCGTGCCAGCCCGTAGGCCTGGAGATATTCAAGCACAAAATGGGAGAGAAAAGTGTAAGTTACATACCTAATGCTTGCACGATTGGCCATGCCCAGTATAGATATAAACCTCAAGTAATGGGCCTGGATTTGCTCCTCTGCAAAAGCCCGTTTACCCGGCCGAGAAGCATAGAGGCCATTCCACATAATTTGTGCCAATGCCATTGCAAGTGACAGTGCAAGATTGGATGAGCAGAAAGTAACTCCTAAAATGGCCATACTCGCATCAAAGTATTACATACTCAATACTCACATATTGCATAGCGTTTGATGAATTTGGGACATCTCCAGAGAATAATGCGCACAAAAGTTACATATTACTTTCTCCCAGTCATTGGCAAGGTATCCATGGCACGATGGGCAGTCATCATTGCCAAAACAGGTTTCTCACTCAGACCTTCTAGCACCTTTGGCGCCACCCATATCGACAGGTAGAGTTTCTAGGTTGAATTCGCAGCCTGGGGGTGGCTCGAGCAGGTGCACACAGAGGTGTTGCAGATTGCTAAGAATTGATTATCCCTTCTCTGCAGGTGTCATACTGCGAATGCCCAGCCCATTTAAGCATTAGCGGGACATCCTGAGATGAAAGACCCACCATCCTGCAGGAAGGAAGATTGGTTCCCCAGGTGAGTGTCGCTGCACAGACAAGAACTCAGAGATAGAAGTCACTGAAAATGTCTTCAACAAGCCCTTGGTCCTGTGATCTGGCAGCAGTGGAGGTGGAAGGTGGTTGGTGGGTTCTCTCACTGCGCATATCTTGTCAACATCTGCAAGTCGCCGGGCTTGAGGCTGAGGCTGTCCGAAAGGCAAGGCATGTCAATATGGAGGCTGATGAGCAACGTGATTAAGGCACTGAGCTGCGATGCAAGGAGCCATATGTAAAGCCTGGGTTCTCGTCCATAGTGATGGAAAGACTCAAACACTACCAGCACAACCATTTGACAGCCCACTTAAAACTAAATTCTGGCACCTGATTTCATGATGGCATGATGAGTAGGCACAAAACAGGGCATGCCTTTGCCCATCACCCATATAGCATCATGTTCATCTGAACCGTTAAGCCATGCCCCAATATAATCCTCACATGCAGGTGGAATGGTTCCCTTCTGCACCATATCCAATGTCACTGGGTCAGCCAAAACCAACCTCGCCATGATGAGCCAGGCAGCGATCTTTGATTGAATGACGGAGCCAGGCAATGCAATCAACAGCGATAGTGAAAGATTGGATGCATCTCAGGGTGACAACCTTGTCAACTGAAGGGGATAGCGGTCGACTCTCCCATAGATCCGCTTGACAAGCCGTGAGTTCTGAGCAACTTGACATCTCGGCATCAAGGCAGTTCAGTCGAAACATCAAAGCATCTATCCATTCCATAGAAATGAACCCTTCTTCTGAGGATGTACTCCGCCAATTCTGGTGCAAGAGGGCAAATTCTGGATACTCAGACTGTCGCTTGAAGCCCAACTCCTGTCGCAGGATAAATATGCACCATGGGTGTTGTGCAGACAGCAGTTGTGGTGAGACTGTATAGTCATACCTGCCCAGATGACCATCATATCTTCACTGCATCTCATCTGAAGGACACACTAACGGGAAATCTGTGGGAGGAACTCCAGGATAGAACATAACTTGGGCAGAATTAGGATACCACAGTTCCCAAACACGGTGCCCAACAGCCACCAGTCAACCTGAATGTTGGCGAAATCGGGGCAGATTGAAACAAAGGGTATCATCGACTAGTGGCAGGTGGTCGTAGCCTTGGATGCTGAGTAAACAGGAAGTGGAAAAAAGATGAGAATCGAGTGTTGAATTGGAACTCATATCAGATATATGAGGTGGAAGATTTGTGTTCTGGTGCTCAATGCTCAACAGTGTGAGGGGTTTGAACATACTGTAATCGCCCAGTAACAATACCACACAATTATCACAAGAAAAACAGAACCTGCCGGTTGCCAAAGGGTCTCAGTAACATCTTGTAGTAGACGCAGGTCCCAAGCTCAATGCATGTTCGTGTGAGTTGGGCAAACTGTTACAGTGTCACAACAAGCAGGATTTCATACTTGCACGAACATGAGGTAGATGTAGCTCCCAAACTCAATGCATATCAGCGTGAGGCTTGTATATCCTGGAAATGGCAGAACTACCATGGTGTTCTCCTTGCGGTGCTCAATGCTCGAGGGGTTTGAATGTACTGTAATTGTCAAGGGTAAGAATTATCACAAGAAAAACAAAACCTGCCTGTCGCCAAAGGGTCTCGATAACACCTTGTAGACGCAGGTCCCAAGCTCAACGCATGTCCGCGTGAGATTTGCAAACTGTTACAGCATCACAACAAGCAGGACTTCATCATGGTTGCAAGAACTTGAGGTGGAAGATTTGTGTTCTGGTGCTCAATGCTCAATGGTGTGAGGGGTTTCAGCATGCTGTAAGTGCAGGGACTTGGGACAAGAATATGACACAATCATTGCAAGAAAAACAAGAGTTGCCTGGCACCGAAGGGGATGGATAACAGCTTGTAGATGTTGGTACCAAACTCAATGCAGATCAGCGTGAGGCTTGCATATTAGGAAGAACTCTACTTGTGGTGCTCAATGCTCAAGGGCATGAGGGTTTGAGCTTGCTGTAACCGCCAGGGCTTGGGGGTGGAAGGACTACACTTGGCAAAACTTCAAATGGAAGCACCACGGTGACGTTCTACTCATGGTGCTCAATGCTCAATGGCGCAGAAGGGGTTTGAATATACTGTAACCACCAGAACATGAGTATAAGAATGCGATGCAATTATTAGAAGAAAAACAAGACTTGCCTGCCGCCAAAATCTCGATAACAGCAGGTCCCAAACTCAACACGTATAGCGTGATATTTAACAACTGTTGCAGCCTCACAGTAACTGGGACTTCATTGGTTGCATACTTGTAAAAACTTGAGATGGCAGAACTACTGTGATGGTCTACTTGTGGTGCTCAACGCTCAATGGTGTGAGGGGTTTGAGCGTACTGTAATCACCAAGGGTAAGAATACCACACAATTATCACAAGAAACACAAAACCTGCCTGTTGCCAAAGGCACCTTGTAGATGCAGGTCCCAAGCTCAATGCAGGTCCACGTGAGATTTGCAAACTGTTACAGTGTCACAACAAGCAGGACTTCATCATGGTTCCAAGAACTTGAGGTGGAAGAATTGTGTTCTGGTGCTCAACGCTCCACGGCGTGAGGGGTTTGAAGGAGTTGTGACAGCCGTTGCCAGATTGTTGAACACCGAGGGAAACTCAACGCATATCAGCATGAAGCTTGCATATACTGGAACTGGCAGAACTACCATGATGTTCTCCTTGCAGTGCTCAACGCTCAATGGCATGAGGGGTTTGAACTTTGAAGGAGTTGTGGATGAAACTATACAAATTTGCCCAAGTCTTTAGGGCCGGTTAGACATCAGATATGCTCATCAACATCGCTCATCATCGATCATCGATCATCCCTCCCTCGGTGTTCAACAATCTGGCAATGGCTGTCACAACTCCTTCAAACCCCTCACGCCGTTGAGCGTTGAGCACCGCAAGGAGAACGTCACGGTAGTTCTGCCAGTTCCAGTATATGCAAGCCTCATGCTGATATGCGTTGAGTTTGGGACTACATCTACAAGATGTTATCCATCCCCTTCAGTGCCAGGCAAGTCGTGGCTCACTTTCCAGAGGTTATCCTTTCCCCTCGTTCTTTTCTACTCTGCAATGATGCCAGTTTACTTTGTCAAATTTGCCTCTGGTTGTTAGTGGATGATATCTGCTGGGGGAGATTATCAGCTTTGGTTATGTCTGACTATGTGGTAAGTCAGTTTATCTTCACTCAGCAAGCTGTTTCTCATTATCTCCTCCAGTTTCAATGACTACTATGGATCCGCTCTTGTTTTTCTTGCGAAGACTGTCATATTCTTACTCCAAAGTCCCGGCGGTCATAGCACATGCAAATCCCTCACGCCGTTGAGCATTGAGTACTGCAAGTCGAACATCATGGTGGTACTTCCAAGTATGCAACATACAAAGTCCTGCTTAGCTGCAACAATTTGCAAAAACCTCATGCTGATATGCGTTGAATTTGGGACCTACATCTGCAAGCTGGTATCCATCCCCTTTCACGCCAGGCAACCAGTGTTTTTCTTGTGATGATTGTGTCATATTCTCCATGTCATACCCACTGGCAATCTGACTGGCTTTCTAGGTGCCCTCATTGGCACCTGTTCTTTTCTACTTTTGACGAGTTTGCCTCTTGGTTGCTAGTCTGGTTATCTGCTGGGGGCGATTATTAGTTATGGGTTATGTCTGACTATGTGGTAAGTCAGTTCATATTCGCTCAGCAAGCTGTTTCTCATTATCTCCTCCAGGTGCAATGACTGCTATCGATCCCCTTTGGTGGCAGGCAACTCGTGTTTTTCTTGGGACAATTGTGTTGCATTCCTACTCCCCAGCTCCGGCCATCACAGCATTCTCAAACCCCTCACGCCGTCTGCATTTATGTCAGGTTTTTCAACCGAAGATTTCCGAATTCCTACCAACAGATTCACACAATTGCGGGATCGAAACCTTATGCCGATGTGTTGAGTTTAGTGCATTGATCCACAATGTTTTCGACTTGCTGTTTACATCTTATATCTCACTCCCCATCTCACTTGGCATTGGGTGCCGTAAGACATGTGATGTTGGTGTTGGACAAAGTTTGTTGTGGCTGAATCAGTGGAGTCCACTGCGCATGGCATGTTAGCACTCCTGGTGATGCTCAGGTGGCAGAAGCTGAGTGTGTGTGATATATCCTCAGCGTAGAGTACGCCGGCGCACGCCTCTGTGTAGAGCCCTACCGCGTACCTATTGACTTCCACTTCCATCCCAGTCTGAACCTGAATTCAGTGCTGCTGGGGTTGAGGAGGAGCTCCAGCTACTAAGGTGGCTGCGAATTGTTATCAAGACATAGATGTTGTTGGAGACAATGATATCATTTACCACAAGAAGGTCAATATGGAGTAAGACAACAAGGAAGTGGGTTCTGACACAGGCATTCTTTCGCTACTTCACCCACAACAGCAAATGAAATTGACATCCTATGTACTCCTCCCTCTCTATGTTGTCTATGGCAGAGATACCGGGTCACGGTGACTCTCGACCTTGTCTTCCATACGCGGGAGAGAGGGAGGATGTTACAATTTTCCTTGTAACTCATGGAACCTGACCAACCCGACCAACCCGACGATCCCCTCCAGACAGGAGGCACTCCATGATTCATGCCTAGGGCATGCCCTTGACACCAGACACACACACAATGCATGCCGACTGCATGCATTCGATCCCCTTCCCATGGAAGGCACCCTTGACGCATGGTGACTCCATGCACCCGAACCCACTCCCACACATACTGTGATATGACAGCCCCCTGACATGAGGTCTGTGACATCGGACGCCTCATGCAAGGCATGAGGCCTATTGTTTCTATTATTACTTGATATGCATCTACCTTTCTGATTGGACGATAAGGACCTCCCTTCTAGTATAAGTACTGCGACTTGTAGTAGGGATGTCCTTAGTTTAGATCTAGGCAATTAACAGCCTTAACTTGCAACTCGTGAACTTACTCAAAACCACTAAGGAAGCCCCTTAGTGAATGAACCCGAACGACTCTATGCAGAAGCCCTGCTAGAGTGCACTACCTATCTTACGTCGGACGCTCCGAGTAAGACTAGTGCCGAACGACTCGTCGAGGAAGCACCTCGTCGAATGACATCGACTAGATCGAGTGGTTGAGGCTTCGCCCTTAACATAAGATCTAAACTATCTGCTAGCCCACCTACCTAGGTGTAGGCAATACGTCTCGATACACACCACAGCGACCCGGGTCTAGACAAACCCCAGACTGACCACCAAGAGAAGCAGAACCACAGCCAGGTTCATCTTGGTACCGATACAATGGAAGACTAGTCCATTACTCGACCCCAGCACAGCATTGGTTCTATGGATCAACCGACAGACAATGAGGAGATTTCCTCACCGACGAAGACTTTGAACAACTGCATGCACCCCCATCCAAAACATCCACCCGCTTCTTAACAGACAAAACCGACGACCTCTATAACGAGATGTCCGAACCTGCAACCACACCGATGACATCTGTGAAGGACATTTGAATCCGATCACCAACAGACTTCTCAGGAGAGCGGACCAAGACCGCCAAGTTCCTGCAGGAGATAGACCTATACCTGCGAATCAACAACCAGGTCTATGACACAAATGACAAGAAGATTATCTTCACGCTGTCCTTCATGAATGGAGGGACAGCAGCTGCCTGGGCGCAGGCATTCGTCAACCAACACCAGTCCGAGGGACTCAGTGAATACGCAGACTTCCGACAGAAGGTCTTAGAGGCCTTCTCGCCGATTGATGATGCCGGAACGGCAAAGACAGAGATCAAGCATCTCAAGCAAGGTTCAGGGAACCTTGAAGAATATGTGGCGAACTTCCACATCCTGAAAGACAGGATGGGAATCACAGAAGATGCAGCCATGATCAAGTACTTCATGGACAGACTGCATCCCGAATTACTGAAGAGGGTACACACAATGGAAATGGTACCCAACACTCTCGAGGGCTGGATAAAGGCAGCCTCGAAATATGAAGGCAAATGGAAATGGGCCATGGCAATCCTGGGGAAGACCAGGCAAAACCAGATGACAAAAGAAACGATGAAGAAAGGACAGCCCTCTCTTGACATCAACCGACTGATGAACCAAGAACGCGTGGAACACCTCCGAAAGGGATTGTGTTTCATCTGCCACCAACCGGGACACCAATCATCCGACCACAGGGATGGAAAGAACCCCACTCAGACAGGGTCAGCGCCTCCTCCCTACCAAAACTGGTTCACCCAGAAGAAGACTGGGGTGGACACCTACCAGAAGATCCGCACGATGCTGGATGAACTAGACGAAGAAGAAAAGGAATGAGCCCTCAACCTCATGGAGGAATCGGGTTTTTAGAACAGTGGCCTGATACGACGCCAGTCACCACTGTAGTCTCCCTAGGGTCTGTACTCTTAGCTACCATGAATAGATAATCTATGCACCTGTCTATTCGGGTAGCTGAGTCAGACAACGGGAAAGACGTCGCAATGAACGCGCTCCTCGACTCTGGAGCAGGAGGAGTCTTTATCGACTCGAACTTTGTCGAACGAGAAGGGATCAGAACATATCCCTTAGGCCGCACCATCCAGGCCACAAATGTAGACGGGACCTTGAACAAGCAGGGAACGATCACCAGATGCATGAAAGGAAGACTCCACATCAATGGAAGGAGCTACCCGATAGAATACCTAGTCGCCAGACTAGGCAAAGAATCGGTAATCCTGGGCCTGCCATGGCTGCGGGAGATAAACCCGATCATTGATTGGAAGAAGGGAACCTTTGAGTTCCGAGATGAAGAATGATGGGCTCAAATCCAGCGGATCCTGGAAAAGACAAGAAGAGCCGAACGGGCCCTCCTGAATACCTTGAACCTTCCAAAGATTAACGCCGGAAGGGAGGCACCCGATGACAGGATGGCATGAATTCAACACATCGTAGCCAAGACAAGACAGAGGCTCTCCGAAGAGAAAGAGAAGAGCCTTGCCCGAGCCAGATTGGCTGTGGCAAAAACCAGAAAAAGACTCTCCAAAGAAAGGGAGAGAAACCTTGCCCGAGCCCGATTGGCCATGGCAAAAATGAAGGAAAGGCTTTCCAAGAAGAAAGCCAAGGAACTGAATTCTGCCCAGATAGCTGTCGCAAAGACCAGGAGCAGCAGCACCCCTAAACAAGCCAGAGGCCTTGAAGCAGCACAATGTGCTGTCGCCAAGACCCGAGAAAACCAGAAGAAGAAACAACTGGAAAAGGGCAAAAACAAAGAATGCGACAGGGCGCAACGAATTGTGCAAAGGATGAAGGAATTGCTAACCTCCACAGGGGAGGGAAGCACCAGCAAAAGGAACGTGAAAATGACACTACAAAACAGGATAAACTACCCTCAACAACAGACTACCCCGACCCACGATTATAGGACTCCAGATCACGGTACCATCAATGCTGAAATACCTATGCCCAGGGAGACCCCCCCTCAGGTAAAGGTCGAAGAGGTACCCGATGAAGAACTACTGGCAGATACCGGCATGGAAATACGAGCGATGGAACTGACCCCCGAACGAGATATAATTGAGGATGACTCAATACTAATTGCATACATACGAGGTGAACCAGTCATCAGCCTATTTGGACCAGCCACAGAACTGCCCCTGATGGAAGAACATCGAGAGCTGACACACAAATACATCCAAAAGACGAACACCATCAGCAGACTTGTGAAAGGCAAGGGCTCCCCACGATACCTACTCAACTTGGACATATGGATCAGAGCAAAGACATCCATATCTCAATGACTGGCACATGAACAAGAGGAGGGAAAGGAGACTAGCCAACAGACCCTGGATGACTTGCTGCCACCAGAATACCAGAAATACAGACAGGTATTTGAAAAGGCCGCATCTGAACAATTCCCAGAATCAAGACTGTGGGATCATGCAATTGACTTGAAGGAAGGCTTTGTACCGAAAGATTGCAAAGTCTACCCATTGACACCAAAAGAACAAGAGAAACTCAATGAGTTTCTCGATGAAAACCTGGAGAAAGGATACATCCAACCATTGAAATCACCCATGGCATCCCCGTTCTTCTTCGTGTTGAAGAAGGACTCCGACGCTCTATGACCTTGCCAAGACTATCGCTATCTGAACGAAGGAACGATCCGGAACAACTACCCCCTGCCACTGATCGGAGACCTCTTGGACAAGCTGAAGGGAGCGAGATTTTTCATGAAACTTGATATTCGATGGGGATATCATAACATATGGATAAAGAAAGGAGACGAGTGGAAGGCAGCATTCAGGACTAACCGAGGGCTATTCGAGCCAATGGTGATGTTCTTTGGGCTGTGCAACTCACTGGCAACATTCCAGGCCATGATGAACGATCTCTTCCGAGATATGCTAGATGAAGGATGGCTCATCATCTATATGGACGACATCCTGATCTTCTCGAAGACGGAAGAAGAACACCAGATAAGGACCGAAAGGGTCCTCGAATGACTACGACAATGCGATCTCTACCTCAAAATAGAGAAGTGCAAATTCAATGTACAGGAAGTCGAGTTCTTGGGCATGATCGTCAGACCCAATGAACTTGCAATGGACAACACAAAACTGGCTGGGATCAAAGACTGGCCCACGCCAAGGACAGTGAAGGATGTAAGATCCTTCCTAGGATTCAGAAACTTCTATCGACAATGATAGGTCATCTTCTCAGCTCAAGGACTGATTCAACACTTTAGCATCATTCTAATCACATTGGCTAACTCCTATGACGTCCCAGACGCAGCGCAACACACTCTATTGATCGCGATATCATATCGACTGCATCGAAACATCACCAGCGACATCGATAGTATCAAAAGACCACATCGCACAACCTAAGGACTACCCCGAAAGTCCCTAAGATTCCTCTACACGACCACCAAACATCCCTGACCAACTTCGAACAAGCCACAACCGCGATTGACCATCGTCGACCATCGTTGAGCGTCATCGATCGATATTGAGAAACTATGAGCGACATTGGGCGCCGCCTTCATTATCTAAATGGTGGAAGACCAAGCACTAGGATGTATTCCAACTCATGTTCAAACCTGCTGATCATAGGTCAGCTTCATTCCAAGTCCCTATCGTGCACAGAACCCGGTGGATGCATTATTGTGAGACTTAGCGCCGTTTATACACAAAGGACAGTCTCTTTTAGTTCTTTCCCTTTATTACTCTTTCATCATATGATATATATTTCTTTCTTGTTTGGATTCCAGTCTCCTTTATGGCCTTGTGCCTTAACTCATATCTTTTGCCTCATGTTCTACACATGTTTCTCATTCCATTTTAGGAAGTTTCTTTAAAACATATAAAACTCTGTAGTATCTACTTGAAAATAACAAGAAATTGTCTTCACATATCGTCTCGTATACAGTTCTAAGCATCCGATCAGCTTTCTAAAAACAATCTAAGTCTCTGCGGGTTTTCTCGATCAATGAGAAACCTCTGCAATAGTCGCATCCTCGATCCTCCCTCGATCCTCTCGTCATTAGTTCTAGCAACCCTTCCAAAACTTTATAGCAGTTTGCCGCACCCTTCATATACCATCGACCTATCGAAAGGTCCCCATAATTCACATATCGACCATCAATGATAAAACTTGTTCGCCGTCAATCTCGTCGATTGCCCTCGATATTGATCAATACTCAATCGGACCATGACAAATGCCTTCGTCTTGCATAACACTACCTTCACGACTAGTGTTAACTAGTAATCTTATCAGAGGTTTGACCACGAACTTTCGGAACATCTCACAACCCTCCTCTGACTCATCGCAAACATCATCGATTGCCTCATCGGCAGTTCTGGTGGTTTTCCCGGGTTGAGCATCATCATTTTTGGAGCCCACTGCGAGGGTGTCTGAATCATTTCATCGTCGGACCAACCTCAACTTCCTCGGCTTAGGCCAACACAAGTGAGAACCCTTTGCATTGATACTCGCCACGCCTTTGAATCTCTTGAACAATCGGGAGATATTCTAATTCCAGTTTCCGAGGCAGAATCTACTCATCGTAAACTATTTCCTTCACCTATATCATCACCTTCCACATCATCATCTACTTCTTCATCATCATCATCGACCTCTTCATTTATCCTTCCAACAACTTCGACACCTCTACCATCTATTACACAAGTCTTAACCCCTACCCCTAGAGTCATCGCATTCATGACTACCCAAACCGCAATGCCAGCTCGTGGGCACTCAACCGCTCCGAAATTCGACCCGACTCAGCCTCAAGAGCTTTGACGATACTTCGAGAGCTTGAACTATTATTCCCGACCTGCGGCGTTACTGAATCGAATCTCATGAAGAAACACGCTTGTCGCTACCTTGACATCAACTCATCAGAACTCTGGGAATCGCTTCCAGAGTATCAACCCGGCACATCATTCAACAAATTTAGAACAGCAGTACACAAACTCTATCCCAGCTCGGAAGACGATCACAAGTGGAGCATATCGGACATGGACAAATTAGTGGGAGAACAGCTACGCATTGGGATATTTGATGTGAGCGATCTAGGAATGTATTATCGCGCATTCTACAACATTACTCACTTTTTGCGAGCAAAGAATAGGATCTCGGAAGCCGAGCAAAGCAGAGCTTATGTTCGAGGATTCCAACCCAGCTTATGGACTTGAATTGCTCGACGACTCGAACTCAAATTCCCCGACCATTATCCCGACAATCCGTATCCACTCAATGACATTCACGATGCAGCAAAATTCGTTCTAGCAGGCTCCAACACATCGAACTCAGTAATCCACCAATCAACCTCTTCATCGCACTCGACATCAAACATCGGAAATATGGGCACCTCATCACCTGGAACTATTACGATCAAAACCAAAGATCTAAACGCAATGTTCGAACGCTTCGCTAGCACCATCACTATGCATATTGCAGGTACTAAAAATCCTCGCACTAATTTGGCAGACAGACAGGCACATATCGACGCACTTATTTGCATATTTTGCGGTTTATCCGGACATTTTATCCCTGACTGTATGGTTTGTCAGTCATACCTGAACGAAGGGAAGTGTAAGCGAAATGCGGAAGGAAAGATCATACTTCCTAACGGACAATTCACCCCTCGAAGTATCCCTGGCAGGTTTATCAAGGAATGCATTGATGAATGGTGGAAACGCAACCCAGATGCAACCCCAGCAGCAACACTTTTATTCAGCATTGCACCATCGGCACCTTCGACTTTGACTAGTTCAACCTCGGCTGCGATCACTTCAATAACAGAGTCTGACGCCGTTTCTATATTGGGATTGGAGACAAAAGGCATTTATCATAACTTGACATTGACAGCTGACTCCGAAGATAGAATAGCGGCTCTCGAGTGCGAAATATTCACGCTTCAAAGTGGTCGACCATTTTCACGTCCGAACAAAGAGGTTCGAAATTTGGTTCCAGCTACAACAACTCCCCTCCCTGCATCATCAATGTCTACTGGTACAGTCCCACCACCCTCAACATCTTCATCGACAATGGTCAACCCTTCGACTTCAACTACCGCTCCAACATCAACACCGACCACTTCGCCATCGACCACCATACCCCCATGCAAACCTCGGTACACCCATACACGTCGGTCAGGGAGAACACCTATTTGCCACCACATGAAAGGAACTTCGCTGGCACATCAAAGGGTAAGGAAAAAGACGGACCATCGTATGCGACACAGGCACCAGTACAGAACGAGAAAATCGTGCATGATATATTTGCACGCTCAATGAAGATGCTGATCATCACGCTGACATCCGAAGAACTACTCTCACTTTCACCAGAGGTTCGAACAAAATGGAGAGAACAGGTCACACCAAAATGAGTCCCACAATCCGGAAACAATGCAATGAACATGTTGAGTCCCGACACAATCATCATGCCTGACCCATACAAGACTTATATTAGCAGTCTCCGACCCAGTGAAATCCCTCAGCCTTTCGTCATCGCTAAAGAAACTTCATCGATTAGATCAGTTATTATGGACGTCCATGGTAACAACCAGGTAGAAAGTGTCGTCGATCCCAGTTCCTCGATCATATCGATGGCCCAAGATGTTTGCCATGAACTCAGTCTAGCATACGACTCCTCGATTAGGCTTCCGATGCAGTCTGCTAATGGGACTGTGGACGAAACACTTGGTTTAGCATGCAACATACCCTGCGATCTCGGTGGAATCACCCTATACATGCAGATACATATTATTCGGGACCCGGCATACAATATTCTACTCGGATGACCTTTTGACGTCTTGATGGAAAGCATCATTAGGAACTATCGAAACGAAGCGCAAACCATCACGATATGCGATCCTAACTCAACTCAGTCTGCTACAATTCCCTCGATACCTCAATTGCACCGTCGTCAAAAAGTAGTTCAAGAGGATTTTCAGCGTTAGAGAATGAAATTTCGGAACAGTGCACTCTCATCATCATCTTCGACTCTTCTAACTCCTCTATATTTATCGAGCGCACTGCAAATATCCCCGAAATCAACTCCTCCGAAGAATTATCTGCGACACTTTCTGACTTATATTTATCTGCATGTGACGAGTTCCACGTTCCTCGAAACGCCTCGATGGTGTTTATACCTATGTGACCTTCTTCATCATCAGTTTCCCCTTCCTCAGTTATTTCTGACAATCCACAGTCTAGTTATTTATCGATGAAGAAAAAGTATAAACCAGTCGCACAGAAGGTCTGCCCAATCATGGCTGGACTACCCGATCATTTTAGAATTATTCAATGCATTGAGGGCGATCCCCTCCAAGACATGCCTCCACTAAATCCCCATCCTCTGATATTCAAACCAACTCCTTGATATAACCTCGAACGCAAAAACATCATTGATTGAAATCATCCAGGAGATTTCTTATGGCCTCAAGAATGAGACCTCATGCATGACTTCATTCGAAACCAGCAAGCAGGGTTCGCATGGACCGAAAACGAACGAGGAAGGTTTTGACCCAATTTCTTCCCCCCTATCAAGTTCCCAGTCGTCCCGCATACCCCTTGGGTCGAATGCAATATCCCCATACCACCTGGTTTGTATGAACAAATTTGCGAGATTCTGAAAAAGAAGATCGAAGCAGGAGTCTACGAGTCATCGAACTCATCATACCAATCGCGATCGTTTTGCGTTGCGAAGAAAGACGCAAAATCGCTCTGAATTGTCCACAGCCTCGAGCCGCTAAACCAAGTTATGATTCAGCACTCAGGCGTCGTCCCGATCCCCGAGCATTTAGCCGAACGGTTTGGAGGACGTGCTTGTGGTGGAATGTTGGATTTATATGTTGCATTGGACGAAAGGCTCGTATCTGAATCCTCTCGAGATCTAATGACTTTCCAGACACCATTCGGCGCACTTCGAATTGTCACCCTACTGATGGGTTGGACAAACTCGGTTCCGATCCTACACGATGACATAACTTTCATCCTACAACCCGAGGTCCCTCACATCATGATCCCTTATATCGATGACACACCGGTGAAGGGTCCGAAATCGGAATATCGAACGATTGGTGGGTCTTATGAAACGATCATCAACAACTCAGGCATTCGACGATTCATGTGGGAACACTTCGAGAACCTAAATCGCATCATCCAGGACATGAAGTATTGTGGTGGGACGCTCTCTGGACCGAAATCATTTGCTTGTGTCCCCGAGATAATCGTTTTAGGTCATCGATGCAATATTCAAGGCCGAATGGCTGACCCGATGCGTATCGATAAGATCCAGAAATGGGGTCCGTGTCGTATGCTCACAGAAGTTAAGGCGTTCTTAGGAACGATTGGAGTTTGTCGAATTTTCATCCAGAGTTTCACACATCGAGCAGCTCCACTAATCAATCTTACTCGAAAAGATGTGCCCTTTGAATTCGGCCCATCTCAGGTAGCAGCGCAAGAAGATCTCAAGCATGCACTCCTAAACTCGCCAGTGATTTGAGCCATCGACTATACCTCGAACACCTCAGTAATCCTCGCAGTCGACACATCGAGCATTGCCATCGGCTATTTCCTAACGCAATGTGACCGAGATAACCCTCGAAAGCGATATTACAGTCAATTCGGCTTGATCATGCTTAACGACTGTGAATCACGGTTTTTGCAACCAAAACTCGAGCTTTATGGTCTATATCGAGCCCTTGGGGCACTTCGTTTATACTTGATAGGGGTACAAAACCTTATCGTCGAGGTCGATGCAAGGTATATTGAAGGCATGCTCTCAAATCCCAATATCGCGCCTAGCATTAGCATAAACCAATGGATAGTCTCCATTCTAATGTTTCACTTCACCCTAGTTCATGTTGCAGGTATGCACCATGGACCAGATGGTCTTTTGCGACGTCCTCGACAAACTGAAGACAACGATGTCGAAGTAGAAGAAGAATTCGGCGACTGGATCGACAAACTACACAGTTTTGTTCACCAAGTCAACCCAATCTCGATTCGACCATTCCCCTCTCACACGACTTATCCCACTTTCACCCAAGCTTCGGATTTCAGTAAGGGGGAGGACGTTTCATATGAAGACATACCTAGATCAGACAAAGCAAAGAAAGACGACGAACGATTACTGCTCGTTCATAAATGGTTAGACGATATGGTGCGACCCCCACATCTATCAGACACAGAGTACGCTACCTTCATGTGATATTGCACCGAGTTCTTCATAGATTCCAGCAAACTATGGCAAAAAGATCGTCACGGCGAACACAAGATCATCACGATTCCAGAGCATCGCACGAACTAGCCAGACAGGCTATGGCCGCCCGAACGAAAGGGCGATATGAACTGTTCAAGGTTGGAGAACAAGTATGGCTTGACTCCAAGAACCTGAAGATTGGCTACCCAATGAGAAAACTGGTGCCAAAACGAGAAGGGCCCTTCGTGATTGAAGATGCCTTGTCGAGAACGACATACCAATTGAAACTGCCGCCGAGATGGAAGATCCACCCGGTATTCCATGCGGATTTACTCACACGATACCATGAGAACGACACTCATGGGCGAAACTTCCTGACTCCACCACCCAACCTCGTGGAAGGAGAAAATGAATACGAGGTGGAAGCGATCATTGCACACAAGAAGCACGGCAAGACACACCGTTACCTCATGAAATGGGTTGACTACCCGACATCCGAAAACACATGGGAACCCGAATCGAACCTAAAGAATGCCCCCGAGATCCTGACGGCATATAAGAAGAGGTACCATCTCTGACGAGAACCCAAGAAACCCCCACATTCTGAACCAAACGACACCCCTGATACCCCCTAAACGATGATTGACCCACTGAACGTTGACGCCCTTCATGTTCACTCCCACCCCCACCCCCTTTTGATAAAAAACGAATACAAGAAGAACATGGCGACTGGACAACGAGTCATTGACCAGTCACCAAGAACGAACAGACTGCCAGGGCAACCCTCTTGGGAATGCCCACATGGAATCACATTCTGGATAAACAGAGACGACTGGATAAAGAGAGTATCCTCGACTTGCCCAACATGCTGCCTCTATGTGTGAAGGAGCACGAAAATGGATTTGACCTGGGTAAAAGCACAATTTGAGGAGTGGTGCTTCGAAGAAGAGTTAGATGGCGGAGACTATCTCCCCAAACAATTTGTTGTCGACCGCGATGGTCTGACCCCAGGCAGGAGACCACTAGCGGGGATTAGCCCACTACTGTGGAATGACCTTCAGTGGAACACCCACTACGACGAAGAAAGCGGATTCGAGCTGGCAAGGCAGCTCTTATTTGGACAACATGGAGAACTGGGGACATTGCTGCATTCCAGCCAACACCCCCATACACCGACACCCCAGACCACTGAGCACAACTAGGTGCGAACTGATCGTCCGCAAAGATGTTAAACTACCGATCGTCTGCAAAGATGTTAAACTAGCGATCGTCCGCAAAGATGTTAAACTAGCAATCATCCGCAAAGATATAAAACTACAGTGATTACCCTTGATACTGCGCAAACCCTACACACCCCTCCCCCTTCCGACGACACCACTGACTCTTTGACACCACTGCTAAAGGCAGTATAAAACGAAAAGAACCCGATCACGGTCCAAGCTTGGACATGAATGATTCCTCCATTGTACCCCTTGACCCCGACCTACCCACATAACCAGACCATGCCCGATCAGACCACGAAGAAGAGACGAAGATTTAGGTCGAAGTGTGGAACTTTCGACCATAGCGGGGGGGTAATGTTACAATTTTCCTTGTAACTCATGGAACCCAACTGACTTGACCAACCCGACGATCCCCTCCAGACAGGAGGCACTCCATGATTCATGCCTAGGGCATGCCCTTGACACCAGACACACACATGATGCATGCCGACTGCATGCATTTGATCCCCTTCCTGTGGAAGGCACCCTTGATGCATGGTGACTC
The DNA here is from genome assembly GCA_026075535.2 of Tricholoma matsutake. Classification (NCBI taxonomy): domain Eukaryota; kingdom Fungi; phylum Basidiomycota; class Agaricomycetes; order Agaricales; family Tricholomataceae; genus Tricholoma; species Tricholoma matsutake. The sequence continues at coordinate 17,333,186 of AP026538.1, forward strand.
CATGCACCCGAACCCACTCCCACACATGCTGTGATATGACAGCCCCCTGACATGAGGTCCGTGATGTCGGACTCTCATGATCGACATGCTGCGCCGCAGCATGTCCTTGACATCGGATCCTTGACATTGGATCCGTGACATCGGACACCTCATGCTAGGCATGAGGCTTATCTGTTATTGTTTCCTGACATGCTGCACTGCAGCACTCCATGACATTGGATGCCTCATGCAAGGCATGAGGCCTATTGTTTCTATTATTACTTGATATGCATCTACCTTTCCGATTGGACGATAAGGACCTCCCTTCTAGTATAAGTACTGCAACTTGTAGTAGGGATGTCCTTAGTTTAGATCTAGGCAATTAACAGCCTTAACTTGCAACTCGCGAACTTACTCAAAACCACTAAGGAAGCCCCTTAGTGTGTGAACCCGAACGACTCTATGCAGAAGCCCTGCTAGAGTGCACTACCTATCTTATGTCAGACGCTCCAAGTAAGACTAGTGCCGAACGACTCGTCGAGGAAGCACCTCGTCGAACGACATCGACTAGATCGAGTGGTTGAGGCTTTGCCCTTAACAGAGGATGTATGACATGCGTAGGCCACCTACCATAGCCATTAATCAGATCCTAGACACTAATCATACCTCTTTGGTAGGAGGATAACAGAGCAATCCAATTTCATCTGCACCTGCCACTGCTACTCTAACATCCACTATAAGAATATTCCCTATGCGGAGGCAGCGGACGTCATTCCTGACTTTCACCATCAGGGACACGGACAGGCAGCCGCTCACAGGAGAGTCAGTTTCTAGTCTTGAGGTTCATAGAGAACGATGCGGTGGTTCTTAAAGAGTGGGATAAGTGTGACCGTGAAGCGGAGAAAGTGGGAGGGAGTAACAAGCAGTGCCTTGAACATGAGCGCCAGCACTATCTATATCACATTCAACAGCAGAATGCACATCGGAACGCTCTGCTACTTCATCATTACCAACAGGTACATTCTGTCCCTCCAAACTAACCGTGCTATCACATTCAAGGGCTGTACCACCACTACAGTCTTCACCACCACTGTATTTTGTACCATCACTGGATTCAACGTTGGGACTTCCCAAAAGGCTCAACAGCCTCTGTCTATGATAGCACTAACTAACACTCAATGGAGAATATTTATCTGTCTCCCTCAAGCCACCAGAAAGTCGACAAATAAAATGCTGCGTCGCATGACTCGTACACTGGTGTCACCCATGTCTATGCTCGCCACATTGTTGATGGCCTTGAGGTCGCTGATGGTGTTTGCAAATCTCACGTGGACATGCATTGAGCTTGGGACCTGCGTCTATGAGGTTATCGAGACCCTTTGGCAACAGGCAGGTCTTGTTTTTCTTGTGATAATTGTGTGGTATTCTTACCCTCAGCAGTTACAGTATGTTCAAACCCCTCATGCCATTGAGCATTGAGCACCAGAACACAATTCTTCCACCTAAAGTTCTTGCAAGCATGATGAAGTCCTGCTTGTTGTGATGCTGTAACAGTTTGCAAATCTCACACGGACATGTGTTGAGCTTGGGACCTGTGTCTACGAGGTGTTATCGAGACCCTTTGGTGACAGGCAGGTCTTGTTTTTCTTGTGATAAGTGTGTGGTATTCTTGCCCTCAGCGGTTACAGTACATTCAAACCCCTCACACCATTGAGCATTGAGCACCGCACGGAGAACGTCATGGTAGTTCTGCCATTTCCAGTTCTTTCCATTATGCAAGCCTCACGCTGATATGCATTGAGTATGGGTATATCTCCAAGCTGTTATCCATCCCCTTTGGTGCCAGGCAACTCTTCATTTCAAGTTCTTCAACCTGCAACTTCATTCTTACTTGATGTGCTCAAGGACAACAAGTCTGAGCAAGGACACTTGCAAACACATTTACTGGAGATGAACCTTGTCCACGCTGCTCAGGTTGCCAACACTATTCTTGGCAACGAGATGTTCACACATTATGACCAACCTTGGATTGCTGACCTTTGCGAGACGGCTGGTTGAAACCCCTCATGCCATTGAGCGTTGAGCACTTGAACGTCATGCTAGTTCCATTGGTTACTGTGAGTCTGCAACAGTTGTTACTTATCACGCTATATGCATTGAGTTTGGGACCGACATCTACAAGCTGTTATCCATCCCCTTTGGCGCCAGGCAACCCTAAGTCCAGGTGGTTACAACACGCTGAACCCTCACACCATGGAGCGTTGAGCACTGCATGTACAATGTCATGGTAGTTCTGCCATTTCATGCCTCACATTGATATGCTTTGAGTTTGGGACCTTCATCTACAAGCTGTTATCCATTCCCTTCAGCCCCAGGCAATTCTTCATTTTCAAGTTCTTCCAAGTAGTAGCTGACCAGTTACATACAAAATACAACTGCAAATTTTACTGATAAGACCAAGCTGCTGGATGTTATTGCATGAGTGACCCTCTGAGCGTCCATCGTGCCCATACCCATTGAGTGAGTCCCCGTGGGAGTCGCTCATCGCGCGATCATCGACGTGATGAGTGGGGCGATTGATGTATCTTTTCGTGTTTCCCATGGAAAAACGTCACGTGTTTTCTCGATTCGTGTTTCTCTGGGAAACACGTGTAATGTTTCCGAAGCGTATTTCCGATACATAAACTATAAGGTTTTTCAACAGACACATGCATGGATCCTTGATACATTTATTTATTAGGAACATGGTAAGAAAAATGTAACAAATTTTTAAAGTAAACAATATGGAAACACTTTCCATTTTTTCTACCTGTTTCTTAGAGAAAAATTCTTGGATAAATGTCTGATTTTTTAAATTAAAACAGCTGACAAACATGATTGATGTTTTTAAGATTTCACCTGTGAATACTTTCTACATATTTCTCATGGAAACATGGATCAGAAATCTCAAAACACATATCCTGATCCATGTTTCCAGAGGAAACAGCACCCAGCCCCAGCAGTGAATGGACATACTAAGTCCATAATGGCGAAGGTCAAGAGTGGTCTCCATGAGCTGAAACAGTTTTTCATTGATACCAACCGTTCTCAAAGCGCTAGTGGCACTGCAGGACACAATACTCCATTTCAAACTTCCCCTGTAAATTCTGGCCAGCCAGAAGTACTTATGAAGCAACATGGCAGCTCTTCAGCAGTCAGTCGAGCTTCTCATGTAGTGAAATGCTGTCAGTGAATTTTCTGACATAGGAAACCCACCACAGGAGCATTCTTTCTCACAAATTCCTTGACCCTCATTGGATTCCTCCCAGTCTATTTGTTCTGATAATGCTCTATCTGAGGTGTTAGGAGTGACAGATGTGAGTTATTTTGCCTTTTATATCTGGCTGAAGACACTACATTATTTATAGGGTATGAAATCTGTATCTTCTGAACCCTCATCAATCACACCTGCCTTTGTGGGCAACATGGAGCACATGGTGGATAATGTTAACCACCTCATCCATGACAGTCATGTGGAGCTCCACACCTCCCAGGTGCAGCTGGACAAGATGCAGCAGGATCTAGAAGAGGCCAGATGGAATGTTCGGTATCTAGCCCATGCAGCAAAGCAGCTGCAAGGCTCCATTGCTTCCTCAGAAGGAGCTCCACTGCCAACTTCTGAACGATTACCTGAGCTCACTATGGGTTCACCATGCCCTTACAACCTTTACACTCCTTCACCCCATGCTGTTGAGCCACTTAGGTTGGTTATGCCTGCTGTGAGCTTTGATTCAGGGAATGGGGATTAGTGTTTGCCCTGGTGAGTGTCAGGCTTCTGCAGCATTCATACTCAGCTTACAGCCTTTCAATGCGACATTACATGATATCATAGCAGTGTGTACTTCATATGAATCTGTACTTCATTCCACTTTGCTATTTGCTAGCTTTGGTTTATCTGGTCAACCTAGCTCATGGCAACAATGAGTGTCTGCCAACTACCTCCCAACTGCCTGCCAGCCATTGCTGTGACAACAACTCAGAAGTGAGCATAAACAGGCAAGCAGAACCCTGGGCGCTTAGCCTGTCTATCTGCCCTGTTCCCATGGGATATTCCCAATGTTCTCTCATGATTATTCAGTTTGAATTATTCCATCGTCTTAGCTCTGAGTCTCTCTGTTAGCTCTCCTGCTGAAGCAATGCATAGATCCCCCCAGCAAATCCCAGCTGATGTGGCTTATTGGCCTGTTATTTGCCAGGCAGCAGAAAATGCTTGCTTTATCCAGCTGCAGGATGCCAATGGCCAGCTGTACCCTGAAGAAGCTGAGGTAGCAGATGGCATTCTGCCCTTTGGCCTGGTAAGCCCCCTGATCGCAGCAGATCAGGCTTTGGACAACCTAATGGTGGACCTCTGCAGCACGAGCCAGCCTTGGACCCCCTTAAACTACAAATATCACCTGCCCTTGTTCCCCAATTGCCCTCATCCATCAGCTTGACCAGCTCAGTTACTCAAAAAACCTTAAATGAGAGGGTAGAGGGTGTGCTTGTGAAGTTGAAGGCTGATAAAATCCGATTCTGGTCAGGTCTTCTCCAGGACACATTTACTGTATCAAACATGGACATCCTTTTTGGTCCTCCAACCTGGAATGGGGTCGGAATGGACAGGACAAACAAAAGCAAGCACTATGCAGAAGGGGCCCTTATGAGGGTCACAGACTGTCATCAAGAGAGCCTCCCAGAACCTGAACAAAGGCTAATCAACATCAGTAAGTGGCCTCCCTACTCTCTGCCAGTCGTTTTTGGAGCTGATGGAGTTCTAGGCCTGGCAGAATGATGCAGCCTCTTGAAGATCATTGAGGAGGCACTGGTCTCAACCCTGAAGGCTGTTTGAGATGTAATTCAGTTGCAAATGTTGGAAATTTTCCAGAACCTTGGTGGTGTCAGCCCAATGCTTGACACTGGATCTCAATCATACAGGGCAGCGATACAGGCCAGGGTCCAAAGGTTCCAATGGGGAAGGAAAGATGTTCTGACAATTGGGGTGAGCAGCGGCTGTGAGTATCCAGAGGGACTGCACTGTGTAGTCATAGATGAGGCTGAGAAAGAGGTTGGTCGCTTTTTTCTATTGTCCTTTTGAGCACTAGCCTTGAGCTCTTCCTTCTCTAGCGAGTATTGGCCCCTTTTCTGGTGAATCCTGCATGCCATGGGTATGTTCGGTCATTTTACAGAGCCAAAGGCATTGCAAAGGTGATCTTCAAAATGTACCAGAGTGGCATCTATCAATCCATATACTCGGGATCAACAGGGCTTCCATGGGCTCAGAGAGGTAGCCTTGTTGGCTACTGCTGGGTCCTCGTTTTTGTGAGATTTTGGCTTTCAATCTAGTTGTGTAAATGCTGAACATCAGTTCCTAAGATGACTACCATCCCATTTGAGTGGAAAGGTGGTGTCCAGGGTCAATTGGCCATTGGCAACCTACAAGGCATCCTCAACAACATCTGGATGCTCATTCACCAGATGAAGGCTCCTCATGCAAAGCTCTTGAAGGGTCCTCAAACCATAGCCAATGTCATTCAGGCATTCCTAACCAAAGAAGCGCAGCGGCAGTATGTTCATTTGCATTCCTTACATGTGACCTTCTGCTCATGGTTGGATTTGCATATAGGTGGGAGGAATTCGAAGCTAAAGGGGGAGACTGAGCATTGCCAAGAAGAGGCTGGGTCCAGCTTGTGTGAAGGCTATGTTGGAATATCAAGTGCAACTCACCCAAGCTCAGAACCCCACATGCCCTCGCTTTATGTATATTTCTGAATCTCATGCACAGTTATGTGCCACTATGCTGACTCCACTGTACATTTCTCTTATCACTTGTAATTCCTTTCATATTACTGCGGTGCTATTGCTCTTGTCGAGAGCTTTCCTTTTGTTCTCTCATTGTAGTTAGCTTACTTTACTGTTTGCTACAAGTACTGTTGCTGGACTTGTCTCTACTTACTACTATGTTACTACCCATCACTTTGACTTGGATTGGATTATCCACCATGTTGTACTATATCTCTTGGCCTCTTACTGGATATCATTAGCTATGTATAGCGTAGTTGAAGACACCTCTTTATTAGGAAGGTGATGTGGTGACGCCTGCCCTCTAAATTTAAAGTTGTTTCATTCAAGTTCAAGTTGTGATCAAACCATGGGACAGTTGGCCCATCCATGGCATCAGTCCGAGTTGCTCTCAACTGTAGTTCATGTTAAGTTACTACCGATGTTTACTATGGTCTACAACCTTGCTTCCTAGCAACAAAGATTTGGTTACTCATTACCCTATCCTCACAATATTGCACTATATAAGCTGCTGTGACGTATGTTGAAGTCCAGCTCACTTTCCGCCTCACTAGCACTCTTTCTAAGCTGTTGTCCTGTGGACCAAAGAGTCCTGTCATACTGCAAGGTAACAAGGAAGTATGTTCACCTAATAGTGATGGCTCATCTGCTGGTCTTTCCCTTAGTTGTAAACCATAACATGAATTCCACCAATGCACAAAATATCATCAACCATGCTTGCCTTACTCGTCAAAATGTGATGTACTCTGAGCCACAACTTAGAGGATTGCATGAAAGATCCATTTGACATCACGAAGACCCTTAGCGATCTTCACAGGCTTTATCCATCATTAAACGTTCACCAGTATGAGGAACACTTACGCAAGCTTCACATCACCTACCTCGCAACTGTCGAGGCCTGTGAGACCCAAGTTTTCCAGTCAGATGTCAGGATGACACAAGAGGCTGCTATGCTGCTCAAATGGTATATTACTCATGAGCTTATTAAGGCCCTTCTTGTGAAGGAGAGGGAGAGAGTGCAGAGTGCTCGACGAGTGCTCAATGGCCATGGTGACCGCTGTGATGATGACTGTGACTCATATATGGAGGTTCATATCCTGTTTGGTTAAGACACCCTCAATCCACTATGTCCACCATGTCCTGCGAGTCAGTCCCCTATAATATGCCTGACTCATTGACCCTCCCACCTCCATATGCCTCACTTGCAGTGCATATAACTTCTTGCAATACGACTTCCACATCAAGGTTTATGTACTAATGGGATGGTTACCCAACCAGGCTACCACATCTGCCGTTGTATGTAACCCTCATGTTATAGACATGTTTTTTTTTTGAAGCTAGAGGATGTATAAGGACTTCTCAAATGAGAATCATGCAATGCAGCTCACACATGTCATCCAATTTGCGAGAAAGGACAAGATTGCTCTAGAGGCGGAATTATTGGCATATCAAAGTGGTCTTAAGGATTATGAGCTTTTAGTCCATGCAACGGCCATCAAGCTTGCTATTATTAACAAAGTGCTAAATACATTTTGCAATGCATTGAGAAATATGAATGTTGAAGTGTAAATGGTGTGTTCAAATTGTTTCAGTTATCATACCTTGATGCTCATGTAACACTTCTTGGACTTGTCAACTGATTCACAGAGTCCATTGCACCATTTGTAATAATAGCCTACTGCCTGTTTACTTTTAGTGTTATTCTAGAAAGAGTGGTGTACTCCGAGTCGCTGTCCTATGCTAAGACTGACATAGGATTATGTGATGCATTCCATCCGAGTCAAGAGTCTCTGGTGCCATGTCTGGAACAAAAATTTTTTTTTCAAAAACTCATTCCCCAATGAAGTTAGTGTACTAGACCCAAGAGTCTGTCAAAATTCACCAGGATGACCTAACAAATAAGTTTGATCAGGTTACTGACTCATATTTTGAAAATCACATGGTGCACAACATCTAGTGGTGGTCACTTGAGGGTGAATGGTGAATGTGATCCTGCCAATCCTTATCTTTCCTCAGTCACCTTGACACTCCTCTGTCAAGCCTTTGCAGCAACCTCAGAAACTTATTTCCATTCAATTTGTTGCCTCGACAACATACTCATCGCACTGCAGTTAGCCTGGTGCCGACCATGACTGTTTGCTATGGTTCTGAGTCACCAGTTTAGTCTGTCATGCAGTCGGTCACTGGCCTGTCATGGTAAGACTGTACCTGGTCCTTTTTGAGTACTTATATAGCTTGCCAGCAGGAATGTTAGGTCTATGTACTGAGCTGCCCCAGTGGCCTCACAAATTCTTTCATAGTTGTCCTCTGATGACACCTTCTTTCAAAGTTCAAGGTCGCATGGATAACCTCCATACACCTCCAGCTTGGGCTGGGACCAATCATACAACCCATTGTGAATCCACCCCACATCTAGTTGATTTTGTCACCACAAGACCCCCGCTGGCAGCAGCTTTATGGAACCATCCAACACAGATGCCATATGCCATCATCATTTATTTAGATAGGATTGTGCCCACCCTCATTCCAACTTTCTTGGACAATCCTGAATCTGGAGTAATAGGAGGTTTTGCAGGTGCATCAAACTCAGGCCCTGATGCAAACAATTTTTATGTTCATTTCATTACAAAATTGGAGGCAGCCCAGCGTGATTCAAATGCCGCTGTATCAACAAGGTACTTGGCTCGGAGTAACCTATTCAAGCCCATTAGTGTCGATGGTATGCTTCGGCTGTTTTTTGTGTGTGATCTGCTTATGAATTCAAATAGAAATTAACTTTTCAAAGTTTCATGCACCCACTGATCCTCATGAATCATACTACTTGAAGTTATATCACCTGGATGCCATACAGGATGCAGGACTGTCTTGCAGTGAGTTCCAGCGCATGTTGTTCCAGTGCCTTGACTGCAATAGTCTAATGACATGCATCTGTGTTGCATCACACATATGTTCTGAAAATGACAGGATGGTCATGATCTGTGATTCTATGGAAGCCCTTGACCACCTGGATGCTTCGTCAGGACTTTCAGCCCAGGTTTTTGAAGCTTTTTTGAGCAGTGTACCACCTGCTTTGCAAATATGTTGAAGAAGGTGTCAAGTTTTCATCAGTGTTAAATGGATACCTTACAAATACATGAGTTCCAATTGTATGTGCTAGTAAGCACTGAACTCAAACCAATGTGCAGCATTTAAATTGCTGACGTTCATGTAACCAATTTTGTGAAAATGTGTACTTGGTACTACACCTGTTTACCACTGGTAGCCCCGCACAAACTTGAATAAGATCAAGAGAAATCAAGGAAGATAGATTTTATAGATTGTTCACAAATTGTCTCGACAGATCTCAGTGGTAAATCAAGAAAATGGGTCAAATGCCTAGTTATCTGGAGTGTGATTGATGTGATCAATAAAATTTACCATCTCGAGTCTGCTCTCAGCTCTGGTTTTCACTGGGTCAACTAGTACATGCTAACAAGCTTTCACATAGTGGGTTTCTATTCCCTCAGTGACCTTTTGCATCTCCTGAGTTGCATTAAAGCAACTGTCTAACCTCCTGATCATTAAACTAGTTTATAGCAAACCTGTGCCATATTGCTATCTAATATTCAACTCATTTCATGTAGAGAACAAAGAAAGAGCAAAATCCTTCCGACCCAACTTACGAGCAAATGCCTCTGCATGCCCCTGTGCTGACAGTCCCTTGAAATAAAGCTCTTCCTTCTGAAATCTATGAACATTTTGAGTATAACTGGCATACCATACTGTCCAGTAAACCAGTACCCAAGCCTGCAAGCAAAGCATGTCAGCAACTAATTTTCAGCATGGCAGATGTCCATCCCAGCTACGTGTTGCTTGCAATTGGAATTCCCACACTTGAGCATCAAATGCATGCTCTGCATAGCTGGGATGAGAATGTGCAAGTACTCACCAACATTTAATGACATTTTGAAGGTTTGATGGCGACGCGGCAGAGGCTGATGTGAAATGTTCACTGTCATACTTACATAATGGTTGAGTGATTTATCCAGCACTGTGGTCATGACTGCACTGGTGTTGTTCAAACTCCATTCCAGAAAACCGTAGGAGATGCGTCTCCACAGGTGTGTAAGGATGTAATGTCATTGTTTTCGTCGGTCAACACATTAAATGCAGAGACTACATTTGCTATCCCGAGAACCACAGGAGAGAATTCTCCATGTGGTGTATCAGGTCGCTGGTACATACGCACTAGTGCATACAAGCTTCGCTTCACATTCCCCAATTCTGCTTTTACCTCACTAACATTCCTCTCATACAGGCCTTCACAAATATGTCTTTACCCTTCCTTCAAACTAGCATCACCCTGGGATATTGATTCGAGCAAAGAGTTAGCACAGTTGTGGACTCTGTTGTTTGACGTAATATTCTCCCTCACTTCCTTCCTTCAAACTACCATCACCCTGGGATATTGATTCAAGCAAAGAGTTAGCGTGGTTGCGGACTCTGTTGTTTGATGTAATATTCTCCCTCACTTCTGCCAATCACCTGGGATTCAAGCACAGAGTTAGCATGGTTGCGGACTCTGTTGTTTGACATAATATTTTCCCTCACTTTCCACCAATCGCCCTGGGGTCTGAGCACAGAGTTAGCATGGTTGCGGACTCTGTTGCCCAATGTTGTATCCCACCTTCTGCCAAAATTATTTGGAATTGCTTCACATGATGTTTGTCTTCATCTTTCTTTAAGCTTCAAGCTCTGATAGTTTTTTAACTTTTCAATTGCAGACATTGTTAATTATAGCGCCATCTCTGTTCATTCACATGCTTGTAATATCGAAGATAGAGTCAGCACAGTTGCGGACTCTGGTGTTTTGGGTTAGATTTGCCTTCCTGTATTGGCACTGCTTTGCTCAGCTTCCAGTATGTTGATGATGTTCCAGATTTTATTTCAAATTTTATATATATTTTCTAGTAGATCTTGACTATACTTGTGGTCTCCACCTCTCATGCCTTCAGCGCAATGTCTCAACATTACACACCTGTACAGCGAGGTTCCAGATGTTTACAATGGCTTGTCGTTCTACATGCCATGTGAAACTGCTATGCACCAGCACGGTGTTCAGATATGGGACGACACATATGAGCTTTGGTCCCAAAATGTGGACAGTATTATTATCCTGGAGTAGCCCCCTTTTAACATTCGTGACTGGTGTTCGGTGGACCCTGAACTTGTTCCTCTACTCTGCTGCAGGCCATGGGTCTTTGAACCTCAAATTCCTTTCGGAAATCTTTACCAGAGCTTACCCCGAAAGCCGTAGGAGATAGGTCTCTGCAGGTGTGTAAGGGTGGATGGACATGTTCTACCTCTCGAGTGGTTTAACGGTGGCGAGACTTACTCACGAAACTGATTATAGCAGGTCTAACATCTGTCTGAAGGTTGCGGCAGGATCTTTGCTGGAGCTTGCCCTGAAAGCCATAGGAGATAAGTCTCCATAGGTGTGTAAGGAAGTGCTTTGCAGGCATTGCTTTCAGATGCAATCTGTACCAGAGCTTACCCCGAAAGCTGTAGGAGATAAGTCTCTGTAGGTGTAGGGAATTACTTTGCAAGCCCTACTTTTAGATGCAATCTTTATGAGAGCTTACCTCGAAAGCCATAGGAGATAAGTCTTCACAGGTGTGTAAGGATGGATGGATATGTTCCACCTCTCGAGTGGTTTAATGGTGGCGAGACTTACTCAAGAATCTAATTACAGAACGTCTAATATTTGTCTGAATGTTGCGATGAAATCTTCATCAGAGCTTATCCCAAAATCCATAGGAGATTAGTCTCCATAGGTGTGTAAGGATGGGTAGATATGTTCGACTGACTGCAGATTCAAACTGAGTACAATGTGGTGTTTCCCCATTTTACCTTGTTCAGTGCAAATTTCACCTCACCAATCCCTGAAAAATGCATACATCAGGATGGACCCAGAACTCCCTGTTTTCTACTTTGACTATCTCACCAACCCCCATCTCCTTTCAAGGGCATGTGCCTCTGTGAAATCCCATGAGGACAGCATCAATGGTGCCGATGATGACAAATTGAGTTGCCAGATGCTGTAGTCCTGTTCCTCGAAGAGAAGGAACTTGAGACAATGTCCACAGCAGATGGTGTTGCACTGTGGTGGGCACCTCAGCCTTATGGTCAGCATTCTGAAAGGATGAGGAGAGCTCAGGATATTCCTTTGGTGAAGAATTGGTACCTTGAGCATTGTCCACCAAACCAGCCCTTCACATTCATGTTTCATACCAGCAACCTTTGAAATGCTATGGAGTTGAGGATGAGGCTGGAAAAGGCCATGTTGAAGAACTTGTCCAGTACTTTACACTCCCCCACATATTCCTATCGGACTCCTAGGAGTCCGAGTTCTCCGATAGGAGTCTGATTGGAATCCGATTGGAATGTATCTTGACAACCTTGTACTTTTGTTTTCAAGATATTCCTAGTAAATTCCGAGTAAATTCCTATGCAATTCCAACATGGAGTCGGAATACCACATTTCGGAAGACTTAACTTGGCAAGTGCTTACAAAATAAATGGGTAGAGCAGGGATTGAACCACGGACCTTGGAATATAAATCACATGACAACCAAACAAGTGCTCAACAAGTTGAGCCACAGGAGAATTAATAAATTTATAATATAATGTCCATTTAAAGCACTTAGGGATAGTTCACTATTGAAAGAAAAAAACCCCCCCATGCAAATGCATGGGGGGACAATTGATTTTACTATTTAATTATACAATTTAAAACTAAAAAACCCACCCCCCCGCAAAACGTGGGGGAGGGGGTGGCGGTGTGTCGCGTTGTGTCGCTGCTGTCTTGTCATCACCCCTTCCCCTTGCCCCTCATCTCCCCTCTCTCTCGTCTCTGTTGTGCTGTCCCCCCGTCATCATTCCATGCACTGTCCACCCCACGAGCAGTTGCTCATGAGGCTGGAGGTGCATGGTGCGTCGTCTGTCATCCTTGGGGTTGTTGTCATCATCCTTGTCGTCCCCGTGCTCTCACACCCCATATTCACCCCACGAGTAGTGGCTCACGGTGGTGGTGGGGGGGTGCTGGTTGTTGTCGGTGTCGTGGGGGTCTTGGGTGGTGTGCCGTCGTGACGTGGTGGCCTTGGCATGGTCTCGTGTCCGTTCCTTGTTATGAGAACCTGGAAAACAAAAGATATACATTAGTTAGTTTATTAAAAGAGATGAAAAAAAAAAAAAATTACTGGACCCAAACGACGTGATTGCGTCATTTGGGTGGTGTGCCATCATGACGTGGTGGCGTTGGCGTGATCTCGCGTCCATTCCTTGTTACGAGAACCTGGAAAAAAGATATACATTAGTTAGTTTATTAAAAGAAACAAAAAAAAAAAAATTACTGTGGACCCAAACAATGCAATTGCCAATTGCATCGTTTGGGAGTGGCAGCATTGGTGTGGTCTCGTGTCCCGTCCCTTACATCATTTCCAGTAGATGAGAACCTGAAAAAAAAGAAATACAATTAGTCAAATTACAAAAACAAGAAATTAAACAAAAAAACTTACTAGTGGCCCAGACGACGATTCACGTCGTTTGGGCCACATTGTGTGTCATGTGGCTTGTTTGCAGAGGCAGTGGCTGTTGTGGGAGTGTAGGGTGATGTGGTTGGGGTTGTGGGAAGAGGGGGGAAGGGGGGGAAGCCATGGTCGCCTTTGATGATGGTGGTTGGGAGTGATGAGCTGGCGAGGTGTGGTGATGCAGCTATGTGCTTTGTCATCACACCCACAGGAACAGTATGTAGTGCAGTAAGAGCACTTACCTACAATGGATACTTAGTCTAGTGGTCTTATTGTCACTGTATTCTTATGTAATCAACTCAGAGGTCCTGGGTTCAATTCTGCTGTGCATGTTTACTTTTTCTACTATTAATTACTAAGCAAGGCTGCTATTATTCCTATCAGAATCCTATGTTGTCCGATGTCTCTGCATAACCTCGGAATATTCCTATGTATTCCTATGGTCAAAAATTCCTAGGAAATTCCGATGTTCCAATTGGATTCCAATCGAACTGCATTGGACTGGACTCGGACTGAACCTGCCATTTCATGTCAATTTGGCTGGTAAAATGACATTGGAATATGTGGGGGAGTGTAAAGACCTCAACTTGTCCCATGCCAGGTTTAGGGATACCAGGTTCTTCTGGATGATGAAGTTGGATTGGGTCAAAGTCGGTTGCAAGTTTGCAGACTAGGTCAATCTGTTAACGTCAGTTCACTGCAAGGTATATTCTAATTATCATCTAGTGAATTCAAACACTCATCAAGCTAGCTCTCATAGAACTTGAACTAATTCCAGCTCGATTACAACATGAATTTGAAACCATTAAAGTAAGGCTATCTTCATATTCATGTCTTGGTGTTGATGGTCTTTGTCACGATCTGTTCCTTGTCCACTCAGAACCTGCAACCATCCGACCATTTTCTGCACTTCTAACCTGACTCCTTCCACTTTCATTCTGGCCACCTTGCACTGCCCACACTGCTGTGCACCAGGTCACCTTGTACAGCACCCATGGCTGCCATCTAGTTTTGCAAATTTGACTATGGGTTCCTGTGCGGCCTCCGCTAGGTAATTTATCTACACTGTCAAGACACTGCTGCAGTTCCTGTTTCCGTTCCACTTTTATTCCGGACTCTAGTATTCAAGCTTAGTTTCTTTCACCTTGTATTCCTCAGTTCATATATTGACATAGACTCAACTTTAACTTGTCAATCTAAATCTCATTCTACTCCTACCTCTGTCCTCTAAGAGTCTGAACTCCATTCGACTCAACCTCTAGTCTCCCCTGAAGTTCTAGTCTCATCTGAACTTAACCCAAGCCCTTTCATACTCCTTCCCGCATTTACCCGCTACTTTTCCACTTCCATCTCTAAACCTTTGTCTTGAAATTAGGACACCAGACAAGGTGAAGGGTGCAGCTTCTTATAAGCTGAAGCCAAGTCCTTTTTGTTTCCCCTCTGCACAATCCACTACGACCCGACATTCTTCTGCTATCAACACCTGCCAGGTCCAACCGGATTCCGACAAGCCCTCTCAGATCAGTTCTTAACAGTCTTCCTAAAACTCTGACTATAAAGGAGTGCAAGAAGTTGCATTTCAGAAACACTTTCCATTTGTGTCATGAAATTCTGCATCTCACCAAGCTTGTTGTTGATGCCCATGACCAGTTCCATCACAGCAACATCGATGCTTTCCAGCTTCCAGATGCAGCAGATGCGCTGTCATAATATTCAGACACATAGATGCTTCAACAGGAGTGCATTAATGCATGTACAAGGTTGGTGTTATCATGATTCCACTTGTGACGAGTCACTGACAAGTAAGTTCAGCTCATTGGACAAGTATGGATGACCAAGATCTATATCAGGGTCACTCTTGGCATACTTCTCCAAGGACAATAGTCCTGTCATCATCGACCACCCCGCCACTACAGGGCCCACCCCTACCATCATTCTACCACTGACGAAGACTATCGAGGTTGTCCCTACATATCCCATGCCATCGTTGGCTGCAGTTGCTGCAGTGTCAGCTGCCTTCATCATTGTCAGCCACTTCTTCTGCATCTGGTTCTTTGCCCAACCTACTGCCATGAAGAGTGCACTGCACAGGTCAGGTACTGGTATTGTTCGGTATGGTTCATCATCCTCTGGCTCTGATAGTGACGAGGGAATATCAGACGAGAGCAAAGAAGACGACTATCTGGCAGAGATGGACAATCAATACAGTGACGATGAGGAGGCTCATGAATTCTCAAGTGACAGTGGTGATCCTTTGGATTTCGGGGACGGGGTCGATGGTGACAGGCTGGGAAATGGATCGACTCCAGATCGCCCCATGCCCTCCGACGATCTGTCTCTGCCAGACCTGCCTAGGGTGTAACACAGGTCACACCACGGGTAAGATTTTCCCACACCGCACCCATACCTGTCAAAACCGCACCCGTTTGAACACCACAACCATGGTGCTGGTTTTTTACCACGGTTATTTTGAGAACACCACAGGTCTGATTCACCACGGTAACTACCTGCCATTTTTCAAGTTCTATAGTGTGTAATTGGCAGTTTAAGTATAGAGTAGTACAATACAAGTGTTATACAAAGTTTTTCGCACCATTGTGAAGGGGGATTTGGTTTATTGCCTTTTTGGGACTGCTTGGTTCAACCTGGTCTCTGGTGCATAGCTCTTCCTCCATCACTCCCCACCTCTACATGCATTCATTTACATACTGCTTTGGCTCCAGGGGGTGTGCAAGCCCAGTAGATGGTGCCCTGACTCACACTGCTCACATTGAAATACAGTAAATGAGCTTTTTGGGTAAACTAGGAGGAAGATGTGCATACCAAAAAAGAACAGTTAAGTGATTCACCTAATGCTTAGAGGAGTGTGTATATATACTATATCCAATGTAAAATACGAATTTTTGAGATATAATGAGATGAGGTTTTTAGGTAAACTAGGAGGAAGGGGTGCATACCAAAAAAGAACGGTTAAGTCGTTCAGCTAAAGCTTAAGGGAGGCAACATATATACTATATATAATGTAAAATACAGGTTTGCGAAAGGATCCATTGAGGAATTGTGGAAATATGGTGGGATGGGTTTCTTAGGTAAACTAGGAGGAAGGGGTGCATACCAAAAAGGAACAGTTAAGTCGTTCAGCTAATGCTTAAGGGAGGCAACATATATACTATATATAATGTAAAATGCAGGTTTGCGAAAGGACCTGTTAAGGCATTGTGGAAATATGGTGGGATGGGTTTCTTAGGTAAACTAGGAGGAAGGGGTGCATACCAAAAAGGAACGGTTACATCATTCAGCTAATGCTTAGGAGAGGGTGTATATATATTATATATAATGTAAAATACAAATTTGCGAAATGATCCGTTGAGGAATTGTGGAAATATGGTGGGATGGGTTTCTTAGGTAAACTAGGAGGAAGGAGTGCATACAAAAAAGGAATGGTTGGGTTATTCAGCTAATTCTTTGGGGAGAGTGTAGATATACTATATGCAATGTAGAGTACCAATTTGCAATGGGAATAAATAGCTAATTATTGAGATAGAGCAAAACAACCTTTGGCCCAACCTCAAGCACAAAATCTCTCATATCTTTGCAAATACTCTACCATGTAGGCTAAATATTGGATCATTTGGAAGTGGAAATAAAGCTAAATCCAAAACCCATTGAAACCCGCAACACCATGCAACGGGTTGCAGTGTGCTACAGGTTTGATGTTTTGGATACTGTACCCATACCTGTGTACACCGTCACATGAATACCGCGGGTATTCCCATACCCATGATATACACTAGACCCACCCATTGATATGTCTACCAATGCAGATGATGATAAACAGCCATTTTCCAACTGGTGGCTCGTCTTCTTCCTCGTCATGTTCACTGTTGCTGTCTGCGAATTCCTCACATACAGCTACCGCCACCTTTTCTGAATGAAGGTCTGCCACCTTGACTTATTGGGCATCCAGGTCTCCAGTCGTGCTGAGCATCCAATCACACAGGCTTTGGTGAGGACGACAGCTTTGGCATTACTCACTGCTGCTGGTGTGATCATTTGTCTGGTTACATGTGTGGATGCCAATGAGGTGGTGAGAGTGGTAATGATGGACAATGCAGGCCTTAGGTTGGTGCTCTCCGATAGTGAAGGTTGTTCTGCTCGGAGTGATGATCAGTGTTATGGTGGTTGACATCTGTTGGCTGGGAATGGAGATGGATGATGATCCATACTAAAATGAAGTTCACAGCAGCAAGAAGCCAAGGACCAACCTTACCAGTTCATTCTTGCTGTCCCTGAGCAGCATGTTCATACCCATGATATGCTTGGTTCCCTGGACTGGGCTGGACTGAAATATGAAATGCAACGTGGATTAGGCAAGGCATGTGACAATGATCAAATGATCTTACCCTTTCAAAGTCATTCCTTTCCAACACAACATGGACTGCAGCAACATTTGCGATCTGAAGTGAGGAGGAGAAAAGAAACCATAAGGAAAGGATCAAAACAATCAAAATCAATAGTTTATCTTATATACAGTATCCTCAGCCTGCTCAAGCACCTCCCTCGAGAGCTCCTCCTCCAATACATCCTCAAAGAGTTCACCGAGTGATGAACAAAGCCAACATCATCTGTTTCATCATATGGTACTTCAAGACTCAGACCCCACAGACTGATTCTCCTTACCACCAACTTTGCCTCTCTGGTGGACCAGATCCCAGTCATCGAGGATCTAGAGAATTTCAGCCCTGAAGACGAGAAGCTCTCATTATCGACATGCAGTGTGGTGAGCCTCAATCTCCACCAGGAGAGTTCTGGTCCCTGCTTTGAGGCCGGCTCTACCATTCAGCAGGAACAGGAAGATGAGGCGATTGACTCGCAGTAGGTCCTGGGTTGACTCAAGGCTTTTCCTACTCAGTACCCATGCGATTCTGAGCCCGTTGATGCGTGCATCCTTCTAGGTGACAAGCTCCTCACTCATCTCGATTCTTTGTCAATCGAGGGATCATCCACTGTCAGTAAGGAGGAACAGCAGAAGCTTGTGCAGATGGAGGAAAGTACAGTGTTGAGAAAGGTCAATGTAATGCTTGAGAAGGTCGAGGCTCAGGAGGTCGAGGTTCTGAATCTTGGGGTTGTCGTTGGTGAAGAAGCAGTGGAAGATGTGATTGAAGCATCACAGAGGCACTTGTTGAGCAACACACTCTGGAGATGGCCAAGGGACCCTCAAAGCACGGTGAGAAATATCTGCTCAGCATTGAACTGATTCAGATTCAGGGAATGGGTGGGGTTGCTCTAATGGTTGGTGGAATCGCAACTCAGACAATGACCAAAGTGTCACCAATGGCTCCAACCGATTTTAGTTGGGATAGTGACTTTAAGGCTTAATGACATGAGCATATGCAAAGATTGTCAAGATGTTTCTCTTCCTCATTCCTTGTGATTCGAGTATAATCCAACACCTTTGCCCCAGTCCCAGAGATTGGTACCAGAAGGAACATGCGGATTAAAGTGTTCCACTGGAAGTTGTTGTATTGTGACGATGTTGTGCTGTCTGGTCTCGATGTCCACAAGACCTTCATTGGGCCTGTGGAAGCCTCTGTGGTGGAAAGATTCATGCAGCAGCAGCCATTAAAGGAGAACCATTCAAGACAGTGCAAAATGATGTCGTGAAATCACCCATAGACCTCGCAATCGTGACATAATGGAATGTAGGTCACTGACAAAATCATTGTCTTGCCTATGATTGAGTCTGTCCCTTTCTATCTACCAGGCTGACTTGAAAACTGATCTTCTGTTCAGCCATTGGTGACATCTATTGAAGTTTACTTGTTGAATGGATTCCGCATGGCCATGCCCCTGGAAAGCAAGGTGTTTGTCCAGCAGAGAGGCTTGCATCACATCTGACCAATGCAAAAGAAGGGGAGATTGGGAGGGTCAAACAATATGTCTATGGTGACAGCCTGTCATTGAAGTTGTTTTTGCATTTATGGTCACTTTACGGAGTGCGAAAACACCATTGAGACCACAGAACCCAACCATATTGTTGGACTTCTTCAATCCAAGAAATAGTTTGAATGGTAGAATGCACCATCACTCCTCTTTGCTGATGCCTTTAATTCTCCGTGTTCGGTGAAAGTTTCCTTCAACTTCCATAATGTCTCAATGTCTAGTGATATCTTTGTTCACAAGAGATCATCATTCGACTATGGCCTATTTGAGGCCCTCACGAACTATACGAAATATGACCAGCATTCCATGGTGATAAATGGTCCTGTTGGAGCACATCATATCTATCAGTTGTGGTTCATAGCCAAGATAAACAAACTTAGTTGGCTTGCCAGAGCTCAGTTTGAGGGCCTTCATAACAATGACTCTATTGTGTATACAAAACACTTTGTTTGGACATGCCTTTCACTTGGATTGCATAGACTCCTACATCCAGGCGGAAGACATCCAGCTTCACAGAAGTCATTGACATTCAAACACATGGCCTTGGCCTCGAGGATAAACCCCATCAAGAGCTCCAAAGTGAAGAGTAATTTCGGATTGGAGTTGGGTTAGAGAAGAAAGATATGATATCTATTGTACATGGCCCTCCACCATGATCTGAGATCGCGACAAAGAGAGAGAGTATGAAGACCATGCAGGCAACATGACTACCTTGCACAGTGACTCCAATAGCTCTCGCAAATCTATTTGTTAGCCCAAACTCAACATGGAGGTGGCATAACAGATCTGGTGGATGACAAGCGTTGCTGATATACTGGAGGTTGAGAAGTGTTCCGAGGATGGATCTATCATCCAGGCACTAACATACTGGTCCCGAAATCCCACCACATGGATGCTTGCAATGGTGAAACTACGGCATGTATTCGAGGAGGACTCAGAAAGCCTGTCCACTCTGGGAAAGCTGAGCGGGTCAACAGAACAAGTCTACTACATTATCCTCTTGTACTTCGACTCTCTTTGAAGCATCAACATTCGCTGGTGCTAATATTGACTTTGACCTGCACGAACACACTAGGAACACTTCAAATCACTGCCACCACTGCCGCCTGAATCCTTGTTGGAGATGCCCCACCCATCCTTCATGTGTCCACCCCTGCTTGATCTTCTCCTTGATGAGCAATCACTGGCCTACAGCGGTGGTACTTTTGATGGCTGAGTACATATGAGAGTATGTTTTTGTTTTCATGTGCAAAAGGGTGTATGGCTCACTGACCATCGCAACTTCAGCTAGATGTTTGGATTTCCTGACGACAGGTGACACCTGACCCACAGGTTGTCTCCCAACTTTGCTAACCTGCCATCATCATAATTGTCAGCTTACCCGACCTTCTCAAAGACTGCACAGTGCTCTCGACTTGATGGCCTGCCACTTTTCCTTAGCGCTCGTAGTTGTGTCCGGTTTCCTCGGTGGTGTTTGCAGGGCATTGAGGATGTAATTTGTCTGTTTTCACTTCTGCCAGACATAGGATCTAGGGATAAGTTGCGCTTATGTCAATCCTCCCCTTAGAAAGCAAGTACTTTACACTCCCCCACCTATTCCGGTTGGATTCTGGTTCGTCCGGCCAGAATTTCCGGAATTTCTGGAATCCAGTGGAAATTTTTTTGTATGTAGTTTTCCCCATGCAGCACAATTCCAGTTGGAATAAGGATCCAATTTACAGCCGGAATCCCCGGAATCTGACTGGACTCATCACAACCGGAATAACAGGAATAACCGGAATGCACATGCTTTCCCAAATAAAAGTTCGACACACATCAATAATCATATCGACCTTGGGTCTGCATAAATAACAGCACGCTTAACCACTGAGCTACCAAGGAATTATTCTTTGGTATACATTTAATACTTTTATTACCCAACCAAGGTACGTAGTTAATCGCAGCCATTAACGGAATAATTGATAAGTATGCATACGCATGACACGTGACACGTGACTGCCAGCTCACAACCACTACCACCACTGTCGCCAACGCCGCCTCCTCCTCCTCTCCACTCTACCACCACCACTGCGTGCGCACCCACCACCACCATTCCCACACCCAATGCCACCATCACCACCACCTTCAAACGAGCCGACTGGACGGAACGCGGGCCCAAACGACGCAGATCGCGTCGTTTGGGCCCTATGTAAGTTTTTTTCGTTTGGTTTTTGTTTTAATAAACTAACTAACTCATTTTTTTAGTTTTCTAGGTTATAATCTACTAGTAACGATGCCACCACCCGCAAACGAGCCAACACGGGCCCAAACGACGCGATCTGCGTCGTTTGGGCCCTACGTAAGTTTTTTTCGTTTGGTTTTTGTTTTAATAAACTAACTAACTCATTTTTTCTAGTTTTCTAGGTTATAATCTACTAGTAACGACGCCACCACCTGCAAACGAGCCAACACGGGCCCAAACGACGCAGATCGCGTCGTTTGGGCCCTATGTGAGTTTTTTTCGTTTGGTTTTTGTTTTAATAAACTAACTAACTCATTTTTTTAGTTTTCTAGGCTATAATCTACTAGTAACGACGCCACCACCCGCAAACGAGCCAACACGGGCCCAAACGACGCAGATCGCGTCGTTTGGGCCCTATGTGAGTTTTTTTTATTTGCTTTTTGTTTTTATAAACTAACTAACTGTAATTTATTGCTTTTTGGGTTGTATACTACTGGGGACGACCTGCCACGACGAAAAACGCGAGCCGACTGGACGGAACGCGGGCCCAAACGACGGCAACGTCGTTTGGGCCATAGATAAGTTTTTTTCTTTTTTCTTTTTGTTTTTATCAATCAACTAATTGTAATTCATTGCTTTTTAGGCTCTATACTACTGGGGACGACCTGCCACGACGAAAAACGCACAACCCACGCCCACGCCCACCCGATCCCCTCCTCCCCATTCAAATGGGATGTGAGGCTGTCGACATAGGCTAGGAGGGTGCAGAGGGATGCCAGGAGACCCCAGCAGGGGGGTACCTGCCTAGTAAGCACCCACCCACCTCTGCACTCGCGCCACATCGCACTGACGCGCCCAAACCCCCCCCCCCCCCCCAAAAAAAAAAGAAAAAAACAGAAATCCAAACAGGGGACGACAGTGACGAACGACGACAAGCCACCCACCCCCAGCCTCACGAGCAACTGCTCGTGGGGTGGAACGTGGGTGGAACGACAGACAACAGCGGGGTCGCGTCCCCTCCCCCTCCCCCGCACTTCGTGTGGGGAGGGATTCTTTTTGTATTTTTAATTATTTATTAGTATTGTGCCCCCCCTCCCCCATTTTGCGTGGGGGAGGGATTTTTTTCTTCATGTTTTTACCTCCCCCCTCGCGTTCGGCGCGAGGCGTTAGCTTTTTATGTATATAAATAAAACTCCCTCTCGCATCTTGTGAGAGGGAGGATTTTTTGTGTATGTATATAATTACAATTATCCCCACTCCCTCGCATTCAATGTGAGGGATGTGGTTAATTAAAAAATTTGATCTTAACTACTTCGAAAAAAATTAGAGTGATGAATAAACATTATATTACTATCTAATAGTTCTCCTGTGGCTCAACTGGTTAAGCACACATGTTTGGTTTGTCATGTGATCACTCTAATCAAGATGTCTTGAGTTCAATCTTACTCTGCACAAATATATTTTGTAGGCACTTTGACAACTTAAGACTTGAAATTTGACTATCCATTAGGGTATATACTCTAAGTTGAGGCTCTGGAGTAACCAGAATAACTGGACTCCGACTGGAATAACTGGACTCTGACTGGAATAACTGGACTCCAACTGGAATAATTGGACTCCAACTGGAATAACTGGACTCCAACCAGAATAGGTGGGGGAGGGTAAATTACTGGTTTGCAGCTGCAGGCTGAGGCGGCGTGGCGGTTATGTGTAGCAACAAGGTGGGATCAATGGGGATATCGGCATCCATCAAACAGTGATAGTGTTGGACTGATTAGATAGGTGTGAGCAAACTCAAAGATTATGATTGAGTCGTAGTAGTAGTAGTACAGAGGAAGTAGGTATTTTGGTAGGTATAGGTAGCGCCTCGGAATACCCCTGCCCACAGCCGTGCCCCAGCAGAGGTCACCCAGCGTTGTGACTGCCCACGAGTTGTAAGCAGCAGGTCACAAGCCATCTGTGACCTGTCCCTTTAATAGTCCACTGGAGTCTCCACGTTCCCAAGTTTCGAAGTTTTAGCTGGTTTTTTAGACGTTACTCAGGTTAAATAACCTGCAGAAACTGAAATGCAAGATTACTGATGTGGTACCATAATGCGCCGTTGATCGAACAGCAGGGCCCAGGGGTGGATATAGAGGAGTCTGTTTCATAGGATGCAAAATGACTGAAGGGAATCCATGGAGGAACTATTGAGATACGGGCAAAACAATAGATTTAAGTGGTTGATCGGGGGGCAGGCATTGAGATGCATCTGATCATGGACTCCCGATCATACTCTTCTTCATCAGCACTCTTTTGCGCATCCTTCCTCCAGTTTATGACAGATTCCTCTCGT
Source organism: Tricholoma matsutake (assembly GCA_026075535.2). Taxonomy (NCBI): domain Eukaryota; kingdom Fungi; phylum Basidiomycota; class Agaricomycetes; order Agaricales; family Tricholomataceae; genus Tricholoma; species Tricholoma matsutake. The sequence goes on from AP026538.1 coordinate 17,357,049, forward strand.
TTTTTTGCATTCTATGGAATAGACTCCCCTCTCTCCACTCCTGCTCTTCAATTATTTAATGGTGTGTCGTGTTGCTGTTGAGCTATCTTCGAGTTATTGCCTTTTTGGGAATGCTTGGTTCAACCCACTCTCTTGTGCATCCTATGGCCTCACCTCCTAACTATCTATACACTACATTGAGATATAGAAGTCCTGTAGGCCTTGTGTGAGTGACTGCATTCCAAGTTTCCAATTCAACATATTGACTCTCTACCTCTCTTGCATAGACTTATAGACCATTCTAAGGTGATATTTATACTAATAATACCATGGTATGTGGGTATATACAGTCACTAATGGTCCCCGTGAGATGGGATAGAGTAACAAAGAGAATAGGTGAGTAGGTGAAGATCCTAGGACGAAGTATTGACTATGTGGATTACCTGTAGGCTATAAACAAAGGGGAAAGGACTACTGAGTGTGTCCAGGAGGAGGTTTGGAGGATAGGTGAAGTGTGTGACTCATGATGAGCAATGCTCACCTCTGTTGATGGGGTACCCATGGCCTGGTGAGCCAGGACCTTCCCTCCATGCTATGCCCTTTATTTACCCTCATTATAATTTATTATTAGGCCTAGGAATCGAAGGAAGCAAATGTTTTGGTCACGGATCTCACAGGGTAAGCATATCTCTTCCTGACTCCATATTCACTTTTCTGGCTATATTAACAACTGTAGGGTCTTTAGGGGGTCTACCAGATCGTTTATTGGACTGTTATACCCCATTTTCATGTGAATTTTAGAGGTGGAAGGCCCAGGGAAATAGGTAAGTGATAAACTCCCCCTTCCCCATACAGGTGCATTTATACCCAACCCCTGTCTCCCAACTCTTTGTATCATCCTTTCCCTGTCATTCATATACTATATACATTATTTCCTGGCCTTGTAAATGTATAAAGTCCCTCAATGAAGGGAAGAGACCTCTCTACCCCTTATGAAGGGAGAATGTTGATTTACAAGCTTGATATAGATGAAAAAGTGAAGATATATGCTTATTGACACTATATATGCATGTACAAGTGCCATCTACAAAAGAAGCGAAGGAAAATGTCCAGGAATGAGTGTAATGGCATGCTCATCATCGGGAAAGATGAGCGCGCGGTTAGCCAAAGGTGTCGGTGCACATTGATGAACTGTGGGAACACTATTAACTGTTAGTAATCTGGAAATGCTGGTTGCCTGGATGTTGTTTGATGGTCGGCTAACAGCTTTCTTGATCCATTGATCAAAAAGGTTGCAGTCCAGGTTCTGTTGCCATACTTTTGGGAACTCTGCGATTGCGTCAACGCATTGACACATTTTCTACTTCTTATGCCTCTATGGCCATCTTTCATGTACCTACACTTCAAGAAAGACTTGATGAGATTCACTCCCTATCTGCTGAGGATGTCCATGAACTGGTTTCTACCATGCTCCTGCTTGAAAACTTCCTATCTCATACTTGGCAACATTGGGCAAGGATGACAAGACGACGGCATATCAAGCTTCTCTACTCTCCTGGGCAGTTCAATACTGGTGGCACTCAGGTACCTCAAGAGCTCCAACTTCATGCATGTTTGGCCACATTCAACAGACAAGATTCTTTGGTTGATGCCAGCACTAGAAGTGGCAAAACTCTTCCGATTGCTCTCAGCCTGCTTCTCAATGACCCAGCAAACCATTTCGTATCTCTTACCATATCACCTCTCAAATGGCTTCAGGTCACACAAGTTAGCACTTCAGCTGGAGCATGTCTGGTGTTCATCTGTAACACCTTCACAGGCAGAATTTCAACAAAAACTACAGAATCCCCACCATTGCAATCAATGATGACACTCCCTGGGAAGATAATTACTGGAATGTAAGTTACGTCTTCATCTTCTTCATTAGCTTATGCGACTTTTCATCAGACCCACATTCATAATATCAAAACGTGAATGCCTGGGACGTCCCAACACATTATTGCTACTGTTGAACAACTTTTCAAAACACCCGAGGGCCACCTTCCGCATCTTGCCATAGAGATTGAGAACATAGATTGGTTGTGTTCCCATGGCTATTTGATCCTGGATCCCCTCCTATGCAGTTTTCGAAGACTAGCAAAGTTCAGGTCAGGCATATTCGGATTGGGTGGAGCGGAAGGGGGTTGTGGGTCTTTCTGGGTGAGTTCCAGAGGCTCCTGGAGTCGAAAATATCCTTGATGAGGTGTATTTGACATCTTTCACAACGAAGGAGCAGAGAACATTGAATATAATTATGGATGTGACACGTTACATTGAGCCATTCCCAAAAGAGTTATATACCAAGAAAGGAAGATAGGATCATTTGGACCATCTTTCACGTGCGTTTTTTGATCACAAGCATTTGCATGTGATTTTAAGCTCAGCTTCAGCAGTCCCTCTACTTACATCGTGTTTGATTAATGGTGGATTACATGTGATTGTACAAGTCCTTATATTTTATGATCTATGTACGAGGGGGTGGTCATGAGTCTACCCACAGACACAGACGTTCTAATCCGTAACGAATGGCATCAAAATTAAATTCATATATGTGAAATGAACAAGCTTATTCTTTCGCCAAAGTTCTTAGCCAATTGTCTACCTTACACTATGCCACAACTCCACTGGCAACACCAAAATGCCTACTCGTCAAACATGTACTCCTATATTTCTGTCCTCGCTCTGGTGGCCCAGTGAAAGGACACTAAGATAGGCAACTATGACTATGATCATTCATCCGTGAAATCAAAGATGACAACCCGCCCTTCATTTGTGCCCAGAACAATACAGTTTTGGTATATCTTAAAACGAGAGCATCTCTTCCTTGCAGCAGCATGATTGGCCCTTGTCTTACTAGCAAGTGAATCTTGAGCATTTGTTTTATGTGCTAAGCACTCATTTCTGAGTCTGATGATTTTTTGTCATACCTACTACCAGTGGCCAACAATTGTACAATTTCTAGTTACATGTTCATTTCATAATAATTAGATTGCATTGACAAAAGCACAATATATCAGAATTACCCTCCTCTCAAAGAGCATGCTGCTGCAGGATACATAAACAACCACAAAGTGTATAGAGGGACGAGCCAAACTCGCGAAGACTACACCAGGAACGTACTGTTGTAATGGAGATTGTAAAGGATCCAATATACAGCTTCGATCTCCTTCTCCCAATGCAGACCCGGGAATCTGCGGGCGAGGATGCGTGCCCATGGAGGGGTCATCCACCCCGGATCATGCATCCGGCAATACTCCCAAACTTGGGGTAATAGCTGGCAGTCTCCCAGTTGATGATAGCTGTAATCCTGGAGCCATCGACGAGAATGTTGTGAGGGAGGAGGTCTCCATGAGTCAAGTAGACCTGCGCCTCTGTCAGGAAGCAGCTGAATAGCTTGTCCACATACTCGGGTCCACAGAATTTGAGGAATATGCTGCGGTAGTAGTCGAGGTACTCCTTGATGCTTGAAAATGCATGTGTAGGGTGCCAAGGGTAGGGCATGGTTCGGTTGTTGTAGGGGCCGCCAGTGACGGATGCAAGCATTGTGCTAGTATATGAGTGCATTTCATCAAGAATGGTGAGCAGCTGATCAGTGATGTGGTCGAGTTTGGTGGGGGACATACCCTTGATAATGGTATTGAGAGGCACGCCTTGGCATTCTTCCATGAAGAAATACCAGATGCCCTTCGTTCTCCAGTTCCAGGGCTTGATGACAGCATTGTCAATGGGGAAGGGGGCGTGATGCAAGACCCCTGGTGTACGAATGGAAAGCCATCCATGAATGAACTGCAGAGTGCGGACTTCTGCGTCGTGGTCCCAGCCAAACTTCACCAGAATACTGGGTGCAAATCTGGAGACAGGTTTGCTTCCACCAGGATTGACACATTCCAGCGCTGTGAGTTCCTTTGCACTGGCTGGTGAAGGTAGAATCATGCTCGAGGCGCCTGGAGCAAGCTGAACAAAAGAAAGACAATGAATAAGTAGACAATATGGAGGGGCTGACAAGAGTTTACCATCACTGTTGGCATGATGGAAGGTGAGCAAAAACCAGTGTGTGGCGTGGTGGTTGATGTTCACGAAATAGTAGGAGATAAGCAGAGAGTGAAAAGTGGATTTGGCAGGGTTTGAAAGCAATGGCCCAGGCCGATGGCAGCTTGCTCACTGGCATAGGATTATTAGTACTCTAGCACTGAGTGGCTCTATGTAAATGCGATGGTGTCATGGTACAGCCTTAGGGTGCTCAACCTGGTGGTCATGAGGTGAAACAATCCATGACAACACTGTGACCACCCACCTTCTCAGCGTGTCCATCACTTTTAGCTCTGCAGATGCCCTTATGTTGGGACAGGTCTATTGAACCCATTCAGATATACCTGTTGTTCTACAAAACAAAACATTCTTGGGCAATGGTTTCCAGATTTGGGAACTCTAAGCAACATAGCCACCTCAAGCTGTATAAAAGTCGCCTCTTTGAGCCCCACTTTTCCATCATCTGCACTCTGAACCTCTATCCATCTCTGTCTCATCTCATTGAACTACTACATCACTCTCAGTGAGTCTGTCCTTCCTGCACACTAAGTCCCTTCATCTCACTTGTCGGGTTGGGCCATGGCTATGCCTGGCATGAATGAGTCCTCACTTCATGGACTTTTTTCTCTCTTCTTTTGATGCAAGCCATATGGCAGATAACATATACAGTTGTGGTATAAAACAAACAAACTGGAGTCTGGCTTTCAATAATGTACAGGAATGAAACACCTTACTCTGTTTCATTAGCTGGAATGTTTCCTTCACTAAGCAGTGCCCAAGACAGGATGTGCACAGATCTCAATAATGGAACTGAGGAAAGAAGTATGTCGCAAAGTTCATGTAGTAGGCTTTGGTTCCAGGCTAATCTCAATCAATTTTAGCGGTAGATACAGCTGAAACCTCCAGTCATGACTCCAGTCCGTTTGCATCGGGGTCATCAGGGTGATGGCACGACGATCAGTCAACCGACGTTTCCATTTCTGTCAGATGATGACCCGTTACGTTTCGAACTCAGTTAGGAATTAACGTTGTTGTCCAATAACACATCACAAACGCTTAACGCTGAATTGTGGCCAATTTCTCTCTCACTCTATCACAGCTATGACGGAAAAGATATCCCAAAGATATCCGATACGAAGGCGGTCAAAACTTGAACTTGAAGCAAACTTGAAGACGATCCATAAAAAGGGTCATCTGCCAGACTAGGCTTCACGTCAGTACACATACTAAAAGAGTTCTTCACAGTCCTTGACATGTCTCATCTCAATAATATCAATCAATCTTCGTTCTATGCACTGAAAAGTGCCATCCATTCTTGCTACAAGTTTAACTGAGCTGAGCTGCCTATTTATGGATAGGCAGTATATCACATGCTCTGGCATCCCATTTTACATCACGCGTCTGCTCTCTTCCTGCTTTACCTGCTCACCTGCATCTCCTGCTCTTGGACACTTTTCTTCGATAGCTGATGCTGCTAGACATGTATCACCGTGCTGCAAAACCACAGAGATATGGGCCAGCTCGATCAATCCAGTAAGTAATCTTCAGTGTGCATATGCGTGTGCGGCATTTGGTAAATGGTAGGAGCCGTATTACGGAGTGCTGTTCTGCTACTTTGTGAGCGACTGACTGAGGATGGTACGGAGCTCGGAGAAACTCGACAATATTATGGGACTGGGCAATAAGATTCCATTAAACATCTCGAATGTCGAACTGGATTCAACGCTTCAAAGCTACAACCTCGAAAATCCTTTTTTTTCCCCTGACCTTGCGTCTGACGGGTACGAGTGGACTACATCGTCTCTCGTGCCGAATGATCGGAGTCGTTGGTCATATAACTATATGCTTCCATCTACGCTCTTCTGTTTGATTTCATGTGCACGCCTCTGCTAAATTTAACTTTGCAGAACTATATAACACCTTCGTCTTCTGGCAGAATGGTACTTACCTCGAAACCATGCGGAATTTATCTCTACTTCTCACAGTCTTCTCTGCAAGCATTCATGCGGCGTTCCACTCTCCCGATCCCAGACTAGAGCGGAACGACGGGATTCACCTCGCTGTCAATAAAAAAATATTGTTAGACAGATCAGGTCCGCAGCGGCAGTGCGCTCACCGCATAATCTTTCAACGTTGCTCCAATATCGTTAGCGACATTTTCGACCCATGTCAGTCCGTTGGTTGAACGTCCACCCGCGAGTGTGCTAGGTGGGATAATGACAGCCGGAGCTAGGGGGGAACCGTCTTGCTTTCCACCATCAGTATAACTGTCCTGTTAATTCAAGATATATGCCAGTTGTGTGTAGTAGATTCTCGGAATTAAGATGGTGCAAACCCCAAATGAGACTATAGTCCTAATTGACTGTGGGTAGAAGCCGGCAATGACGTCCGAAGTGTTCCCTCCTAGCTGCCTGGCACATTTTGGTCCGGTAGCAATCTGGAGCCTGCATTGATCTGTCCCTCTGGCCAAGTAACCCGAGGCCAGTTGATTTCCTTGGCCAAAGTTCGTGAACGGATTATATGGAATATATCCCATTCTGACACTCTGTTTCCCTCGTACTACCGCAGTGAAGACATTCCTGGCTCAAAATAATACTCTTGACCCTGACACAACTTTGTATAGCATCTTTTTCGGGATCAAGTTGAGTTGCCTGTTGTACCGTACGTATGGAAATGAGCTCAATATATATTTTCCTAGCGATTATCTAGCATCACTGAGTGACATTCTCAACTGCACAACTAATGCATACTACCTACCACTAACGATCTTGTCTAGTCGACGGTGATCATATGCAAGCCGCGGCACAGGTACTCTTAGAACAGATCAAGATCCTCTCCAGCCCCCCAACCAACGCTCGTAATTTCATGGTTCTAGATGTCTACGGACGGGGTACAACAGCTCCTTCCGGCGAAGCGTTCAAACAAACCATATACAGTGGTTTGAGTGACTTCCATACGACTACCAATTCTACAAAGTTAAATGTCTCTTACGTCGATTTCGCTACTATCTGGGACGGCGTCTTAGGGCCCGACCCAGGCTTCGCCGCATTTGGTTATAAAAGCACAGATGCATGCACAGCATGCACAAGCGGGTGCTCTTCAACCACTGGATGGTGTTTAGACCCCGACCATTACTTCTATTGGATTTCAGGGTGCGTTAAAAATCTCTTCACCTGGATTGAGCTACCACTGATAGTTTTTTTGTTTTTTGTTTTTTGTTTTTTTTGTTTTTTTCATCCTACAGACACCCATCCAAAGAAACTCATCGTATCATGGCTGATTTTGTGGATGACGTTTGGAGACAATGTCAAGTCTTCTGAAGCAGTATTCGTATCCGAGTCATTGTGCATTATCTTCCCGAGAACTTAAATTTTATTTGTCGTCACGTTCTCCTTCCAGCGATGCTTGAGCAAGCCTAATCGCGGCCTCACTGGCCTGTGGGAGCCTGAATGAGGAGACTGTCATCTTCTAACTACCCATGTGGTCGACGTGCCGATGCCCAACCAACTGAAGAGCGCTGTTTGCACATGATGATGTTGAACTTGAAGAGTCCACTAGACGGATACACGCCGCCGACTCGCGATCGTGTGTGCGGATTGAATATTGAGGGAGTGGGGTCAGTCAGGTCCGATTCGGCTTCCCACTGGCATGTCACAAGCCAACTTTGCGCGTAACAGTCACGATCAATTTCTTGACACGCTTACTTACACCAGAAAACCTTGACACTCCGTCAATTTTTTTCTCAGCTCTCAAGCAATATAATAAATGAGTTGATATATGAGATCCGTGATAACCGACTGATGGATTACCCAAAACGGCACGGATAAGACAACACGTCGAACGCGTCGTAAGATATACATACAGTTGCGGACAGCCAAACACGACAATATTTTTGACCAAATTTTGTGGGAAGGCACAAACATTCAGACAGTCTAAAAACCAGTCAGACATGTATTTTAGACCATAATGAACAGGTTTGTACGAGCCGATTCTTATAAATCAAGCATCTTGGTTTTTGACCCTAAAAAAATTGGCCACCCCTCAAAAAAATCGCTAAAATTACCAAAAATAGTGGAATCACTTCCTTTTGATGTGCTGTGTTTGATTCTGAACAAAAGAAGGTCATTCACCAAATGGCTCGAGTTGAATAAAATAAATAAATATGCCAAAAAATGGAAATTCTACTTTCCCACACAGCAAAAGTGAATGCGACGCAACGAGCAGCTTCATAATTAGTCCAAATTCTAATGCAACAATCTATTTGAATTAAATGGATGGGTGACAGATGTTGAATCTAGGTTAGTCCCTCAGCAACTCAATTGTTATCATCCCATTGTGTGATTATGGCATTCCAGCTAAACTCAAGAGTCAAATGATAGGCCCCCAACTTCTCGATTGCCCAGGGCTTTTCAAATTGCACACCAAAGTAGTCGCGTAGCTTTTGGACGTCGAAAATAGGTCAAAATAGTATGCTACCCATCAAACGCCCCTGTGGGTATTTTTTCGAGAGCAGCCTATCAATGTGAGTCTAGTATTTATTATATTGCTAGTGTTCGACTTCTGATTGGTGCGCAATTAGAATTTAGGTTTCGTCTCGTGCTGTCACACTGATGGAATACACCACACTAGAATCATTATGTTTTTGAAAATAGTTGACCACGATAATTATGATGATAAATTGAAATTAGTATGAATCTGATTTACAGCCGAACCTTGAGAATGCGCGATTTATTTTGTTCGCGATCCCAATATAATAAATTAGCAATATATTAGCTTACCTCAGCTGATCAATAACCATTGATATGATAACTCGCGATCGCTGCAGCGCATCCGTTTGCCCAGCTACAAAATGGTCTTCCACCACATCAGTGAAGACCTCAAGGTGAGAGCACTTTGGCTACTAGATCATGATTACATCACGGAGGATGTTTGTGACATTCTTGGCATCTTGATTGTGAGCCTTTATCAGTGGGAACACAATCAGGCATTGTATGGCAGTGTTGTCCCTCCCCAGAATCCACTGCAAGGCCGACCATGCATTCTCACAGCTGATCAAACCGAGGAACTTGTGTCTACACTGCAAGACTCCCTGGAAATGTATTTGGATGAGATCCAGGATTGGATTGCTGTCACACATGATACTGGGATGTCTTGAACTGCACTTCATGTGCTTATCAGAGATGCTGGACTTACTTACAAAATGCTTCGGAAGGCAGCTGCAGAGCGGGATGAGGAGGCTCGGCAGAAGTGGCAGGATTTTATATGTGATCATCTTGTTGCTACAATGATCATAACCATCAATGAGTCCAGCAAGGATGACTGCATGATTTTCTGAAGATATGGGCGAGCACCCCATGGACAATGCGCCACAATTCCTGCTGATTTTGTCCGTGGTGATTGCTACAGTATTCTAGCTGCTATGAGTGTTGAAGGTTATGTGGGGACTCGCATTGTGCCTGGGTCTGTGGATGGAGATGAGTTTTTTGATTTCATTGTGAATGACATTGTATGTTCCTTATCACATTCTAAAGTCTCCAATGGCATCATTCTGAATAATGATCATAGCTCCCACAAATGAATCCATTTCCTCAAGATCGAAGTGTCTTGATCCTTGATAACTGTGCAATCCACAAAAGTGAACTTCTGCGTGAAGTTGTTGAGGCTCAAGGTTTGCACTTCCATGGTCCACCAATGACATTTATTCCATCTCATTGGTACTGCTGCAGGAAGTGTTTTGCTATTCCTCCCAGCTTACTCTCCAGACTTCAATCTGATTGAGGAGAGCTTTAGTGCTGGTATTTCTCAATTTACCACAATATATATTCAGTGTTTGACTTGGAGATTTGCTAGTCAAGGTGTTAAGAACTGATCCGAAAGGGCTCGTCAGAATCCGGTCAGACCCAGCAGGTGTTTGAGAGTGGAAGATTGTTGGGTCGTAGCGGATTATGCAGATGGGTAACGAAAAGGACTTGGCTTCAGCTTGTAAGAAGCTGCGCCCTTCACCTCGTCTGGTGTCCTAATTTCGGGTAGAGGTTTTAGAGATAGGAGTGGGAGAGTGTGGGTAAATGCGGGAAGGAGTACAGAGGGACTTAGTTTAAGTTCAGATGAGACTAGAACTTCAGAGGGGAACTAGAGGTTGAGTCGAATGGAGTTCAGACCCTTAGAGGTCAGGAGTTGGAGTAGAAGGAGGTTTTAGATTGACAGGGTAAAGTCGAGTCTATGTCGATATACGAACTGAGGAATACAAAGCGAAACTAACTAAGCTTAAATACTAGAGTCTGGAACAAGAGCGGAATGGAAACGGAAACTGCAGCAGTGTCTCAACTGCGTAGATAAATTGCCTAGCGGAGGCCGCACAGGAATCTGTAGTCAAATTTGCAAAACTAGATGGCAGCCTTGGAAGGCAGCCATGGTTGCTGTACACAGCGGCCTGGTGCACAGCAGTGTGGGCAGTGCAAGGGGGCCGGAACGAAGGCAGTAGGAGTTGAGTTAGGAAAAGCAGAAAAGATCAGAAGGTTGCGGGTTCTGAGCAGGCAAGGAACGGATTGTGACACAAGGCATGGATTAGAAGAAATTGGAGATGCATGATGGACAGTGAGACACCTGAATTGGACTTGTTAGAGGCATGTGGTTGTGTCACTGCAGAGATGGCTCGAGCCTGGTTTCATAATTCAGGTTATCTGTAAATCTCAGCATTATTTCACACATCCACTACAACGAAAACAGATGTATTAGAATAGTAAAGTGGCTTCAAAAAATGCAATGAAGGCATGATAACTATGAGATGTAGAAAACTGCTATGTATGTGAGGTGTGGAAAATTACGATGAACAAGAGAATATAACACAAGAGAATATAACACCAAAAGGGTATAAGTAGTAAATCAGTAAACCGCAAACCTACTCATCCTGCAGGAACTTCTTGTACTTGCAGTAGGCCTTCAGAACTTGACCCCATGCGAGAGGTGCAAACCCAACACGCTCCCAGTGAGTCTCCTTTACAGCTGAAAGATCATCACCAACCTCCAATCTGAAATCCTCCAGTTGTGCCCGAACTGTGTCTCCAAGATTATATCTGGTACAAAAGTCCTCAAGTGAACCACCCATAGGAGGAGGAGAGGAGCAAGGATCCCTGTTCATTGCACAATCTCCTGAAGTCCCACCCATGCCCCATGGTGATGTTACACCTGATGGATTGAAAAACAGAGCAGGATAGCCATGTGGCATGGGTGGAGGATATGGGTATGGATACATGAAAGGAGGATGGGCCCCAGGGAGCGGTGAACCATGGTATGGCGAAGGAAAGGCCCCAGCTGGCAGTGGAGCATTAGTAGGGGTTACAGGAGGATTGGCAGGTAATGCTGGGGTTGGTGTATTTGGAGCTGTGGCTGGAGGTAATCAGGAAGCTTTCTTGGAGTTGAAATGAGTTGATCCAAGGGGTGGTGCAAGAAGTGATGCTTTTCCAACATGCTAAACATGCGGTCAATATATATATATGATGTTCATGAAAGCACACTAACAATTTGTGCAGCCCAGACAATTTTCTTGGTATGATCAAGAATAAAGTGCTGATTTGTTGGTTGGTGATGGAAGTATTCAATGTTGGGATGATCAGAACAAATCCCTGCATGATACTTCTCTTCGAGTTCAGCAATAATTTCAGCCAAACCATCATCAAACCGAGGCTAAAAACCTATCTGTCAGAGTATGACAAAAATCATGAATCTCTGCTGTACCTTCTTTCTCTTGCAATCATCTTCATCGCTTAATTCATACTCATCCAGAGCAGGAGGACCAGAGCCAGAACCAGTGGTAGATGACCAAGACTAGGAAAATGTGTCACTTGGTTCACCACAAGAGTTAAGAACATTACCATGCTGGGATCAACAGGTTTCTTGACTGGCTCAGCCATCCAAATGATGATATATGTACTAGAGACATTTCAAGGAGATGCCTTCAACTGCTTGAGAAGGGACGCATAGCCAGCATCAGTGTGTAGTGGGAGCCAAGCAGAATTTGCCAGTTTGAGCCATCACCACTCAAAGTATGCTTAGGAAGAAAAGATGGTTCCATCTTGAGAAGATCCAGAAGAATTTCCAAAAGGGTTTCCCAGTCATGTCCAGTCATCAAGGAGACAGGACCATATGTAATGGGATCAACTTTCTGAGCTTTCTTTGATTTTCCATGACCAGTTGACCATTTCGGAGGTGGAACAGCCCAGACAAGAATTTTGAACTCGGTTGATGAGTCAGAGTCTACTGTAGTTGGAGCTGCTTCTGGTTCCTCAGGAGTAAGCGGTCTCATAACCTGAGGTGTGCATGCACATGAAACACGCGTGTCCAGCAGTCTTTGTTGAGATGCTGATTGCAAGGGAACAGTGGGGTGAGTTTCTAGAGTGACTTGTGAAGGAATTATGGGAGGAGTTTGAGAAGGGACTACAGGAGGAGGAGGTTGTGATGATACAACTTGTTGGGCTGCTGCAAGACGACGACCTGTATAGAGTTTTTAAAACACAGCTGTGGCTGCATGTAAATTCATCAACACACCAAAAATAGTAATTTCCATGTCACTGAGAGCAGGACTGAGTGGGCCCGGGGAAGAAACTTGAGTGAGATCCAAATCCATGGGTTGCACTCCTGCATATGCTGGAGGTGGTGGGGTAAAATATGGAGGTGGTGGACTTGATGTTGGAATGTGAGGCAACATTAGAGTGTCTGAGACAGAGGATTTGAAAACTGAAGTAACGAATGGCAGGAGTTGAACGAGTAAAGACAGTATGGATGATAACAAGTGAGTTTGAAGAGAGGAAAGAGACCTCTCATTGAGTGGCCCAGACAGTAACTCAGTTATCAGATCAGCTGAAGTAAGCCTAATATATTGCTAATTTATTATATTGGATTGCGAACAAAATAAATCATGCATTCTCAAGGTTTTCAGAAACGGCTGTAAACAGTAAGTAGTAGCATGGGAACTTGGCAAAAACTAGGCCTTTGAGGATCTCAAAAAGAGGATCTGTCATTTCACATCCAAATTCAAGTCAGAGATGCAAAAAAAGTTGTCCGACAGACCTCAAAGGGGTACATCATGTTGTGAAAAATTGCCTAAAAATTTGGCCACCCTGAAAACCCATGGGAAAAACTTCGGAGATATGTTTTTTGATGTATTTCGACGAGCTGAATCCAAATCTGAAGTCAGTTTGTCACCAAAAATTCTGGATCACAAGATATCAAGATTGTTGTGTTTGGCTGTCTGCAACTGTACTACATAAGTTCATACTTAGAACTTGTAATCCACATGACACCAGGACTAAGGCTCCAACCATTCTATCTATATAACTGTTTTACATGGTTTATACCATATATGTTTGTGTTTATGTATACCCCCTTGCCACCAAAGCTATGTATACAGTAGTTAAATGGTATATAGATATTTACACAGTTTAAGTAGAAGTAGTTGTCTGACACACTACTTGCTACATACTACCTACAAATGGCTTAAATATATCTAGGGAATGCTCAATAGAGTCAATACACACAAAAAACATGAAATGTAGAGACCATGGGAATGCGATGGACAATGATGATCAAACTCAATGACTCTGACATTATTATTACTCACACTCACCCTAGTAAGGATTCTTTTAATAGGTTCCCTATGTAATTCTTCCTCCTTTTCTTGTTTTTTTTGCTACTAATAATCTCCTTCTCTCCTTTTCTAGATCATAAGTTGTATTCTCATGAGTTACCAGAGCTACCATGACAACTTCCACCATCGAAATGGTAAGTTTTGTTTGTTTGTTTCTCCCCAACTGAAAACAGCAAAATGTTCTTTTCCCTAAGTTACAGTGTTTTCAGCTTGACAACAGCCAACCCCCACAATGCAATGCCACCCTCCTCCCCATCCAAATGGGATGTGAGGCTCTCATTTGGGCATAGGAGACCATGGATGGGTGTTGGAGACCTGAGGACTGCCAGGTATGCACCATATTCCCATCTCCACCCACCCTAACTCACACCCCAGGAACCCCAGCACCCGGCACCATTACCTGATAATGATGGAGACAGCGGACGAAGAAAAAGAAGACAAAAACAATGACAATGACAGACAAAAATGAGGACAATGATGGATGAAAATGAGGACAATGATAGATGATGATGACAATGATAGATGATGATGACAATGAAGGAGAGGACAACAACCAGGGCAAAGAGGACAGGGACACCCAGACCAGGACCAGGACCAGGACGAGACCAATGCCCCAATGATCTAATGCCATGGAAAATGACAGGAAGATGACAATGAGGGGGACCACATGGCCACTGCTATCACCACCACCACAGCAGCACCCCCAACCTCTGCCATGAGTAACTGCTTACAGGGTGGAAATGGGGAGCAACAAGGGGGATGGGCTGGCTTTCAGACAGTAACCACCACTGGCAGAAGGGGACAAACCATGAATGGTGGGGGAAACGAGCCAGGGCAAACAACCAGAAGCAGAGGGCAGGGCACCACCACTGAGCAGATGAAGGATGCTAATGGGACAAGAGACATGGAAACAGCTCACCCAACAACTGCTGTGAGCAACTGGTCGTGGGGTGGCTTTCCCTGCGAAAAACGCAAGGTTTTTTTGTTTCTATCATTAATTATTTTTGTGGCCCCTACTTTTGTGGCCCCTTGCTTCATGCAAGGGTTGGTAGTTAGCTCAATAAAAAAATCCAACACTTTTGTCAAATATTAATATATTTTAACTGTGTATACTGTTTATTAAACAGTATATAGATAGTTATACCATTTAGACTACTGTTTATGTATACTTGACCTTCATTGAGTAAACATAAACTAAACAGTTGGAGCCTTAACCAGGACATGCCACAGCTCTCCATTCCATGACATTTTTAATGTGGAGTTGTGCGCCACTCAAGTGCCACTTCTGTTATTGTTGCCTTGTTGCCAAGGAGGAACCAGGATTGCAAAAATTGCCCAGGGTAGGCAAAAATTTTAATGGGTGGCAGGACCCCACGTACCCCCCCAAAAGGAAATGTCAGGCTGAAAAAGGAAGTCTCACAAAAAAACACGAGCAAATTTTATTGGAACTAAGAATTAGTAAGAAAAGACATCATTTTTTGGGTCCCTCTATTGATGTTGACGCTTAGTGGGTTGAACATGGTTCGAACAATGCCAATTTCAAGGTGCCACATCGAAATTGAGGCAATCCAGATGGAACTCTGAATGGCCAACTTGTGAATTGCACATCAGTGGACAGCATGCCATTGTCAAAACATCATATTTAGGCCCTTTATTCTTTTAAAAAGCACTTTACACGTCTGAAATCGTTGAAATCCTTTAAAAGCCTACTTTTGTCTTTGTCATTGAACCACTGGCACCGATGTAAATGTTGCATTTTGATACCAGCACATAGGAGTGAGCCAAAAAAAATCATTTTTATTGCGTTCAGAATGTGCAAGACATTCGAAGTTGAAGCTATGTCAACAAAATCCCTAATGTGTTGTGTTTGGGGCTAAAAATAGTAAAAATTTAAGCCCTTTGGGCCAGACCCCCCCTCTACCTTGGGTCACAGAACAATGGCCCGGTTCCCCTTGTTTGTTGCCACATCTATTTTTTTGCAGCAAGCAAGTCAGTTGAACATTGTTGCATGGAAATTTGCTAGTGATGATGACAGCACTACCCATTCATGCATTGGCGCCTTGATAGTGGTACCAGAATTTGGGTCTGCACACATAGTAGTGTACTTAACCACTGAGCTACCAAGTAATTATTCATCTATATACATTTAATACCTTTATTACCCGCATAGTTAACTGCAGCCATTAATGGAATATGCAATCACCAAGGGATGAACAGACAAATTGGAAGTTCATACTCTGGCACATGATGTGGTATTTAGCCCTGAGGATGAGTTGAAGAAGGCTTACAAACTATATGTCCTCTCAGTTAAACCAAAATAATATTTTCAAGGATCCTGGCGATTTGAAGCAAGCAGCATGGGTGAACATATGACATATGTGCTGAATGACATTTTTGACAGGCTGACAACATGTGATCCATCCATTTTAGGTAATCCATCAATCACAGTCTCATATATCAACTCATTTATTATATTGCTTGAGAGCTGAGAAAAAAATTGACGGAGTGTCAAGGTTTTCTGGAATGGCTGTAAGAACTAACAAAGTGATATATGAAAATTTACAAAAAAAAATATTCTGCCCATTCATCAATCATTGAGCTGTTTGTAAGATATATGGAGGCCTGCAGTCCTGACTTGTTCCTCTGATATTATTAGTAAATGCATCAATGCAGGAACACATCATTGTGCCCAACAAACATCAACTTGCAATTAATGTCAACCTCGTGCCAGCATCTGTGCATGTAAATGATGGAGTTACATACATCATCCATTCTACACCTCTCCTTCAATGTCCATGTCATTTTGCTATGACTCTCATATACATCTCTCCTCTTTCAGTGACCATTATATACAGGTGTTCTGGGGCTCTGTTCTCCCTGCTGCCATTGTCTTCATTATCTGTCTCTTCTGTCTTCCAGCACCCAAGCTCACACATAACTTCTTCTGGAGACTCAAAGCACCCTTCGAAATGTACTTCACACTACTTGAAGCTGAGGCACTCAATACCAATTCTAACATTGTTGAGGATGCAGATGGCCTCACTCAATGCTGGTGGCATCCTCTCGTCTTTTCTTCAGTGGGACTGGTAGAGATGCTAGCTTGGTTGACATATGGGGGTTTTCTTCTTATTTCTGGTCCTATGGATGCTTGGCAGCCATATCAGCTGCTTTTGATAGCAGTGTCATGGCTGTATACTGTTGTTTGCCTGATCAGATGACCACTGGCTATGCCTCCATTTGACCTCTTCATTATCTACTGTCTGCATTTTATTATCAGAACAGTCCAAATTGGAGGCATCATTTTTGACAACCTAGTTTCTAGGATGCCTTTTCCTTTGATTTTTGGTATCGTTGCATTGATAACAAACTTGGTGACTGTCCTCGGGTTGTTGGCTATTTTGGTTACTATGCCACTGGCTGTGCCTGGCAACAAAGTTAGGAAGGAAGAAATTGTGAGTCTCTCCAAGATGTTGTGCACAATGTACACCATGACTTGCTTCAATCTTTCTCTTGAGGCTTGTCTTTTCCTTTCATGACTAATGTCATCTCTTCTTGGCTAAGGATGTTCTGTTTCACTGGAAGGTTACATGACCCTTTTGGGTTGGATCACCTTTAGTTGGGTGTATGCGCTCATTTGACATGTAAGTAGTGTCATCATTGCACTACTTACATCTAATTGATTTGACTCTACGCCATAGGGAAGAGTAGTCACACTGAATGTAGAGGATGTATGGGATCTCAGCCCAACCATGCAATATCGACCTGTCTTTGTCAAATTTTCCACCATTCCATCTGTTGTCCATCTTATTTCTTCTTTCTTTTGACTCACACAGAAACCAGGTGCTCATCTCTCATAGGGTGCCTCTGGGCTGCAAACTCTCTTGACTTCATGTATGTCAACAATGTTCCTGTGAATTTGCTTCATCATGTAAGTATCATCATGTAGATTAGACACTACCTTCACACTTGGAAATGTCATTTTCACATATGGAGGTCCCTTTTTCCTGAAGTTTGTTATTCTTTCCCATTCTCCCATTAAATAATGCCTACAAGATCCTTCACGTTGCAGAAAAATCCTGGATGAAATTGATGGCAAGTCTTCCACCCTCGAAAGCAGATCAAATACATACATCTATGCGGTGTTTGGTTTTGTCTGTTCTCGCCTCAAGGTATTTAAATAATTTTTTGTTGTGTACCATTCTATTATGACTGAACTTGCAATTCCAGGCTCAAGTCGATCTCCAACATCTATGGTTTGGCTGACAAGCAGCTGCACACATCCATTCTGAACTTATGGCTGCCATCTATGAGAAAGCCCTGAAGTGGAAAGACCTCTCAGGGATTGTCATCGTGGAGAAGCAGAATAATAATGTGGCTAGAAATGGCATGGCTGGCCATGGCATGGGATCACTGAGGAACGAAGATGATCCCAAAGCTGGTGCAGACATTGGCAAAATTGTTAATTTGATGGTGAATGATGTGAACAAGGTGAATGATGCTCCCTCGAGTGTGTTTCAGGTCATAGTAGTAGTTAACTCTGTGCAATCACAGGTCTCTCAAATGGTGTCCATTGTATTTTTCTTATTCAGAGGTACAAATCCTTATACACTGGAGTTTTGTACAGAATTTGTATACTGAGAATGAAACATATATAGCACCATTGGAGGTTTTACTTGCTGGGACTTTTCTTTTCCAGTATGTTCTGTCTTGATCCACCAATTTTACACAATGTTGGGCTAATTAATAACCAGACTACTGGGGTGGAGCACTTTGGCTGGATTTTTTGTGCTTCTTGCTAGTTGGCCTATTAACAACTATGTTGCCAAGTGGACTGCCATAATCCAGAAAGGTGTGATGGTGGCCAGGGATACACATATGGGTGTTCTGAATGAATTGGTTGCAGCGGTGAGTGTTATTGTCCAATTTTCTATTTATGTTTATGAATGGGAACACTCAACCTTGGGTCTGCACACACAACAGTGCACTTAACCACTGAACTACCAAGTAATTATTCATCTACATACATTTAATACCTTTATTACCCAACCAAGGTGCATAGTTAACTGCAGCCATTAACGGAATACACAAACATGCATATTGCATGACACGTGACATGTGACTGCCAGCTCACAACCATCACCACCACCGTTGTCAATGCCGCCTCCTCCTCCTTACCACCACCACTGTGTGTGCATCCACCACCAGCACTCCCATGCCCACTCCCACCATCATCACCACCTTCAAATGAGCTGACTGGATGGAATGTGGGCCCAAATGACAGCAACTGTTGTTTGGGCCATAGATAAGTTTTTCTGTTTTTTTTTTTTGCATTTTGTTTTATCAATCAACTATTTGTATTTTATTGCTTTTTAGGTTGTATACTACTGGGGACGACCTGCCATGATGAAAAATGCACAACCCATGCCCATGCCCACCTGATCCCCTCCTCCCCATTCGAATGGGATGTGAGGCTGTCGACATGGGCTAGGAGGGTGCAGAGGGATGCCAGGAGACCCCAGAAGGGGGGTACCTGCCTAGTAAGCACCCACCAACCTCTGTACTTGTGCCACATTGCACTGATGTGCCCAAACCCCCCCCCTTTCCCCCCCAAGAAAAAAAAAAAAACAGAAATCCAAATGGCGACAAACGATGACAAGCCACCCACACCCAGCCTCATGAGCAACTGCATGTGGGGTGGATCATGGGTGGAACAATGCCTAGGTGCAGGGACAGGAGACAACAACAAGCCACCCCCCCCAGCCTCATGAGCAACTGCTCGTGGGGTGGATCACAGGTGGAACAACAATGACAACAAGCCACCCCCCCCCCCCCCAGCCTCACAAGCAACTGCTCATGGGGTGGATCATGGGTGGAATGACAACGACGACAAGCCACCCCCCCCCCCCCCCCCCCAGCCTCATGAGCAACTGCTTGTGGGGTGGAACATGGGTGGAACAATGCCAAGGCACAGGGACAGGAGATGACAATGACACACCACCTGCCCCCAGCCTCACGAGCAACTGCTCATGGGGTGGATTGTGGGTGGAACAACCATGACAAGTAAGCAATGGGGAAGGACAACATGCACAATGTGATGCCCCAAGGATGGCAGGGCCGCCTCCCCTCCCCCTCCCCCGCATTTTGCATGGGGAGGGTTTTTTTGTAGTTTTAATTATTTAATATTATTACATCCCCCTCCCCATTTTGTCTGTGGGGGAGAGTTTTTTTTTTCTTGATGTTTTTACCTCCCCCCTTGTTCTGAATGCAAGGGGTTAGTTTTATGTATATATATGATCAAATCATCCCCTGCAAGGGATGTGCTTAAATTAAAAAAATTTGATCTTAATTATCTACTTTGAAAAAATGAAGTTGTGAGTTTGAGTGTCAGAAATAAACTTTATAATAGCTAGCTAAATTTTTTTTTTTTTTTTTCCCCACTTGTTCTCCTTTGTGGTGAACCATATGTGAGAGAGTAAATATACAGAGGTGTGCAATATAATCCTTCCCCTCCCCGTAGTGGTTTTCTTTGTCATCTGCTTTGAGGGTCCACAAAATGGTCCTCGAAGTGCCATTGGCACTCAAATAAGTGGTACTGGGACTGTGTATAGGGTATGGTGCTTTCCATCATGCTGTTTGGTTCTCTCCTATCCTCTTTCTCCATTCCCTTGTTGTACTTCCTCTAGTGGTGGTAGGTCTCCAAACGTTTTGTGGAAATGGTCAGTTGCAGCAATGTATCGAAAAAGCACTGGTAGTGTTTTGGCAGTTGTGAATAACTTTGTGATGTTGATGTCTCTGCCACCCATTCTGTTGTGTAAGACTTGTCTGGCTGTCTGGTGCACTGGGCAGTGCAGAATGAAGTGTTGTACTGTTTCTTCACTCTGTTCGCAAGCTGGGCAGATTGGTGAGTCTAGTTTCCCTATGCAGTGTAAGTGCTTAGCTAGTGGTGTATGGCCTGTCCTTAGTTGTGACAGTGTGCTGGCTATCTTTCTCAGTAGGTTCATGATGAGTTGGATGTACTTGTTCGATGGCATGATGGGGTCTGTCTTCTTCATTGTCGTGAATTGTGGCAATTTCTGCCATGCCTTCTGCGCGTTGTGCTTTAGCTTCTCGCCGTATACCCATTTCATTGTGGACTTGCTGTGGGGTAGCATTTTCTTGAGGGACTTTGGTAGGTCTTGTGTGTCGCTGCTTCCTTCCATTATGGCTTTCTTTGCTTGTTTGTCTGCCTGTTCATTGCCCTCCACTCCTTTGTGTCCTGGTATCCATTGAACCATTATCTGTATTCCAAGATGTTTCTTCTTCAGTGTATCAATGTTCTCATGGAAGGCATTGAATATGTAATGACCTGAGGTGGGTTTCATTAGTTGTGTGGCAGCAATGGAAGCTTGATTGTCAATGTAGATGATGGCCGACTGTATTCCCCTCTCCTTGGCAATCAGCTTGGTTCCTAGGATTGCGCCTACTCCCTCTCCTTCATATACTGTGTGGTGTCATTGTGAGCCCAGCCTGTACTGTAGCTTGGTTTTCATCCTTCCGTTCCTGTATAGTACTGCTGCTGCACTTATTTTTCCTTCCATACATGAGCCATCAGTGAACACTTTTGCATCTGGGTCATGTTCTGCATCCGCTATTGCACTGTCAATGTCAATGGCAACCTTGGTTTTGACATTTGGTTTGCATCTTGTGTCGAAGTGTACCGCCTTGATGGTTTCGATGATCTGTGATTTGATGTTGTATCTGTGCATGAGATCATGCAGTGGGGTTGGGTGCCATTTTACTAGTCTGCTTGTGGTGTTTGCAACTGGTTTGTGTAGGGGGTGTGTTGCTGGTAGTGTTGCAAGGTGGATGGCAGCTTGTTGTCAGTGTTTGTCAATCAGAAGGTTGAATGGGATTAGGTTTGCCATAACTTCTAGTGTGTCAGTTGCAGTGGTTTTCATTGTCAGTACTTTACACTCCCCCACATATTCCTATCAGACTTCTAGGAGTCTGAGTTTTCCAATAGGAGTCCAATCAGAATCCAAGTTTTCCGATCAGAATGTATCTTGATAACAATGTACTTTTGTTTCCAAGATATTCCTAGCAAATTCTGAGTACATTCCTATGCAATTCCAACATGCAGTCGGAATACCACATTTCGGAAGACTTAACTTGGCAAGTGCTTACAAAATAAATGGGTAGAGCAGGGATTGAACCATGGACCTTGGAATATAAATCACATGACAACCAAACATGTGCTCAACCAGTTGAGCCACAGGAGAATTAATGAATTTGTAATATAATGTCCATTTAAAGCACTTAGGGATAGTTCACTATTGAAAAAAAAAAAACCCCCCCATGCAAATGCATGGGGGACAATTGATTATACTATTTAATTATACAATTTAAAACTGAAAAACCCACCCCCCCGCAAAACGTGGGGGAGGGGGTGGTGGTGTGTCGCTGCTGTCTCGTTGTCGCCCCTTCCCCTCGCCCCTCGACTCCCCTCCCTCTCGTCTCCATCGTGCTGTCCCCCCGTCGTCCTCCTGTTTCCCCCCCTCCCCGTCGTCTCCCCTCCCCGTCGTCGTTCCACGCACCGTCCACCCCACGAGCAGTTGCTCATGAGGCTGGAGGTGCGTGGTGCGTCATCTGTCGTCCTTGGGGTTGTTGTCGTCGTCCTTGTCGTCCCCGCGCTCTCACACCCCGTATTCACCCCGCGAGCAGTGGCTCACGGTGGTGGTGGGGGTTGCTGGTTGTTGTCGGTGTCGTGGGGGTCTTGGGTGGCGTGCCATCGTGACGTGGCAGCGTTGGCGTGGTCTCGCGTCCATTCCTTGTTACGAACCTGGAAAACAAAAGATATACATTAGCTAGTTTATTAAAAGAAACGAGAAAAAAAAAATTACTGTCCCAAACGACACAATTACGTCGTTTGGGTGGTGTGCCGTTGTGACGTGGCGGCGTTGGCATGGTCTCGCGTCCGTTCCTTGTTACGAGAACCTGAAAAAAAAAAAGATATACATTAGTTAGTTGATTAAAAGAAACGAAAAAAAAAAATTACTGTGGGCCCAAACGACACGATTGCGTCGTTTGGGCGTGGCGGCGTTGGCGTGGTCTCGCGTCCCGTCCCTTACGTCGTTTCCAGTAGATGAGAACCTGAAAAAAAAGAAATACAATTAGTCAAATTACAAAAACAAGAAATAAAACAAAAAAACTTACTAGTGGCCCAAACGACGTGAATCGTCGTTTGGGCCGCGTTGTGTGTCATGTGGCTTGTTTGCGGAGGCGGTGGTCGTTGTGGGAGTGTCGGGTGATGTGGTTGGGGTTGTGGGAAGAGGGGGGAAGGGGGGGAGGCCGTGGTTGCCGTTGATGGTGGTGGTAGGGAGTGATGAGCTGGCAAGGTGTGGTGATGCGGCTATGTGCTTTGTCATCACACCCGCGGGAATGGTATGTAGTGCAGTAAGAGCACTGACCTACAATGGATACTTAGTCTAGTGGTTTTATTGTCACTGTATTCTTATGTAATCAACTCAGAGGTCCCGGGTTCAATTCTGCTGTGCATGTTTACTTTTTCTACTATTAATTAATAAGCAAGGCTGCTATTATTCCTATTGGAATCCTATGTTGTCCAATGTCTTTGCATAACCTCGGAATATTCCTATGAATTCCTATGGTCGAAAATTCCTGGGAAATTCCGATGTTCTGATCGGATTCTGATTGGACTGCATTGGACTGGACTTGGACTGAACCTGCCATTTCATGTCAATTTGGCTGGTAAAAATGACATCGGAATATGTGGGGGAGTGTAAAGACCTCTTCATTGTGCCCATTATCATGATTGCAGCTCATCTCTTATTGATGATAGTTTCTTCACTATTGCTTGGTTTGCTCTGCAGTCCTTCATTCTTTTGCCTACATTCTGCTGTGGTGTGAGGAAGATGTCCATGGCATATAACATATGGGGGACTGCAATGGCAAGGTATAGTTGCCGTATGTATCTTACGTTCATTCCTCGGGATGTCTGGGATAGTCTCCCAAATTGGATTAACCAGTCTTGTCCTTTTGTGATTGCCGCTGCGCACTGTGATTTCTAGTTCAGCTTGTTATCTACCATTACTCCTAGGAATCTTGCTGTCTCTTTCGATGGTATGCATTGGTTTCCTAGCACTAGGGCTCGTCTTGGCATTGGTATCCATTTTTGGGGGTTTAGCGGGTGTGGGGCTAGTTTCTTTGTGATATCGAGTAGCTGGAATTTTTTGATTCTGAATTCACAATTGTGGTCTTTGGCCCATTCGAATATGCCTCCAATTTGGTTCATGATGTTTTGTAGTTTTTCATGTGTTTCACAGAAGTCTTTGCCAGTGACTATTACCACTGCATCATCTACAAATAGTAGTATCCATTCACCTGTCCTGAGAACTGGGATTTTTAGTAGGTCAGCATTGTATATCAGATAGCATATTCCTGAGAATGGGTCTCCCTGGTCCAGGCCATTCAGTACAGCAAATGTCATCATTTGGTAGTCATCAAAGGATAGGGTGGTGTGTCAGTTATCGAGGCATCTCTTCATCCATTCTGTGTACTCCTGTGGTATGCCTCTTTTTCTCATGTTGTGTATGAGTTGGTTGACATCTACACTGGGGAATCCACCTTTAATGTCAAGGAATAGGGTTGATATGACTTGCCCTTTGCGCCATGCATCTTTTATGGTCTTTGCTAGCAGGTGTATGGAGTCAGTCATGGTGCATCCTGGTCTTGCTCCAAAGTGGTTGGCTGGGAGTATATTGTGCTTCTTGCACATGGTGACGATATTGTCTGTCTGGCAGCTATTGAGCAGGCAGGCCATTCCATTGGAGAGCACTATTGGGTGCCATGCTGCTGGGGACGTGTAATCTGGTTTTCCTGGTTTTTTCAGGATTAGGGTTTCTGTATGCACCCACTCCTGTGGATAATATTTTAATGTGTTAGTGGCTCAAAAGAGGGGGCCTAGATGCGGGACGAGTTCTTCTCTGGCATGTACTAGCACCGAATTTGGTACCATTCTGCTTCTGGTCACTTTGTACAGCTTCATCTTCTTGATTGCTTGGTGTATCTGTTCATCAGCGACATTTGTGAACTTCCATCATGGTGGCAGATATTGATAGTCCTGTGGTATTGATGTTGGCATTGGGTTTGGCAGTGGAAAGAAGGTCTCATAGAAGGTTTGGTCTTTGCTGCTATTGTCTACTGCTTCTCTTATCACTCTTTTTGTCACTGGGTCTTTGACTTGTAGTGTTGGTATTCTAGATTTTCCTGCATCAGTTGCCGGTGATGTCACCAATCTACTTGCCTGCCATATACTGGATTGTTCCAGCCCCTCTAACCATTCTACCCAGTGTTCTGCTTTTGCTGTTCATATCTTTTCCAAATAGTGATTGTGTTGGCATTGGTATTCCTCATGTACTGGGTGTTAGTTGTTTTGATGGTGGTATTTTGATTGTCCTCCAAGTTGTTGCATTTTTTTCTTCTCGTTTGCTAAATCTTTTGACCACCACCTCTTTGAGTATGGGCTTGGTGTTGTCAGTTTGACATGTTTCTTAATTGCATCTTGTATCATTTCATTCAGAGCTTTGAGCTTGCCCTCAAATTCTTGTACTGTTTCTATTTCTGTTGGTGGGGGAAAGTTAGCGAGGTTGTCTTTCAGTGTTTTTACCAACTCTGTCCAGTTGGTCAGTCTGAAGTTCTGTCTTGGTTTCCATGCTGTCTTCAGCACGTGTATGTCGATTTGCGTGATGATTGGGTAGTGGTCAGTTTTTATTGGTTGCTTTGCATCATCGGTGTTGCATTTTATTACCGTGTCCATGAGTTCCTCTGTGCAGAATACGTTGTCAACCCAGGTATGGTTGCCTGTGCTGTGTGATCATAATGTTGGTATGTGTGGGGGAAGTGCCATCTTCATATTGTGTCGTCCTAGCATGTTGAGCAGTGGTTGTGTTAGGTCCAGGTTTTCCTTTGTGAATAGGTGTATGTTTCGGGGTTTGTCCCATAGTGGGTGATGTGGGTTGAAGTCCCCCATCCACATAGTGTGTAGTGGGTTCACTGTGTGTCTCTGTCTTTATAAATCTCGCATGAATGTGAATATGTGTATTAGTGCGCCATTATTGTCTCCATCGTTGTAAACATTGATGATGCATAGCATACCAAATTCACCTTGTATTTTGATTGTGGTGATGTTTGGGTGTTTGAAATTGATTTGTTTCCATGCATCCATCAAGAGGTCAGCATTAATGAGGATGATAGATCTTGTTCTGTCTGGGTGTTTTTGATGCATGTGGGGGTATATCGTTGTCCAGTTTTTATTAGCTCACATATGGCCTTTAAAATCAATGTATGGTTCTTGTACTACACACACATCATAGGTGTTTCATTTCAGGCTTTGTAGTAGATCAAGCTGGCTTAGGAGGGATTTGTTGACATTTTGTTGCCAGATTTGTAGCAGTCTCTGGGTTACTTCCTGTTCTTGGTTTTCAGACATATTTGAGGGGGGAGGGTTCCCTGTTCATTCCTGCTCCCATTTGTGGTTCTGTGTCTTGTTCATACATGTCCATGTCTCCCCATGGTGTGTTTTGTTGTATTGGGTTGCATCTTTGGTTTTGTTGGTGCTGGCCATTTGTGTGTGTGTTGTTGATATAGGTGTCTAGCATCATCTGTGTTGGCTTTGTGGGCCATCTGTTATCTTGTGGTCTGTTGTATAGGCTGGGGGGTCTGCCATGTCATTGTACAGTATGCCAGTCATCCATGAATCTTTGTTGGTTCCTTTGGCCTTTGGGGTGTGCATTCCATCCTGTGTTCTGTTGATGTTGGTGGTTTTGGTGTTGGTATTGGTGATGATGTTGGTAGTCTGTGGTTGTATCTGGCTCATTTAGTAATTTCCACATGTGTGGTATAGCAGTTGGGAAGAATTTGTACTTACTCTCTGGGATGTGCACTTGGATCTTTTCCTTCTCTGCTTTGAATGTTGGGCAATTTCTGTCAGCTGCTCCATGTCCCTTGGCTCCTGTACCTGCACAGTTGGTGCAGCAGAGTGATGCTGTGTCTGTGATTATGCACTGTACCATTTGGTGCTCTCCACCACATCGTGCACAGGTATCTGTGTTTGCTTTGCAGTCAGGTACATAGTGTCTGAATTTCTGGCATCTTATGCATCTTTGTGGTTTGGTTAGCATTTTATGTATGTTCACATGTTTTCCCTCCATGAACATGCCATATTCGATTGCTGTATTCACCCCATTATGTTCATTGAAGCTGAATACTATGTGGGCTACCTTTTGGTTGCTGGTTCGCAGGTGTGTCAGTTTGATGTATTTTGAATTGTCTATAGCATTAGTACTTAATGTGCTGTCCTCTTCTACCTTAGCATGTGCATAGCTGGATCCTGCATTGAAGGTCGTGGGGATGAACTCAGCTATAATGTAGTATAGTTTGTTTTGCACATTGGATGTGCCGACATAGTTTGTTATGAAGGCATTTTGTATGTCTGTCTGTTTTATCCAGATTGCTGCATCTCTGGTGTTCAATTGGTAGAGTACATTCCCATTGCATAGTTTGTTTGCTCCAATGAAAGTCATCTCCAGTGGTTTATCAGCTGCTGCAATCCCCATGAGGTCGAGGGCCATGTTTGCTTTTGCTATGAGGTCTTTTTCTGTGAGGGATTCTAGTACGTTGTCAGTGGCATTTGGATCTTTTTGAATCAGTATCTGCTTATTGGTTATTTCTCCCCTTGTTATGACCAATGCATGTGCTGGGGGGATTTGTTGTTGTGTTATTGTTGCATACATTGCATTCTGATGGGTGTGATGGGGTGTCGTTGCTGTGTTTGCATTCTCATTTATGTCAGTGAGCTATTTGTTCTGCTGACTCTTGGAAACTGTCCGTGAGGTTGACCATTTTTCCTGTTATTTCCTTTGCCACTCCAGTTATGTGTTCTACAGTGTCTTGCATGGTTTCTACATTGGCTTCTTGGAGTTGATTTTTGATTGATGCAGTGATTTTGGTGGCCATCTGGTGTGAGCTAGCTTTGGCCAATAGGAGTGCAACTGCTCTTATCCCATCTGTTAGGGTTCTTGGCATTCTTAGGTTGACAGCTGCATGTCTGAACTGTAGTAGTACACGAGATAAAGTCTGCAAATCAATGGGTTTACTGGGGACTAGATATTCTTTTGCCATCAGGAATGTGATGGCCTGTTCTTTTGTTTGCACATCGGTGTTCATTCTGTCTGCATTTTCTAGCTCTTTTGTGGTTTCTTGGTTGTTGTTGCACTGGATTTTTGTCTTGTTTGTGTGGTTGTGGGTCCAGCAGGTTGAGACATGGTTCTATGTACATTTATAGCTCTGGAACATGTGGTTTTATGCTATTCTCTACTTTATGTTCTGCCTCCTCTCCTCCTTTGGTTCTTGAACCATGGGAGTTTTTTCGAGATGGTGGCAGTACAAAGTCAAGAGTGCTCAGCTAATAATTCTCCTGTGGCTCAACTGGTTGAGCACAGTGTTTGGTTTGTCACATGATTACTTTATCATGAGGCCTTGAGTTCAATCCTTTCTCTGCACCAATTAATTTTGTAGGCAACTGAGGAACTTCAGGACTTGAAGTTTGACTTGACTTGACTTTCTACTGTTGTATACTGTAAGTTTATTAAACTAAACCTGCATAACTTGGAGTCTGGAATAACTGGAATCTGGTTGGAATAACTGGATTCCAGAGAGTCTGATCAGAATAGGTGGGGGAGTGTAAATTACAGGGCTCCAACACCAGTCGATCAAGGAAAATATATTATTTGGATATCTGTATGACACTGATCATTACAACAATCTGATTGAATGTTGTGCCTTGAAGCCTGACCTTGAGGCACTGGAGGGTGGCAATGCTACTGAAATTGGCGACAAGCTAGCAATTTCAACATTCTCATTTTTTGTTGGCATACCTGCTGAATTATTTTTAGAGGTGTTAGTCTGTCAGGAGGACAAAAATTGAGGTAAAGTTGTGGACCTAACTCTCGGTATCCTGTTATTCTCACTCACTTCACAGAGTTATGCTGGCTCGAGCCATTTATGCAAGAACAAAACATGTCCTGCTTGATGATCCATGCAGTGCCATTGTATGCCTATCAAATTATTTATGACTTTTTTTTACCAACTTGAATATTGTTTAGGATAGCTACACATCAAGATTCATGGATGAACAGCTTTTCCTTGGACCTCTGCTGGCAAACCACACCATTGTCCATTTTTTTTATCATACACTGCATGCCTGTCGATATCCAGATGAGTTTTCTAGATTCTTGTTATGCATCACCTCAAACTTGTTCTTGCGGGTGCTTTGTATCTGGTTTACATGCTTGATGGTCAGATTGATTTTCAAGGGATGGTTAGTGACCTTTGTGCCCAAGGAATACTCAATGACATTGTCACCCATAGTGCTGGTACTGAATCCTTCAAGGCTGAACTAGTCACAACAGAAACACATAAGGAGGAAGACACCACAAAGTTAGCAAAGGATGCCCAGAAACTATGCAAACTTGTTGAGGATGAACACTGAATTAGGCAGTGTCAAATGGTTGATCTACAAGAGTTACATCAAGTCTTCATATGCACCATCTGTTTTCATCTATTCTTCTTTGCTCATCAACCATAGGTCATACTGGATTTGGGGTTATCTCACAGTTCTTGTTGTCATTAACCAGGTTCTGAGTGTCAGTGAAAAGCTCTGGATAAAGGTGACTGAATTCTAGTCAAGACACAATATTCAGTCTAATTATTGTGTAGGTCTGGGGCAATGCTTATGGTGTTGAAGGAAGTGCTCAGCCTCTTTCCACCTATACCTTGGGGTCATTCATGATGTCGGGACATGAGATGGGCCAAAGTTATGAATATCTATCTTTTATACAGTGTTCCATCCTCTCATCCTCTCATTCCATGGGGATCCATTGGCCCAATGCCATGAAACACCCTTTGTTTTATATCAGTATTTACGTGCTAATCGGGTTGTTAAATGTACTGATTGGTATCTTTGCTGCAATCACACAATACACAGGTGGTTATAGAGCATTGCATGTTCTGTTCAGGTGTGTTACTCTTATTCATTGTACCTTCATCATAACCAATCTTGAGTAGGCAGCTTCTAATGACCATGGTGCGAGCAACTTTCCAATTCCATGATACAACACTACATGGTCAGTCATTACTTTTGTTCATTCCACCATATGGGAATTTATGTGTTGTTCAACAGGTCATATACTCAATTGGTTTGGAAAGGCAGGTTTCATGGAATTCATGAATGAATTATTGTCCATCCTGATGGTGCAATGAAGGACATCAAACTATTGACTCCTCATTAGTGAAGTCCCTGCAGTCAGTTAACTCATCTCTTGCAGCTTTCTTTGCATCCATCATCACCATTGTCACCACAGCAAAACCTAAGGCAGTGGGTATGGCAGTTGACAGTGCCTGAATCAGCAATTATGTAATATTACCTTTAACAAAGAATCATCACCTGACCTTCCCACAATACAAGCCTAAGAATAGTGATGGATATGTTCCCACCACCCCGATTACCACCTGATCACCATCTCCCATGGTTGATCAACACGCACCAGTCTCAGCTAATGTTGTGCTCATCATCCCCGATGATGAGCATGCCATTCCACTCATTCCTGGCCCTTTCCCATCGCTTTTTTTGCCAGATAACACTTATGTATGTACATATAGTGTTAATAAGCAGTTGTTTTTGCTTTTACAGCTATATTTAACCCATAACAAGCACTCTCCCTGGTTGAGGGGAGGAGGGGGTCTCTTCTCTTCATTTGGGGGTGTCTGTAACACATGTATATGGCTGTATATTCATATTAATAACTAAATACATGAATGGGGAGGGTGCTGTATGAGATGGGAAGGGGGGAAATGGGGAGAAGTGACAGAATGAGGAGAGGGGGTACCATCTACTGGGATTGTACACTGTTACAATTTTCCTTGTAACTCATGGAACCCGACACACCCGACGATCCCCTCCAGACAGGAGGCACCCCTTGACTCATGCCTGTGGCATGTCCTTGACACCAGACACACGCACGATGCATGCCGACTGCATGCATTCGATCCCCTTCCCATGGAAGGCACCCTTGACACATGGTGACTCCATGCACCCGAACCCATTCCCACACATGCTGTGATACGACAGCCCCTTGACATGAGGTCTGTGACATCGGACGCCTCATGCTATGCATGAGGCTTATTGTTTCTATTCATACCTGATACGCATCCACCTTTCCGATTGGACGATAAGGACCTTCCTACTAGTATAAGTACTGTGACTTGTAGTAGGGATGTCCTTAGTTTAGATCTAGGCAATTAACAGCCTTAACTTGCAACTCGTGAACTTACTCAAAACCACTAAGGAAGCCCCTTAGTGCGTGAACCTGAATGACTCTATGCAGAAGCCCTGCTAGAGTGCACTACCTATCTTACGTCGGATGCTCCGAGTAAGACTAGTGCCGAACGACTCATCGAGGAAGCACCTCGTCGAACAACATCGACTAGATCGAGTGGTTGAGGCTTCGCCCTTAACATAAGATCTAAACTATCAGCTAGCCCACCTACCTAGGTGTAGGCAATACGTCTCGATACACACCACAGCGACCTAAGTCTAGACAAACCCCAGACCGACCACCAAGAGAAGCGGAACCACAGCCAGGTTCATCTTGGTACCGATACAACAGAAGACTAGTCTGTTACTCGACCCCAGCACAGCATTGGTTCTATGGATCAACCGACAGACAACGAGGAGATTTCCTCACTGACGAAGACTTTGAACAACCGCACGCACCCCCATCCAAAACATCCACCCGCTTCTTAACAGATGAAACCGACGACCTCTATAACGAGATGTCCAAACCCGCAACCACACCGATGACATCCGTGAAGGACATTCGAATCCGATCACCAACAGACTTCTCAGGAGAGCGGACCAAGACCGCCAAGTTCCTGCAGGAGATAGACCTATATGACCAGGTCTATGACACAAATGACAAGAAGATTATCTTCATGCTGTCCTTCATGAATGGAGGGACAGCAGCTGCCTGGGCACAGGCATTTGTCAACCAACACCAGTCCAAGGGACTCAGTGAATACGGAGACTTCCGACAGAAGGTCTTAGAGGCCTTCTCACTGATCGATGATGCCAGAACGGCAAAGACAGAGATCAAGAATCTCAAGCAAGGTTCAGGGAACCTTGAAGAATATGTGGCGAACTTCTGCATCCTGAAAGACAGGACAGGAATCACAGAAGATGCAGCCATGATTGAGTACTTCATGGATGGACTGCACCCCAAATTACTGAAGAGGGTACACACGATGGAAACGGTACCCAACACTCTTGAGGGCTGGATAAAGGCAGCCTCGAAATACGAAGGCCAATGGAAACGGGCCATGGCAATCCTGGGGAAGTCCAGGCAGAACCAGAAGATGAAGGAAACAACGAAGAAAGGACAGCCCTCTCTTGACATCAACCGACTGACGAACCAAGAACGTGTGGAACACCTCCAAAAAGGATTGTGTTTCATCTGCCACCAACCTGGACACCGATCGTCCGACCACAAGGATGGAAAAGACCCCACCCAGATGGGGTCAGCGCCTCCTCCTTACCGAAACCATTTCACCCAGAAAAAGACTGGGGTGGACACCTACCAGAAGATCTGCACAATGCTGGATGAACTAGACGAAGAAGAAAAGGAACGAGCCCTCAACCTCATGGAGGAATTGGGTTTTTAGAGCAGCAGCCTGATATGACACCAGTCACCGCTGAAATTTCCATAGGGTCTGTACTCTTAGCTACCATGAATAGACAATCTATGCACCTGTCTATTCGGGTAGCTGAGTCAGACAACAGAAAAGACGTCGCAACGAATGCGCTCCTCGACTCTGG
The DNA here is from genome assembly GCA_026075535.2 of Tricholoma matsutake. NCBI lineage: Eukaryota > Fungi > Basidiomycota > Agaricomycetes > Agaricales > Tricholomataceae > Tricholoma > Tricholoma matsutake. The sequence goes on from AP026538.1 coordinate 17,389,667, forward strand.
AGCAGGAGGAGTCTTTATTGACTCAAAATTCATTGAACAAGAAGGGATCAAGACATATCCCTTGGGCTACACCATCCGGGCCACAAACGTCGATGGAACTCTGAACAGGCAGGGAACGATCACGAGATACGTGAGGGGAAGGCTCCACATCAATGGACGGAGCTACCCAATGAAATACCTAGTCGCTGGACTAGGCAAGGAATCGGTGATCCTGGGCCTGTCATGGCTATGGGAGGTGAACCCGATTATCGATTGGATGAAAGGAACTCTTGAGTTCCGAGACGAAGAACGACGGGCTCAAATCCAACGGATCTTGGAGAAGACAAGAAGAGCCAAACGAGCCCTCCTGAACACCCTAAAGCTCCCCAGGGTCGACACTGAAAGGGAAGCACCCAACAACAAACTGGCACGAATTCGACGCATCGTGGCCAAAACAAGACAAAGGCTCTCTGAAGAGAAGGAGAGGAGCCTCACCCGAGCCAAAGTGGCTGTGGCAAAAACCAGGGAGAGACTCTCCAAAGAAAGGCAGAGAAACCTTGCCCGAGCCTGATTGGCCATGGCAAAAATGAAGGAAAGGCTTTCTGAGAAGAAAGCAAAAGAGCTGAATTCAGTCCAGAAAGCCGTCGCAATGACCAGGACCAAGGGCACTCCTAAAGAAGACAGGAACCTCGAAGCAGCAAGACGTGCCATTGCCAAAACCCGAGAAAACCAGAAGAAAAGACAACTGGAGAAGGGAAAGAACAATGAATGCGACAGGACACAACAAATTGTGCAAAAGATGAAAGAACTGCTAACCTCCACAGGGGAGGGAAGTACTGGCAAAAGGAACATGAAAATGACACTATGGAACAGGATAAACAACCCTCAACAAGGGACTACCCCGACCCACAATATTAGGACCCCAGATCATGGTACCACCAATGCTGAAGTACCTATGCCCAGGGAGACTCCCCCTCAAGTGAAGGTCGAGGAGATACCTGATGAAGAATTACTGGCAGACACCCGCATGGAAATACAAGCAATGGAAGAGACCTATGAACAAGATGCAACAGACCTCTTGATTGCATATGTACGAGGAGAACCAGTCATTGGCATATTTGAACTGCCAGAAGAACCACCCCTCACCAGGGAGCACCGAGGACCGACCCATAAGTACATACGGAAAATGAACACGATCTCCAGGATCACAAAGGCCAAAGACTCCCTGCGATACATATTCTCGAAGAGCGCATGGATCAGAGCAAAGACATCCATTTCCCAGCGACTCGTGCATGAACAGGATGAGGGAAAAGAGGCCAGCAAGCAAACCCTGGACGACCTACTGCCACCAGAATACCAGAAATACAGACAGGTATTCGAAAAGGCCGCATCTGAATGATTCCTGGAGTCAAGACCATGGGATCACGCAATTGACTTGAAGGAAGGCTCTGTACTGAAGGATTGCAAAGTCTACCCACTGACACCAAAGGAACAAGAGAAACTCAACGAGTTTCTAGACGAAAACCTGGAGAAAGGATACATCCGACCGTCGAAATCACCCATGGCATCCCCATTCTTCTTCATGTTGAAGAAGGACTCTGACGCTCTGCGACCTTGTCAAGACTATCGCTATCTGAACGAAAGAACGATCCGGAACAACTACCCCCTGCCACTGATTGGAGACCTCTTGGACAAGCTGAAGGGAGCGAGATTCTTCACGAAACTTGATATTCGATGGGGATATCATAACGTACAGATAAAGAAAGGAGACGAGTGGAAGGCAGCATTCAAGACTAACCGAGGGCTATTTGAGCCAATGGTGATGTTCTTTGGGCTGTGCAACTCACCGGCAACATTCCAGGCCATGATGAACAATCTCTTCTGAGATATGCTAGATGAAGGATGGCTCGTCATCTATATGGATGACATCCTAATCTTCTTGAAGACGGAAGAAGAACACCGGATAAGGACCGAAAGGGTCCTCGAACGACTATGGCAATGCAATCTCTACCTGAAAATAGAGAAATGCAAATTCAATGTACAGGAAGTCAACTTCTTGGGCATGATCATCAGGCCCAACGAACTCGCAATGGACAACACGAAGCTGGCTGGGATCAAGGACTGGCCCATGCCAAAGACAGTGAAGGATGTAAGATCCTTCCTAGGATTTGGGAACTTCTATTGAAGATTCATTGGACACTTCGCGGATCTGGCCAGACCGCTGAATGATTTGACAAAGAAGAACCAAAAATTCGAATGGATGAATGGCTGCCAGCAGTCGTTTGATGCGCTGAAAAGGAAATTCAACGAAGCCCCAGTACTGCTGATGCCAGACGCAACGAAACCATTTGTGGTGGAATCTGATGCCTCGAAATTTGCGACAGGCACAGTACTCAGACAACAGGATGCCAACGGAGACTGGCACCCATGCAGCTATATCTCACATTCTTTCAATGAAGCCGAAAGAAATTACGAGATATATGACAGGGAACTACTGGGAGTGATCTGAGCGCTAGAGACAGGGAGACACTACCTACAGGGGACACAGTTCCCTGTGACAGTACTGTCCGATCACAAGAACCTGACGTACTTCCATCAGCCACAAAAACTAAACTGATGACAGGCTAGATGGGCCATTTACTTGTCACAATTCGACCTGAAGCTACAACATGTACCAGGATCACAGATGGTACAATCTGACGCCCTATCGAGGAGAGCAGATCACATAGCTGAAGAAGACACCGATAACGAGGACAAGACCATCCTCGCTGACAAACTGTTCATCAAAACAATCAACACTGAGCTCCAGGGAGCCCTGGTCTCAGCAATAATGAAGGATGACCTCATAAATGAAGCTTTACAAGCCCTGAAGAACAATGGAACTCCCCCAATCAAGTCTGCATTGGAGGACTGGAAATTCGAAGACAGCCTGCTCTTTTTCAAAGACAGGTGCTATGTGCCACAGGATGAAACCCTCCGCCAAGCAATCATATGGAAATACCATGATAGCATCACAACAGGACACCCTGGACAATGGCAGATGATTGAACTGATCCGACGAGACTACTGGTGGTCAGGAATGGCCAACTTCATCAAGAAGTACGTCAAAGGCTGCGCAAAGTGCCAGCAAATGAAAGTGAATACACACCCGACAACCCCACTGCCAACACCGATATCATCCAATGCCAGCAGACCATTCGAGCTGGTAACGACAGATTTTATCATGGACTTGCCAATGATAAATGGATTTGACTCAATCATGGTTGTGGTAGACCATGGTCTTACGAAGGGGGTAATTTTTATCCCTTGTGCGAAGACGATCGATGCACTTGGCACCACAGACCTCTACCTGCACCATGTGTACACAAGATTTGGACTCCCCAGAAGAATCATCTCAGACAGAGACCCTCGATTCACATCCAAACTCTTCCGAGAACTCGGACGACTGCTCAGAATCAAGCTATCCATGAGCACTGCCTATCACCCCCAGACCAATGGAGAAACGGAGCGAGTAAACCAAGAACTAGAGGTTTACCTCCGCATGTTCTGTTCGAACAAACCAGAAGATTGGGAGTGTTATCTCCCAACAGCAGAATTTGCGCATAACCAGAAGACGCACTCCGCAGTAAAACATTCGCCATTTTACTTGATGATGGGATATCAGCCACGTGCTATCCCCACCCCATACGAAAAGACGAACGTGCTGGCCACTGAACAGAGAATCCAAGAACTTCTCTCTGCGAGAAGGGAAGCTCTTGCCGCACATGAACTAGCCAGACAGGCTATGGCTGCCCGAACAAAAGGGCGATACAAACCCCTTGGAGAACAAGTATGGCTTGACTCCAAGAACCTGAAGATTGGCTACCCAATGAGAAAACTGGCGCCAAAACGAGAAGGGCCCTTTGTGATTGAAGATGCCTTGTCGAGAACGACATACCGATTGAAACTGCCGCCGAGATGGAAGATCCACCCAGTATTCCATGTGGCTTTACTCACGTGATACCATGAGAATGACACTCATGGGCGAAACTTCCTGACTCCACCACCCGACCTTGTGGAAGGAGAAAACAAATATGAGGTGGAAGTGATCATTGCACACAAGAAGCACAGCAAGACACACCATTACCTCATGAAATGGGTTGACTACCCGACATCCAAAAATACATGGGAACCCGAATCAAACCTGAAGAATGCCCCCGAGATCCTGACAGCATATAAGAAGAGGTACCACCTCTGACGAGAACCCAAGAAACCCCCACTATCTGAACCGAACCCCAGCCAAATGACACCCCTGATACCCCCCCCCCAAACGACGATTGACCCACTGAACGTTGACACCCTTCACATTCACCCCCACCCCCTCCCCTATGACAAAGAACAAATGCGAGAAGAACATGGCGACTGGACAACGAGTCATTGACCAGTCACCAAGAACGAACAGACTGCCAGGGCAACCCTCCTGGGAATGCCTGCACGGAATCACATTCTGGATAAACAAAGACGACTGGATAAAAAGAATATCCTCGACTTGCCTGAGATGCTGCCTCTATACACGGAGGAGCACAAAGATGGATTTGGCCTGGGTAAAAGCACAATTCAAAGAATGGTGCTTCGAGGGAGAATTAGATGGCGGCGACTATTTCCCTGAAGAATTCGTTATCGACTGGGATGGTCTGACCCCAGGCAGGAGACCACTAGTGGGAATTGGCCCACTACTGTGGAATGACCTTCAGTGGAACACCCACTATGACGAAGAAAGCAGATTTGAGCTGGCAAGGCAGCTCTTATTCGGACGACATGGAGAACTGGGGACACTGCTGCGTTCCAGCCGACACCCCCACACATCGACACCCCTGACCACTGAGCACAACTAGGTGCAAACCGATCATCCGCAAAGACGTTAAACTACCGATCGTCCACAAAGACGTTAAACTACCGACCGTCTGCAGAGACACTAAACTACCGAGCATCCACAAAAATGTAAAACTATGGTGATTGCCCTTGATACTGCACAGACCCTACAGACCCCTCCCCTTCTGATGACACCACCGACTCCTTGACACTGCTACCTAGGGCAGTGTGAACCAGAAGAACCCGATCATGGTCCGAGTTCAGACATGAATTATTCCTCCATCGTACCCCTCGACCCCGACCTACCCACATAACCAGACCACGCCTGATCAGACCACGAAGGAGAGACAAAGATTTAGGTCGAAGTGTGGAACTTTCAACCATAGTGGGGGGGGGGTAATGTTACAATTGTCCTTGTAACTCATGGAACCCGACGCACCTGACGATCCCCTCCAGACAGGAGGCACCTCTTGACTCATGCCTGTGGCATGTCCTTGACACCAGACACACGCATGATGCATGCCGACTGCATGCATTCGATCCCCTTCCCATGGAAGGCACCCTTGACACATGGTGACTCCATGCACCTGAACCCATTCCCACACATGCTGTGATACGACAGCCCCTTGACATGAGGTCCGTGACATCGGATGCCTCATGCTATGCATGAGGCTTATTGTTTCTATTCATACCTGATATGCATCTACCTTTCTGATTGGATGATAAGGACCTTCCTACTAGTATAAGTACTGCGACTTGTAGTAGGGATGTCCTTAGTTTAGATCTAGGCAATTAACAGCCTTAACTTGCAACTCGCGAACTTACTCGAAACCACTAAGGAAGCCCCTTAGTGTGTGAACCTGAACGACTCTATGCAGAAGCCCTGCTAGAGTGCACTACCTATCTTACGTTGGACGCTCCGAGTAAGACTAGTGCCAAATGACTCATCGAGGAAGCACCTCGTCGAATGACATCGACTAGATTGAGTGGTTGAGGCTTCGCCCTTAACATACACTATCTACAGCTAGAAAAATGTATGTGGAGGGTATATGGATGTATGTAGAAGCAAGGACTGATGTTGGGAGAGCTGGGGAAGTAGGTGCCCAGACACCCTACTCCATTTGCCCACCTCCAAAAAGGTGACGTCCTTGTCGCCACAGAAAAAAGGAAAATGCAAAACAATAAGTAGGAATAATATAAACAAAAGAATTCTATGGTTGGTATCAGAAATAAAGTAGAGAAAAACTCAACAAGGGGGTCTCCATCCCAATGCCTGAAGGGCCCTACTCAAATCTGCAAGTTGGGGGTCTTGATCCCAGTCTAGACTCAGAACAGGAGGAGCAGGTGCAGGTGCTACTCCACAGGGCACAATAATGACAGGTCTTCCTGGTCTGATACTGGAGGGATGACATTGGGTGATAAAAGGTTGGGTGGAACGAAAGAAGGCAGAGCTAAATTTAAAAAATTTCGAGATGGAAAATATTGCAGGGGGGCTCATCATCGTCTCGTCCATCGTCATAGCATTCCAAATGGCTGTACACAGGCATTCCATAGACACGAGAGGTCTTGGGGGAGCAAGGGCATGGTGGGGAGGGACTCAGCATCTTCGGCCCAGTCTAAATGTGCAGGAGGTAGCAAAATGGTTTGTTTAGGGTCAAGCAGGGGCAAGCTGGGGTGTACAGGTGGAGACAAGGGCCTAGACAGTGAATGGGGGGTGTTGAAAGGTGTCGACGGCCTCGTTAGTGATGCAGAGGGGGTACAAGATGTAGGTGGCAGTGAGACGGCTTGTTTCTGGGGGTTTGGGGGTGAGCAGGGTCATTGGGACGCAGCTGGTGGCGAAATGGCATGTTTTTGGGGTTCCTGAGGCAAGCAGGGGGGATGGGGCAGGACTTGGGGGTGTTCTGAGGGTTCAGGTAGGGTATTTTGTCATTTCAGAGCTGTGGGCCATGGTCCAGAAGGGGGCAGAGGAGGGGATATGGCCGTTGTTGATAGATGCATTGTTGATGATGTGGCAGGCCGCATGGATGCGTAAGGCATATTCATGGGCTGTTGGTGCATAGCAGGAGCAGGGGGAGCAAGCAGGGGGGGGGACAGGGGGGTGTAGCTGGGTGTACAGGTCACTGTTGGAGGTCCTGGGGCTGGCATAGTTGCATTGTCAAGCTTGCGACACGTTCAGGTGAACGCATCCATGCGACTTCACATAACGGCGTTTCCTGGGCTGTGGATGGGCTCTGTGCATCGTTTAAAGCTGTAGCAACATTTGATGAGGTCGTAGAAGTTGTCTGTGCACTAGACATGGCCCTAGATGCCATTTTAGGGGCGGTTGTGGCTGGTAACATTGGCATTGGCAGCTGTGGCATGGCAGCGAAACGGCGGGGCTCAGGACATGGGAGGAGGGGCTGGGGAGTCTCTAGGGGTGCTGTAGACTGATTCGGCAAGGTGTTCCGTCGTTTCTGAGGTGCTGGGGGCGGTTTCGGGGCTAGGGACAGAGTGATGGTAGTGGTTGTCGATGTTGTTGGCATCATTGATGGGGCTGATGGGGCCATTGCTATGGGTGACGTGGCTGGTCTGGGGGCTCGTTGGGTGGAGAAGGGCTCAGGAGGTTGGGCTGGGGGCTGTCATCGGTCTGTACTGCTGTCTCACAGGTGTTGCAAAGCTCGACAGACATCCCCACATCATTCAGTAGACATGGCAGCTCGTTGTCATGCACAGTTTGCATGGCAGCGTTGATGGAGGTGGGAGTGGTCTGAGTGCTCATATCCATCGTTTGGTGAGTTGTCGACTCCACTTGTATGCTCTCATTGACCTTGGTCCTCTCGTGTTTCATCTCTCCCATGTTTCTCATTCCTCTGTTCTCCCTTTCTCATACTCGAGCTTGCCCCTTACTTCCTGTTCTTCCTTCCCTTCATCGAGTCCGACTTCATGGCCTTCTCTCCAACCATTTTCATATGCTCGTTCCTCTGCGTGTTTCATATTCTCGAGCTCTTCTTTTCTACCTAGCTTTTTCCCTTCTTCAAGCACAGCATCGCGTCTTTTTTCTTCATCCTCATTAGCCAGATATCTTCCTTCATCATAGCCTTCCTTCCTTCCTGGATCAAAGGCCTTGGTTCTTGCATTTTCCAATAGTTCTTGTATAACACTCTGTAGTAAAGCATTACATATGACAGCTGTTGATGTGGTTGTTACAGGGTTGCAGAAGCATCCAATTTCAGCAAAAGTGCTTAGAGTGGGAATTCGGGAGTTCCTAGGTTCAGGCATGGTGGTAGACAAAGTAATGAAGCCAGAAAACAGACTAGTAGTGCAGTCGAAGGCTGGCGACCAGAGCAACAAATGTGATGACATGAAAATGACAAGAAAGTAAGTAAGAACGGAGATAGCTGAGAACAAACTGAGACTGGCAAAGCAAAGGTGTGAATCGAATCATGCTCTCATCACCAAGATGGAGACATGCCAGGTGTCTCCTCTATAGCAATGGCATTGAGGCCCGGATAGTGATAGGATAAGTGACTATGTACATGTGTGACTGTCTACTGACTATGTGGTCACATGAATACTGGAGTAGGTGCCCAGACACCCTACTCCAGTGGAATAGCATGCTCATCATCAGGGATGATGAGCACAACATTAGCTGAGACTGGCGCATGTTGATCAACCATGGGAGATGGTGATCGGGTGGTAATTGGGGTGGTGGGAACATATCTGTCACTATTCTTAGGCTTGTATTGTGGGAAGGTCAGGTGATGATTCTTCGTTAAAGGCAATATTACATAATTACTGATTCAGGCACTGTCCACTGCCATACCCACTGCCTTAGGTTTTGCCTGTGGTGTGTGTGCATTTTCCAACACCTTGAATCATTTCAACTAAATGGTATTCAGCATTGTATTTCCTTGGTTTTTATTGCCAGCTTTTTTCATTATGCTGATGTATTGTGAGCTTGCAATCAGCTATGTCAACACAGGACGTGATCTTCATTGAATGGAATCAAACACTCGGTCACCAATTTTCTCTGATTTTGGAGAGTTGCTGGAGGGTATTGTGACTGTTTGAGCCTTTTCAGTGGAGAGGTGTTTTCTCAACAATCTTCATCAAAAGATTGATACCACCACAAAGGTGAGGCAATATTAAAATTTCTGAATCACGCTGATATCATTTAGATGTGGTACACATTCTGGATGACTAACCGATGGCTGCTTCTCCAATTCGAGGCACTCAGTGCTCTATCTGTGCTCTTAACCTCCCTGTTTTCTATTTTGATCTTGAGGGAAGATGCAGGGTTAACTGCTGCAGTGCAATGTCATTCACAATGTTTGGTATGTTTGGCAATCCCTGGGTTTTGTAATCTATTCAAGTTGAAGAATTTTGTCAGTATACTGGGCTTGCCGATTTTGGACAGGTAATTGATCCAATAATTCTTTATTATTCTATTACATGCTGACAATAGATCCCTAGCACTCGAGTTAGATCTGAAGTATGTTCCATTATAAATTTCCCTAGTGCAGAACTTATCCATTTACAGCTCAATGGAACATGTCTCGGAGTAGTAAGCCATACATATTTTCAAATGATTCCCTGCCATAATCTTTGGTTTTAGCCTCAACTTACCTCAAGAGCCTCCTGCCATCATTGATTCAAATAGAGTCCCTGCATACTGGCCATTGAATGCCCCTAACAATTCTCTAATTATTGTTGAAAACTTGGTTGTTAGATATGCACCAGACTTACCTGCAGTTCTGCATGGTGTTTCTTTCTCATTGAAGGCTGGAGAAAGGGTTGGTCTGCTCAGATGCACAGGTTTGCTCTTTTTGCAATTGTTACTGGGTATGTCTGGGACTGATTTCTTCAAACTCTCAGGCAGCAGGAAATCCACCCTTGTGATGAGTATTTTGCAATTTATTAGTAACAATATTTTATTATTTTCCCATCCTCATGTAAGATTGTTGATGAAGATGGACCCCGCAAGCAGACATATCTTGATAGATGGATTTGACATCTCAACAATAGGACTTCATGACTTGTGCTCTCATCTGGTGAGCTCTCTTTGTGGTGTGCTCCTAATTTAGATCATCCATATATCCAGTCATTTATACCGCAGGAAAGCTCAACCTTTCCCATTTCAGGCAATATTTACTAACCTTACTCTCATTCAGGATGCTACTCTTTTCTCAGGAACTCTCAGAGATAATTTAGATCCATTTGGCAAACATGAAGATGGTGATTGCTTGGGCACTCTTTACCATGTCCAGCTGATAAGTGCCAGTCCAACTCCATCTTGCAGCACACTCCATCAATTCTCTATTACAACTTCATCCAGCTCATCTAGGATACCATCCATTCTGGGGATGCAACTTCACACTGCAGGGTCAGCTTCTAACTTGACAGTCCATGACCAGAGACCTACAATTTCATTGGACACACCAGTCTCAGCTGGTGGGGCAAACTTCTCACAGGGCCAGAAGCAGCTTATTGCAATGGCTTGGGCACTCCTCCATCAAAGTTCTACTATAGTGCTAGATGAGGTGACAAGTAGTATTGATTTTGCTACCGATGCCAAGATTCAAGCTACTATTTGCAAGGAATTCACCAACTTGTTATTGTTGACAGGTATGTATTTTCTTCTAGGATCTCTAGCTGAAAAGTTTACTCTCTATTTAGTTGCACATCGACTGCATACAGTAATTGACTATGATCACCTCATTGTACTCAAGTGGGGGCAGGTAAGGATGCATTATGTTCCTGATTCAGACATTCTGTATACTTAATTCATTCTTAAATAGATTGCTGAAATGCATACTCCATGGAATTTGATCTGCAAGGAGGATGGGATATTTAGGAATATTTGCCTAAACAGTGGGTCATTTGAAGAGCTGGTGTTAGGGCAACACCCACTATCTGCTAGCTAAGACTGTGCAGGTTCTCTCTACAAGAAGGGGGCATGATGTGTGCATGTGATGGGGTTGGCCACACTTGCAGAAACCCTATTCCAGGTCAGAGCACTACCAAATACCCCACTACAGATGCTCAATGGAATCTGATTGGTGGCCCTCCTTTTACAAGAGCTGGAGATAGTGAATACAGCAAAGGAAGTATCTGGTTTAGTATCAAAAGAGCTGACTACTATCATGGACAGAATGCAGACTACCCTCAGGGAAAAAACTGAAGAGGCTATCAACAGGTTACACAAAAAAGCAGATGAGATATTGACTCTCAGTGGAGGAATTAGGTAAATTATCAGCCAAAATGGGTGACATTGCTGAGAAAGAGAGGATGACACCTTCCCCTTACCAAGATGCACTGAACCAAGGAACGGTAGGCCTACCAGTTCAAGTGGACCCATGGATCAGGGCAAAAGAAAGCATAAGGGCAAGACAGTTCCTCTGGACACTTTCAGTGGACACTCAAGATCTCAAATCCATGTCAGCACCACAACTACTGAAATACCTGAACATGAAACTGAGTAAAGCTGCAAAAATGATGAATGAGGAGTGTAGGCTACACTCAGCAGTGTGGCTCAAAAATGGGGGAATGCTAATCGAAGCAGGAGATGACAAATTGGCTAGCTGGTTATGCAGTGAAGTGAACATCCTGCATATGGAATGCAAACTGGGAACTTCCATCCTGACTGAGTCCCACAACTACAGTGTAATGGCCTATTTTGTCCCACTCACATTTAATGCAATGGAAAGATCTCATATTCAAGAAGTAGCAGAAACTAACAACCTCCCTATAGATTCCATCAAGAAATGTAGGTGGGCCAAAGCGCCAGAGCAACACAACCCCAACCAGACAGTAGGACACATAATCTTTACATTCACTGACCCAGACAATGCAAACCAAGCCATACTAAATGGACTGGTCATTTGCAACAAAAAGGTATCAGTAACAAATTGCAAAAGGGAACTGGTCAGATGCCTCAAATGTCAGGGTTACAACCATGTGGCAAACAAATGCATCATCCAAAGAGAGGTCTGTGCAAAGTGTGGAGAGGACCATAGGTCCACCAGTTGTGACTCCTTGACCCTACTATGCACCCCATGTGGAGTACAAGGCCACACTAGCAGTGACTGGACCTGCCTGACCTTCCTAAGGAAGTGTGCCAACCATGAGGCAAAAAATCTGGAAAATCTCCTTCCCTTTTTCCCTCCAAGGAACCATGGACATGGGAGTCAACCCCCCCAGGTGGACAGCAGACAGCAATCCCCATGGAGCTCGCAAACTTTGTATGGCTGAGCAGAAGAGGCAACATGTGACAAACCCAACTCCCATTCCAACCCAGGCAAATTGCACCGAATGGTCAAGAGCTCGAATGACTTTTGTGGGACAGACTAACAGAATAAAGCTACCATCATTTTACCAATAAGAACCAAATTACTGAACAGCAAATTAATGAACATGAATCAGCAAATGAATAGCAAAATAAATATGACAATGAAGTTAAGAATACTCCAAATAAATCTGAATAATTCACTCACCGTGCACCTCAAACTCATCAACAACTCACTTGCAGCTCACTGGGATGTTGTTCTAGTTCAGGAGCCATACATAACCTTTTTGAGGAGCATCAGAACACCGAACCAATTCATAGTGGTAACCCTACCTCACATGTGGACATAGACCCACCTGTCCAGTCTGCAATGTGGGTAAATTCAGCACTATCCACTAACAACTGGAAAATCCTAGATATACCCAACATGAATGACATAGTAGAAATCGAACTCAACGGTGGGTATGGCACTATGAGAATTTTCAGTGTATACAATGCAGGTAAGAACTTGCTCTCCCTGTCAATACTAAGAAGGTACATGCACAACAACCAGATTGAAGGAAATGGATGACAAGCCTAACACATACTATGGGGAGGGGACTTCAACTGACACCACTCCATGTGGGACAGAGATGAAGATTGCAGCTGTTCACAACAAAAGCTCTCAAAGATGCAGGCGAACTAATTGAACTGGTGGCAGACCAAGATATGTTCATGGCACTCCTGAAGGGCATCCCCATGCTAAAACACATAGTAATGAAACACTTCTCCAGGCCAGACAATGTTTTCTGCACAAACAGTCTAGACAACTACATACTGAAGTCACCATGCCAGAGAGGCAACCAGGTAAAACTGACCACCACCCAATAGCAACCATCCTCAAACTAGCACAGGAGAGAACAATAACAAACTTGTCACATAACTTCCAGGAAACTGACTGGGAAGAGTTCAACATGTTTCAGTCAAATGAACTTGCCATGATCCTGACCCCAGGAGAAATCCAATCCGAAGAGGAACTAGGTAGGAAAATCAAGCAACTTACTGATGCTATACAGAAAATGATAACCACCACAGTCCCAGAAAACCAACCATGCCCACTATCCAAAAGGTGGTGGTTGAAAGAGCTGAGAAAAATGAAAAAGTTAGTAAACTGACTACGTGCTGAGTCCTACAGGTACTGGGCCATAGAAGACCACCCAAGTCACCAAGACATATGACAAGCACACCATAAATATGCAGCAGAAATCACAAAAGCCAAAATGGACCATTGAACACGCTGAAGGCAACGACATTTGGACAGTGGAGTAGGGTGTTTGGGCACCTACTCCAAGTAGTCATGTGACTGCATAGCCAGTAGACAGTCACGCATGTACATAGAGTCCTCACACTATCACTACCCATGGTACACCATTGCTATAGAGGAGACACTTGGCATGTCTCCATCTTGGTGATGAGAATGCAATTTGACACACCTACAACTGCTTAGCTCACACTTCAGCTTTTTTTTCATCACTCTAGCTTTCATTCTTGCATGCCACATCACAACATGTAAATTTGCATCTAAGCTCTGCTTTCTAGTTACTGCTCTCAAGTCTCTGAGTCTGCAGCTATTGCACCCAGAACCTAGTCTACAGAACCAGCACCCAGCCCACAGAACCTTGTCAACAGAACCACAGAACCAGAACCTCAAATTACAGTCTATAGTATTACAGCAGTCTCAGTCTCAACTTCACTCTACCAGTATGGGAAAGAAAACACCAGCAAAAACTGCACCAGCACCAGCATCAGTGAAGGAAGACCTCATGACCCAGGTCCTCTGCATGCAACAGCACCAGCCACAGCTCTATGAGTCTATTATGGTATGAGGTTGGGAAGAAGCATATTCTGTGGTCAAAGAAGCAATTTCCAGGTCACTGGAAAAGGGGAAGAGAGCACTATTGAAGGAAGGATATGAGAAAGAGCTGAAAGAGGGAGAAGAACATGGGAAAACAGCTGAACGAGAGGCCTGGATGACAACACATGGCTATAACAAGTGCACAGAGGTACAAACACAACTACAAAAGGTTGAGGTCAACATGGGTGTAAAATGGAGTCAATGACTCACAAAATGATGGATACAAGGACCCAGATCGCTCCCACCTCCACAGGCAACACCGATATGCAAATGGCAACCTACAACAAGCCACCACAACTACAAGAAAATGCCTGCACCCAAATGATGATGATCCCTACCATCGACTTCAGCACCCAAACCACTCCCAGTGCCATGGAAATGGCCATGCAAACCCTCAACACACATCCCAGCACTCCCCTCAATGTTGCTACATCACCACCATCAATGCCAGCACAGCCCCCATCAATATTGTCAACATTGTCAACAACAACCACGACAATGACTTCTTCAACCCCAAACCTACCCTCAGCACCTCGAAAATGATGGAATATGCTGCCAAGTCAACCTCCAAACCCCCAGCAAGCTCTGCAGCCCCTCCATTTGGACCCTGAGCTGCCCATTGCCACCACCACATCACCACCAACAACAGTGATGAAAACTGCTGCACCACCCAAAAAATGACAACTAGGGCATCGTCTAGCACCCAGATTGCTGCTGGAACTCCAGAGACTGTTAATGAGGCCATATCTGATGTACAGGGACTGTCTACAGCCAAGGAAACTGATTCACAAGACGATGAGCAACTGTGCTCATCAAAATGCATTGTCTGCTCAATGGACGAACTCTGCCAGCCCCACCATCCCCAACGACAACTGCTACAATCCCCTACACCTCACAGTCCCCCCCTCTCACTTCCCAGACCCCTGTCAAACTCCCTGAGCCATTCCACACCACTGCCACATCAAATTCCCTGCTCTGCCCCACTCTGGACCATGGGCCACAGCTCAAAAATGACAGAGCATGCACCTAGACACACCAGAATGTCCTCCAAATGCTTTACAGCCACCCAGCTTGCCCCAGAACCCCTGTAAATGCACCGTTTCACCACCCCCCATGTCTCATGCCCCTGCTGGGTTACTGATGATGCCATCTATGCCCAAGAAAGCCCCTGTTCATCCCCCATCCCCCTCTCACTGCCCATTCACCCCAGCTCACCCCAGCTTGGTCCCAGACAAGCCATTTCACCACCTCCCCCATCTTTGATGACTGTCAACATGCCTGTCCCCCCTCATTTTGACTGGGCTGAGGATGCTGAATCCCTCCCCATTCCCCCACCTGCTGCACCTGCATCCCCATGAGACCTTTCTGTCTTTGTTCAAACCTTCTGGATCCATTTCAGTCCTTACCCAGGTGTGTCTGATGATACCACACTGCATGACAACAAACCCAGCCAAATATTTTTTCATCTTGTAAATCTCTTCCACCAGCTCTTCCATTCTTCGACCAGGCTCAAGCATTTATCACCCGATGTCATCCCTCCAGTATTGGACCAGGATGACCCATCCTTACTGTGCCCTTTGGAGTAGCACCTGCAGCTCCTGCACCTCTTGTTCCAAAGCTAGACTGGGATCAAGACCCCCGGCTTGCTGACTTGAGTAAGGCCCTTCGGGCATTGGGATGGATACCTCCTTGTTGAGTTTTTCTTTACTTTATTTTTGATACCAGTCATAGAATTCTTTTGTCTATATCATACCTACTTATTGTTTTGCATTTTCATTTTTTTCTGTGGTGATGAGGACATCACCTTTTTTGGAGGTGGGCAGATGGAGTAGGTGTTTGGGCACCTACTCCAAGTAGTCACGTGACTAAATAGCCAGTAGACAGTCACACCTGTACACAGAGTCCTCATGCTATCACTATCCATGCTACACCATTGCAATAGAGGAGACACTCGGCATGTCTCCAACAGTGAACAAGTATCTTTCCAACCCAATGGGTGATGGAGGTCAGACAAGGATCCACACACTAAAGGTAAAAGATGATGATGGGAACACTACAGAAGTAAACACCAACAAAGCCAAGGCCAAGTATCTCGCAAAGGCTTTTTTCCCACCAAAACCCTCAACATCTTCAGTCCCACAAGACTACAACTACCCCCCCCCCCCCTGCTACCAATGCCTGCTACCAATGCCACCACAAGTCACAGAAGAGCAAATTCATGATCACATCTCGAAAACATCACCCTACAAAGCCCCGGGACCAGATAGAATTCCTAATATCATGTTACAGAAGACAACTAGCCTCATGGTCCCATAATTACAGGTTGATAATAAGTCATGGAATCTGCTACCAAGGATGACAAGAGTACACAACATGCATGCTACAGAAGCCCAGGAAACCAAGCTATGAGGTGCCCAAAGAAAGCTTACCACCCCATAGCCCTGCTATGCACCATGGCAAAAGTCCTTACATCCATAGTCTCTGAGAACATCATATCAATAGCAGAACAGCAGCAGCTACTACCAGACACATTTTGGTGGAAGGCCATGCAGGAATACAACTGATGCAGTGTATAAGGGCAACCTCAGCCTCTAGCAAAGGGAAATCTGAAGTTAAAATTATACTACATAGTACAGGGATTGGAGGTGCACCTAGCAAAGGGAAATCTGAAGAGAAAACTCTAAGCACCCCTTTGCCAGTGCCCAGTATATGTGAAAACTGCAAAAATCAAATAATAATCTAAAAATAGAAAAGGTGGAGATAGGCTGATCAAGGCTGCCAAGTGACATTGTACCAAGGGGTAAATGTCAGAAGGGGTACTCCATCTCTAAATATAAAACTGTCAACATGCACAAACATGATAGAAAGGGAAAATTAGTAATAAAATGAGGAAAAATCATTGAAAATGAAGAATAGAAGGAAACAAGATGGGGAAAAATATAGGACAAACGTAAAAAATAGGAGAAACACATGGGGCACCCTCTAGCCCCCTTACACAGTGCACCTACTGATCCACCAAGTCAAAGAGGCATGGAGAAAAGGAAAAGTGGTATCAATACTCTTC
Source organism: Tricholoma matsutake (assembly GCA_026075535.2). Lineage (NCBI taxonomy): Eukaryota > Fungi > Basidiomycota > Agaricomycetes > Agaricales > Tricholomataceae > Tricholoma > Tricholoma matsutake. The sequence goes on from AP026538.1 coordinate 17,406,719, forward strand.
CTAGACATAGAAGGAGCCTTTCCTAATGCAGTAACAGACCAGCTACTGCATAACATGAGGAAGAGGAAAGTTCCAACCCAGACAGTCAAACTCATCTAACGACTGCTAAATGGGAGGGCAACACATCTCAAGTCCAATCACTACATGTTGGCCCCAATCCCCATAGACAATAGACCTGGCCTCTCTCCCCTCCTTTAATATCTACAATGCAGACCTACTTGAACTGACTGATACACTGTAGGCACTCAGATATGTAGACGATGTGATGGTGATGGCCATCAGAAAAGATTTTGAAGAGACCACCCAGGCTATCCATAACCACATGGAAGGAGAAAATGGTGGGTTTAAGTGGTCAGCCAACCACAACTCTAGGTTTGAAATTAGCAAGCTAGTGGTCATGCATCTGGGTCAGAAGAAAACTAGGTTGCCAACTGGTATCCCCTGACCAATGAAAAAGCCAAAGCTCACCCTTCAAGGTAAAGAGGTAAACTCAGTGGACAGATACAAGTATCTTGGTATAGTTATTGACAACAAGCTAACATGGAGAAGGCACAAGGAGAGGGTTATAGACAATGCCACCAAGTGGGTCTTACAATGCTGTTGCCTAGCAAAAATTGACACTGGACTATCACCTAACCACATGTGCCAGCTGTACTCAGCAGTCGCAATACCTAAGATGATTTACAGAGCTGAAATATGGTATAGTCCACCACAAAAAAACTCAGGTGCCAAATGGTGGACAGGATCAGTAAGAATCACACAACAGCTAACTCAAATACAGTGGATAGCCACTCTGGCCATCAATGGAGCTATGCACCACCCCGACAGACACTTTAGACATTCATGCAGGTATCCTCCCACTAGAACTAACAATGCTAAAAGTCTGCCACAGGTCACTAGTTCAAATTTGCATGCTACCTGAGTCACACCTGCTACACTGACTGATTCATGAATATCGCACAGTCCATGCAAGAAAGCACTGCACATCCCTACATAGACTGCTAGACCACTTCCCTGAAATCCACCTGACCAAATTGAGACCATTGAACCAAACCCATGACCCCCTACCTATGTTGCAACCTCCTTCTCCACAGAGATAGCCCAAGACATAGACACCTCCATTTCTAACAAAGCCAGAAGTGTGCCAGAAATTAAGGCCTTCACTGACAGATCAGGTATAAATGGGAGTATAGGAGTGGCAGCAATGATGATGGAGTAGGGTGTTTGGTACTCCAGGTAGTCATGTGACTGGGTAGCAGAGTCACATGTACATAGGATCATCACTACTACAACTATGTTGTCTTGGGCATAGCTAGAGCCTAGGAGACTTGGCGAGGTCTTTACACTCCCCCACCTGTTCCTGGAGGAATCCAGCAGGAATGACCAGGAATCTTCCATCAGCCAATGCCCACTATAATGTAAATTCCTGATGCTTCCTATTCCTGGTAGATTCCACCTGGAATCCTGGAGGAATGGTCATTCCTGGTAGGATTCCTGGTCAGTTGGTAGGAAGAATTCCTCATGCTTCCTCCAGGATTCCTGTAGGTATGAACCAGGACTGAGGCAGGACTCGGAGGAGGCATCCTTATTAAGTATTATGTAACAAAATAAATTGTTGAGAGCAAGGATTGAACCCTTGCTCTCTGAATTGCTGACTAATACAACCACACTGGCAATATAGCCACTGTACCAAGTAGGCTTGTAAGGTCTATGCACAAAGTACTCTAGGTAGTGTTGGCATGGCTGTGTATGACAAAGCTCATAGCCACATCACCACACCTGTCATTCCCAACACCACCACCATCACCAACAATGATGACCATGGCTGCCACCTCCCCACCACTCTACCACCACCACCACATCACCACCACTGCCACTCCCTTTCCCACTGCCACTGCCACTCCCACACCCATGCTGTCAAGAGGGGCCAACAGGGATCAATGGACAGAAGTGGCCCAAACGATGATTCCATCATTTGGGCTGCTGTAAGTATTTTTTTTCATTTGTTTCTTTGTTTTTTATAAACTAATCTATCCTTTTCTTTGCTTTTTCAGGTCCTAAACTGCTGAGTAATGAGGGATGGGTGGACTGGCCCAAACGATGCAATCCACATTGTTTGGGCCCAAAGTAAGTTTTTTTTTCTCATTCATTTCTCTTTTATGAACTAACTAATCTGTTTCTTTTGTTTTCTAGGTTGTAATGTGCTCATGATGAGGCATGGATGCCCATGCCCATGCCACCATGTCACAATGGCACATTACAATGGCACACCACCCACCTCCAGCCTCACGAGCAACTGCTTGTGGGGTGGTTGATGGGTGGAATGACAATGGGGAGGGGAGATGAGAGGGGGAGACAAGGGAGGAATGGGGACAGACTGGCCCAAACAATGCAATCTGCATCATTTGGGCCCTAGGTAAGTTTTCTGTTAGTTTGATTTTGATTTTAAACTAACTGATCTTTTTCTTTGATTTTCCAATTTCTTACCTACTGATAATGATGCTAGATGATGCTGCCAGGGCCCAGCCACAAACACCCACAGCAACATATGACCAACCACCTGCCCCCAGCCTCATGAGCCACTGCTTGTGGGGTGGATCACAGGTGGGTTTCTGTGTACGACGGGGAGGGATGGGGAGGAACACAAAGAGGGAGGAGAAGGTGGCAACAATGACAGGGAGGGGAGATGAGAGGGGGGCTGGGGGACTGTTTCAATGCCCAAATGATGCAATCGTCATTTGGGCCTGTGGTAAGTTTTTTTTTTTTTTTTTCATTCGTTTCTTGTTTTTCTAAATTAACTGATTTGTTTCTCTTCATTTCTAGGTTCTAATCTATTGGGCAATGACAGACTGATGGCCACTAGCAACCCCCCATAAGCCCCTTCCTACCCCCGTCAAGTGCCACATCACTAACCCACCCTAACCCCTCTGAATTAGGACACCCCCAAAACCAACTGAGCACCCACCCCCATGCCTGTGAACCCCTGTTCATAGGGTGGATCATGGGTGCTAGTTTCCAATGACAATCCCAGCACACTGAACTGACCCCAGGGAGACAATGACAATGGGGAGGGGGGATGATGACAATGACACCAAAGGAGGGGGGACAAGATGACAAGATGACAGGGAAGGGGGGAAATGACAAGAGATGAGGGGGGGGGGCACCCCAAATGCCATGCCACCCACCACCAGCCTCACAAGCAACTGCTTGTGGGGTGGACAGCCAGTGGAATGATGAGGAAGGGGAGACGAGGGAGGGGGGGATGAGGGGGGGAGACGACACCACACCACCGCCACAAGCATCTGCTCGTGGGCTGGATTGTGGGGATCTTTGGTGATCACGCCAGGGAGGAGAAGATGGTTGCCATTACTTAGCATACTGCCCCCTTTAAGTAGCATTAATAATAGTTATTCCTACCAGAATCCACCAGGAATCCTACCAAAGTCCTGGGAAATGTTGTAATTTATATTTTTGGTGTAAGTAGTTCTTATTCCTACCAGAATCCACCAGGATTCCTATTAAAGTCCTGGGAAACATGCAGAATTCTGTCACATGTGACTATTCCTCCAGGACTGGGTAGGATCCTACCAGGAACAGGTGGGGGAGTGTAAAGTTTTGGACTTGGCATGTCTCCAATGTAAGAAAGGGAGACAGGAGCCAGTGAAAATATTGAGGTATCACTTGGGAAGCTCAACATGATATATGTTGTTCAAAGCAGAAGTGGTTGGAGTCATAATGGGTATCTGGATGATCAGAAGGGAACACATTGTGGGTTGTCTACCAATAACCATACTAACAGACAGCCAGGCCATCATAAAGAGGACCAAATTGTGCAAAGCTAAGCTACCACTGCACAATATTTAGTTGAAAACCTCCTAGACATTGCAGGCAATGTCAACCCAGCTAATGTGGACCCCACCACCAAACATTTCCAGCTGGTCTGGATTTTGGGACATAGCGGGGTGCAGGAAAACAAAAAGGTGGATGAAGAAGCCAAAAAAGTGGCACAAGGTGACTCTAGCCCCCCCTACAGACTACCTCTGATCCTATGAGGGGAACTCCCAAGAAGTGTAGTGGCAGTAAAGCAGAAGCAACACAACAACCTGATGAGCAGATGGAAAGACATGTGGCTAGGCTCACCATGACAGCCAAAGCTAAGTTGTCTCAACCCCAATTTCTTGTACAGCTGACATCAGGAAAAACCCAATTCCATAATTATATTATAAAAAGGGTATGATTATATGTCATTATAGCAGGTGCCATGGAACATGTACTATAATCAGTCCATAATCACATGATAATAGTTGAATAAAAAGCCATTATATTCAGAATGGCACATGTTGGGGGTGCTGCTAGTACTACCTAATATGGCTACATAGATCATGAATCTAGGCCCCTACAGTGCCATATTCTCCATATCCACATTGGGCAGATCTGAATTATTGCTTGGGGCAGTTAGGGTTGGGCCCAGAATATTTCTGAGAAGCATCATCAAAAAGAGCTAGAACTGCCAGTGGAAGAAATGACTCACTGAGCTAATTCATACACATTTGCCATCATCCTGTGGTATTTAGCTGAGTCCTTCAATAAGACCTGGAGGAAGTGGCAGTGCTTGTCATACTGCATTCACATTTTGTCCAGTTTAAATTTCTTCTCCTCATAATATCCAGTGGACCAGTTGAGGAGTGCATCATATATCTGAAGACAAATTTCTTGTGAATACAACAAGAAACAGTGTATGAAAGATGCACTGCAATTGCAATGAGGCACATCATTGGCACCAGAATCTCTTTCTCATCATTATCATCTAGGCTGCTTCTGAAGTATTGTGTGAATGTGAGGGCTGGAGAATTTTTCCCTTTTGTGAAAATGACTGAGCAGAGAACAGATATGATGGTGGCCTGACTGTATGGCTGATTCTTAATGTGCATAAAACTCGTTGGATCATCAGGATCACTAAACTGAATACAGATTTTGATGATGACCAGGAATTGCAAGTGGTGGTGTTTGAACAGAACACATGCCTCGAGAGAAAATACATACTCTAGGTTGTCAGTAAGTTTCGGTACCAGCTTCCTGATAAGCTCAGCCTTATCCACGGCATTTGTTGACTTGATTCCATGGAAGTTGCCATCAATGAATTTCATGGTGGCCTCCTTGAAATTCCCATGCAAGTGGCTGAGACAATTGAAACACTGTAAACAGTGACATCAGGAGAGGCAGGAGTCGATGATAGAGCATGTACATAATCAGTGAGGCATTGAAGATAGTATCAGTTGTTCTTTGATCTTGTCCAGGCCCAGATCATTGCATGGTTTGAGTATGGCCTTGAAACACTGATTTTTTGAGTCAGCTGGCATGCCATCCAGGAATAGGTTCAGGCCAATGAGATTGTTGATGCCACAGTCTAACAAAGTTTGGATGTCTTCAGACTGCTTCGACTTCAAGATGAGACCATTCTTCAGTGGAAAAACAAGCCATGTTTCTTCTGTGTAACTTTTGTTCAAGTTCTTTGGCTTTGAGTACATCAGCAACTGCTGGTAACTAGTATAGACACTGCATGAAACTTATGGTGAACCTTTCTGCCTTGATCTTGGTAAGCTAGATGTCCCATCCAAGGTCAATCTTCTAATGGAGCACCAGGATCACATGCAGATTTGATGACAATGTCATGAAATATGGATCTCATCTTCATAGTTCAAGTTTACTTTAGCTTGAATATTTGCTGAGTTACTTGACAGTGTCTGTGCATCTGAGTCCATTTCATGAAAACCTTATGATGAACTTGACATATACCTTAAGCTTGTCTTTCTTTCCTTTAGCACGTTGATGATACTCAACCCAGGAAAACCACCAAAACAGCCAATGAGGCAATCAATGATATTTGCGACGAGTCAGATGAAGGGTGCAAGTCATCCCGAATGTTTATAGTCAAACCTATGGGAAGATAACTAGTTAGTACTAGTCGCAAAGGTAGTTCTATAAGAGATAGAGGTGTTTGATGAGGTCCGATGGGGTATCGATCAATATTGAGGATGATCAATGAGATCGACGGCGAACAATGTTGATCGTCGATGGTCGATGTGTGAATTCCAAGGACCTTTCGATAGGTCAAAAGTATATGAAGGCTATAGTTGATGGCTAGAATGTGTTGAAATGGTTGCTAGTGCTAATGACAAGAGGATTGAAGGAAGATCGAGGACGTGATGATTGCAGAGGGTTCTCGTTGATCAAGAAAACTTGTAGAGACTTAGATTGTTTTTAGAAAGTTGATCGGATGCTTAGAACTGTATACAAGATGATAGGTGGAGACAATTTCTTGTCCTTCCAAGTAGATACTACAGAGTTTTATATGTTTTAAGGAAACTTCCTAAAATGGAATGAGAAACATGTGTAGAACATGAGGCAGAAGATATGAGTTAAGGCACAAGGCCAAAAAGGAGACTGAAATCCAAAGAAGAAAGAGATATATCATATGATGAAAGAGTAATAAAGGATATAGAACTAAAAGGGGACTGTCCTTTGTGTATAAATCACGCTAAGTCTCGCAATAATTTGTCCAGTGGGTTCTGTGCATGATAGGGACTTGGAACAAGGCTGTCCTACTATCAGCAGGTTTGGGCACGAGTTGGAATCCTTCCTGGTGCATGGTATTCCACCATATAGATAATGAAAGCAGTGCCCGATGTTGCTCGTAGTCTCTCGATATCAATCGATGACACTCGACGATGGTCAACGATGTTTGATCGTGGTCATGGTTTGTTCGAGGATGATCGGGGATGTTCGATGGTCATCTAGAAGGGGTCATAGGGGCTTTCGACATAGTCCTAAGGCTGTGCGATGTGGTCTCTTGGTACGATTGATGTCGCTGGTGATGTTTCGACCTGGTCGATATGATATCGCAATCAATAGACTGGGTTGCGCTGCATCTGGGACCTTGTAGGAGTTAGCCGATGTGATTAGAATGTGGTTAGAATGATGTATTGGCCTTTGAGCTGAGGAGACCACCTATCAACGTGGAGGGACAAAAGTGATCTGGAGTTCCTCCTCTGAATGTTACAATTTTCCTTGTAACTCATGGAACCCGACGCACCCAATGATCCCCTCCAGACAGGAGGCACCCCTTGATTCATGCCTAGGGCATGTCCTTGACATCAGACACACACACGATGCATGCCAACTGCATGCATTCGATCCCCTTCCCATGGAAGGCACCCTTGACGCATGGTGACTCCATGCACCCGAACCCACTCCCACACATGCTGTGATATGACAGCCCCCTGACATGAGGTCCGTGACATCGGATCTGTGACATCGGACACCTCATGCTAGGCATGAGGCTTATCTCTTATTGTTTCCTGACATGCTGCACCGCAGCACTCCGTGACATTGGACGCCTCATGCAAGGCATGAGGCCTATTGTTTCTATCTTACTTGATATGCATCTATCTTTCCGATTGGACGATAAGGACCTCCCTCGTAGTATAAGTACTGCAACTCATAGTAGGGATGTCCTTAGTTTAGATCTAGGCAATTAACAGCCTTAACTTGCAACTTGCAAACTTACTCGAAACCACTAAGGAAGCCCCTTAGTGCGTGAACCTGAATGACTCTACACAGAAGTCCTGCTAGAGTGCACTACCTATCTTACGTCGGACGCTCCGAGTAAGACTAGTGCAGAACGACTCGTCGAGGAAGCACCTCATCGAACGACATCGACTAGATCGAGTGGTTGAGGCTTTGCCCTTAACACTGAATCCTTCAAGACAGGTGCTATTGAAAATCTCAATGATAACATGTGACTGTGTGACAGGATGTGACAAACTCACATGCTTTGTTGAGCATCTTTCACACCACTGCTTTCTTACCTCCCTTGCTCAATGCCAACTGCATAGTGGGGTTCACTTTTGAAATCTTTCCCATGCCCTTCATGGACATGGCGACAACTCACTAGGAAGTTTGGTAAGCACCCATCCAATTATTGACCTCATGATCAAAGCTTACCTCATTTCGCAGATCATCATCTTCCATATCTTCATCATTCTCTTCATCATCCACATCCTCATCATTCTCATGATCATCCTCCTCCTTGTCTTCACCATCTTCATCCTTGAATTCACCATTTTTTTTCCTGTCTTCAGATTCAACCAGGCTGCTATCTTCATCCTCTGCAAGGACACTTGCTTGAGTCTGAGATATACTGGTGTCCCTAGTACTGGCATGGGTTGGCCTTTGGGCTGGTGTCTTCAAACAGACATCTTCTGGGTGTAATTAAATATTATTTCAGTGCTGTGAAGGCTTGCTCACCTTTCTTGCCTTCAGTCTCACTTGGTCTTGGTCTCCACTCCACTTCATACCACCCTGTTTCAAGTTCACAATCAGAAGAGAGATAGGAACTGCACTCATTGTGGCCACTTACCCTTCTCATTGATGCATTTCATTTTCATGGTGTGTTCCTCTCAACACAACACATCAGTGTCATCCGCTATTTGAACTCAGCTAACTTACTTGGTTGATTAGAGTCAGGACTCTTGTCCCAGAGATGCTTCTTATCCATGCTGAGATCATTATCATCCTGCATCAGAAGCTTCTCAAGGCCAGCACTGTGTTTGGTGTTACCATGTGCCATTTCTGTTGATGTGTCGCTCTGAGTCTTTGGCTTTGTAGGCATGGGTATGGGTATTGAGCTGTGGCTGGGCTATAGTTGGGAAGAGTGGGAACACCTTGCAAGGTGAAGATGGTGGGAATGTTGATATGGTTCAAGTTCAGCATTCAGGTGAGTGTGATTTTGTCTGCACTATTTATTTATGCAGCCGCATCTGACAATTTAATATTCTAGCACTTTTTCCCCCCAATGTCTGAGTCGTCCCATTGCACAAGCTACCACAGCATGTTCAGAACTGAGGGTAGCAACAGTGGTGAGATTGGGCTATAGTTTAGAGGAGTGGGGATCCTTTGCAAGATGGGGATGTTGGGAATGGGTCATTCAGCAAAAAGTTTGCTGAGAGGCCTCATGACTTGAGTGATTATTTATGCAGCCAGCACTTCCATCAATTTGATATTCTATTGAGATTCTAGCACTTTTCCCCCCCAATGTCTGAGTCATCCCTTTGCACAAGCTACCATGGCATGTCCAAATTGTTTTGCTGCCCAGGCTGCCATGGCATGTTCAGAACTGAAGCTGGCCTCCAGTCCCACCTGCACCAGACCACAAGGATGCGATGTCAAGGTCTTTACATGTCAAGTGCTAGTGAACCCTCTGAACCTGATCTCAAGCTTGGCCAAATGGAGAAGCTTGGCTTTGAATCATCATCAGATGCAGAAATACTGATTGAACCTCAAGGCAACTATTTTGGAGAATATGAGGCTTATGCTGATGATGACTGGGGTCTGCAGCCACTTGCTTCCTCCCCTATCTATGCAGGTTGTGAATCTCCTGCTGCAGATCCAAGTCTCGATGATGCTGGGCATAGTGGATATATCTCAGGCTCTGACTCAGATGTAGACTCGGAGTGCGATGAGCTTGACAATGCCACAGCTGCCCTTGAGTGTAAACAAGGCTCAGAGCCAGAACTTATCAATAGCAGCTGGTCATTGTGGCTGTCATCATCACTGGTGATCCCTGACTATCTTGTGCCCTAGGGGCATGGGCATCATCAGTGTGACATGGCGGTGAATGAGAGGTCAGGAAGTGCATACCTTGTGGGTACCCCACTTCATGGGCCTCCTGGCACCTCCTGCTCCTCCTCACTGTTGTCTGGTCATTGCCCCATTATCTACCCTGTGAACAGGGGCTCACAGGAGTGGTGCAGAGGTGGCATCAGCAGCTGAGGGCGGGCACAGCCTGTCTTGCTTTCATGACCATGGTCACTAGTAGTTCTGTTCATAAAGAGTAAACAAAAATGTTTGTAAGTTTATTAAAATAAGAAATGAATCAAAAAACCATACCTTGACATTTGCTGTCATTTGGGCCCACATCACGTCCAAGATGTTTGCTGGTGTCAGAGTGGGGATGGACATGGGATTGGGAGTGGGGGCATGGGAGTGGGAGTGGGAGGCATGGAAGTGGGAGTGGGGGGGTGGTGGCAGACATGCATTGTGAGAGCAGAGTTTGAAATTGCGATAAAAAATGAAGACAAAAATGAATATGAAAAGTAGCCACTTTGCAAAATGGGGGGTATGTGCCCAGTTTGCAAAAAAGGCTCCTTTTTGTCTTCATTTATTTTTCAAAAAGTAACCCAAAAGTAAAACAAAAAGTAGCTGAAAAGGAGCCAAAAATGGCTACTGTGAATGACCCTTATGGTGCTCTTGGACATGGATGATGATGAGCCTATCACATTACACTCAAATCCATACCACCACCCTACTCATACAGGACCCTATATCACATGTCACTCAAATCCATTAGCTGGCATCCCCTTGCGATCTCTGAAACCCATCAACAATCAACAAATGACATCTACCAGGTGAAGCTGGGGGAAAGCCCAAACCCATATGCTCCATTCTCATTGGAGATCGACTGGGGAGTTGCTCGCTGGGCAAAACTTCAAGGGCCAAGTTCAACAGTGTTTTCAGAATTGCTCAAAATACCAGGTGTATGTTGATCTTGTGAGATTCTTGAATGGCTGTGCTGAGAAGGAAGTTTGATCAGATTGTTGAGAAACTTGGCCTCTCTTACTCCAATGCTCAAGAGCTCAACAACATCATTGATAAGAAGTTGCCTGGTTGTCCACCATTCAAATGCTGAGAAGTAGCTGTTGATGGTCAGGCATTTGATGTTTATTTCCAAGATGTTGTCGTGTGTGTCCATGGTCTTTTTGGGGACCCTGAATTCTCACAACACTTGAAGACTGCACCAGAGTGCCATTATGTAAGGGCAACCTTACGGTCAGAGTCCTAAGAACTCAATACTTGCAAGGGAAAACCAAAGATTAGATTTAATAACTATTGAACAAGGAAAAGACCCGAAAACCAAAGAGAAAACTCTAAGGAGTCCAGTGCAATGTCGAAGTATATATATGGAAGGCATGCGACATTCTAAAATACTTGGAGCCCCTTCCATCCTAGCACTAATTCAGATCCAGGGTCATGTTCCCATTTGGGGAGATGGCCATCAATCAGTGATAGTGTCCGCATCAGGCCATAATTGGTAATGGGCATGCGAAGACATCCTTGATCATTTCCTCAGGCGCAATGATATGCGCCAACTGTGACAACAGTTTGTGCAGGGGCATTGACTGCGAGAATGGTGAGAGGACAATAGGGGATGATGGATTGATATGTTGGAATGTTTGTAGATGGTTGGCACAAAGGCGCCTTGTTGCGTGAATGTTTGCGTGTTTGCCAAAATGTGCACCAACCATTGTAGGGGCTCATAAGGTGTTCCCCTTACATCACCCCCCCCTTAAGGTGCAGTGTCCCGATGCACAAAATTCCATCGGTGTGGATATTGTGGTCGGAATCCCATCTGTCCAAAGGTAAGTGCATTAACACATTTTGGGGCACTCGGATGAGCCCTGTAGAAGTTCGTGATTAGTTTTGCAGCATCAAGATCCTCCTCTGGAATCCATGAATTCTCTTTGTGCCCATAACCTTTCCATCTGACCAGATACTGCGACTTCCTATCCTTCATCCTGCTGTCCAGCACCTCATCCACCTCATACCTCTCCTCTCCTCCTACGATCTCAGGGGGCGGCAGTGGTTTTGCATGGCACCCTTCAATCAGGTCCATTGGCATGGGCATGAGCTTGATGATGTGGAACACCGGATGTATTCGAGCCATCGATGGTGGCAGTTGGAGGCAATATGCATGCGAGCCGACAGGATGAATGACTGGTTATGGCCCCAGGAAGCGGTGCGCAAATTTCTTTGTGGGTCTAGTTGTGCTGATATCCGAAGCATCCAGGAAGACCTTTGCGCCTATCGCAAAAATCAGTGTGGGGATTTGCCGTTGGTTATAGTACCTCGCCATATCATCCTTCGATTTGGCAAGGGCAGCATGAGCCTCCTCCAACATCGATTTCATCTGATCCGCAAACTTGTTGACTGCCTCAAGCCTCGAGGGTTGTTGGTTGGGCTCAAAACCCATCTGTGGATGTCTGCCAGTGTCAACGAAGAAGGGGGAGTGCTGGGTGGATGAGTGGACATGGTTATTGTATGTGAATTCACCCAGAGGGAGCAGAGTGTCCCAATCATTTTGGCGCTCATTCACAAAAATGGGGATGTACTGCTCAAGCTCCTGATTGACTTGCTTGGTCTGCCCATTGGACTGTGGGTGATACACTGTGGATGCTGAAATGGTGATACCCAACAAGCAATACAATTTATGCATGAATTGTGCTACGAACTGCAGTCCCCGATCTGGGGCATTGATTTTGGGAGGCCATGAAGCTTCCACATGTTCTGCAAGTACAATTGCGCCGATCCCAGCGCCATAATGGTGGTGTGAGTGGGTATGAAATGGCTGCACTTGCTCACTGAGTCTACCACCACCATCATTGCATCGAAGCCATGGGAGTCCAGAAGTTCAGTGATGAAATCAACACTTACCACATCCCAGCAATTTTCGGGGATTGGGAGGGGGTGTCAACACTTCTGCACCTTCGTGCAAAGACACAGATCACAGGCCTTACAGTACTGACTGACAAAGCGCAACATGTTTGGCCACCAGTAATTGTGTGAGATGAGTTCAAGTGTTTTCCAGCGCCTGGCATGTCCACCAATCTTGGAGTCATGATGCTGTTCAGTGATTCTGCGCCGTAAGTCTGGTATGAGCAGAACATAAATGCGATCACGAAACCTCCATAATCCATCCTCCTCTGTCCACTCCGAGCTTTGCAATGACTTGCCCTCGGCCCTATCCAACTCCTTCATCGCTAGTACCACTGCATCTTCACTCTTTCCATCCTGAACCCCTTTTCGCACTTCGTGCAAGATATTTCGCTCCACTCCTTCAATTGTCACCCCTTCGAGTGCGCTGATAGGTCCACTGTGTGCTCTAAACTCTGGGACCATCTCCAGAGGCATCAAAACATCAAAATGCATGCTCCCAACCCCTACAAACCCCGCAACACCGCTCCGAAACTATTTTGATCAACTTCGAACAACTTTGAACAATCTCGAATGACTTTGAACAATCTTGAACAACTTTGAACAATCTTGAACAACTTTGAACAACTTTGAACAATATCGCAGCACTTCAAACGCCTTTGGCCACTGTACACCAATTGCACCACCCTTGGGATACACGCAGCACACCTTGTAAGAGTTAGTGCGTCGCATATCGAGCACCACCAGACACGAGGAGATACAACGACGGGATTCTAGGACGCGATTGTGGCGCTTTGATGCCTTGATGATATATTAGATCAATGGGGACAGGTACCAGTGATAAATCATGTCTCTAGATGTTTCCCTTCTTATCGTCTTTCATTTATTCTATGATTTGCAAAGATTCTCTATTGTTTTATATCTTGCCTCATGTTTTATTTCCTTTTTAGTATCACTTCTCCCAAACATATATAGCCTTGTACTAGCTACTTAGAAAAAAAAATAGATCATCCTCTCACATCAATCGTCTGATTTAAGAGCTATTCTCTTGAGTCCAAGCATCTCGACTTAGTCTCGAAATTCAGTGTTTTACACCAAATTTCCTCGAACTCCTCATACTAGCTTCACAAAACTATCGCATATTGTCTATCCTCTCTAGACCCCTTTCTACGTCCTCATAGTCTATCCTCAGTCACCATCAAAGGCATCTTCATCTTCTATAAAGACCTTTGAACTTCATTGCACTTCTTCGCACTTCATCGCACCTCTTCGAATACTCATCGAACTTCATTAAATTTCCCTCAAACATTATTGCAGCACTTTGTACGCCCTCGATTATTATCAAACGTCTCTTGAACATCATCGCAGCGCTTTGAATACTTTCGAGCCTCTTTGAACCTCATTGCACCTCATTGCACCTCATTGCACACCCTTTAGAGTCGTTTTCATACCCCTGGTTTACAGCGGTGATATTTAGTACCACCTTGCAACCTTCCTCTAACTAGCGTTATACCATTCGAGCCCTTATTGTGGGTTTTGTTTGGGTTTCCTGGTCGAGTATCATCATTTTGGAGCCCACTGCGAGGGGTTTCTAAATCATTTCATCGCCTAATCCATCTCGAATCTCCTGGCTTAGGCCAACACAAGCTAGAAACCTACAGATCGACACTCGTCATGCCTTCGAATCTCTCGAACAATCGGGAGATATTCTTATACCTGTTTCCGAAGCAGAATCGACTCATCATTGACTATTCCCTTCACCAATATCATCGCCCTCAACATCATCTTCTACTTCTTCATCTTCGTCATCTACATCTTCATTCATCCTTCCAACAACTTTGACTCCTCTACCATCATTCACACAAGTTTTAACTCCTACTCCTAGAAACATCGCATTCATGACTACACAAGCAATGATGCCAGCTCGTGGTCATTCCACGGCTCCGAAATTCGACCCTACCCAGCCGCGAGAACTTCGCAGATACTTTAACAAACTCGAATTGCTTTTCTCAGGATGCAATGTCACGAACTCGGAGGATATGAAGATGCACACTTGTCGCTACCTCAATATCGACACTTCTGAACTCTGGGAATCGATTCCAGAATACGACGCTGGCATTTTGTTCCAGAACTTTCACATCCCAATTCACCAACTGTACCCCGGTTCTGAAGACGATCGGAAATGGTCGATTTCGGACATGGACAAACTCGTCAGCGAACAACTTCGCATAGGTATTTACAACCCGAGCGATTTGGGATTATACTACCGGTCATTCTATAACATTACAAAGTTTCTATCTACTAAAGGCAGGATTTCCGATGCGGAACAAAGCAGAGCCTTCATCACGGGTTTCCAACCAGGCTTATGGGCTAGAATCGCTCGACGACTTGAACTAAAATTCCCTGATCACTACCCCGATGACCCCTATCCACTTGACGATATTCATGCAGCGGCAAAATTCATTTTAGCGGGATCTATCGGCTCGGATTCGACATCGCTACTTAGTTCGCATTCTTCAGCACCTTTGGCAATCCCAACAACATCGACATCTTCGCCCCAAATTAAATCAGAAGACCTTATGGCAATCCTCGAGAAATTCGCAGCCACTCTTGTAACAGCTTTAGCAGGTTCGAAGACCACGAACACTACTCGACCTAACAGCAGATTTTGTTTGGAACAGCTCGAAACATTAGTTTGCATCTTTTGTGGGCTTACAGGACATTTTATTAGCGACTGCTTGGTTTGCCAGTCTTATATCAATGAAGGAAAGTGTAAGAAGAACACGGAAGGCAAAATTGTTCTCCCAAACGGTCAATTCACTCCACAAAGCATCCCCGGTCATTTTATCAAGGACAGGATTGACGAATGGACTCGACGAAACCCTCCATCTAACCTTACCCCTTTGCTAATGTATAATATCACACCTTCAACAGTTTCTTTGACGCCATCCAAGGGTGTTTACCAAATTAATGACTTATCCACAATGGCCGAAGATCGTATCCCACAACTCGAACAAGAGATATATGCTTTGCGAAGTGGTAGACCTTTTACACGAACTGATTCGAATGTGCCAGCGGCTCCTACCCCACGGCCCTCGATCCCTGCAATGGTCGAACGATTCGTCCCGCAACCACTGGCACCATTGATATCATCCACAGCGACCAACCCACCTACTTCGAATACGGCACCATCTTTGATCTCTGAGCAATCATCGCAACCAGTAATACATCCCTACAACGGCGCTAAAGAAAACTCGTACCTACCTCCTCACGAACGTAACTTCGCATCGATAGGCAAAGCAAAAGATGGCCCATCATACCATACCCAAGCTCCCATTCAAAAGGACAAAATCACTGAAGATGTCTTCACTCAATCAATGAAAACACCGATTATCACTCTAACCCCCAAAGAATTACTTTTGCTATCACCCGAAGTTCATGCAAAATGGAAAGAACAGGTCACTGCGCATCGTACCCAACAACCCAAAGGAAATAACGCTATGAATCTCCTTCATGATGACATATTCATAATTGATGACCCTTATGAAACCTATATTAGCAGTCTTTGCCCTGGAGAAATACCTGAACCTTTTATCGCAGCAAAGGAATCGCATTCTATTAGATCGGTTATTATGAACATCAATGGAAGAAATCCAGTTGAAAGTGTAGTCGACCCAGGTTCATCAATCATCGCGATGTCGGAAGAAGTCTGTCATGAACTTGGTCTCGCATACGATCCTTCAATACACATCCCTCTGCAATCAGCTAATGGTGGTATTGACCAGAGTCTAGGTTTGGCATGGGACGTACCTTGCGAAGTCAGTAGCATCACTCTCTATATGCAGATACACATCATCCATGATCCAGCATACGATATTCTGCTCGGATGACCATTCGATGTTCTCACAGAGCATACAGTCAAGAATTATCGAAATGAAGCACAGACAATAACTATATTCGATCCAAACTTGACACGATCCTGCGCTATTCCGACTATTCCCTGATCTAATCGACGAAGAAGAGTAGTTCACGAGGATTTTTGCAACTAGAAAATAAAATCTCAGAGAATAACCAGTGTGCCCTCATTATTTCTTTTGACCATTCTAATTCCTCTATAACTATCGAGTACACTGCGATTATTCCCGATATTGACTCCTCAAACTCTTCAAACCCTATTTCCTTTTCTTCAATCCTTGCGAATTTATATTTAACAGCTAGTCACCAGTATGCAACGTCTTTATCGGGCCTGACGGCCACCTCTATGCACGACTTTGCTATCATGTCCCCTCCCCACGTCTTGTCAACCAACTCTATATACCCAACCTTCGCAGCATTGAAGAAGAAATACAAACCAGTCGCACAGAAAGTTCGGCCAGTTATTACTGAACTACCTGATCAATTTCGCATCATTCGAACAATCACTGGCGACCCCCTCGATCAAATGCCAAAACTCAATCCTCAACCCCCATCGTTCGTCCCTTCTACCCAATATACACTCGAATGCAAAGCTATTATCGACAAAAACCATTCCAGCAATTTTCTATGGCCAGAAGAACGAAAGCTTATGCACGATTTTATTCGAAATCACGAAATGGGTTTTGCATGGACCGAACAAGAATGAGGAAGCTTCCGCCCCAACTTCTTTCCTCCTATAGAATTCCCTGTTATTCCTCACACTCCATGGGTTGAATGTAATATCCCTATACCCCCTGGTCTGTACGAACAGATCTGCAGGATGCTAAAGAAGAAGATAGAAGCAGGAGTATACGAGTCATCAAACTCATCATATCGGTCACGATGGTTTTGCATTGCGAAGAAAGACGCAAAATCACTTCGAATCATTCACAGTCTCGAGCCTCTTAATCGAGTAATGATACAGCACTCTGGCATTGTCCCGATCCCAGAGCATCTAGCCAAACAATTTGGTGGACGCGCGTGCAGTGGAATGTTGGACTTATATGTCGCATTTGACAAAAGGAAAGTCGCAGAATCATCTCGAGATCTAATGACGTTTCAGACGCCTTTCGGAGCGCTTCGAATCGTCACTCTACTGATGGGTTGGACGAACTCAGTCCCAATCTTACACGACGACGTAACATTTATCCTACAACCCGAAATCCCTCATATCACCATCCCTTACATCGACGACACACCAGTTAAGGGTCCAAAATCAGAATATCAAACTATCGGAGGATCTTACGAGATGATCGCCGATAATCCAGGCATTCGACACTTTGTTTGGGAACATTTCGGGAATCTAAATCGTATAGTCCAACGCATGAAGTATTGTGGAGGAACCTTTTCAGGTCCGAAACTTTACCTTTGCATTTCCAAAATAATTGTTCTAGGTCCTCGATGCAATATCGAAGGTCGTATGGCCGATCCCACTCGCATCACAGCAGTTAGCAAATGGGGGCCTTGTCGAAGTCTTACCGAAGTCAAGGCATTTCTAGGAACCATTGGAGTTTGTCGTATCTTTATTCGGAACTTTGCTCAATGTGCTACAGCTCTAATACACCTTATGCGAAAAGATGCCCCTTTCAATTTCGGACTGAAACAAATTGCAGCACAGGAAGACCTGAAGCAAGCATTGATCAATTCCCCAGCAATTTGCGCTATCGACTATTCATCTGATGCCCCAGTTATCCTATCCGTCAATACCTCATACATCACTATTGGCTTCTTTCTCATGCAATGCGATCCCAACAACCTTCGGAAGCAATATTACAGTTGATTCGGATCAATCACACTTAACGACCGTGAATCCCGGTTTTCGCAAGCGAAACTCAAACTCTACAGTCTATATCGCACTCTTGGAGCACTTCAATTGTACATAATAGGGGTCCGGAACCTCATCGTCGAAGTCCACGCAAGGTATATCAAAGGCATGCTCTCAAACCCTGACATCGCACCTAGTGCTAGCATAAATCGATGGATCGTCTCGATCCTTACTTTTCATTTCACGTTGGTTCATGTCGCAGGTACACATCATGGTCCAGACAGACTTTCGAGACATCCTCCACAAGATGAAGATGATCAGTTCGATAACGAAAACAATTTCGGAGACTGGATCGACCGTCTTCACGGTTTTGTACACCAAATCAATCCCGTTACGACTCGACCTTTCACTTCCTATCGAGTTTCGACACTCTCCCTCTCTTCAGATCTCAGTAAGGGGGAGGATCCGACCTACAATGATGTCCCATGAATGAACAATGCGAAAAGGGAAGATGAAAGATTAATTTGCATTCAAAAATGGTTAGAGGATTTGGTACAACCTCCAGATTTATCAGATTCCGAATATGCTACCTTCATTCAATATTGCACCAATTTCTTCTTAGATTGCGGCAAACTTTGGAGGAAAGACTCGCACGGAGCTCACAAAATTGTTCCGATTTCCGAACGTCATCTCGAAGTCATTTGTGCAGCTCACGACAATATCGGACACAAAATGGTCTTCGCAACAAAAGCTGTTATTTCCCTATGATTTTGGTGGCCTAACATGAAAGCAGACATTGCATGGTATATTTGCACTTGCCACCTATGCCAGGTATGACAAACTCAAAATCTCCTTATTCCACCTACCGTCGCCACACCCGCACCTTTATTCAGCAAAGTCTACATCGATACCATGCAAATGCCTCCCTTGAGCGGATTCAAGTATATCGTACAAGGCCGCTGTTCACTAACGACTTATCCCGAGTGGCAAAACCTTCGACGAGAAAATGTGACAACCCTCGGGGACTGGATCTTCGAAGACATCATTTGTAGATGGGGTTCGCTATACAAAATTGTGAGCGATAACGGATCAGCATTCATCGCAGCATTGGAGTACCTTTTGAAATGATATCATATTAACCACATTTGAATTAGCGGCTACAACTCTCATGCGAATGGAATTGTCGAATGAGCTCATTTCGATATTTGACAATAGTTATTCAAAGCAGTCGATGGAGAACAGAGCAAATGGTCAGCTGGAGCACACTCAGTGTTCTGGGCAGAACGAGTTATGGTTCGTAGATGCATGGGTTGCTCTCCTTACTTTGCAATTACAGGATCACACCCCCTAATCCCGCTCGACATTTCCGAAGCGACATACTTGCAACCCCCGCCCGATTCTATCTTATCGACAACTGATCTCATCGCTCAAAGAGCAATCACCCTACAGAAATGCTCAGCCGACCTCGAAATTCTCTATTCGAAAGTCTATACTGCTCGACTCAAAGCCGCGAAACGTTTCAAAGTCGTTCACAAACAAACAATGCACAACTACAACTTCGAAAAAGGCGACCTAGTCCTACTTTGCAACACGCAAATCAAGAAATCCCTCAATCACAAGATGCGACCTCGATATTTAGGCCCACTGATCATCATTGATCGAAACTATGGAGGAGCTTACATCATCTGCGAACTCGATGGATCAGTATTTCATTGACCAGTCGCAGCCTTCCGACTCCTTCCCTATTTTGCACAAAAAGCAATTCCCCTACCGCCAAACTTCCTCGATATCGGCTATGAAAGACTCAAAAAACTTCGAAACACGTCGAACGTTGACAAAGATATTCCTGAAGACCTTCCGGACTTCGAAGACAAATAATTACCCCCTTTCTTTGTTCGCGATCACTTTCCTATGACCTCGATTTCTTTTAGTGTACAATACAAGTCACGATATTGCACTATAGCGTGGTCGCGCAAACTTAAAAAGGGTTTTTCAGCCATGATGATTTACTGAGCCTTTCCCTTATTCCTTTTTTTTCTTTTCTTCTTTCTTCTCCTTCTTACTTTTCTTATCGTTGCTTTTGAGACTCACAAAAAAAAAAAAATTTCAAGTTATAAAACAGAAAGAATGACACAATCTACTACTCTTCCAACATCTCTTCCACCACTTCTATTTGCCTGCACAAAACTTCCATCTTGACCTTCAACTCTGCCAACCTCGTCGCCAGATATTGACAATGAGTCATGATCTCCTCATTGACATCCTCACCCTCTTCGAAACTATGCGATGCTTTTGCTTTGGCCTTTCCCTTTCCCTTTGACGACCTCTTTTTCTCCTTCGATGGTTTCAAAGGGCCTGCGACCTGTTTGATGTCGGCGACAGGACCCACGACGTGAATTCGAGGTACTTTCAATCCGAACATAGGTTAGCATACGCTATGAGATTATATCGAATGAATTTCATACCTGGTTTTGGGTGTGAATCTGGTTTTGCAACCCCGAATCGTCTCGCTTCACCTTTGCAAAGTCCCTGCCTCGAGACCCCTTGCCAGTAGCAACCCTGCGCTGCCTGAGTGCACTTCGTGCACTTCGGGGCTCCCTCCTTGACAATGCACGATGGCTGGGATATCATTTTAGCACATCAATCACACTACAACATTGATTAGCAGCCCGAAAACCCTTCGAAAACAAAGCAAAAACTCACCAGGCCTTCGAAGTCGAGCAGTCCACCCTCAGCAAACCTCCTCCGCTTGATCTCTACCCCGTCCTCGACGATCTCGTCCTCATCATCCTCGACTCCCTCGATCTCCACTACCTTACACTTCCCAATCCTGATTATCAGCAATCCTCCCAAATCTTCTTCCTTGTCCTCATCTCAAGCCTCTAGCCTCTCGATCACTTGCGCCTCCACTGCGAGCTCCACATTTGTCGCTGCAGTTCTTCCTTTGACAAAGTTTTAGCATGAAAGTCAGCAAGGGCTGCGTTTCGAGCGTCTACTAATGCCCCCCTCTGAGCCTTGATCTTCACCTTCTTCGCATCTTCCTCTGCCCTGCAAGCCTCCTCCTCCTCCTCCCGAACCCGTCTCGCTTCCTCTTCCCTTCGCTCTCGCTCTACCTGCTCACTCAGATCTGCAAATGAAAAGTCTCCCCCCCCACAAAAGCCATTCGCATCGAGCCATCGGTTTGAAAAGCTCGAAAACCTCATCGACGACCTGTTGCATGGTTGAGTCGCATTCCTTGCCCAAATCGTCCGCCAATTCATCGTATTCTGCCTGAACATATCGCATTAGAATCCGAATATTGAATGGGAATCGGAAACTTACCATCTTCTCACAAAAACTTTTCCCCCATACTTCGAAGTCGAGGTCTTCAGCGACACCGCGATCGGGCATCAATTTGGCATATTCGAGGATTTCAGTGTTGAGTTCGGGGAGAAGAGACATGATGAAAAATAGTGTCGAAGGTTTGGAGAGGTGACAAAGAAGAACAAGAGGTTTTTTGAGTTTTGTTTACAATTTCAACACGATCATGCATTTCACATGTGACTCCGATCAGCTGACTGGGACAGTCAGGATTTCAGTAAGGGGGAGGATGATAGGTCCACTGTGCGCTCTAAACTCTGGGACTGTCTCCAGAGGCATCAAAACATCAAAATGCATGCTCCCAAACCCTACAAACCCCGCGACACCATTCCGAAACTATTTCGATTGACTTTGAATGACTTTGAACGATCTCGAACAACTTTGAACAACTTCGAATGATATCGCAGCACTTCAAACGCCTTCAGCCGCCGTACACCAATCACACCGCCCTTGGGATACATGCAGCACACCTTGTAAGAGTTAGTGCATCACATATCGAGCACCACTGGACACAAGGAGATACAACGATGGGATTCTAGGACGCGATTGTGGCGCTTTGATGCCTTGATGATATATTAGATCAATGGGGACAGGTACCAGTGATAAATCATGTCTCTAGATGTTTCCCTTCTTATCGTCTTTCATTTATTCTATGATTTGCAAAGATTCTCTATTGTTTTATATCTTGCCTCATGTTTTATTTCCTTTTTAGTATCACTTCTCCCAAACATATATAGCCTTGTACTAGCTACTTAGAAAAAAAAATAGATCATCCTCTCACATCAATCGTCTGATTTAAGAGCTATTCTCTTGAGTCCAAGCATCTCGACTTAGTCTCGAAATTCAGTGTTTTACACCAAATTTCCTCGAACTCCTCATACTAGCTTCACAAAACTATCGCATATTGTCTATCCTCTCTAGACCCCTTTCTATGTCCTCATAGTCTATCCTCAGTCACCATCAAAGGCGTCTTTGTCTTCTATAAAGACCTTTGAACTTCATCGCACTTCTTCGCACTTCATTGCACCTCTTCGAATACTCATCAAACTTCATTAAATTTCCCTCAAACGTTATCGCAGCACTTTGTATGCCCTCGATTATTATCAAACTTCTCTTGAACATCATCGCAGCACTTTGAATACTTTTGAGCCTCTTCGAACCTCATCGCACCTCATCGCACCTCATTGCACACCCTTTAGAGTCGTTTTCATGCCCCTGGCTTACAGCGGTGATATTTAGTACCACCTTGCAACCTTCCTCTAACTAGCATTATACCATTCGAGCCCTTATTGTGGGTTTTGTTTGGGTTTCCTGGTCGAGTATCATCAGCACGAATTGCAAAGAATTCAGGGCAGAGCAGGGTAGTGTCACAATTATCATCCACGCCGTTCGCATGATCGGCTCGTCACAAAAGTGCATTGCATTTACCCATACTCTTTCCAGGACGGTGGTGCATGACAAAGTCGAACCATGAAAGATAGAGCAACCAGCAAGCTTGTCTGCAATTTAGCTTTTTTGCAGTCATGAAGTACTCCAGATTTTTGTGGTCAGTCCAGATCTCTACCTTGTGCTGCGCACCTTCAAGGAAATGCCTCCATTCCTCTAATGATCTCATCACTGCTAGCATCTCTTTGTCGTGGATCTCATAATTTCGTTCGACCACATTGAGCGACTTTGAGTAGAACGCAATAGGGTGCCATTTGAGATCATTGGCTGATTGTTGTGACAGCACTGAGCTGGTCGCATAGTCCAAGCTATCCGCCTCGATGCGAAATGCCTTGGCATCGTCAGCAAAACAGAGAATAGGGGAGGATGTGACCCAATTCTTGATTTCATCAAAGGTGCCTTGTTCTGAAGGTCCCCATTCCCATTTGTGCTCCTTCTTTGTGAGCTCAAAGAGGGGTTTTGCATGATGCAAAAAGTCTTCAATGAAGCGCCGATAGAAATTTGTGAAGCCTAGGAATGACTGTACCTCCTTGCGCATTGTGGGGGTTGGCCATTCAGTGACTCCCGCTACCTTGATGGGATCCATACAAATTTCACCCTCGGATATGATGAGTCTGAGGTACTCAATCGTTGTTTGTTCAAACTCGCACTTGTCATGTCACAGAAACAACTTGTGTGCACGAAGGTGCTCCAGGACAAGGTGTGTAATGCACCAATGTTTGTCGATCGATTTCGTAAAGATGAGGATGTCATCCAGGTAGACACAGACCACTCCTTCCATAATGAGATCCTGAAAAATGTCATTCATCATCATTTGGAATGTGGAAGGGGAATTTGTGAGTCCGAAAAACATCACCAAGGGTTCGAAAAGCCCATGATTCATGCAAAAAGCAGCTTTCCATTTGTTGCCCCTTTTCATGTGCACATTGTTGTACCCCCATTGCACATCGAGTTTTGTAAAGTATTTTGCGCCTCATAGTTGATTTACGAGTTCCAAAATCAGTGGTAGCAGATATCGGTTTTCGATCGTGAGGGCATTGAGAGCGCGATAATCTTGTACAAGTCAGAGGAATCCATCCTTCTTCTTGATAAAGAAGACAGGGGATGCCATCGGCAATTTTGAGGGGTGAATGCGGCCAGTGGCTAGATTCTCCTGGATGAATTCATCCATCTCGGCCTGTTCATTGGGCGCAAGGGGGTAGACCTTGCAGCTAGTGGCTTTTGCACCAGGGATGAGTTCGATCGCATGATCCCATACCTTTCAGTCAGGCAAGCAGTTGAATGAAGACTTTGTGAATAGGTCCTTGAACTCATAAAAGTGCACAGGGACAGATTCGTGAAAGGACTTTGGTTGCACATTCTTATGGAAGGCCTCTGCTAGCCATTGTGAAATGTTGGATGTGGCGCAAACAAATTCCGCTTCACAGGGAATGGTAGCAACAAAGATGCAATCTCCCTCTTCAACCGAGTTTTCACTCGAAAGGGGTGGTTTGTCATGGTCTTCGTCCTCGTTATCATCGCTCACCAGTTGTGGAAGGTCTGGGATGTCCTCCATTTCAATGTCAGGGGTAGGCATGGGACCTGCACGATAGGTATAAATGCTAGCAATTTCCCGAAAAGCGCCTTTGCGCTCTTCGTTTGTCTCATTCTGACAGGTGCGGCAGTGATTCAGGCATCGACTCATTTTGACCTCATTAGTCTGCCAGTCCACCTCAGGATTATGCTCGCGGAGCCAGGTGAGGCCAAGAATAACATCTTGCTTGCCGATGCCAGTCACCGCGAATGTCACACATTCAGAGTGGTCACAAAATTGTAGTAGGACCTCTACAACTTCTGAGATATCACCTGCTTTGTTCACTGAGCCATAAACATTGAACACAGGGATGGGTCAGCTGAGCACTTTTGTTGCGAGGTGATTTCGCGCAACGAAATCGGAACTGACGAAAAGGCCGGTGGCACCACAATCAAGTAGTGCCTTGGTTGTGTGCACAGTGCCGGTATCGGTGGTTTGCAGCAACACTTTGAGCTTGAATGAGTGGGGGCTCAGGGTCATCGCTATGACATAGTGGTTGGGGAGTCATTTCTCCCATTTAGGGCACTTACGAAAATGCGAATGAGGATAGGGAGGGGTTAGTACAGCTTGCGCATCATTTGCAGAGAGATCAGTCGATGAAATAGAATTTGATTCATACACTTCACCTACTGACAACACTGCGAAACAATTGTTCGCAGACAACGGTGGCATACTGCTCACTCGTTGTTGCTGTGAAAATCCTCCTTTACTTCTACAACGGGCTCCTCGTTCCTCTCGTTTGTGTCTTTCACATCCAGCACTGCAAATTCCTCCTGTGCAAAATCCTGTTGCTCTTCGCCATTCATGTACCAAATGTCAAACTGTCTTGGGCATTCGGGTTGTGCATGACCAGATTCTCTGCAACAAAAGCAGACGAGCACAGATTGGTCCTTTGGTTTATAGGGTGCAGAGACACTTTGTGCTGAAGGTGTGTATTGCGATGGGGTGGTTGTGTGTGAAGTTGGGGGTAGGGGCCATGCCATGGTGGGAACGAGCTTGCAGAACATGTTCCCCAGCTGCGAGCTGGTTTCGGATTGTGAGGCCATTCGTGAAGATGTGTGAAAAGCCTCATTTGCAATGCGATTTTCATTGCAGACAATAGCGGCATTGTACCACTGCTTGGGGGTGTTAGCTGAAGGTCGTCCGGTAGTGAGACAGGCGACATGGTCTTGGATCTTTGCATTTAGACCTTGTCGGAATTCGAGGACGATATGCGAGCCCTCAAAGTACTGCGCTCGCTCTACCAGTTCGCGAAAGTCATCAATATACTTGTCAACTGTTCATGTACCTTGGAAGTACTTCACAGTCTCGAGCTCAGTCTGCAAAGATTGGATCTCATTCTTCAGACCAAACTCATTTGCGAATTCATCCGCAAAATCGGAGTAGGAGGTGTACGGGAGTCTTCTGCTTAATTGGTAGTTGCGCATGAGACAATCCACAAACCATGCAGCTTGTCCACCCTTCATGGATGAGAGGGCCCACATAACCTGTGCATGCTCATCCGCAAATTGATGAGGAGTGAGGGCAAAATAGAGTGCGCATGAATTCAGGAATGCTCGTCCAAGTGAATGATCACCCGAAAAGTCTGCGGGGTTTGCAGGCTTGGGGTGGTAATCTCATGACAATGTTTCACGATGGATTTTGTGAACTACTGGGCCAGGAGACTCTAGGTCTGTGGGGTTGGAGATGCTCAGAAGCACCTGTGGCTCTTCGGGGTCTGCTTCTCGTTGCGTGAATACCGCCATAGTCTGTACAAGGCCTGCAATGCTCACTTCGATGCACTGGAGGCAGTCCTCATTGTCCGTCTCCATGGGAAGGTTGGTAATTGTGTAAAGGGGAGGAAGAGTCGAGTGGAGGGATGATAGCGAAGCTCTCCGAAGTCGCAAAGCAGGCGCAAAAATGTGCAAAATTTTTGTAAACTGAGTCGCTGGCTGTGGTAACCTACTACCTTCAGTCCACTAAAGAGAGAGTTTTCTTCTGTAAGGGCAACCTTACAATCAGAGTCCTAAGAACTTGATACTTGCAAGGGAAAACCAAAGATTAGATTTAATAACTATTGAACGAGGAAAAGACCCATACCTTGCAAGGGAAAACCAAAGAGAAAACTCTAAGGAGTCCGGTGCAAGGCTGAAGTATATATATGGAAGGCATGCGACATTCTAAAATACTTGGAGCCCCTTCCATCCTAGCACTAATTCAGATCCAGGGTCATGTTCCCATTTGGGGAGACGGCCATCAATCAGTGATAGTGTCCGCATCAGGCCATAATTGGTAATGGGCATGTGAAGACATCCTCGATCATTTCCACAGATGCAACAATATGCGCAACTGGTTTGTGCAAAGGCACAAACTGTGACAACAGTTTGTGCAGGGGTATTGACTGCGAGAATGGTGAGAGGACAATAGGGGATGATGGATTGATATATTGGAATGTTTGTAGATGGTTGGTGCAAAGGCACCTCATTGCACGAAAAGGTGCTTTGTTGCATGAACATTTGCCTGTTTGCAGAAATGTGTGCCAACCATTCTAGGGGCTCATAAGGTGTTCCCTTTACAATTATTTAGATCCAGATAAGACAATACAAAGGTATGGTGAAATGCATATGGCAAATTGGTGGTGGTCAACTCAGGTTTATATCATAATAACTCTCACCAGTTGTTTGCCTGAATCATTAAGTTAGACTTCACTTGATAAAGAATTGCCTGGAAGAACAATTGTCCCATTTCTGATATCCACTGACAAGACTCAAGTGATGATCTCTCATAACAAAAGTGCTTGTCCTGTGTATCTTATGATTGGAAATATACCTAAGGAGATACATTATAAACCTTCCTGTCATGCATATGTCCTCTTTGGATATCTCCTCACCACCAATCTCGAGCATATCACAAATCATGCCAAGTGAAGGTGCTGTCTTTCATGTGGTGATGGATATAATTACTGCCCCATTACAAGAAGCCAGTACTTCAGAGAAAGTCCTCTTTACAGGAGAAGGAGTGTCTTATTGCTGTCATCCTCTTTTGGCATGCTACATTTGCAATTACCCTGACACAACAGGCAGGGCAAAACTCTCCCAGAGAGAAAATGTAGAGAAAATGTGGAGAAAATTACACTTTTTCATGTAGCAAACAAGTAAAGAAAAACTGGTGAAAATAAATTATTTTCTCTTTATTTTCTCTGCAATCTGCCTAAGGGAAAATATATCATTTGTGTGGAGAGAAAAAAAGGGGAATCTCAAGAGAATCAGGGGGAAATCAAGAGGAAATAAGTTCTTTTCACTTGAGATTCCCCTTTTTTTCTCTCCACACAAATGATATATTTTCCCTTAGGCAGATTGCAGAGAAAATAAAGAGAAAATAATTTATTTTCACCAGTTTTTCTTTACTTGTTTGCTACATGAAAAAGTGTAATTTTCTCCACATTTTCTCCACATTTTCTCTCTGGGAGAGTTTTGCCCTGCCTGTTGTGTGAGCAAGTTCTTGTATGCTGCTGCAAAACTGGAGAATGTCCAAAGTGTCCAATCCTGAGATGCAAAGTGGGAGAAGAAAGTGAGAATGTATATCCATTCCAAGACCTGGAACAGATTCTTGATGCCTTGTCTCTCATCGATGACATACCGTGCTTTCATCAGGCTTGCAAGGAGGCTGGTATTAAACCTGTCTTCCAGCCTTTCTGGGAAAAGCTTCCATATTCCAATATCTTTTCATTGGTAACCCCAGACATACTTCATCAGCTTTACCAAGGCATTCTGAAGCATCTCAAGTCATGGATAATCTCTGCATATGGAGCCATTGAAATTGATGCACAATGTCACCGACTACCTCCCAATCACAATATCCAGGTTTTCATGAAGGGTATCAGCACCTTGACACAAGTCACTGGACAAGAGCATGAGGAGATGTCATGATTCCTGCTTGGATTGATCATTGACCTGCCATTGCCAAATGGCATGGATAGCAGAAGACTTGTTGCATGCCTTCATGCATTTCTTGACTTTCTCTATCTTGCACAATATCCCAAATACAGTGAGGAGACACTCTCTAATATGCAAGCCACTCTCAACTCCTTTCATGCCACCAAAACTATTTTTGTTGACCTCAAAATCAGGGACTACTTTCAACTTCCAAAGCTTGAAGGTCTTAATCATTTCATTGGGTCTGTCAGGGACTTTGGGGCCCTTGATAACTGTAACACGGAATACACAGAGCACTTACACATTGACATGGCAAAAGACACTTACTGAGCTACAAACCATAAAGAAAAATATCTACAAATGACTCTCTGGCTTGATAGAAAGGAGAAGATAGTTCAGCATGACAAGTTTATTCTCTGGCATTTACAGGCCACACAGGAAATATTCCTCTATTACCATCCCTCCAACTGTCAAATTGTCAACTCAATGAGCTTGGTCAGGAAGATGCTGAATGATTTACATTCAACATTTCATGTGAAGGGAAGTAGTGTTGCCTTGACCAACTTGGGGCATTTTTATATTTTTGAAATAACTTGACACAATGCACTCAGCCTGCTTAGTGTTGAGAGAGGACCCATCGACTTTTGGGGCTCTATCTATATAAATATTTTCAGAATTCTATACAATTTATTGGAGTTGATATTGCCTTTGACTCATTTTTGCTGGTTGACTCAGTAATTTACACTCCCCCATGTGTCCTTGTGGACTCCGCATGGACTCTGCACATTCCACACAGACTGCAAATATTCTGTGTAGATTCTGCACAGACCCAGCACAGTCCAAGTTTCCAAGTTCAGTCTATGAAGTCCAAGCAATTATGAAGCACAAAAGTTTTGTACCAAAGGCAGAATTGAACCCTCAACCTCAGAAGAAGACCATTGATATTTCAAGCAATTAACCACTATGCCACACAGGCATTGTTAAATACCAACTTTTATGCTATTTATTACCCATCAAGTCCCTTTCAGCATTTTGAAAAAAAACTTCCCCAACAAGGGGGCACATTGCATTGCTAATAATACTAATAGTAAATACCATAAAATAAATAAATCAACCCACCGTCCCATGCAGCAGTGAGATGGCAGGGGAGCACAGTGCACGTGCTCCCAAAAACCACCATGAGCAGGGGCTTGTGGTGGTGGTCATCGTCCCTTGTTGTTGTTTCTGTCCCTCCTCGTGGCCAGTCTTCCTCAGTGTTCTGGTGTTGGGGCTTGGTGTGTGGGTGGTGGGTCGCCTTTGGCATCCTGTGGTCAATCTCCTCTGCTTGTGGTGGCTGGTGGCCCACCATAGTCACGCTGTGTGCATCTGTGGTGGTGGTGGTGGTGGTGGTGGTGCATCGTCCCTCGTCCCTTGCACTTGTGGTGGTGGTGGTCGTTGTTCCCCTCCACCTCGTCTCCCCATTCTTCCTCCTCCCCCTCGTTGTTGGCCGTTAGCACCCGCAATCCACCCTGTGAGCAGTTGCTCGCAAGGCATGGGGGCGGGTGCTGGGTCATCCATCATGGTTTGCATCCTCCTCCTCCCCATCCTGTTGCCACTGCCCAGCTGCCCCACGAGCAGGGGCTCATGGCAGTGGTGGGGGTGGGTCAGGGGGCAGCAGTCATCATCATTGATAGTCTAATAAAGTTTTTGTTAGTAAAATGAGAAACAGAAAGAAGAAAAAAACTTGCCTAGGGGCCGTCCTTGTGATCATCGTCGTTCCCCCATTGCTGGTGGTGTGGTCCTGTTGTTTACCTTGTCAGTAGTAGAAGGAATACCTAAAAAAAAAACTTACCTGTGGCCCAGGAGACGTCATGGATGTCCCCTGAACCTTTTTTGCATTTGGCTCACCTCCTCATTGTCTTGCCATCGTTGCTCATTGTCCCTGTTGTCCCTGTCCCCATTGTCGCCATCCTCTAGCCTCCCTTCTCCCTGGTTCATCGTCGAGCATCCACATTCCACCCTGTGAGCAGTTGCTCACAGCAGTGGGGCGGGTGCTGGTTTCCGGGTGTTTTCATCATCCCCTCATCCTCTTCCTCTTGCAGTCGATGCCTTGCTGCCCTGGTCTTGTTGTTTCAGGCAGTAGAGGGAGGTTGGAAGTGGTGGCGTTGGGAGTGGTGGTGGTAGAAATCAACAAAACATTGATCAACAATGATTGTTGACACATCGTGAACATGCACATGAGTCATATGATCCAGATAGTACTTACTGATCTATTTGCCCCCAAAACAATAAGCCGTGGTAGTATAATGGTTATGCATCTCACATGCTTTAAGTAAATGCAATGCTCGTGAGTTCAATTTTTGCTAGTTACAATATTTTTCTAACATAATAACATTCTACTCGGACTGACGCGGACTGAACTGGGACCAGATTTTCAGTCCTAGTCCATGCTGATCACATTTGCTCAGACTCAGACTACTCGGACACATGGATTCCGTGCAGAATCCATGTTAGTCTGCACAGAATATTTAGGAGTAAAACCACTCATTTAAGTGATCAGAATTCTGTGTGGAGTCTGCACAGATTCCACACGGAATACATGGCTTAGAGTAAAGACCTCGGTTGACTTGCAAAAAATGAGTCAAAGGCAATATCAATAAGAATAAATTGTATAGAATTCTGAAAATATTTATATAGATAGAGAGCCCCAAAAGTCGATGGGTCCTCTCTCAACACTAAGCAGGCTGAGTGCATTGTGTCAAGTTATTTTAAAAATACAAAAAATGCCCCAAGTCAGTCAAGGCAACACTAAAGGGAAGTTCAAGGAAGCCATGCAATTGTTTCATAAATTCAAGCAGCAGTCCTGTGGAGACAAGGATGGGATGGACAATTAATTGTAGTTCTTCATTCTGCTAAAATTCTATTTTTAATGCCTAGCTATCAAGTACTGATACTAATCTAATCCAGACAAAGTGGAAACCTTTCTGGACAAAAATTGCAAAATTAGGGTTTTTGAGATCTAGCCTAGCTATGCATTATTGGGGGTCTTTTGCTGTGACCATCAGACAGCACCATGTATCTGTCAATATATGGCATGGTGCACAGCCCTATACAGTGCTAGATGCATGCAGTCAGAGTAGTTGATCAGGCAGGTACACCAATATGCTTCTAATCATGAACTCCTGACTATCAACACTCATTTGAGCATTTCATGTCCATCCCTCTATGGTTTTCCTTTGGACTTTTTGCAATCTATGCAATGCACACTCCTCTATTAACCCCAGCTGTCCCATCAACAGCACATTGTGTTGTTCTCAAATTATTGCCTCTTTAGGAACACATGATTCAACTCATTCTCTGGTACATGCTACAGCCTCTCCTGCTTTATGGACATGCTCTAATGAAAGTAAGCATTATCTACTATGAGTGTCTGTCTGAATGTCAATGGAAAGTTGTAGAGAAAGCAAGTTGTACACAGGAATACATAGTCACAGTGATATAATAACCCATTGACTGTTACCCATTGAGACAATTGATCACTCATCCTCATACCATCATCTCCCTCTCATTCTAAGTTCATTCTCATTCTTATCTACTTGAATACTTGAGTTATCTACTATATCCATAACCCATTTCCAACAAAAGTGACAGGTTCTGGCATACAGGTGACTGTACCTACCTCACTACATCTCAACCTACCACATGTCCTCCCCAGGCTATTCATCTTCATGAGGTGTCAATATGGCTCAAAGTACCCCATTTCATTTGTGCATGCCATCTATTAATGGGGGATGGAACTGCTAGAAGACAGTAATAAAGAAATAGGTGAGTATCTGATAAACCTACCTTCCTGGACTAGGCTTTGACCATATAGATTATATCTAAGCTGTTTCCTAGAGAGAATGGACTACAATATGCTCTGTATATAAGCATTTAATGATATGGATGACAGGGAAGACATGGTGAGTCAAATTCACCTTTGTTGATGGGAGACCATGCCCTGATGGGCTGGAGCCTCTCTCCCCTGCCATTGTATGTACATATCTTATTCCCATTGAGCAATAGGCCTAGGAATCGAAGAAAGTCAACATTTTGGGCCCACAGATATTTCCCAGTAAGTATTCCACCTCCTGAGCCAAAGTTCGCTTTTTTGACTTTATTGACCATCATGTAAACATTGTATAGTGTATCTAGGGACTCCAATACCCATTTACCATGTGCATCCAGCAGAGGAAAGCACAGGAGAACAGGTGAGTCACTATCTCTCTCACTACCACTCACAACTCATCTGACACTTAATCCTTGCTCCCTTTGCCTCTATACTCTATTACCCACTTCTCATGACACCCCTTCATCATTTAATGAGCACACTTTTGGTCCTGGAGCATGTGTAGCTCAACAGAAGGAACCCCTCTCCCCCTCTCCCTTATGATTTCGCTTTTTTTTTGTATGGTATCATATGGAATAACTTCACATCATGTATATAATTTCTTTTATGAATAATACACCTAGAACCTCAGGCAGGACCCTTCACATAAGAGTACAGCAGCTCCTCTCACCCCTCCCCCAGAGAAAGGTGCACCCTATAATTTATTATGGCCATAAAAGTGGAATTAATATTGTATTATCACCATATATACAGAAATAGTTGGTTTCTACAAAAGGAATGAAGGAAAAAGGTCTAGAATGAGGGGAACAGTCTGCTCACTGTTGGAGATGATGGGGGGCACAACATTAGCTGAGTGTGGGTGGACATGAGATTCTAATCATGATCTGGAGATCTCAGATGTAGTTTACTGATAACTACTTTCCATCTAGGGAAGATCAGATTAGGTGATGTGACAAGATAGTCACAATCATTAAAAATCCAGCTGCCATACCCACTGCCCTAACTTTTGCCCATGGTGTGATCCTCATCCCTGACACTGGACAAGCCTGTGGCAACAGAAGCAGTTGTAGCTTCAGGTTGGTGCCCACTTGGTAGTTTGACTGCTGGTGAGGACCAGGGTGGCACCAGCTGCTTACTGGCTGTGGTCACCAGCAGCCAACTGCCTGTGGCTGCCAGTGGTGAACTTGGGATGTGTTGGACTAAGTACTTCAAACTACATAGTCATGACAGTGTGACTTCAGAACTTACCAATTGGTTACAATGTTTGTTTACTTGTTTGTAGTTCTTTATGAGCCTGTTCAAGTCCAATACAAACACGGAAATCTATCGACTGAGCTCTGTGTGGTCCCACCACAAGTCATTTCAATAGGATGCTTGCTGGCATTGCTTTAGTGAGGGAGGAAGGTGTGGGCCAAACAGTTGGTTGAAGGGTTGGGGGCAACTGGAAACTGGCTGTGGGTACCAGTGGTACACTTGGGATGTTTTGCACCACCAGTGCTGGCATTGGTTTGAAGGAAGGCATGCACTGAACAGTTGGTTGAATGTTTGGGGTCAGTGTTGGTTTGGTGGTCAAGGAAGGCAGGGCTGAACCTGTTGTTGAATGTTGCCTGATACCAGTGTTGTGGATGGAGGTGGCTGAACAGCTTGCTTCAGGATTGGTGAGGCATGCAGTGTGGTGCCATACTCACTGGTATCCTGGACATTGTGCCAAGGGAAAGGCATATTGGACCCACTCTGGATCCAGTCCATAATGATTCTGAGCACATGTGCAATGCACAGCAGCTTGACAGTGTGATCATCAATGTTATAAAAATAATACTTACTAACACTTCTATCATGCTGTAAGATTCCTCATCAGAGTGAGCCATTTGCTGCACAAATAGCCATAGTTGCTCCTCCAGTGCAGATCCAGTGACAATGGTCTTCAAGTTGGATTGCATCTTGATGGAATATGGATGAGCAGTTGGTTTATGACTAGTGGTGAGTAGCAACACTGAGTTTTTTTTCGGTTCAAGCTCCAACCATGATGCAATATTCAATTGTGTTTTCAACATTGATCACGTGATGGCTAAAGTCATGATATCAATCACATGGCTACAATTGTTGATGTTGATCACAGGTGCCTTGTTTCACACACAAGATTTTTCACCTGTTGCTTTAAACTATTGTTTCCTATCTGTCATCTATGTGAAATGGCTGCTAAAGTGCCCAAAAAAGATGGTACATGACTTCATGTTCACTGATTCAAGGCTAATAGACTTTCTTTTTTTTAAAGGACAGATCAATATGATGGTTGCAAAGTTCACTGCCACTGCTTTTGAGGATGATCCCCTGGCCAGTCAGTAGGGTGGCATCATCATTTCCACCATGCATCTTCCAGCTTTCAATTCCACTGACTTTGACAATGGTTCACCACCTGGCATGACTTCAGACACCAGTCCCCTTCCATCAAGACCATTGCCTCCACCATTTGCTGTTTCTGACTTTGCCATGGATACACCACCTAGCAGCACTGTGCAAGCAATTCATTTCAATGCCCCTGATTTTGACAACATTCTGCGAGCCAGTCCCTAGATTCACACTGCTCCTCCTGCCATGCATGTCTGGGCATTTTAATATTGCAGAATTCAATGATGCATCTGGGCCAGTAACCACATTGCCCACTGCATTCACTATGTCCAATTTCAAGGACTCATCAGCTGCTGGGCCTGGTGCTAGCTCTGGCTCTTCAACTACATTACACGTCTAGTCTTTCAGTATTGTAGACTTCAGTAATATGCCAAGCCCAGTGACCCCATTGGCACAGCTCCCTGTGTGTCTGTGAGCAACTGCTCACAGGGTGGATATGGGGTGCTGATGCACAGGAATGAGATGGTGAGGAGGGATGATGACACTGGGGGATGGGGGGCAGATGAGACAAAAAAATGCACCTGAGAGATGTCAACATCTCAGGCTGTTGGTAAGTTTTTTTTTCTTCATGTCATTCTTTTCTGCTAATCATATATCTTAGGTTCCAGCTTGCTGTATTACTATCATGATGACTTATCATCATCACCCCCCCACCACCACTGCAACACACTCCCACATCCAAACATTACACTGGATTCTTTTTTGTAACTATTCTTAATGAATAAATATCATAATTTTGTATCAATTGAAGTGTCCAAATTATAACATACAATGAGTCAAGAGAATCATAGAGTATACTAAAGAGACCATAGTGAGTAAATAGGCATAGAACTGAAATATGTAAGTCTGATTATTAGTGGAAAACTATAGAAGTGCTGCTAGCAGCCACCCATTTGTTGCAAAGGGCCAAACAATCATGCAAGGTCAAGAAGGATATACCCTGCATTCTCAGGCTAGTCATCACCATTATCATCCCCCTCTTCTGCCCCACCAACCTGCTCCTCCACCTGCTCTTCATCATATTGGTCAAGCTGTTCCAATTCCTCCTCAGTAGGCAGCTTATATTGTGTCAACACATCTTTCCCATACTTCTCCATGAACTCTTTCACTGGCAGAGTTTTCCATGCCACACATGCAGACCAGGTGCTGTACAACTCTGGATCATGAGGCAGAGCAACATGCATGCCACCCTGGGTGTAATCAGCATGCTCACAGAGTGTAAGGTGTTCATTCCAGTAAATTGGATCAAACCAATCAATTGGGACTTATAAGGGCAACCTTAGCCTCTAGCAAAGGGAAATCCAAAGTTAAAATTATAGTACATATTACAGGGATTGGAGGTGCACCTAGCAAAGGGAAATCTGAAGAGAAAACTCTAAGTACCCCTTTGCCAGTGCCCAGTATATGTGAAGGCTGCAAAATCAAATAATAATCTAAAAATAGAAAAGGCAGAGATAGGCAGATCAAGGCCACCAAATGACATCATACCAAGGGTAGATGTCAGAAAGGGTACTCCATCTCTAAATATAAAACTGTCAACATGCACAAATGTGATAGAAAGGAAAATTTGTAATAAAATGAGGAGAAATCATAGAAAATGAAGAATAGAAGGAAACAAGGCGAGGAAAAATATAGGACAAACATAAAAAATAGGAGAAACATGTGGGGCACCCTCTAGTCCCCTTACAGGACTGACTTTGGGAGTATGAGAAGCTTTGATTGCTTTGGCATTGGAGGGTCTTCATGGCATCACTCAGTTCTGTAATTATAAAATTAGCCAATGATAAGAGGGAATGATACTTGAACTCACTTGAAGTGACCACTTTTGCTTTTATTCTTCCACTGGCATTGTTTGTCTGCCATATGGAAGAATGCAGCCAACCCTGTTGCCCAACCCTCCTTCTCCGTGATGTGGTAGACTGAGTCTGTGCCCCCTTCTGCCAACTCATCATCAGAATGGGCCTTGTTTTTATTAGCCAAGACCAAGACTTGATCATTGAAGCCTTGTGCTTTGAATACTTCCACTCTGCCACTAGCAAGCTATTGAACTTGTCTCAGTATAATCCACATTTCAATAGAAGCAAATATGCACAGTATCATGTCTCTTCCACACCAAAATCATCTGCT
This sequence comes from Tricholoma matsutake, assembly GCA_026075535.2. Lineage (NCBI taxonomy): Eukaryota > Fungi > Basidiomycota > Agaricomycetes > Agaricales > Tricholomataceae > Tricholoma > Tricholoma matsutake. The sequence goes on from AP026538.1 coordinate 17,443,684, forward strand.
TTCCTTTCACAACACTCCCTGGACTCTTTGCCTCTGACTCTGCAAGCCCATACATATAGGAGAAGACAAAACTTTGGTGAAATTTGTGCATGAGTGCAAAGTCGTGGACATGGGACAGGTTAGCTCCCATGTGACTATATCCATATGTGGCTGAGACCTACTCAAATGTCTTGAGTGCAATATGTTCATGGAGTAGATTGTACATGGACTTGGGATCACCACTCAGGACATCAGGTGCCCACTTTGCAAGCCCAAGGCATGCCACAGCTCTAAAGATGAGTAACAAATGACATTCTTGGATGCACCTGATGTTTGCAGCAATCATCCCATCTGAGAGAGAGCTGAGGAGCTCAGCTACCTTGACTTTGGCATCTTGTATTCTACCTGAGTTGTTATCAAGACTGGATGTTACTGAATTTTGGAGCTGTGCTTCAGATGAATAACACTGATTGAATGGTACTTTGTCTTCAGCAGCAACCTTTGGTGGAACAGTGCTCTGGTGTGGTAGATGCCACAGGACATGAAGATGAAGCTCAAGAGCTGCCTAAAATACAGCAGAACTGTGAAGTGATCAAATACAATGTAACAAAAGTTGCACACCTTTGTCTTCTCTACCTCTTTTGGTACCTCTCCCTTTCTCATGTGCCAGTCACTAGGTTTCTTGGGCTTCCTGGGTCGCTTAGTGAGAACTTTGCATGCTTTCTTTGCTCTTGAAGAGTTGGGGTTTGCACTGCTACCTGGTGAGCACTTGCACTTGTTACCAGATGAGGTGCCCCCCCTAAGCCAGATTCAGAATCAGCAGGAGGTTGCAGGTGAGCATCAGAGTCAGACATTGGGGATGATGGTGGTCAAGAATCAAGGTATTCAGTCAAGCCAGAACATGTGTGCAGTGCATGGCATGAAACATGTCGAGAACAAAGGAATTTCGGGCAGTGCAATCATGTGGTGGAAGAAAAACTTGCCTGTGATCCTCTTGCTGGGAATCCAAATTATCCAATTTATTTTACATAACTGCTAAGTACTCAAATCTAACTGCCACACCCACTGCCTCGAAGGCAGTTGAGTTTCAACTGCCCTAGGTTTTGCCACTATACTTTGATAGCATGAGAATTTTATTTTGCATGCATCAATATCTATGCACATGTATGAGCACATTGGCAACAACAATGTACAATATATGTAACATAGTATATAAACCTTAAATATACACCTAGGGAACCCTAGTTGTGTTCTCTTAGGTATTCCACCTACACTTGTGGTGCAAAACACCTTTTTCAACAAACTCATCTATTAATAACCCTTCGCATCAAAACCATCAATTCCCCCATCACACACGCACATCCCACCCCCTTCTTGTAGAGAGAACCTGCATGGTCTTAACTAGCAGATAGTGGGTGTTGCCCTAACACAGTTCTGCTTTGGAATTTAAGTCATTGACTAACATATATTTAATCAATATACAACATAAAATAAAGGGAATATCAAGTGGTAGTGCTAGTAGAAGGAAGCCAAGTTGACAAATGCCACAAACTGGGAGTTTCAAAGCTTTTCATAACACCAGTCACACAAACTTACACAGAGTTGAATGCTGTTGAATGATTCAAAATGTCACATTTTGTCACACATTTTGCATCATCCTTCCACCCAATGCCTCCTACATGTCATAAAACACTAGTATTCTTGGGATATGATCTATTAGATACCCATAATGGGCCATGAGCTTCCCAGGATTTTGAGTTACTTCTACCTTCTAGAGAACTGAATAATGTCAAGAGTGGTCATTTTGATCTGTTAACTCAATGTCTCTCTTTGCTTACACAATACCCATCCTTCAAATGAGTTCATATTTGGATTCACATACAGTGTACCCTGTGCTCTGCAAAAACTCCAAGAGCAAAAGCTGGGGAGATTGTTCAAAAAGTGTGGTTTTGAAACTCTCTACCATTTTGAATGCTGCTACACCTGATAGTAGCACAAATTTCAACATGACACTGCGAAGATCAGCCGCACAAAACCTGCACATAAAATAAAATAATCCTCCATTTCAAGTGTCATATAACACTATGCCCTGTGTCATTGGTCTTCCCCTCGAAACAGCTCCCTCCAAAATTGACAGCAGTTGAGTATCTGCCAGGTCCATCCCCTTCTCTCCAACTTGCTCAGATCCCAGTGACAACATGCTGCACACCCCACAGATCGACTGCCATTTCAGAGCATCTCATTCTGTGACAAATGCATGTGCTACCTCCTCACCCTGATGAGCTAGCTACCTATAAGGGCAACCTCAGCCTCTAGCAAAGGGAAATCCAAAGAGAAAACTCTAATGACCCCTTTGCCAGTGCCCAGTATATGTGAAGACTGCAAAAATCAAATAATAATCTAAAAATAGAAAAGGCAGAGGTAGGCTGATCAAGGCTGCCAAATGACATCATACCAAGGGGTAGATGTCAGAAGGGGTACTTTGTCTCTAAATATAAAACTGTCAACATGCACAAATGTGATAGATAGGGAAATTAGTAATAAAATAGAGAGAAATCATAGAAAATGAAGAATAGAAGGAAATGAGGTGAGGAAAAATATAGGACAAATGTAAAAAATAGGAGAAACACGTGGGGCACCCTCTAGTCCCCTTAATTTACTGAAAGTTAAACACACACAAGGAAAAGTTCAGAGTAAAAAAAAAACACCACTGGATTGTAATCGGTCATGACAATTGACAAGAGCAAGCAATGAGACCAAGAAAAGGAGGGTGTGTCACAACAGCCTGAGATCCGTGCTCCAATAGCAGGCGCAACCCAAATAGAGGCATGTGTAATAAAAGAGTCATGAGCCAAAAAAAAAAGTATGTCACACCAGCCTCGACTACCATGTCGGATGGGTGGTTGGTGCATGACCAACTCCCTGTCGACGAGCCAAAAAAAAGAGCGGACACAAAAGGAGCTTGGGAAAACTGATCAGACAAAAATAAAAATAGATTTCTTCGGCAAACGGCGCAAGAATAGATCCGATGAGACATCCAGCGAGCTCAGATTCGGATCGGAATCTCAACAAATCGTCTTTAGAATGTTTTTTACTTATTAGTAGTCTAATCTTACAGTGCGATGATCGGCCTGGACTGTGACACCTCCTTCCCCGGTTTCTGAAACCGGCTGTCCCCGTGCGAGCGATCCGCTAATTCCGGACTTGTAGAGTTTCAAGCCAGTCTGCGAGCCTCTGTTTTCGTGCTCCCGCCCACCCGCATCCTAGGTGTTGTTTCGAGTCCACCTACTTGGCAGCAGCTGGTAGCTTTCCTTTCTGTTGATTCATTTTTCCTACTGGGTTTTAATCAACAGAGAGTTTTTGACGCACCCTTGCTATGATGCCACATTATGTACATTAGCACACCTGTTACTGTATTGCTGTAGGGTTCCACGCTCGAAATACATGCCTACAGACCCGTTGGGATGGCTGGTGCTATGCACCGCCTCCTCACGGAGTCGTGCATTTCCCTATTTACCCTTTGTCTGCCTCCAACATCTCACGGTCCATACTCATCTTGGACGATTAGTTGAGAACCCGGAACAACAACGGACGGCGAGGTCAAACTCAATCCATTGCCGAATTCGGAAGGGACCACCCAGCCCGGCCAGCTCGGAGCTGCCCCCTTTGCCTATATCGAGCCACTTTAAATCAGCTCAGGAGTCGACTCGGAGCCAAATCCAATTTGTCAGCTCTCATCCCTGAGCCGAGGGGCGGCAACACTAATGAGGGCGTATGCACCTATACCCTCACCAAATCCCTGGTTGAGGTTGAAGTCCAGGCTTCCAGCTCTGAAATGTGAACCGTTCATAACAAAAACAAGTTTATTTGACTGTACAAATCCCTTGAGTGTTTACAAGTGAATACAGTGTCCACATTGATTTACATATCAAAAACCCTGTGGCTACTAGCACTAAAGATTTAATGCACCGAGACACTCTCCCAGTTGACGCTACAACCGACATCATTAGTTCACCACATCATCAATGTTCAGTCAGAGAACTTACCCGTTAGGAGCAGTTGCACATCCAGACCCAGTACGGGTCAATTGCGAGCCATTACTGCAACGATCGTGGCCACCGCCAGAAATGAAGAACTGGATCGAATTGGTGCCTGAGTATGAGATTGACCTCGCCGAACCACCATTTGTGAGCCAGATACATGATACAGTTTCGGCATTGTTGCTGGTGGCAATGACAGAGCCGGTGCAATCAGCGCCGGCGAACCATTGGACTGTGGCCGACATCGCCGGAGAGGCGGAAACAAGAAGAGCAGTGGTAATGAAGGCGAACTTGAATTGCATTATGACTGGCGGGTTGGATAGCTTCTGAAAGAGCGAAAAAAAAACGAGGATGAGTTGAAGGTTATACAACGAGATGATGAAGAAGAGGCTTGGAGAGAAGGCCCCCGATGCTAACCTGATCGCAAGTAAGAAGAGGAACTGATTAAAAAACCTCTAGAAGGACAAGTATTTATACGTTTTCTAACGGTATAGTTCAATTGTGGCCTTGGCCCTTGGGGGACTACATCAGCAAAATCACATAATTCGCTCGCCCGGCTTTTCCCCCAACGCTGTCGTATTCGAGAAGGATTATCTCCATCCTTTTACGTTTCATGATTCCGCGCCCTACCAGCGCCTGCATCAGGGTTGTGGACTAGAACACCTGTGCATCAAACTTACAACTTAGTGAAGGGAGCCGAGGTGCTTGTTTTCTTACTAATTAGCTTGATTTAGCTACTGTAGACAGATTCAGCGGTTGAACCAGTGTTCAGTGTCACCTCGGACGCTGAATAGTAGAATATATATGTTTTAAAGATAGATATTTTGTGATATCATCAACGATGCCGTCCTCCATCAATTCCCGCTCCCGCCTCCGACCCGCTGCCTCTCGTGTCTGTAATATGCGTGCTCGTCGCCGCCAACGTCGAGCACGAGCTCCCCCATATGTGTTCCAAAGATAGATATCGGACCTTTCTCAGCTCCAGCTCTCAGTGTTGTGCCAGTCAGTGACTAGTCGTGACAGTCAGGAGAGTCGTCTGCATGGACAACCTGCTCCCATTACCTAAGCCGCTGATGTAATGGGCGGCGGCGGCGAATGTAACACTACGTAGTATGCTAAAGTTTAAACATGATGAAGTTGGAGCTCTAATTCCTCGTCTAGACTCCGAGACGCGCTACGTTCATGTGATGGGATCCAGGACTTCTTCGTGAAATCAAATAGCTTTGCAATCTCAATTGAGATTACGAGAAGGCATCCGTCCATCCCCATCATCATCGTCTCCTCCTGCCTGCCTGGTAAACGATCCTGTGATGTGATTGAACTCGTTGATGACATCATCTGGTGACTGTAAATATATCAATCAGGTGCCAAGGTGTATCTCATTGAAATCCCGACGAAGATCGATGAATCGATCATTGAGGGTCGCAAGGAGGGCGGTGGGGAGAGCAAATGTGAACTGCATGTCACTTGAGCACGGGAGTATGAATACCCTGCCTCTCCAAAAAGAGGAGTTCTATCACATTCCAATCAACCCGTAGTGAATGGATCAATATTTTCGCAACATAGCTGCTTTTAAATCGTCGGTGTCCTCGCAGGTTTGTATGCGTTACCCCATACTAGTGACAGCGCTACTAATTATAGCTTGAAAGAAATGCCATGCATGGAGTTAAGAAATAACCTCTGTACATTGCTCTTTCCGTTGAATTTCACAGAGCAAAATCATGCTAGTTCAGAAGGCCGTGAGAACATATGTGATAGGGACGTCAGTCTATTCTCTTGTTGCACCAATGATCATATCAACGTACCTGTGCAGGTTGAATGGTAATCAATCCCAAGCTTCAGTGCAGCGGCAATCTGCCAAGTTCATGATCAGGCAACCACCGAAGAAATTCATAGTTTAGTCAGCCTTCCATTAATATTGAAACTATCAAGAAACTATGTCGAGGAATTCCGAATGTCCGAAGCAACATAAGTCATGGGGTTCCTTACATCGAAACAGATGTTTGGAGTTCAAAATTTGGCGTACCTCGGCCATGTAAAGAGCATACCACTGGCATAAGCCTTCTGACCGCAAATAGTGAATTCGAACCTGTTCCGAACCCGCGTGTTAGAAGAAACACTCACCGGCAGATGCCGACACGTCATGCGACTAATCAATTAATCACGTTTCACGCTCATCTCCGTACTTCTCTACTTGTTTCAATGCCAACAGCACTCGCTTTGTGCAACATTCCCTTGACGTGAAGATTGGTCTCGGCGACGAAGCCAAATGGGATAGCCACCTCAAAAGTGCCGCTCACATTCGACTAGAAGGTTCAGCGAAGCAAACAGCAACCGCGTCGCGATTTTTCAGCAAGCTTCTACCTAAGGCACGGACTTCTCGTGTCGATGTCACCTCATCAAGTACTAGCAACATATTCCAAGTACCGTCTCAGGAACTCCGGACGACTTTAGCACACCTGGACCGCCTGATCTTGAGCTGCTATCAATCATCAAGGCCAGTGACTTCTGCTTCCGCAGTGTTTGTGTATCCTGACCCATCCTTCGAAGTTCGGAAACTTGGTAAGGGTTGCACAAAGGTCTCCTCCACTAGGGCTTGGCACTTCGTGTTTTGCTGTGGCTGTTCTACTTGCTTCGTACGATTGAATTAGATGGGGTGAGTGGGCTTGCGTGGCCCTAGTGGGCCCCATCATGAGCCTTCACAGTGTATGTGATGTGCTTCTAACTGCTGTAGGTTCGGAACAGGTCCGAGTCGGAGCTTCTACTAGCATTTGATCATGCACTAGAGGAACGATATCTTTGACGACTCAATCAGGTTATATCAGAGTGTGGACTTTTAATCCACCTGTCAACGCTGATACACGCAGTTCATGCGCACCAAAAGACCATGTCTATAGTGCGCGTTTTGTCGGCATAGGCCGAAGGCTGGTTCGGGTGGCTGTTCACGGAGGATAGTTCCGAAGCGGCGACTTCTGATCTCTCTAACTTGATAAGGGAATGAAGGAAAGCGCGCAAATCTGTCACTTAAACAGCAAGTACGCGTCATTGTATAACATAAACCTCGTGGCTTGCGGACTGAATGAGCGCCGTCGAAGACGGCGCTCCGGAATTCCAGAAAATGTACACAAGCACTAATCGTCAGACATATGTTATATAAATATCTTTTTAAGGGACGAGTCTTCCAAATCGCCGTCGACGGAGTTCTCCAGTTGTTTGAAGAGCCCGCCGGTTAAGGCGGATTCGGAATCAAATGGGGTCCATATTTTTTTTTTCACAGCGACTCCGCCTCATGAGACTCGTGACGACCCTCTCGTACATGGGTAAGGTTCGATGTGCTTTCCTTGCACTAGGGATAGGTCACCGGTCTGCCTCAAGGCTTATATGAGGCCCGGAGTTGTCATACCCCTGTGGCGTAGCCATCTGCTAGTCAAACTTAGCTAATTACTTGCATGATTTAGTCCCGTTTTTTGAGGTGATTCAATAGATGTTCTATAGGATTTAGGTCAGGAGACTGTGCAGGTCACTTGAGGACAGTAATATCATTGTCCTCAAACCATTTCTTGGCCTTCTTACTGGTATGCTTGGGGTCATTATCCCATTGAAAGATAACATCATCAGTAGTTTTACCCCAATACTCCAGTGTTTTCTGAAGTTCATCCTCCATTATGCTGACATAAAGGTCAGCATCCATCCTTCCTTCAATCCTGGTAGCATATCCAATACCATACCATCCCATGCACCCCCACATCATCAAATTTCCACCTCCAAACTTGACTGTTCCCTCAACCAATCTATCACTCAGACCTTCATCACAATCTTTCCACACATATTTCCTTCCATCTGACCCCAACCAGTTAATTTTAGTTTCATCTGACCATATTATCCTTTTCCAATCCTCCAGTGTCCACTCAGCATGCCTCTCAGCAAACTCTAATTGTGCACAGTGGTGGTGAGGCTTGAGTAGAGGGCATTTTTGCTTGACTACAGGTTTCATGCCTCATTTCTTGAGGTGGTGACAAAGTGTTTGGGAAGAGAAGGGGGTATTGGTGATATCCTGGAGTGGATGTGCTGCTTCAGTGGCATTCTCTACCTTTCCCATACAAATAATCCACCTGGCATAGTCAACATTGGCAGTAGTAAGCTTAGTAGGTTGACCACCTGATGACTTTGGTTGGTCAGAATGGTGCTCAGAGTGAATGTGACTAATAGTAGCAGTGCTGAGACCAGTTTGATGAGCAATTGGGCATACTGAAAGGCCAGCATCAAGAAGTTCAAGAACATGACACATTTGAGCAGAAGAGAGCTTGCGCATGATTAGTGGGGGGTTGGAATGAGATGCCAACTGGTGGAGAGCTCTTACATATACCTAGTCACATGGTATTGCTTGTAACTGTTTATAATAATCAACAAAATCATGTGATTTGCCCATATTTCTGACTAAAAAATAAGTGCAACAAAACTGTTACAATGAGTGACTGAATTAAATGGTTTATTTAACTTATGAAATGATGTCATGTGGCCCTGAGACCTTTCAGGCAACCTCTTGTGATATTGAGGTATGCTCCATAATATTTTTAAGAATTCTGAAATTTTATTTCCTATTTTACAGACTGATCTATACAAATATGCAAAACATTGTAACAGTTTTGTAAGCTACTGTATGAGACCAAGATACTAGACACGGATGATCTCCCAAAGCACCTTGACACGCTTAAATCATATTGCGACCACATCAATAAATTCCCCAATGCTGAATTCCATGTCTTGGACATGTGCTTCAAAGCAATTATTTTGGCGTCTTTATCTTTGTCTTGGCAGACTTATGTCAAACCCTATGCCAATGATCCCAATGATCCAGATCCCAAAAGGAGAATGTCCTCAGATTCCTTTATTGGCTTATTATGGGAGGAATAATTTGTATGACATGCTCTCATAACAAGTATTCTAATGGTTCTAGCACAAACCTGGTTAATACCCAGAAGAATAGTGGAACTAATATAACTTTGGAAGAGCGCATCACAGATCATAAATCCTCCAACAAACCTTATTGAAAACATTGTAAATGCCCAGGACATTGGACAAGCAAATGTTGCAAATATGCCAGTAACAAATGTCAGAACTGTGGAAAAATAAAGAAGGAGATTGTTGGAGGAAAAAGAAGGGAAAGAAGAAGCAAAAAGAGGGATCAAAGAAAGGTACTGAAGATTCAAATGTGGGGGACAAATTGATTGCATTTCCAGTAAATGAAGAACTTTACAATTTTGACACATATGAAGACTGTAACCTTGATGGAAATGACAAGTGATTGATCTGGTATGACTGATTAGCCGATTCAGCAACAACTTCGCATGTTACACATCAAAGGGAAGCTTTTATTGCATACACACCTGTGGAAAAACATTTGGTAACAGGTGTACGTGGTAAAGAAGCAAAAATTGAGGGCTGCAGAACTGTTGAATTAATTTTGACATGTAATAGTCACAATTATATTTTGCACTTGGAGGACGTACTCTATGTACCTGGAACACAGAATAATTTGATTTCACTGGGGCGATGGGATGCAGCTGGGGGAAGATATACAGTTGGAAAGTGAAAAATCATCTTTATCACTAAGGAAGGGAAGAAAATAGCACAAGGGAACAAGGTTAACAACCACTTATACAAGATGGAATTAACTGTATGTGACTGACACCCAATGCTTACAATAGAAGCCACCAATCACTGATCATTCATCAATAATGATGCGGTGCCCAATTGGGAAACTTGGCACAGGCACTTCGGGCACATCGGGCATTCTGGCCTACAGAAATTATTGGATAGGAATTTGGTCAACAGATTTAACATTGATAAGCACAGTCCTAAACCAGACAGTATCACATGTACCGAGGCAGAGCAACACATAGAACCCTTTCCTAAAATATCCACATGACAAACCGAACCCAGAGAATTGACACATCTTGACTTATGGGGAAAATACACAATCAAATCTATAAATGGAAATCAATATTACTTGTTATGTGTGGATGACACAAAACACTACATAACCATCCAGTGTTTGAAGGATAAATTGGACTCAACACAAGCAGTAATAAATTATTTGGCACATCTAATAACTCAAGGTCAAAAACTGAAGGGGATCCAAATTGATTGTGGAAAAGAATTTGTAAACAAGAAGTTGGAGAAATGGTGTAATGAATGCAGTATAGAAGTAAGACTAACTGCACCATACTCACCTTCACAGAATGGCATTGCAGAGTGGATGAATAGAACTCTTGTTGAACTATCATGCACCATGATAACTGCCAACCAACTTCCTGAATTTCTTTGGGAATATGCAGTTTTACATGCCACTTACCTTCATGACTGATCATTTATGAAACATCTCCCGAAATCAACACCTTACAAAGGATGGCATAAAACAAAACCCAACGTATCACATTTACAGGAATTTGGAAGCCACATATGGATATTACTACAAGGACAGAAGAAACCCCAAAAAATGCTACCAAAATCAAGGCACCAAGCATATGTTGGCGATGATGGTGCTGGGGCAGTAAAATATTACATTGCGGAAACTTGCAAAGTACTTACTTCCCTCAACTTCCAGAATATTACACCTACTGAACAACCAACTCCTGACCATATTGAAATTACACCCAATTTACCATGTGAGGGGGAGTCTGCAGGTAGCACGCTGCCAATGGGTGTAACAGATTCTGATGATACAACTTGGAACCTTGTGCCCAGGAAGCAAAAACAGAATGAAACACAGGAAGATATAAATATTGACGAACCATGGAAGATGCGTGGAATTTGTACCGATTATAGGCACCTTCACAATCCTTTTGCATATGAGGAAGAAGACAATCTCTTATCACAAGAAGTCTATGCAATTGTTGCTGGAGACAAACTTACAAGTCTCGAAGATGCAAAGAACTCCCCAGATTGGCCTGAATGGCAAAAGGCCATGAAAACTGAATTAGATTTATTGTTGGAGAAGGGGACTCTGGAACTCATTCAGAAACCTCACAACACAGTAGCAATCAAAAATAAATGGATCTTTGTCAGGAAGCGCAATAAAGAAGGGGAAGTAGTAAGGCATTGAGCAAGACAGTGGCAAAGGGATATGCACAACGACCCAGATTTGATTATAGGGAAACATTTTTACCAGTTGTCAGGATGGATACATTATGTGCTCATACCTGAAAAAGGACTCAAGTTACAACAAATGGACATAAAGGGCACATATTTAAATGGCACTTTTCAAGAGGCAATATATATGCAACAGCCTGGAGGATGTGAAGATGGAATGGGTCGAGTATGCAGGTTAGTCAAAATGCTTGATGGTTTAAACCAGGCAGGCCAAGAGTGGAATAATGAACTTGATGATGGCAAACTCAAAATCCATGGATATGCCCGCTTACTTTCTGATCCATGCACGTATATATGACACAATGGTGATGGCTTTGGAATAATGGCTATCTGGGTGGATGACTCACTACTTTTTGCTTCATATGATAAAATGATGGATCATATGATAGAGACACTCCACTCAGAATGGGAAGTAACAGATCTTGGAGAGCCAAGTAAAATTGTTGGCATTGAAGTTACATGAACCAAGAACACAATAACTATATCTCAACAGAGATATATTGAAAATATTCTCTGTAACGAAGGAATAGCTGATGCAAATCCTACAGGTATACCCATGGACCCCAATATAAAGCTTGGACCAAATCCAGATGATAATGAACCCAATTGAAGCAATTCATATGCACGATTGTTGGGGAGTCTGCAATTTTTGGCAAATTCCACAAGACCAGACATAAGCTATGCAGTTAATAAATTGGCCACCTACACCGCAAACCCAGGTTTAAAACACCATGGTGCAATAAAGCGAATACTCAGATACCTGGTGGGTACAAAAACTCTAGGGATAACATATAGAAAATCCCAAGATGAAACTGGAACTGGAAACCTCTTCCACAGATATGCAGACACTGCATATGCAAATGCTGATGACCTCAAGTCCATGACTGGCCATGTTTTTCTAGCAGCAGGGGGAGCGATCACATGGAAATCAGAGAAACAAACTGTGATAGCATTGTCCTCTACAAAGGCAGAATATGTACTGTTGGAGGCTGGATGTGAGGCAACATGGCTGAGAAATTTGTACAGTGAACTCAGATTCCCACAAAGCTCACCAACAGAAATCAAAGGTGATAATGAAGGATCCATAATATTGACACATAACCCTCAATTTCACCAGCGATCAAAACATATCGCTATTCACCATCACTGGGTCCAAACACTAGTAACTGACAAAATAATTGATATACAAAACTGTTGAGACCTGGAACAAACAGCGGACGTGTTAACAAAGGCATTACCAAGGCCAAAATATATATGACATAGGGCAGAGATGGGAATCCAGTCGACACGTGAACTCAGTACCTTTCCTCACATGTGAGTTGGTTTTTCCCATGGGGTTTTCCACCACATAGAGGTTTTAACACACCTGAAAGGCAAGAAATTTAACATTTCAATTATTTATTAACCATTCCTATGGACTCAACCATGCTAGGCTTGAGGGGGGGTGTTGGGATAGTCAATCCTAGTGCATTATGTTAGCGCATCACAGGCACAACACTAGTGCATCACATATAAAAATAGAACATGATGCATTTATAGATCACAACATATGTACATCGTATTATAGGAGAATACGAGCTGTTCTACCTTGCTCTGAACACCCATTATAAAATCCCTATGAACTTCTACTCCACACCATAATCCCAATACATTTTGACAGATACAATGCTTGACACATGTGCTGCAGTCCACAACACACACTTTTTGAGATGGCATTGTGTTGTGCTTCTGTCATTTGGGAGGAAAGGATTGAATCCAGCACCTCAGGAGTGAGGCACATATCAGGATGTTATTAACCACTCAGCCAAACTAGCTTATATTATGTGTAGTGATATTAGTATTTATTACATAGTTCAGTAGATTTTTAACCAACAATTTTATTGCTTGAAACAAGCAATGTAGAAAACAAATGCTGCCCTCTGTATATGCATGTGGTGGCAGCATGTGCTAAGAAAAACAAATCTGCTGATTCATTGGCAAGCGAGATGGTGGTATGGAGCAGGACATCTAGTCACCACTACTTTTGGACAGTGGTCAAATTAGGTCTGGAAAGTTTTTGAAATTAACATGCCAATTTTTACCCTGATCCAGGTAGTGTTTGACATCAGAAAAGCATCCAAATGAAGGACAAATTTTGTTTGCACCCTTTTATGGCATTTCTTCACCAAGATTCTATCAAGAGACAATTCACATTGCATGACAAAACTTCTGTATTTGGATGAATCTGTCACAAATGGCCAATTTCATATTACCAACAATTATAACTCCATCAATTTTGAGAAATAGATCAATTGCTCTAGTCAATTGATAGCTCTCATCAAAAGGAACACTTTGACTAGAGGGATAAGAAAAAAACAAAATTTTACAGGCATAATATTGTTTGCACAAAAATAGTGGTGACTAGATGTCCTGCTCCATAGGTGTGGGCAGCATTCATGGGGTGGTGGACATGGCCAATAGCACCCCATCCACCCTGTGAGCAAGTGCTTGCAGTGATGGGTGTCGGGTGCTGGGCTTGTCCCCTGGTCCCCTCCCCCATTGTAAGTGTTGTGGTTGTGGTGGCAGGTGCTCTCTTTGCCATGTTGTCCTTGTCCTCATTCCCTCTGCATCCATGAACCACCCTATGAGCAGCTGCTAGTAGGTGTGGGGCAGGTGCATTCACCATCACCTCCATCCTTCCTCCCTGGCCCATGTCTAGTATTTTTCAGTTGTTAGTAGATAATGCAGAGTTTACCCAGATTGTGGATTGCACCAGGGAGTCTAACGCTCCCTGGGAAGTGGGTGATACTGAGATGAAGCAATTCAGTGTTCTAATGCTGCTGAAAAAGGTTATGTATGGTTCTTGTATTAGCACAATATCCCAGTGCACTGCTAGTGAGTCATTAATAAGTTCTAGGTGATAACTGATTTGTTTAGATTTAGTTGTAAGATTCTTAGCTTTGTTATCCTGTTTGTTTTGTCATTCATTGGCTGTGTCTGGTTCCTGTCTGTCCTATGAGTGTTGTTTGAGTTCCCATCCATTTGGGGCTATTTGTCTTGGTTGGAAGGGGAGTTGGGTTTGTTGCATCCTACCCTTTGTGTCTGGTCTCACATAATCTGCCAGTCCTACTGAGATTGTTGTCCTATGCCCACTTGGCAGTTCCAACTCCCATGTCCAGGCCTTGACAGATGGGAAAAATGGTAGCTGGTTCTCTGGGTTCTTAGTGTTGTGCTCTGTGCACTTCCTAAGGAATGTGGGGCATGTTCGATCTTTACTTGCATGGCTGCTCATGCTACATGGGGTGCATAGTAGCATTGACTCAGTACATTTGTTTGTTCTATGACCTGCCCCACATTTGGTGCAGATGTCCCTTCAAATTATGCATTTGTTTGCCACATGGTTGTAGCCCTGACACTTGAGGCATCTGACTGGCTCATGTTTGCATTTGGTTACTGACACTTTCTTGTTGCATATAATGAGTCCATTGAGAATTGCTTTTTTTGCACTGTCTGGATTTGTGAGAGTTATGACTATGTGACCTACTGTTTAGTTTGGTTCTGTCACTTGGGGGCCTTGGCCCATCTGCACTTACTGATGGATCTGTTGGGTAGGTTGTTTGTCTTGATTACCTCTTCTAAGTCAGACTTTTCAGTTGTGCTGGATGTCAGTGGGCTGAAATATGCCATGGTGTTGTAATTGCATGACTCAGTGAGGATCATGGTACCCAGCTCACATTCCATATGGAGAATGTTCACTTTGCTATGTAGCCATGCCACCGATTTGCTGTTGCTTGCCTCAATGAGTAGTCCCCCATTTTTGAGCCACATTGCTAATCAAAGTTTGCACTCTTCATTCATTGTCTTTGCAACTTTGGCCAGTTGTCCATTTATCTGTTTCAGTAGCTGTGGGGCTGGTAGGGATTTTAGCTCATGTGGGTCTTTGGAGAGGGTCCATAGAAATTGCCTTGCTCTTATACTTTCCTTTGCTCTGACCCTTGGGTCAACTTGTACTGGCAGGCCCATTATTCCTTGGTTCAGAGTGTCCCTATAAGGTGTGGCCATATTCTCCCTTCCTGCTGTGCTGATCATCTTGTCCATTACTTTACCTAGTTCTTCAATAGATGTTTTGGTCTGCATTATCATTTCTGTCACTTTTTCATGTAGTTTGATCATGATTTCTTCTGATTTTTCCTTGAGATTGGACTGGAGGCCTTCTACAATGAAAGTGAGTTCCTTTGATACCAAGGTAGATATTTATTTTGCTGTGAACATCAGTTCTAGTTCTTGTAGTAAGAAAGCTACTGTGCAAATTCCATTGAGAGTCTGCAGTGGGTGCTTGGGAGCACCCCAACCTGAAAAAGGGTTTTGGCCAGAGATCCTAATGTTGGTGTTGTGCCCAATGGTGCCAGTAGTCCCTTTGCTGCCAGCCAAGCAAGTCCTGTCTCCACATTGGGGATGTCTCCTGTACTGGTGCTGGTCTGTACCACTGCACTGTTCACCTGGTGATCCTGCCTTTCCCTGCTTGTGCAGGAGCCATGGGTTTTCCCCTGATATTAGTGGTGATGGCCATTCCAGTGTCAGTGCTGTGGGGTTAGGCCTTCTTTGCACCATTATGGTGTTCTCTTGCAACATTGTCTGCTGCAGTCCCAGTGTGATGGACAGTGGCTGGGTTGTTGAGATCTACACTGTGATCGGGCATTGACCAATGCGTGTGAATATTAGTGCATCCCTTTGATGCGCCTGGACAAATGTCTCGTAGATACCTTTATTCCAATTACCCTTTGTCTGACTGGTCTTATATATATACAGTAGATAGTTGGATGACCACCTCAGTCACTTATACAAAGACTGAGGTGAGCATCAACCCTCGTACATTTCCATACAGATTACTTACTGTACCTATAGTGTATTCTCATCTACTCTAGGTATCGATTCTCTACAGGTTATGGGCCATTTGTGTCGTTAAATTGACGGTAGAGAACTCCTAGCCACTCGACGTTCCTTTTCTGATGTCATCTTTGACTGATCGGATCGATCACCCTTCCATCTGGATCACGGACCCCGTGTCCCCGTATTCTGTCGCATAGATCTCCTTTGTTACACAATGCATCCCTCCACACCATTTTTTTCTGCTATATTCAAGCCTTATTTCATCATGGCTGCTGATTCTGAACCAACCTCTGTTTCCATTTCTGCTATCAAACTCTTGGTACAATATTCTGGGGAGAAACTCGATAAACTCAAGTCCAACTACAAAGAATGGTGTGAAGATGTCACCATTGCTCTCTCCCTCAACGACTTGTATGAGTATGTCAGTGCACCACCTCTCACCAAACCTCAAAACCTGGCACCGCCGCCTTGGTCACGCCAACTACCAGTCCCTATGGGACATGGCCAAAAAGGGTACACTCATGGGTGCATCAATTGCCTCTGTTCCGAGACCACCAAAATGTGATGCATGTATCCTCGGCAAGCAGACAAAGACTCCTGTCCCCAAGAAGCACAAAGAGGGGGAGGGGCATAGAGCAACATGGAAACTAGAGAAAGTGTGGGTTGATTTGTCAGGCCCGCATGCCGTCAAATCCCATACTGGGAACAAATATGTTATGGACATAGTGGATGATTGTACTTCATTCCCTTGGTCTATACCACTTAAGAATAAAGATGACACATTTCCTGAACTCAAAGCCTGGGAGCTAGCACAAGAATCTGAAACCGGTCTGAAGGTTGAAATTTATATCACAGACAACAGTGAATTGAAGTCCAACGAAATGGAGGCTTGGCTAAAATCTCGGGGATCGACCCAATGTTTCATGGCACCACACACATCTGCCCATATTGGGCATGTCAAACGTATGCATCGGACACTTATGGCAAAAGCACATACTATGCGGCTTTATGCTGGCTTACCAACATATTTGTGGGATGAATTTTACTTGACAGCTGTTCATGTACATGCCAGAACTACTATGCGCTCACTGAAGGGGACTACACCTTGGGAACTTTGGCATGAATGTGAGCTTGACTACTCATACATGCGCGAAATTGGTTGCTGCCCATTTGTTCTAATTCCTAACAAACACAATCCCAAAATCTTCGAATGGGCAATTGAGTGCGTCCTTATTGGATACGAGCCTAAATCAAAAGCCTACCAATGTTACAATCATACTACCCACAAAGTACACAGCTCCTATCACGTCCGCTTCATCGAGAGTCATGAAGGACACACTCCACCAGCCCTGAATATCCAACCAGATACCAGTGATTCTGCTGCTCTGGTGCCTATCCCC
Organism: Tricholoma matsutake; assembly: GCA_026075535.2. Taxonomy (NCBI): domain Eukaryota; kingdom Fungi; phylum Basidiomycota; class Agaricomycetes; order Agaricales; family Tricholomataceae; genus Tricholoma; species Tricholoma matsutake. The sequence goes on from AP026538.1 coordinate 17,461,124, forward strand.
TCATATGATGATGATGAGGAGGGCACTGTTGAACCTATTATTACCCCTACACCCTCTGATCCAGACATTACCATACCACCAGCACCTAGACCACTGCGTCATTCCTCCCGGGTACCTGTACCAACTGAACGAACTACACGTACTGAGGCGGCAGTTCAAGACTCCAAAGAGAGTGCAGCCCGTGTCAAAGAAATGCGCCAGGAATGTCGGGCCGCCAAACATACCGGATCACAAGACGATCATCCAGAAACCTCAGCCGCCGGCAATGATGTCATTGATGATCTTCAACTCGCATTCGAGAACCTTGATCTTGGCGATCAGGCACACGAACTCCTAGCCATGATCTCTGAGATGACTGATTTTGATCCGGAGTCACTTCAATTCGAAGATGAGCCTAAGACTTGGGATGAGGCGAAAAACTCCGTGGATGCAGCACGCTGGGAGGCAGGTTATAAGGATGAGTTGAAATCCCTGAAGGATATGGGGGTCTACCAACTCATTCCCCAGTCCGAAGTCCCACAAGGACAGCATATCTGAAAAGGGAAACCGGTGTTCCACATCAAACGGGACGAAATGGGACAAGCAGTCAGATGGAAAGTGCACCTTGTCTTTAAAGGTTTCGAGCAGATCTATGGTAAGGATTACACCAAAACAACCTCACCTACTGCACGCATGGAATCATGGAGAATTCTTCTCCACATTGTGGCCTCCTTGGGGTGGGACACCCAACAGATTGACGTGAAGACGGCATTCCTCTATGGCCTTTTACCCAATGACGAAGTCCAATACATGCAACAACCCACTGGTTTTGAGGAACCTGGAAAGGAGGACTGGGTGTGGAAACTGCAGCGCAGCTTATATGGCATGAAGCAAAGTGGCCGCATCTGGAACCAGACACTTAACGCTCAAATGATTGAATGGGGATTCACCTGTCTTTCTTGCGAGTCCTGCATTTACTTCCACAAAACCGACTCAGGAATTGTGATTGCCACCATTCATGTTGATGATTACTTGGTGATCGCAGACTCTAAGACCAAGAATGAGCATTTCAAGATCAAATGCACAAGATTTGGACCATTTCAGGTTTGGGCACCGCTCGCTTTATTATGGGTATTGCAGTGACTTGGGACAGGGTGACTTGCACTGTTGCACTCTCACAGACCGCTCTCTGCTTTACTTGGCAATTTCTACCCGTCCCGATATTTCACATGCAGTCCAACAGCTATCCCAATACCTTGACTCATACTCCTTCAATCACTGGAAGGCAGCTCTTCAGCTTGTCCATTACCTTAAGGGGACTCAGGACCTCAAATTACACATTGGGGGTAACCTCCCCATCACACTTCATGCATTCAGTGATTCCAATTGGGCTAATTGCCTTGACACCCGCCGGAGCATCGGCAGTTATGTTTGCTCTCTTGGCTCCGGGGCTATTTCCTGGGCTGCTCAGAAACAAAAAGTCATCGCCGCATCCTCTTGTGAAGCTGAATATATTGCAGCTTTCAAAGCTGCCAAGGAGTGTATTTGGTTGCGCACCCTACTCGAAGCTATTGGCTACCAACAAACCTCTCCCACCACAATCTCCTGTGACAATACTGCAACCAAGACCCTATCTGAAGACCCCCTTCTTCATTCCCGCGTTAAGCATATTGACATAAAATATCACTTTCTTCATGAATGCGTACAATCTGCTGACTTGTGTCTCACCTATGTTAACACTAAACAAAATGTTGCCGACATGTTCACAAAAGCCCTGGATGTCAAACAATTCACCTACCTTCAGGGTTTCCTGGGTCTGAGATGACTGATTCCATGCGAGGAGGAGTAATCACGGTGAGGAGGAGTGTTGAGATCTACACCGTGATCAGGCATTGACCAACACGTGTGAATATTAGTGCATCCCTTTGATGTGCCTGGACAAATGTCTCGTAGATACCTTTATTCTAATTACCCTTTGTCTGACTGGTCTTATATATATACAGTAGATAGTTGGATGACCACTTCAGTCACTTATACAGAGACTGAGGTGAGCGTCAACCCTCATACATTTCCATACATATTACTTACTGTACCTATAGTGTATTCTCATCTACTCTAGGTATAGTACACATTGAATACAGTCACTTATACAAAGACTGAGTGTATTCTCATCGACTCTAGGTATTGATTCTCTACAGGTATTGATTCTCTACATGAGTGTCTGGCATGACAGTGATTGCACTTTAGGGAGAGTCCATTTCCTTGCCTTAGGAGTGTAGGTATGCTATTCTATAGGCCTGGTATGTGTCTTTCCTTCAATTCTGCCCTCTTGAGCTGTGGGAATATTCAGAGTGATGTATAATACCTAAATAATGCTAGTCCTATGCAGTAGATCACACATGGTGGTACTTAGTCATGTTGCTCACCTTACTACTCAAGCAGGTCCGATTTTTTGGTGCAAAATCATAGTTCATGCATGTGCAATGATACTAGAATTGGGAGTGGGCAATTCTGGCTATAGCTGCATCAGCTTGGATGCTTATGCAATAAATTGGCCAAAACAGTGTCCCTGCTGTCTCCACTCAAATTTTGAGTTTGTGCATGGTTCTCACCAGTCAAATGAGACATGTAGCCGTGTTATTATATAGTATAGATTGTTATTACACCAAAATACAGTGATATATGTCCATAATAGTGCCTGTAAATGACTGCATTCTAATATTAGAGATCATCATCATCATCCCATTCACAAGCACCATCATCTTCAACCACATCCAAGTCAATGAACTCCCCTCCATCCTCTTGGTCTTCCACTCCAATATCATCATCTATTTCCTCTCCATTCTGCTGTCCAGGCAAATTCCACTCCCCTGCTTCCAAAGATATAATTGCACCAATTGTAAGGGGACTGGAGAGCACCCTAGGTGTTTCTCTAATTTTCTGTGTTCATCCCACATTTTTCCTGGTCTTAGTTCCTTCTATTTTGCATTTTCAATGATTTTCCCTTATTTTATTACTTATTTTCCCTTTGTTACTATGTTTCTATATTGATATCTACCTATGCTACATAAGTAGCTAAGAACATACATGACTGGGGCTGACCTGTGTTTCCTACAGAAACACAGCCTTAGAAACTTGTTTTAAGACTTCTGATGTGTATATCCTTTGGACATTCTTAATATGTATGTAAAAGAAATGTCAGGGAAATATTTTACATGTATCCAAGCTGTATCTGCAAGGAACATAAAAGGTGTATTCTACAATGTTTCTTTCAGACTCCTTCTGGAAACATTTTTCATGTTCCCTTTGTGTAAGTTAAAGAAACACTTTTTATGTAATCATGCCTGTATCTGCAGAAAACATTTAACATGTAATTTTATTATGTGTTTCCTAGGGATACATGTGTAACCATGGGAACCCCTTTTTTCTTTGCATGTATCCATAGAAAACACATAATAAAATATATGACAAGTGTTTTCTGCAGATATAGCCATAATTACATAAAAAGTGTTTCCTTAACTTACACAAAGGGAACATGAAAAATGTTTCCAGACGGGATCTGAAAGAAACATTGTAGAATACACCTTTTATGTTCCTTGCAGATAAGCTTGGATACATGTAAAATGTTTCCCTGACATTTCTTTTACATACATATTAAGAATATCCAAAGGATATACACATCAGAAGTCTTAAAACAAATTTCTAAGGCTGTGTTTCTGTGGGAAACACAGGTCAGCCCCAGTAGTGATACTAAAAAGTAAGCCTCAATAGACCTAGATATGGAGAGTCCAGAAAAAAATGTCCACTAATACTGTATGTACTTGACCATGCAAAAAGTCCATTCCTATCCAAAATCAACAATCATGTGATCTGACTACGGGTTATGGGCCTGACAGGCGATGTGTGCAATGGTGAAGGAGTGCAAGGCCTTTTGAGGGAAAAATATGTGTTGTCACCAATGACAGGATGTGTAGACAGATGTAGAATAGAAGATGAGGCAATAGTTGCACTGAATGGGCTGGATGCATGAGCGACAGTTTGGATGTCATGTGAAAACCCCACAAGGCTCTTTGACATCTGCAGCAATACTGATGAAGTTGCAGCAAGTGACAGTGTGAGAGCAGAGTCTGTGGATTGGAGGGTGTGGATGGTGCAGACTTGGAGGTCCTTTTTGCATAGCTGAAAGCACACGCATGCAGCTGAGTCTGCTCAGTTTGGGAGGTGTCAAAGCAGGTGATATGGGCCATCATCACCAAAGAATGAGGACAGATGCCACCTGCTAAGAGGCCAGAGCAGTCATGGTGGAATGTGTGGCTTGAATGGTGGGGGGCTCACAAACGGGATAGGTTAGGTTGGTGTGGGTGTTAGTGTCATGGTGTGTCCAAAACCTCACATAAAGCAGTATCAGGAATTGAGCCTGTCAACGATGACAAAAGTCCTGTCCTCATAGCAGCCAGAACTAGCAACCAATGAGCAACCAGGGCCCAAACCTGCACAAGTGGTGGGTGATGATGGTTGTTGTTGTTGTTGTTGTTGTTGTTGTTGGCTTGTGTGTGCATGTTGACACTTTATATTTAGAGGTGGAGTCCCCTTCTGATGTTTCCCATGATCTGCAATCAATCTACATTAATCTGTGCACTTATCTCTGCTTTTTCTATTTTTATACTACTATTTGATTTTGCATATCTTTACACATACTGGACATTGGCAAAGGGTTCCTTAGAGTTTTCTCTTCAGATTCCCCTTTTCTAGGTGCACCTGAATTGCCTGTACTATGTAGTAATATATTAACTTTGGATTCCCCTTTGCTAGGCTAAGGTTGCCCTTGCACCAATAAGGGCAATTTTAAGGTCTCCAACTTTAGATCTTGCAGATACTTTGTCAAGATTGGGAGCACCTGCATTTCTGAGTGCTCCAAGTTGCTTTTTGAGATTATTTCCTACAATCTTCTGTATCTTGTCCTCGTCCAACTCCAACTGAAGTTCCTCAATTTCCTTTTTTCTTTGTGCTGCTGCTTCCTTCTGTTTATTTGCAGCCTCCTCTCACTTCTGATTTTTTTCTTGTTGATGTACAACCATTTCCTTTTGATTGGCCCAATCTTTTCCTTTATTTTTTTATTTTTTTAAATCCCATTTATTCTCCATTGTGGCATACCTTATGTGAAAGAGTAAATAAGTATGTTGGTCATGAGCCCCAGACTATCCTTATCATGTGTGTTTAATTTGTCAACTGCTTGGAGGTACCACTGGTACTTGAAGCGCCATTGGCACTTTAGTGAAAGGTGCTGAGACCTGTTTTTCTGTGTGCATGTGGGTCTTCATTGTTCTTCATCCTGAGATCTCTTGCTTCTCTCCTCTTCATCTCCATGCATCCTCTATCCTCTTTCCTCTCTATGTCCTCTTCCTCTCTGGTCTTCTTTGTCTAGGGATGGTATGTTGCTGAAAGTGCTGCGGAAACATCCTGTTTCTGCCATGTATTTGAACAATGCACATAGCGTCTTTGGCATGGTGAGTAGTTTTGTGATGTTGATGTCTCTTCTGCCTGTGTTGTTACATAGTGTTTGTCTGGCTGTTCGGTGTGCTGGGCAGTGTATCAGGAAGTGTTGTATGGATTCTTCTGCCTGTTGACATGCTGGGCAGATGGGTGAGTCACTTTTCCCAATGCGGTATAGATGCTTAGCTAATGGGGCGTGTCCTGTTTGGAGTTGTGTTAGGATACTTGCAAGCTTCCTTGGCAGGTTGGTGATGAGTCTGATATACTTGTTTGAGGGTGCTGTTGGGTCAGTCTTTTTCATTTTTATGTATCATGGTGATTTTTGCCAGATCTTTTGAGTTCTGCATTTGAGCTTTTCGTTGTATGCTGCCTTCATTGCAGATTTTCTGTATGGTAGCGGCTTGCTTGAGGTATCTTGGCAGTTCTCTTTGTTTGCTACTTCCCTTGGTTATTGCTTTCTTTGCTTGTATGTCTGCTTGTTCATTTCCTTCCACACCTTTGTGTCCTGGTACCCATTTGATTTCGAGCTGTATTCTGCTGTGCTTTTTCTTCAGCGCTGCTATGTATTCATTGAATGTGTTGAAAATGAGATGGCCTGAAGTGGGATTGATTAGTTGCGTGGCTGTAATTGATGCTTGGTTATCAATGTAGAAAATAGCTGACCATACTCTCCATTCATTGGAGACTAGCTTGGTTCCCAGTACTGCACCTACCCCTTCTCCTTTGCATACTGTGTGTTGTCATTGTGAGCCTAGTTGGTAGCATAGTTTTGTTTTCATTCTCCCATTTCGGTATAGGATGGCTGCTGCGCCTATTCTGCCTTCCATGCCCAATCCGTCCGTGAACACTTTTACATCTGATTCGTCATTCTCCAGGTCCTCCAGTGCTTCATCCACACTGTTGGCAATGTTGGCTGTGATTTTCAGTTTCCATTTTGTGTCTTGCCTTACCACCTTGATGGTTTCCACGTTCTGTGGTTGGATGCCATACCTGTGCATAAGATCGTGAAGTGGCATTGGGTGTTGCTTTACCAGTCTTTCGGCTGAGTTTATCACCGGTTTGTGTAGGGGGTGCATTTCTGGTAGGGTTGCTAGGTGTATCACTGCTCAGTGTCAGTGCTTTTCGATGAGCAGGTGGAAGGGGATCAAGTTTGCCATAGTTTCGACCATGTCTGTGGCTGTAGTCTTCATTGCTCCTGTCATCATAATTGCTGCCTTTCTCTGTATTGATGCCAGCTTGTTGATAGTGGTGTGGTTGTTTCTGGTGTCATTTACCTGTTTACCTATGTTCTGCTGTGGGGTGAGGAAAATGTCAGCTGCATATAGCATTTGGGGGATGGCAATGGAGAGGTATAGTTGCCATGTGTATTTTGCATTGATTCCTTGAGATGCCCATGCCAGTCTGCTAAATTGTATTAGCCAATCTTGTCCTTTGGCAATTGTGGCTGTGCATTGTTTAGTTTGTTGTCTACTATTACTCCTAGAAATTTGGCCATTTCTTTTGATGGTATGTGTTGTTCCCCGAGGATGAGTGCTCGTCATGGTATTGGTACTTTCTTTTTGGGGTTTAGTTGGTGTGGAATGAGTTTCCTTGAGATGTCAAGTAGTTGGAATTTCTCGATGCCAAATTCACAGTTGTGGTCTCTTGCCCATTCAAGGACACCCTTTGCTCAGTTCATGATGTTTTGCAGTTTCTCATGGGTCTCTGTGAAGTCTTTCCCGGTCACTATAATTACTGCGTCATCCACAAATAAGAGGATCCATTCACCTATCCTGATGATTGGGATCTCCAGTAAGTCTGAGTTATATGTGAGGTAACAGATTCCTGAGTATGGGTTGCCTTGGTCAAGTCTGTTTTCTCCTATGAAGGCTTCAGTTTTGTAGTCAACAAAGGTTAGGGTTGTGTGGCAGTTGCCTAGTCGTCTTTCCATCCATTCTGTGTATTCCCAGGGTATTCCTCTTTTTCTCATGTTGTGTAATAGTCGGTTGATGTCTACACTTGGAAAAGTGCCTTTAATGTCAAGGAAAAGAGTGGATGCAACTTGCCCTTTTCTCCATGCATCCTTTACTACCTTTGTGAGCATGTGTACTGAGTCTGTTGTAGTCCATCCTGGCCTTAGCTCCGAAGTGGTGGGCTGGGATTATGTTGTGTTTTTTGCACATGTTGGCCATGTCCAGTGTTTGGCAAGTGTTGAGGAGTTGGGCCATTCTGTCTGATAGTACTATTGGTCACCACACTGAGGGTGTGGTGTAGTTGGGTTTTCCGGGTTTCTTTAGGACAAGTGTTTCCATTGTTGCCCATTCCTGCAGGTAGAATTTCAGTGTGTTAGTAGCATGGAAGAGTGGGCCTAAATGTGGAATGAGTTCTTCTCTGGCATGTGTGAAGATTGAGTTTGGGGTGGAGCCACTTTTGGTGGCTTTGTACAGTTTCATCTTTCTGATTGCCCTGTGAATCTGTTCATTTGTTATGTTCATGAAAGTCCAATGTGGCGGTGGGTACTGGTAGTTTTGCGGTGCTGGCAGGGTTTCCGGGTTTGGGGGGGGGAAGAACGTTTCATAAAAAAGTTGACCTTTACTGGCATTGTCCATTGCTTCTCTGATGACCCATTTTGGTGTTGGTCTTTAACCTGTAACATTGGGATCCTTGCCTTTCCTGCATCAGTTGCCAGTGAGGTTACCAACCTACTAGCTTGCCATACACTGGTTTGATTGAGCCATTTGAGCCATTCAACCCAGTGCTCTGCTTTCGTATTGCATATCATTTCTGAGTAGCAATTTCACTGTCTTCGGTACTCCTTGTGTATGGGATGTTGCACATTTCGGCAGTGGTATTTTGATCTTCCTCTGAGTTGTTGCATCTTCCTCTTCTCACTCACTAGTTCTGATGACCACCACCTTTTTGAATATGGGCTAGGTTTTGTTAGCTTGACATGCTTCTCGTTGGTGTCCTGTATTGCTTCATTTAGGCTCTTGAGTCTGCTGTTGAAGGTTTGGATGTCTTTGATTTCTGTTGGTTCTGGAATGTTAGCTAGATTATCTTTTAGAGTTTGAACGAGCTCAGTCTAGTTTGTTATCCTGAAGTTCTGGCATGGTTTCCATGCTGCTTTCGGTACTTTGATATCTATCTGTGTGATAATGGGGTAGTGGTCAGTTCTTACTGGTCTCATTGCATCATCTGTGGTGCATTTGATGATCGCATCCATAATTGCTTCTGTGCAAAAGACATTGTCCACTCTTGTGTGGTTACCTGTGTTGTGTGCCTGCAGGGTCAGTATGAATGGGGGTAGTGCCATTTTCATGTTGTGTCTCCCTAGCATGTTGAGAAGTGGCTGTGTCAGGTTTAGGTTGTCGCGGGTGAAGAGGTGTGTGTTTCTGGGTTTGTCCCATAGAGGGTGGTGTCGGTTGAAGTCCCCTAGCCATATGGTGTGTAGTGGTCCTATCGCCTGCATCTGTCTCTCTCAATCTCGCATGAATGCGGATATGTGTGTCGGTGCTTGGTTATTGTTGCTGTCATTATATATAGTTTTAAGTTGTAATATACCAAATTGGCCTTGGACTTCTATTGCCATGATGTCCAGATGTTGGAATTGGATTTGTTTCCATGAATCTGTTAGAAGGTTAGCATTGACAAGGGTGACAGACCTTGTGCTATCTGGGTGTTCGTGATGTGTGCTTGGGTATACAATGGTCCAATGTTGGTTTGCTCGTGTTTTGCCTCTGAGGTCCATATACAGTTCTTGTATTGCACATACATCATAATTGTCGCGTCTAGTGTTTGAAGGTCTGGTCCATAGGACCAACAAAAGACTGAGGACTGAACCAAACTGACACTCAGTCCAGTCCATTTTGCAGTTGCAGTTGCCCAGATTTTGGGTCAGTCTGGTTGCCGGTTGCCTCAATTTAGTATTTAAAAACTGTTCAAAAACCGGTTGCAATTGGTTGCAACCAGTCTTCTTATGGTAGTACATACTCGTGTAATACTACTTACTGTACTAGAAAAACACAACTAATAAATACATTTATACTATTTATACCAAGTGCTACATATAGAAATGGGCAATGGGACAAGCCCAGGAGTAAAAAGCTCGTATGAAATGAGTCCTTATATACCCTGTGGCTGTGCACAGACCATTTGGTTGTGCGCTTGCACCTCGAAAAAAGAAAGTGGCACCACTTGCCAAACAATTCCCATGACTGAGAATCACTCGTGTCCTCTCCTCTCACCGTCAACAACACCTCTGCACCTCAACTGAATGAACACAAAATGGGCCCAAACAATGAGCTAGTCATTTGGGTCCCAGGTATCTTTGTTATTGTTGATTTCTTCTTCTCTACTAACACATTTTATTCTTTTTAGTTTCTTGCCTTTTGACAACGACACCACCCAATCCAAGCCTGGCCCCATGCCCTCCCGATACGACGCTGCACTGGCGCCAATGCCAGCCAATGCTAATGCCAGCCAACAACGACAACAATGCCAATGCCAGCAATGACATGGCATGCTGAGCCCAAACGACCACTAGAGTAATTTGGGCTGTGGGTGAGTTTTTTATCATTGATTTCTTATGTCTACCTACCACTAACTAATCTTTCTTCTATTTTAGGTTCTTGCTTGTTGATAACGACCCCTACCCATGCCCTGCGCTGCCACTGTGAGCCTCTGCTCACAGGGTCACAATGAGCCCCATTTCTGGACGACGACGATGACGTGGATGCCATGTCACACAGTGCCACCACCCCGCCTGTGAGCCACTGCTCGTAGGGGGAGATGGTGGCGCTGACGACGATGAACAACACCAATGCCAATGAATGCTGCCAATGCCAACAAACACCTCCAATGCCAATGAACACCGCCAATGCCAACAAATGCTGCCAGCACCAATGAATGCCACCAACACCAACAAATGCCAATACCAACAAATGCCAACACCAACAACGATGACATTACCCCACTCTTGCTACAAACATGAGGTGATGCAGCCTTTTTTTTTTCTTCTTATTTTACTTTATTTTAGTTCTATTGTCACTGCTGCAAGTACCTGCTTGCAGGGTGTAATGTAATTAGTCTTATTCAATATACAGTAAATTTAGTTAGGGATGAAATTGGCTGGAGAAACTGGTGCCAACCAGTTTTTTCAGTTGCGGTCCTTCTATTTTGGGTGCCGGTTCGGACTGGTTGTGGTCATGGTTGTCCATCTTGGAGGTTGAAAAACCGGACCAAACTGGACCTTTAAACACTAGTCGTGTCTGAGACTTTGGAGTAGGTCGAGCTGGCTGATCAAAGATTTGTTGACATTCTGTTGTCGGATCTGTAAAGGCCTTTGCAGCATATCTTGTTCCAGGGTTTCAGACATATTTGAGGGGTGTGTGTTCTCTGTTGGCTGTTAGTGCTTCTGGTCTTGGTCCTGGTCCCTGTTCGTTTGGATCCCTGTCTCCCCATGAGGTGGTTTGTTGTGTTGCTGTTTGGTTTGCTTCTGGCTGTTGCTGTTCATTCGTTGTGGTGCAGTTCAGGAAGCCATCTAGGGTTGTTTGGGCTGGTCTTACTGGCCACCTGTTGTCGACTGTGCATGTGTTAGCTTTGTGTTGGTTGTCTCGGTGCCTACCTTGTTGGTCTTGTGGGCATCTGCCCCTTTGTACTGTTTTCCAGTTCTCCATAAAGTGTTGTTGATTGATTTGGTTGTCTCTGTGTTGACTCCATTCTGCATTCTGATGCCACTGTTGTAGTTGGTTCTCTGTGGGGTGTTCTGGTTCATTCAGTAATTCCCATGTGCTTGGTATGAATGTTGGGAAGTACTTATACTTGTTCTCTGGGATATGCTCTTGTATCTTTTCTCATTTGGCCTTGAACTTAGGGCAGTTCCTGTCTGCCGCTCCATGGCCTTTGGCCTCTGTCCCTGTGCAGTTAGCGCAGCAAAATTCTGACGTGCCCTTAATGTTGCATGCTGCTGTTTGGTGTTGTTTGCTGCATTGTGCGCAGGTATCCCTGCTTGCCTTGCAGTCTGGTACATAATGGCCATACTTTTGGCATTTGAGGCATCTCCTTGGTTCTGTTAGTTTTTTGCGCACATTGACATGCTTACCTTCGATGAATAAGCCAGCTTGGATTGTGTTATTGGCTGCGTTTTGGTCATTGAATCCAATGATGATGTGTGCTACTTTTTGATTTTTGTTGCGGAGGTGGGGTGGTTTGATGTATTTTGAGAAGGTGATCGTGTTGCTACTTATGCCTGAGTCTTCTTCTACCTTTGCATGCATGTAACTGGATCCTGTGTCAAAGGTGGTGGGCACAAATTCTGCTATGACATAGTGGAGTTTGTTTTGGATGTTGGAGGTGCTGCCATAGTTTGCAATGAATGCTTTTTGAACATCTGGTTGTTTAATCCAGTAGCCTGCATTCGTTGAGTTTAGTTGATACAGCATGTTACTGTTTTTTAACTTCTTTGCTCCAACAAATGCTGTTCCTGGCAGTTTGTCTGCTGCCTCTACTCCCATGAGGTTGAGGGTGGTGTTTGCTTTCCCTACCAAATCTTTCTCTGTGAGGCTTTCAAGTGCATTGTCAGTGGCTCCCCAGTCCTTTTGGATCATGATTTGCTTAACAGTTAGTTCACCTCTTGCTACTATGGATTCATGTGCTGGCGGTACATGCTGTTGTATGACGTTTGCATATGTCATAGGTTGGTAGCTGAAGTCAGGGGCTGTTGTTGGTGCATTCATTCTTTCAGTGTTTCTCTCTGTTAGCTCTTGTGTTGCTTGTGCCAGTTGGTTGGCCATTTCCTGCAATTCATCGTTAAATTCATCCATTTTACCTGTTATTACTTTTGCTGCTTCTGTTATGTGTTCAACGGCGTCTTGCATGGTTTCCACATTGGATGAGAAGGTTTCTAAGTGTTCTTGTAGTTGCGTCTTGACTATTGTTGTGATTTTGTCAGCCATGTGCTGTGCCGCAATGTCAGCCATGAGGATCGCGATTGCCCTTATTCCATCTGTCAGAACTTTTGGCATTCTCACAGCAGCAGTTCCTAGCTGCAGGAGGATGTGAGACAAGGTTAGTAGATCAGTGGGTTTACCTGGCAGTAGGTATTCTTTGGTTGTAAGGAAGCCTATGGCTTCTTCCTTCATCCATATGTCTGTGTTTGTGCTTTCTGCATTCTCTGTGTCTTTTTGCGATCTTTTTGTAGTCATTGTTGCAGTTTTTTGCCTTGTCTGGGGCGGTGTGAGAGTGGGAGGTTGTGACATAACTATGTGTGGGGTATGGGCTATGGAACAATGTATTATGATGCTATGCTATGCTCTGTTCACCCTCCTTCTCTCCTTCTCTGGTTCTTGAGAAACCATGGGAGAGTTCGAGATGGTGGTGGTACAAGATCAAGAAGTTGTCCCTTTTCCTTTATATGCACAAGCCTGCCCATGAAATCTCCAGGTTCTGTAAATAATGCACTCATGAAGTTTTGCATATTATTGTGTTCAACATTATAATTTGTCATGGTAAGTCTGGGCTTCATTTGCCTTTGAATGCAACAAGCACCCAGTGCACCTTCATTGACATTGTTTGTCGCCAGCATCCATCCATGCAAGTTCCTTCTCTTCAGCTGTAGACTGATAAATTAATCCATCAGGTGCAAACTCTGATGTAAATTGCATGTCTCCTTTGCTCCTTTGAAGAAGGCAGTAAGCAGTCCACAAATATGAGGAAATGTGGAAACCTTTTCATGAACAACTTCAAACATTTTGGGTGAATTCCAGTTTTTTCCATCAAGTGCTGCAGTCGTAAATGAAGGAGTTGGTCCAATGAGCAAATGAGGATTACTAATTATCTCCCCAATATGATCTAATACCTTGATTAAGAAAAAGAAAGACTATATTCTTCCGGTCTGTTATGTGAGACACTTTTACAGTCTCCATCAAGATTACTTGATATTTATTTCACATAAGGAACAACAACCTACATTCCTTCCTGCATTATCTGTCTTGACTCCGCTTGGTTCTACTGGTACTGCCCCACCTGAGACTCACATGTCTACCCCTGTCATTGGCTCTCCATTCAAAGACAAGATGATTGCTTCTCTCAGTATTCTGGTCGAGTTAACTGATCACATGGATGCAAATTTGGGCTATGCGTGGCAGAAGTACAAGGCATGGTCAGTGGCTGTCAAGACCTGCAATATGTTATGGGAGGCTGGAAAGTTGAGAGATGTTTTTGATTGGAAGCCGACACAGGCAGATATCATCAGCATTTTCAAGGGGAAATCACAGTGGCACTTGACATATAGCAAGGCTTTTCCAAAGCTTTCTGGTTATCCTATGATGGTGTCTTGGCTTGAGGACAGTGATGACAAGCTCTCGGATATTGAGTTATGGGGAATATTGAAACCTACATATGCATTTTCTGATCTTCTGGAATGGCTGGCAAATGGGGGAGAGGGTTTGACAAAGGGAGAGACAGGGGCAGGATCTGACATGGGGGAAACTCAGAAGGAAAAAGGGAAAGGGAAAGGGAAAGGGAAAGGGAAAGGGAAAGGGAAAGGGAAAGGGAAAGGGAAAGGGAAAGGGAAAGGGAAAGGGAAAGGGAAAGGGAAAGGGGAAGAGGAAGGGGAAGGGGGGAAGGGGAAGGAAAGGAAAAGTGGAAGGGGAAGGGGAAGGAAAAGGAGAAAGAGAAAGAGAAGGGAAAAGGCAAAGCGAAAGAAGTAACTGGCCAAAAAAAGAAGAAGTCTAAGGCTGTGTAAGTAGATGCAATGGACCAATCCAATCATGTTATAGTTAAATAGTTATAGTTAAATAGTTCTAAGTCCCCTCTTTTAGTGACCCCAATTGCCCAAATGCAATGCTCTGGCTGTTTTCAAGTCTTTGCTGTCTACCTTTGCCATTGTGGATTTTGCTGGGTCTTAGTGTTTTGCCCACAGCTGCTGCATTGTCAGAATTCAGCCAATTTCCAGAAATGACTTTCCTCTTGTTCAGTCAATTCATCCAGAAAAACTTCCCAGCCAACATCTCACTCTCAACGGTTTTATTACTGTTGTTTACAATGACTGAAAATCCTGGTCTTCTCAGTTTACATGCAAGACAACAGTATTCACTTACTTGTTGGGTTGGGCCATGGCTACGCCTGGCATGAATGAGTCCTCACTTCATAGACTTTTCTCTCTCTTCTTTTGATTCAATCCATACAGCAGATAACATATACAGTTGTAGTATAAAACAAACAAAGTAGAGTCTGGCTTTCAATAATGTACAGGAATGAAACACAATGGCTTGATAATCACAAAGTATGGAGCTGCCATCTAATAGGATTAGGCAAGTGCCAATATAATGTAAAGTGAAGCAAGGTGGTGTGGGAAACAAAACAAAGAAGCTGATGCATGAATTAGGACAATGCAGAGTACTAGAGGTGATATCACCAAAAACAGGTCTTAGCATAGGCAGATATTAAGCAAGTCATAAGTATTGAAGCCATAGTAATTACTAAGATTGACTAACAAAGCAAGACAGCAGTTTGAAATTTGTATAGGATGAGACTTTCATGATGTATACCATTAGGCATAAATTGCAATATTTGCCTGTTTTCCTTTGCAATGTAGAAGATCTGTAGTGGGTAGTATTTGTCCATCATATACCATGTTGGCACCAGTAGAGGTGCCATCATGAAACCATATCTGTTCATTAATCATGATGTGTGAAGTGTAATGCTGTTCTCCATAGTAAATAACACCCTGGAGTTTCATATTGCAAGATTGATTGTTTCTACAAGTTATTGTTACCTCTGGGTCTATACATATATCCTTTCCTTCAAACTCAAATACAATTAGATCTGGAATCCTTGAAAATGAGTATGTGCATTGAAGACACTGATTGCAATCTTCACACAAAAGGTGTGAATCTTCTTTGTAATTCTGAATCCAGTCTGTTGTTGATACATAAGGATTTGTGCCAGCAGATAAAACATATGAATAAATAGAGTGGCATTGACTATGGATGATAGGATGTCCCTCACTACAGGTAAGCTGGGAAGTCACCATCTCTGTAGGTGTTTTAAACATGTACTGTAATAACCTGACCACAGAAGTATATCTGCCCCAGCATAGGCCAGCTAATTGCAAATCATCTAAAGCCATTCTGAATGTGTCTCTAACAGATTCTAATGAAGTTTGATTATAAGAGTGATCATTAAATCCATTGCAGATCTCTTCTAGCAGGTCACAGTTCATGCTATAAAAGTATTGTTTCCAGTGTGTTGGATTACTTCTCCAAAGTGAGTATAATATAGTAAATACAGAATCATATGCACAGCTGTTATTACTCCATATCAAACCATTAGGAGTTGAAATCTGAAATGTTGCACGACCAGATGCCATGTGAGCTGTATTGTGACTGGTTTTTGCTTTTTTATTTATGTTTTCAGCTGTAGAATTATCAGTTATCAAACTGATTTTCTTTTTAAGGATTGGATTGAAACAGAAGCAGGATTAGCTTTTGCTGGAGCAGCTTTTGCTAGAGCAGCTGCAGCATGCTTCTTCTGTTTTTGTACAATTTTCATCTGATATCTTCTATTTCAGGTTCTAATAAAGGATCTCTGGAATTCCACCTAATGGCTTTGTGTACTGCTGATGGTATATGATGCATTCCTTTCCATTGTCTAAATGCCATGATCAGCATATTTCTCTGATCACCAACCACACCTTTGTGCAATTTTCCATTATATCTCAAGTCAGTAATTTCATCAAGCAACTCTAGCTCTCTGAATTCTTGTCTTAAGGCACCAGAAGCACCACCCATGATTTTCTGACTGTGTCCCGATCTTCAGAATTCTTTCCATATATAAGTCTGGCAGAACTTTTGGACTTTTTTAAGGCCACACCCCTTGCCTTGGAGTGCTCCACTCCAGGATGAGAGGGCTGCTTGACATCCTCTAGCTCCAAATCAGATGATATGGATATAACTGAGGATTCTCGTGGATGTGGACAAGGACTAGTATATTTCCCCTTTCGCTGTCTGCCCCTATTAAATGACAATTGGACCCAAAGGCAAGTGAAAATTCAAACAGGACATACACATATGGCCTAGCTTTCCCAGACTCTCTATCCTGTTCACTTTCCCCTTCAGAAAATGGGGATCATTCCCTGGTTCATCTTAAGAACCAATCAATCCAAAAATGGGAGATAATGAATATAAAAAACACCCACTCTTTCTTTTTCTCTTGCCTGCATCCACCAAAAATCAGCGAAAAGAAACCAGAACATGCAAATCAAAACATACCCCTTGGATTTTCTAGAATCCACAGTGTCGCTCACTTCAGTCGAGATGAAGGGCTCTCTGGCATGAATAATCATAAGTCAAACAAACATCCAAGACAGGAAAAAAATACCCAGATACACACCTTTTCCCTTTTTGTTGGCTATGCCTACTAAATAAAATGAGAAAAAAAAAACAGGAAGAGCAGGATGTTTCATACACTTTATCTTTCCACAAATCCCTGGGACAGTTTTGAGCATTGCATTCTGATTCTGATCCAGAAGATGCAGTCAAGGGTAAAGGTGCTTGCATCTTGGGAGGATTTGTAGCTTTCCTGACAGTTTCATGTTTACTGTATGATGAACATTGAGTATATCAATATTCTATGGCGCAACTTATGGGGTTTCCTTTTCTGATGTGTTATCAAGGGCAACGACATCAGCCGGACAAGGGCTGTACAAAAATGGGAAAAACAAAAGGTTCAAACTATGGAAACAACAGACCTTAAGGTACTGTTGTAAACCCCTTTCTCCATAAGTTTTTTCAGTAACTGAGGACAAGAGGGGCTTGCCGTGGTATCCATACTATTACTGGCAGCAAACAACATTAGTGGCAAAAAATGTATAGGAAGGAAGACACACCCAATGTCCTCTGGAGTTTGGCTGCGAGCACACTTTTTGCCACGCTACTCTGTTAAGGCCAACACCTTTTTTACAGCAATTTTTGGCATGACTCCAGGTTCCAACCTACCCAGGAGAAATCCGGCATCAGAAACAGTATTAATCGTTTGACTTGACTGACAACATACTTTATGGTTACAGGATCCTGAATGGGACTTTGGCTTCGAATGTGCCTTCCACCATGCTTGGCATCAGAAAGTGGGGTGGCTGCCTCTTTCTTCTTGAGTGCCGGGGCCTGCTTCAAAGGCAATTTTGAGTGGCCCTCCACTCTAAGAACCGGGATAAAGCTGGAAAATATCAACATGTACAACAAAAGAAACATACTCAGAGATGTCAGCGGTACCAAATTTAAGCCGCTTCAAGACACTACCCAAGGCAGACACCCTGAATGATTATAAGAAAAAATCAGGGAATGATTGTATCATGAAAAATGTATATCTCACCTTTTGGAGGAAACTGCAGGCATATCATCGTATTCTGGGGTACCCAGTGTGGCAAGGCAGCTCTTCTTGGGGCTGCACATAGCCGCCTCTGATTCTCTGTGACATGAGATGTTAGCCCATGATTAGCTAGAATATAGGACTCTTACCCTTCACTAGAGGAAACAAGTTTGTCAGTACTAACTGCAGGATGTTTTCAACAGGAGGGAGTGAGTCTCTGCAGCCAATACATAAAAAGATGAATTGTCCAGGAATTGGTCAAATAGAGAGGACATATGATAATGCTCCCTTACTGTGTGAGGAAGGTGCTGGTCTAATGATGGGTCAGTGATGATAAGAAAAAATGTGGACATTGTACCGAATGATTTTTTTGGTGCAGGCCATGTTGGTGATAGGCAAATGCAAAGTGATAGTAAAATGTAGATGGTAGTAAAGAGATAGGATTTGACGGTGGGGAACAAAAGCTGTAAAGACTTTTTATAGAGGATTGGAATGGGAACAACTGAGTCAAGGAGGGAAACCCAACTCGGCGTTTGGTATCAACAAACTCTGCAGAAGGGTGGGTGTAGCCAAGAGAAGTGGACAGACCAAATGAGATGTAGCTAACCTACTTACATGTCACAGAATAATGACTAACAACAGACATGTTGGCTGTTCAGCTTTTATGGAAACATCTGACACAATATACTCTGCATTATTGTATATTTATCAGAAACATACATTTTGTGCAGAGTTAATGGTCTGAAAACACACTGACCTTGAGTCCTTCCAAAGACAAGGCCAGGGCATCATGACATTATCCGCTGTCCAGTCAAGAATTCTAACTGAATGGGGGTATTCAGATAAACTTTGACAGTGAAATCGGTACTTATGTCTTAAATCAGAAACTTGGACCCATGCAAGACAGAAAAATTGCACAAATATCATGAGCATATTCATAAATATGAGCAACATAACTCAGACAAGTATGACCTACTATCCAAGCAGGTACTACTTTGCAAGTGGCAGGGGACACCAGAAAGGCTGAACAATAGTAGAACTTATCGGTATGACAGTAATTACACTTGTGAATACACTTGCGGATGTTATCGCAAGACAGCTACTTCCCACCTGCCAAACAAACTTTTAGCTGGTGGATCTAACCCAAATGTGTGAAGATTAGCAACCTAAAGTACAACAATCATGGGAAGATCCAGATGATTACACCACACCAATGTAGTCCTGCAACGTAACAAACTGTCGGCTTGTGGGTGTAACCCACTTGGGCAATGATTAACAAGCTGAAATTCAATGATCATGGGAAGAACCAGAAAATCACCCAACCACCACTGAACACCAGGGACATATTTTCCTAGCACCAAATCATGGATATCCACTATGATAGCAAGGCTGCTGGTAAGCTTCAACAGAGTTAATTCCTATCACTAAATCGAATGTGTACCTGTAGCTGATGCTCTGGAGATTATTGCCCAAACAAGAGCAGACAATGCTCACACCGGCCCCCAATTATCTGAACTGACAAAGGCCAGTTCAGCATTCCCCAGTGCAGTTTCCAACCTGACATATAACACTTACAGGATCCCAATTGGTTGTCTCATTACAGCACTGTGGAGGAAACCAATCCTCAGCGATGGCACCTGGCATTAAAGGTGGAAGACAAAACCCTGGAAGAAGCAATCTTAAGTGTCCAGGGTATCATCTGGCAAAAGGACTTACCCCCATTTGCAAAAGAAAGGTATGCCTAAAGTTATACCCAGAATGCATATGCTAACTATGCGTCAGCCAGTGAATGGCTCGTGTTAGATTCCTCAAACAGTCTGTATCAATGACAAGATTACAAACCCCGTCCTTTCTGGCAGCAGTGGACAACTTATCCAGCATCTATGCAGTCTTTACTCAGTGTGTTCCGCCCACCAAGTTACAAGCCTGGGTTATGGATAACTATGAAGACTATTGTTCTGTAAGCGCGTCCAACAGGCTTTTCACAGCTAGAACAGAGGCTCCAACCAATCCTGCCTTGGAACTTGGTCGTGAAGTGGATCCCGATAGAAAGCTGGCTGAACTTGCACAAGGTCAGTATTTTCATGGCAAGGACAACAAAGTTAGGTATTGGGAACAAACCGTTAATCACCTTGGAGGTGGTTATAAGTAAGTGCTAGAACAAGTAGACTGAGAAATGTTCACAAATCTTATAACAGGTACATACCCACTTCCCCCACAAGATTTCAGGTTGGGGACATTGTCGAAGCAAAATTATCATTCCTGGTGGTACCTTTGAGAGGTGGAATGTTTAAAATGATGGTAGTTCTTCGAGATTTAACCCTCCTAGATGGAAACTACACACATGTAAGCAATCTTGCATTCATGACATGAACTGCACTAAACTACTCCAAGAAAGCAACAGTGGCTCATGCTTTGTGCCAAGTCCAAACGACCCCTGTTGCATCGCTGAAAAGACAAATGAGTTACCAAGATGAACAAGAAGGCGAGGCTAGAATGAAGTTAAGTAGGATGGAATTGGATCAATGGAATGAGCAATGAGCAATGAAAATTCCTTCAGGTCTTGTTAGAAATACTTACCTACATCCTGTCCTGGTCATATCATGGCTACTATTTTTGGCACCCAGGATTGATGATGACATAACCAGGCAGCTATGCTTGTTAGTTACCAGAGATGATGTGAATGTCTTAGTTCCCCAAGGTTCCACACCTAACTGGTCAATCAGCATTAATCGGTGTTCTCCTTGATTGATTTTACATATTACCCACTTCATGCCTTGACAACAGAATGATTTTTAACCTACAGTATTACTCAACTCAAACATCAGGTCAGGTATTTTGAATGTCCAGACCATACAGGGGCACCAGAATTACACAGACCTGAGGCCATAAACTAAAACTACAAAACCACTGGTAAGTTCACTGTGAGTGATAGGAAAGAAGAAGACAAAAACAAACAGGGACCAATACAACCCCAGCAGAACGGCAATTGCCGACAGGAATTCTTGTAAGTAGCTGGTTGTTCAGTTTACCGAAACTGCAGAACATCGAAGTCTATTCAATAATTCTAGTTGTATTCCATTACTACATTCTAATTACTACATCTGGTACATGCTAACAAACATAGTGATATACACTAGGTGCGTGCTCTGTCATTTTTTGGCTGCAGCCTGTGGTCCAGAGTGGGGCAGAGCAGAAGGTTAAGCCATTGTCAACAGACATGGCAGCGGCGATGTGCCAGTTGTGCAGTGTAGCTCAGGGTTCAAAAGAGGGGGCTGGTGACTCAATTGAGGAGAGGTAGATCAGCCTGTAATCAGCGCCATTGTTCAGGAGCTGCTGCTGGTGGTTCTGAAGCAGAGGATGAAGTTGCAGTGGTGGTTGTCAATATTGAAGGCACTGATGGGGGCTGTGCGGCCTTGACAATGGTGATGTGGCAGATGGCATGGTGGCGATGGACTAATGATAGTCTTATTGAGGGGTGTTGTTTGCATATCTGCATCGATGGTAGCGGTCATCATTGAGTTGCTGTTACATTGGTTGTTCATTTGATCTGTATGCCTTCATCGATTTGGACCTTGTGCGGCTGTGTCTATGGTGCGACGCAGTCTCTCTGGCTGTGTTCCATCTCCCAAACTGCTCATTCCGCTATTCTTCCTCTTTCTTCCCCATCCTTCACTCCAGAGTGGTAGTTTGACCTAAAAAGTAAAGAAAAGAGATTAGTTAATTATTCATAATCAACAGTCCATGTAGTACCTTTGTAATGTGTACCACGAATTGTAGAAAGGGACATCATAACATCCCACTGTCCTGGCAAGGAATTCCTAGAGCATGATCAAGCACAATTCATTATAACTCAACACCCCCCCCTTCATTTCCCCCATTATAATCCACCTGCTGCTTATTTACCTGCATTGTAATGTCTCCCACCCACGACCTTCCCTCTTGAGTATCTGCATAATAATGCTGCCCTTCAGTTACGGTTACTCACATTATAATGCCCCCGATTCTCCTCTCGTTGGTCGCGTTACAATGCCCCCTCCCGCTTGTTTACCTGCCAGTGCATCAAATGTCTCTCGCTCACAGTGTTCCCTCACATTATAACACCCCCGACTCTCCTCTCATTTGCTCCCATTATAATGGCCATCCTCCTTGTTTGTTTGCGTTATAATTCTCATTAGCTTGCATCATAACATCCCCTCGACCTCCCCTTGTCTACTCACAGTATAATGTCCTTCTGCGGGTGCTCATGTTACAAAGTCCTCTGCTCTACAGCACTACCTTTCATGTTTACTCAGGTTATAATGTCCCTCGTTTGCTCACGTTATAACATCCCCCACTCAACCATCCCTGGGTTTTTCGCATTATAATGACCCTCTTCATTTGCTCGCGTTACAAAGTCCCGTGCTCAACCTTTTCATGTTTACTCACGTTATTTGTTTGCTTGTGTTATAACGTACCCCACTCGACCTTCCCTGGTTTTCTAAAGTTGCTGGTGTTACAAAATCCCTTGCTTGACCTTCTTGCTCCCATTATAATGGCCCATTCTCCTCTCGTTTGATCGCGTTATAACATCCCCTGCTCACAACCTTCTGACTTTGTTGACTCGCATTACAATGTCCCCAGCTCACAACCTTCCATCCTTGTTCACTCACAATAAATGTCCCCTGCTCGACCTTCCCTTATTTACTCACGTTATAATCTCCCTCACTCACAATCTTCCCTTGCCTGCTCGCATTATAATGCCCTGGCTCGCGACCTAATACATTTTAATTCTCTATTTCACCACATTGTAATGCCCCTGACTGTGAGATCTCGTTATAACTCGATCACCCCAATGGTGGCATTGCTGCTCCCCTGACTTTATCCACCCCTCCCATCAATGAGATCCCATTATAACCCAATGGGCTTGACAGCCGTATTGCCAATACTGTATGCGTAAACAAAACTATGTACAAATATTGGGGCTTCATCATCTTCGTCCTCAATCTCAATTTCCAATGCACCCATCTCGCCCCCTTCTTTGTTACCACTTAAATGATTCTGCAAAACCAATCTGGCCCGTTGCCGCACAGCCTCCCAATGGCTCAACCAGGATACCAACCGGCAATGCTCAGCAGTTGCATTCTCAGCCACGTAAGCAGCAATGCCTTCCGCAAGATGGGCAAATATGAGAGTCTGGCGGCCAGCTTGCTCTTCCCACCAATTTGACTTCCATGCACAGAACTGAATGGCACGGCGCATTTCTTCCTCAAGTAGCTCAATCTCTTCTTTCCATTGAGTGGCTCTTGCACAGCATTTCAGCCACTCAACACGGAGGTCTGCATAGTAATTTAGCCGATTAGAATCTGAATATAGTGAGATGCACATGCTATCATATATTTTCTGTTGCCCAACTCCTTTCCCATTGCTGAATACCAAACCCAGGATAATGTCCTGTATTCCTCACCTATAGCCAAGTGAGGATTGAACATCGTTATTGGTGCATTGACGAAATCTTAACATGCTTGTCATCCAACCCGGCCATACAACGTGCTTTCCTGGTCTCTTCCTGTTCTTCATCAGCAAGTGCTTTCTCACTTATCCCTCAGACATCATTTGGTCGTAGTTCTTGAAATGCATCCTCCCACTTCCCAGGTCCTCGCAAGCTAAATAGGGCAGCCCGTGCCATGCGATACTACCTTAATTTTGGACTCAACCTGTTCTTGAAGCACCCAGAATTGGGTGTAGTGGCGTTGCGAGGAGACATTCTGAGTTTTATACTGGTTCGCATAAGTCCTTTTTGTGAGCTGGCATCAAAGCATAGTCAGGGCCTCAGAGGCTTGGGCAAAACAAAGCTGGTCTTTGATTGCTGGAATATCAGCCATACATATCAACATGCGATGGTCAGGGGGAAGGGAGGATGGAAGGTGCAGTGGAATATGTTCTGGTGTTGATGTAGCTATCTCTTGTGTCGTTCCAGATGGTCCTGCCAGATCTGTTCTGAGTCCAGGCATGTATGTACTCCGAACTGTATCAAGCTTTTGGATCCTCTTAAGTAAAGTTGTTTGCCGTCATTGAATCGATGTTTTCTGGCTTGCAGTTGTTTCCGAGGACCTTAGATCATCTAGAAGTACACACCTAACTTGCATGTCAATCACCATGCAAAAATACCTGATCAACATAAACATACTGGAATTCTTCAAGTTCTAGCGCTTCAGCTACAAATGCACTGGGACTGAATCCATTTACACAAGGTGGTCCCTCACTCCTCGCAACCCGTTCATGCTCTTCTTGTGCCAGTTGTCACATCACCTCAGGAAAATTAATTTCTACATATTTCATTAGAAAAAAAAACTGCTCAGGCACTGTGGTGACGTACTTTGTTCTGGCAGGTCATAAGGGCATGGCATCATATGGTCTAGCTCCCACTTCTGCACCTGGATCTCCCATTCCACAAGTTGGGTGGCATGTTTGGCTTGAAGGCTCTCAGTAAAAGTGGAAAGCGCGCGGTGATGAATAACTGCCTGCGGAATAGCAGTGGTCATCTTTCAGAGAAGGTCTGAGGCTTATTTGAAATGCATATCAGAATAGGGTTCATATGGACAGCTCCATGGGTTACTCACGTAATGAAACAGTCTTTCTCCAATTCGAGAAATTACAGAAGTCATCCAGTGTGTCCCACCGCCCACCAGAGCCCATCATCGAGACCGAGGATGCTATACCGTTAAGGATGGACCAATTCCGTTCAACCCCTTCACCATCCGTTCGTCCTACCCCAGTAGCAAAGTTGAATGAGAATGGGGCATGACATTTCACCTTATGTGGTGGGAGATGAAATTTTGGAATGAACTTTTGCAGAATTGTCGACGTTGGTAGACGGAGTGACTCAGGTATTGTTGGGGCGTTCATCCGGGTGAAAACATTTATTCCCCATTGGCACGCGATGTCATACGAAAGGATGATGGATTGGATAACAGTTCCAATTACACTTGCAAAGAATAAATAGTCCATATTTGAATATCTGAGGGGCTACTATCAATAAAAGAAACGCCCACAAGAACATTATAACATACCGTTCACCCTTTTGGAGATCCCCCATGCCGTTCGGCTGGTACATCTGATTCCGAGCACAACTAACAGATCCGACTCCTGTTGCCCGCAAGCCCTTTGACTTCTTATTGTTGGCTTTCCATAATGCCTCAAAGCCAACACAATGTGAAATCTATAGGTAATCTTCAGCATCAAAAAAATTAGGTACTGATGACATCACCTCATCTTGATCAGTATACTGTGCTACATGTTTCAGATAAGTCTTGTTCTCAACAAACGTTCCCCAGCTGGGACCCAATGGAGGGTCTTTCACATTGTCAGAACAAAGCCAAGCCTTCTGCTTGAAGTTGGCATCTTCCAAAAGGATGAGTGCATAAAGCCATCTAAAATCTGTGGTCAGAAAGGGTACTGGCCAATAAAACCATTCCATACTCACCGTTTCTCTGGAGGAGCATCCTCCCATTGTTCCAGAAGGTTCATGTTGGGGAGTGGGCAAACACGGCAGGGTATTGAAAGTCTGCCCTGAGACATTCCCTCTATCCCCATTGGGTCATGGCCACGTCCTGCACGTTTGGCCATTTTGATGTGTTGCCACTCATGCACCATTATCATCCACTGAGCGAGGCGATCCTTGGAGCATACATAGGTTACTAGTTCATCGTACTGATATATTGAGTAGGTAGACTTACTGGCACATCTGATAATCCGTTGCCAACCGTCATCTGTTCCAAACTTCGGTAGAAATCAGTCAGGGAGATCTGGCCTTGGAGGTTTAAGATGTGAAAGGACCGAAGAACAGCCATAGAAGCTGCTGACTGTGGTTCAAGTGGGGTTGATGGCCACCACCCGGCCTCCAAAAGCTGTTCGCGAGGTGTTGGTGCACCGTTACAACCGCAGAAGTCGATGTCAATGGAATGGATCCCATTGGTGTGAAGAACAACGAAGTCCTTGTGGCCTTGGTGACGGAATGAGCAAGAGGACCATGACTGGTGGCCCAGTTGCATGCGAAAACCCAGGTTCTGCAATGTTGTCCGATGAAAGAAACTGTTCTTCCACTCCTGTATCAAGATTAACACAAGTTTTGGGCTCAGAATGGTGCGATAATTCACCTCTAAAATATGCAGTGGCTGATTGTGATGGCACTCAATGATACATGCCTTGCAGTAGAGCCTGTACCCAAAACAATCCCGACAGTGAAAGGTTGCACCTGATCATTGGCAAGCGGCACTCGCACAATGGCCATTATGTTGACCATGGCCATCCAATATCAGGCAAGCGTCTAGATATTCCTGCCAGTATTTTTTCCACATCACGAGCAGTGCATCCTCAAGTGGAACTCAGATGTATTTCTTATAATAGAACTAATACGCACAGAATTTTGATATCCTTTGGCCTTCACACGGACATGGATTCCAGTTGGGTTGGTGACGTCGGCTGGGATGATGGGGGTGAATGTGTCATCAAAGGGTACACCATCAATTGGAGATTGCTGGTGTTCATCATCACTGGCATGCGAATTCGACATACTAGTGGTGATGGTGGTGAAGACCCTGCGGACATGGGTAGACATGTTGCTCAATGTTTGTACTCTGCGTCGGGGCGGTCCAGGCTGGGCATAGTGCGTTTGTAGTCGTGTCTTTCCCCATGCCATTTTTCATTAATCTATTGTGTGCCAGTGGAGTGATGCATGCCACTTCCAGACGCAGACTCGCTCATGTATCTATGTCTACTATTTTTGGCAGGATTACAAATCCAACCTTAGCAACCCGAACCTGCCGATGACTCTGCCATGCTACCATGAATTTTCAAGTTCAATTACATGGTCTGGTAACTAAGTTCTCTGTTACTATGAGCTGCAACAAGATCATTAGAGTTCACCATTGCCTCACAGAGCATTGATTCAATGTGTTGCCGAAGGTGGCACACCCAGGTGAGCTCAGTATGAATGACAGTATATTCTGGACCAATGCCAGCTTCCTGTAGGACAACGGCATTGCAATGTTTAAGCGTAAGCTCAATCTTGCCCAGTTTTGTTATTGCTTTATCCAGGACTTTGTGAGGGTGTCGGTTTGCTGTAAGTTCTGATGCGAATTTTTCGCAGAGGCCGTCGAGATATTTCACGTTGCTGATACCGACAACCTTGTCCAAATATGCTACAGCCCAAACAGCGTGATCCTTCCACTTCTCCAAATGGGAATGACTAGCAAATTTAAACAAAAAGATGTCAGAAATATTATGAACACTACAAACCTGCAGTTTTCAGAACTGTCAGCAACATGGACCATCACAGAACTGGTGCGTGAAACCAGGACAGTGTTAATAAAGTAGTTAAAATGAATTACATGGGACTTACACAGTATTGGCTTCCTCAGCAGCAACCCTTTTCTGCTGCCGAGATTGTAGGATAGCCTTCCTGTTCCTACAAAAGATCAATTGAGCAGACATAATTTTGGGGCTATGTACTCCCTGGATTTACCTGTCATAGTATCTCTTACTCTTCAGTCGATTTGCAGCCTTCTTATCCTCTTTTGTCTTGTAGCAGCGAGGGAACGGCATAACAAGATGTGTGGCCAAAGCAAACTCGAAGCAAACACTGGTACAAATAATGTGCAATTGGTGCACTGGGAGTCTGACCGCTTCGTTAAGCACATCCTCGGCCTCTCAAACCCTGATTTTATGAAAGTGTAATCCTGTCATACTATAGACACATATTTACTGCTCACAACTTCAATAGCGTATCCACAGGATGGGCACTCAATTGATTTTGTTAAACCCCAGCACCCAACCAGATCATCATGATATTTGTCATCTGTCATGGTATTTGGAACAGGCATTGGCTTACACATCTTTGCACATTCGGTGTGTAAGGTATGTTGGTAGTGGATAGCTTGATCGCAACAGAACAGAACATAACCTTGACATTTGAGATTTACATAGACTACATAACATTTCCGTCGCCACATTCACAGCAAGACTCTGAGTCGTTACTTGCAGGATATGGAGGATCGGTACCAAACGCGAGGCTCACATAGCCTTTGGCTGCTAACATCTCCCATGCGGCTAGAGCAGCAGTGTGTGTTGTGAATTTTTGGTAGGCATCCTGAGGTTCCGTAAGTCCATGAATTTCTGCATGTGCTTGTTGCCTAGAGCATTGTTTGAGTTACTTAATACACAACGTTGCAGAAGCAAGTCTCATACCAAGTATCGAGGACTCCTGGCAGCCGGCCCTTCCAAATGACCCACTTCGGACCATGTTCATACGCCGCTCTATGCCATTTGTCGTCTTTGCCCACCGAGATGTTATCATCACCGGCCAAGGCATCCACCTGGGTGGGTTTGTGCTCCAAGGCTTCAGGGACAGTGTAACAAAAGTAGTGGGAGAGCAATGTATGTGAGACATCTCCCAGAGGAATAACACGGCCATCAGAGAGGGCCCGCCTCCAGCCTACAACGGCTGTCGCCAATGTCGGGAAGCTTCGGACGTGGGCACCCCGGATGTCACAGACATTTTCCAGGGCATCAAATGCGTCAAAATATATACCCGGAACACTGCCTCGTATAACTACATAATAGTTGTGGTTGTCATGCACATTTGAAATTCTTGCAAGCAGTCCTTGAGGTTTGTGGTGGTCATTACATAATGTTGAGAGAATGTTGGGATGGACCCACGGTACAAGAGTCCCAGGGGGCGTTGGATAACTGAGGAGAGAAGATGTCGGAGTACGGGCATGAACATTGTTGTATGTAGTTGAGATCTACAAATGCTTATTGACCAAAATGTGATCATTTTTTTTTTGATGGAACGGCTGGAGTGACACATTTCGCGATCGTCTAATAATGGGTGCAATCCATGTAATTGCTCGAGTGATGCTCAAAAAAATTTTTGATGGAACGGCAGGAGTGACACTCACGATCGTTTGACAATGGGTACAATCCGAGCTACGCAGTCCGTGCATAATTGCTTGAGTTACACTCAGAAAAGGAAAGAGATAGACAAACTCTTCCTCTCATACACATGCCTCGGGCTTCAAAAAAAAAAAAGAGCGAGGTGGTCGGTCCACAGGCACAGGGTCGACAAAATGCATTCAGTGGTGCCAAGCTGGAATTTCTAGAGTCTTACAAGAACCAGTTTAATGAAACCAGGGACCGCGGGCCATTCTACACGAAAGTATCTAAGGCATTCATTGAGCGATTCGGTTATAATCTTGCCATGGAGGTAAATCCCGAGCCAGACGACGACAAGGATCTAACTCCCGACGAAATTGATACTTCATTGCCTGTGGAGGAGCAAAACAAAGAGGCCAATCGACGCAGCCAGTTCTATCGCGAGCTCCGTGAGGTGAGTAATATATTACATGAAAAAGATGAAAGACTCACTCCCACCGGTACCAGAAACTTGGGTGCTGGTATCGTTACCGCTACACAACTAGTAGTAGAAATGCCACATCCATCAGCACTATCATAGACCGCATAACATCGTCTTTCGTAACCCGCCCTAGGAAAAAAGCCAGCCTCAATGTGTACTCGGACAAGTACAAGTCGAGGCTGAAGCCGGAGTTTGACCTCCTCTGGGAATCCATCAAAGGTTCCCTCAAGCCTCGAGACCGAATCCGTATGTGGAACGAACACCTGAGGAGCAACTGGGAGAGGGAACTGCCTGAAGTAAGAGAGAGCGTCATGAAAGAAACGGAAGCAGAAAACGAGAGGGCACTGGGAGAGTGGAAAAAGAAGGCAACCTTCACCGGTTTGGCTGAGGACCTTGAGCAGTAAGCCTGATATTCCTAGTTAGAAGTGAACGGAACGCTCACCGTTGAACAAAACAGATCCTGGAAAATCACAGAAGAGGTTCTTCCGTCGTTTGCTGATGCGATGGCCAAATAGTTGGGCGCAAACATCCTTATCCTCGTGATAACACCACTTGGCTCAGCAGAGGGTGAAATCGTGATGCAGTCGTGAGTGATATACTCTTCGTGAAGAGATATTGGGCTCACATTATACCAGTGCTCAATCCGATACTTCGAAGGGGATGACAAGGAAACTCTTGCCAGAGTTTGATCCTGATGGTTGGGGCAAGTTCCAGGACATCGCGATAAAGTATGGAAAGGCCTTCTTCCATGAGTAGATTCTCAGCATCATGTGAAAAAATTCTCACATGATATTCTAGCACCGGAGGAGTGTCGTCGTCACATTTCGATAGCAGAGAGGGAGGAATCAGATAACAATGACCCGGATGAGCCTGAGATTGTCGACACTCCACTTGCCAAGACCGGTCCGACGACTGATCAACTGGGCGGTGTGACTCAGGAACCGATGGTCATGCCTACACAGCCCATTGAAGCCGTCTCTCACAAATCTGGGCATGAAGTGGCCTCTGGACAGGCCGTCCATGTTTCATTGCCAGGACCTACCGCCCTCGCCTCTGGACAGGCCGTCGACGTTCCATTGCCAGGTACCCTCGCTCATGATTCTGGATATGAACCCACCTCCGAACAGTCAGCCACCACCCTGCTGCCCGTATTCAATTCGGCTCACAATGATGCCAGGTTCGGGGACTGGGGCCAGTTCAACCCTCTTCAAATATCCAACGAGATGCCGACACAATACCAGGTACCCAGCGATTCTTGGTTCAATACCTTCCTCAACCTCCCTTCGCTGCAAACTACTGATGTGGCATCGACCTTCACCCAAACCTTTCCCCAAGGGCCTGTCGACAACATCCCTTCTCTACAAAATGTTAACCTGGCGTCTACCTTCACCCACGCCTGTCCTCAAGTGCCAACCATTTCATCTGGAATTCCCGAACAAAATGTACTCCCGGGTACTTTCTTTTTTCCGTCAGCATTGCCACTTCCTGCCGTTCCAACCCCCTCCATGGTTCATCCTCTGTTGTTTCGACAGGATCTACCTGAAGCTTGAGACGCCGCACTGCAACTTTCGTCGCTCTTACATTTGCCTGTCAACAACGCTCCTTCTACAGTGCCGAGCAGCTCCCAGCAGTTGGCCCCCAGTCTACCTCACATATATCAACCGTTACTTTCGTCCTCGAATGAGGTTACTCTCCCACATCGCCCCTCGTTTGAGACCTCGCATGCCAGTTCCCCAGTGCTGTCCGTGACACCTGTGGATTCCATGACGCCTGTGAATTCCGTGACGCCTGTAGATCCCATGACACCTGTAGATTCCGTGGAAACTCAGTTGCCCATACTGTTCTCGACACTTCCGTAGTAAAGGTGGACGCACTCAGCACATACGAGCTAAGCACCACATAGGTGGACATGAGCCACATGGGTCTCATCCGTCTCTCCCGCCGTTGCCTGTTCCCTCCACGTTGCACTCGTCTTCTCCTGAATTGAACTATGAACAGGCTCCGAGCCCCATTCCATTCGAATCTACCACACCTCCTTCATGTGAAGACGTCAATCCTGTAAACCCTGACATTGATGTCGATGTTGAACAGCTTGTCGATCTGAATTCAACCCAACCCAACTTCTATGGTGACCAATTGAATGAAGATCTGCCACCTGGCGAGGATACCACTGGCATGGAACAACAGCCTGATCCTCCACATCCTCCACAACTTACACGTAGCTATCATCCCAAGATTAATGGTGAGTTGCATGCTTTTAAGAGTATACTGACACTTATGATGATTATTTTTAGGGAAAATCTGTGATGAGAATGGAAATGACTTACCACCTGACACTCCTCCGCCTCCTCGCGATTCGGATCAGGGACCTGACAACTGGAGACCATACGATAATTGCCTTCAATTTGAAGTTGCCGACTTCCTGTTTTGTCAGAATCAGATGTCCGCTGGGGATATCAACTGCATGCTCAACCTCTGGGCCGCATCTCTTGCCATCCACAATGATGAACCCCCATTCTCTAACACTACAGATTTGTATAGAACCATCGATTCTACTCCCCTTGGTGACGTCGCCTGGGAATCTTTTAGTTTACAGTATAATGGCACGCAGCCTGCGGAAGGGGTTCCATCATGGATGCAAGCAGAGTACGACGTGTGGTTCAGAGATCCACGTGCTCTTGTACATAATCTCCTGTCGAACCCAGATTTCAAATCTGATTTTGATTATATGCCATTTCAAGAGAAGACTACTGATGGAGTCCATCAGTTCCAAGACTTCATGTCTGGAAACTGGGCCTGGCATCAAGCCGTAAATTCGTTCTATTTTTTTATTTAACTCAATGCTGATTCTCGTCAGATTAGGACATAATAGCAGAGGATCATGAAACACATGGCTCTGTCTTCTGCCCCATAATTCTTGGCAGTGATAAAGCCACAGTATCCGTAGCTACAGGACACAATGAGTACTGGCCAGTTTATCTTTCTATTGGTAACATCCGCAATAATATTCGATGTGCACATCGCAATGGTGTGGTGCTCCTCAGTTTTCTCGCAATTCCTAAATGTAAGTGTAATGTCAAGCTCTAGTATCTTCCCTAACGTATCTGTGCCTCATTTAGCAACTAATGAATCCCGTGATGATGCCGGATTTCGTAAATTTCGTCGTCAACTTCTACATTCATCACTTGCCAAAATACTTGAATCACTCAAACCTGCTATGACTACACCTGAGGTTGTTCGCTTTCCCAATGGACATTTCAGAAAGGTTATCTATGGGCTTGGCCCCTACATCACAGACTATCCAGAACAGGCGTTGCTAGGCTGCATTGTGCAAGGCTGGTGTCCAAAGTATGTCACAGTATCCCGCTAGCTATATACATCACTGACATGCCTTTGCAGATGTACCGCACCTGCAAAAGACCTTGACTCTGGTCAGTTTGGGCGCTGCTCTCAGGCACATGCCGAATTGTTAGTCGAAGAATTTGAGTTAGGTATGCTATGGGATGAGTATGGACTTGTTGGGGATATTGTTGTTAGTTCTTTTTTTATTGCGCCCGTGCCTCTGATCACTGTTCTTTATAGCCATTCACAAGTGGTTTCCCCAGAGCCGATATCAACGAGCTGCTGTCGCCTGACCTATTACATCAGCTGATCAAAGGTGCCTTTAAGGACCATCTCATTACATGGGTGAACAACTACATCAAAGCTGAATATCTGGCATCAGAGGCACAGAAGATACTCGACGACATTGATCAGCGGTAAGTTTGCCTTGTCACAAATACACATATCATTGCTGAATCAACTGTCTTAGCATAGCACTAGCCCCATCTTTTGCAGGGCTTCGACGCTTTCCTGAAGGCCGGAACTTCAAGCAATGGACCGGGGATGATTCTAAGGCGCTGATGAAGGTGCGTAACTGCTTTAACTCATATATTACTTGTGCTGACATAGCGAATTTGTGTGCAGGTTTATCTACCTGCAATTGAAGGCCATGTACCAGACGATATGGTGCAGGCAATGTGTGCCTTTCTAGAATTTTGCTACATAGCTCATCATAATGTACATGATACAAACATCCTGAATGCCTTGGATGATGCCCTTCAGTGATTTCATCATCATCGCAAGATCTTTCAGACGAGCGGTGTTCGTAATGACTTCAATCTTCCTCGGCAACACTCTCTTAATCACTATGTCAAACTCATTCGTGCCTTTGGATCTCCCAATGGCCTTTGCTCATCCATCACAGAATCCAAGCACATCAAGGCTGTGAAGGAGCCGTGGCGACGCTCAAGTCGTTTCGAGGCGCTTAGCCAGATGCTTCTCACCAATCAGCGCCTCGATAAACTCGTGGCTGCTCATGTTGACTTCACTGACCGTGGGATGCTGAAGGACACCTGTTTATCATTGGTTTGGGATCAGATTCTTTGTATGTGTTGCAATTATATTCCTAATAATTTTTCAAACTAATATGTGGGTATAGAAACAAATCGAGCTGCTTCCAATGCTGAACTATCATGGCTCCCCATCCATCAAGACCCTCTCGACAACAGGCCCGATAGTTACGACCTCGATCGCAAAGGCATCCATATTCCCAATGAAGACAACCATGATGCAGATGACAAAGACAGTGGTGACGTTGATGGTCCCAGAGTAGATGCCCATGTCGACCTGTCAAAGATGCCACGTAAGTAGTGTATGACCTGCTTGCCACTGAAATAAACTAAGCTGCATTACAGTACTCAAAGTCTACCCAGAAGATATCGCCACTGAAATTGCACAACCTGACCTCCCCAATCCCATACAGCAATTTATCTACAATCAGCAGCATCACGACTCTCATTCTGAATCCGACACTAGTGTTTCCGACCTCCCTATATTTTATGGCAAGATAACTGTCTACCCTTTTGCCGTTGCTACGTTCCATGCACCCAGCGACATCTCAGGCATTGGCGGCATGTGTTGTGAGCGTATACGCGCCATGAAATCTTGGAGGAAGGGGCCTGGCCGCTATGATACCATCTTTGTCAACACCGACCCATCCATGGAAGGTATGCAAGGGCTCGACATTGCATGCATACGGCTTTTTTTTTCATTCTCTCATGATGGCATTGAATATCCCTGTGCTCTTGTACATTGGTTCTCACGTGTGGGCAACTTACCAGACAATAACACGGGTATGTGGGTAGTTGAGCCAGATGTGTTGGGTAATGGTGAAGCCTTTACCTCGATCATCCACCTCGATACGATCGTTCGAGCTTCACACCTTATCCCGGTATTCGGCCCCCAATGTGTTTCAAAGACTCTTTCATTCACAGATACACTCAATGCATTTTCCAGCTTCTATGTCAACAAATATGTTGATCACCATGCTTTCGAAATTGCTTTCTGATATGGTGCTACTTTTGATTGTCTTGATAACATACTTACGCTTAGCACTGCTTTTGCCCAGACTTGGCTCGTCTTAGGTATCTTCACGTCTTACTTACCTTCCTGTAGTCTTACAACTACTTGATGTGCTTGATTTTAGCCTTGATTTGCTTACTTGTCGTACAAACTCTTAGTGACCAATTGTCCAAGTTAAAAATAAGCAGCTTGAGCAACTTGACAGGCTTAACGATGAAATAAGCAGATTAAGTCAACTAAGTTTTTTCCGGATTTTCCTGATGTTCCCTTGTGGTCAAATTCATTCCCATGCAAACCATTTCCTTCTATCCATCTCTGCCCTCTAATCAATGGTGCGTTGTTCCACTACCGACATATTTCAAGATTGTTACTATTTTTGGAACACCTGATTCAACCTGCTCCCTGGTGCATAGCTCAGCCTCTCCTGATGTCTGGATGGTCTATTACTGTAGGGAACACATATTACTACATGATTATACTGTTATATCTGCATTGCATTAAGATACAGAAGTCCTATGGTCCTTAGGTGAGTGACTATAAGTCTATACCGTATCTCAATGCATTTACTCTCTACCACTCCTTTATAGTATAATAAACCGTTCAAAGGTGTCAAATCGACTCATAATACATTGGTATGCCTGTATATATGGCCACTAGTGAGTCCCATGAGCTGGCATGGAGTAACAAGAACATTAGGTGAGTAGGTGAAGATCCTACCTTGTAGGACGAAATATTGACTATTTGGATTGCCTGTGGGTTATAATTTAAGGGTAATGGACTACTCCGACCACCTATGAGAAGTTTTGGATGATAGGTAAGGTGTGTGATTCATGGTGAGCAAAATTCACCTCTGTTGATGGGGAACCCATGCTCTGGTGAGCCAGGACCTTGCCCCCTGCTATCCCCTTTCCTGTCCCTTCTTCTACTTTACAATTAGGCCTAGGAATTGAAGAAAGCGAACACTTTGGTGCCACAGTCCTGAGTACATATTCTTCTTTCTGTCTATCCTGACAACTGTAGAGCCTTAAGGGGCTCCATCAGGTCGTTTATCAGGACCATTATACTCTCTTACAATGTGCATTTTATCAGGGGAAGGCCTAGGGATGCAGGTAAGTGACAACACCCCACCCTCCCCATACAGGTGCACTGACAGAGAGCACCTTATCCCCAGCTCTCCCAACATTAATTCACACCTCTACATACATCCCTCTACCCTTTACATACATTTTTTTTTAGCTGTAGAGGGTGTACAAGCCCAGTAGATGGCACC
The DNA here is from genome assembly GCA_026075535.2 of Tricholoma matsutake. Taxonomy (NCBI): domain Eukaryota; kingdom Fungi; phylum Basidiomycota; class Agaricomycetes; order Agaricales; family Tricholomataceae; genus Tricholoma; species Tricholoma matsutake. The sequence continues at coordinate 17,497,009 of AP026538.1, forward strand.
TCCTCCCCTCATTCTGTCATTCTGTCACTTCTCCACATTTCACCCCTTCCCATGTCATGCAGCACCCTTTACAGTCATGTATATAGTTATAAATATGAATATATAGCATATACATGCATTACAGACCCCCTTAATGAATAGAAGAGACCCCCCTCCCTCCTCTCCACCAGGGAGAGTGCTTGTTATGGGCTAAATATAGCTGTAAAAGTGGAAACAACTGTTTATTAACACTATATATACATGCATAAGTGGTATCTACCAAAAAAAGCGAAGGGAAAGGGTCAGGAAAGAGTGAAATAGCCTGCTCATTGTCGGGGATGATGAGCATGACATTAGCGGAGACTGTGGTGCATGTTGATCAACCGTGGGAGACAGTGATCAGGTGTTGATCAGGATGGGCGCTGATACCAGAAAATATCCCGCACGTTCCCGATTGATGCCTGGTGATGCTTATGTGAGCATAATAACTTTGTGTTTAAACTATTGTTTACATGAGGCTAATCACCATGAGGGATCCTGACAACATAGCCTTTCTTCATGCAGCGCCTCATCTTGCTTGCGCTGCTGCACATTCCTCTTGAGTCTCCAGGCTCATGAGTGATTCCCTCATCATAGTACTCAAGTTGTTTCTGTCTGCCACCCTCAGGCTTGCTATGATGACATATGTCTCACTTGCTATTGATTACTACCTCGCCCATCACACGAGAATCTGTGTCGCTTCCTTTACCACAATTCTCGTGCATTGGGTGAGTCTTTCTTCATTTTGTTTTGCTTCCTTTTTTCACAGTTCTTGTGCATGTGTAGTTTCTAGTTGCGCTTACCCTCCCTCCCTCACCCATGGTAGCTTTCCTCACACTCTGTTTTCTTTTTGGTCCCTAAGTGGGTTTTTTGGAACAGAGCTGAGGTTTTGATGCACCCATGATTTGCTAGTTTTCTATGCAACCTTTTAGATAGCAGTTTGCGCACAATCGTATTATGGGTGCACCACTGATTTCAGGGCATGCCCACTTCCTGATTGATGCCTGGTGATGCTTATGTGAGCATAATAACATACACCTAAGTACCTTGGTGGTGTTTAGCTGTGAGCTGGGGAAATAGGCTAACACTGGTGTCAGGTTTTGACAGAAACAAGTATAGTTATAGTGAGTCAGGGATGGGATCACCCACTATTATTAGGCTGGGTTTGTGGGAAAGCCAGGTGCAAGAAGTTGGCTTGTGACTGAACATGACAATTACCTTTTTTGTCCAAAATCCACGTGTTGGTAAAACCCGCTGGGTTTGAAATATTTTATAGGGCTGACTTCGAAATGTAACCCTGTCTCCAGGCAGAATTAAAACCCCGGTTCCTGCCGAGCAGCCACCTCTCTTAACTTTTCGCTGGAAGGTCAGGTTAAAAGAATGAGTCCGAGGTACGAGGACTCATAACAAAAGGAGAAAACATATCTGCTATCAACAGTTGGATCAAAAGCTTGTCAAGGGCAGTACATGCAAAAGTGAACAACAGTGCATCCCTGTTGCATGAATCTGACTGGTATGAAGGCATTTCTGAAAACCACATTGTGAGCAACATTGCAACCAAACTTGATGGATTGGCACAGCACTTGGGCCTCATAAAATACAACAAAAAGGGCCATCTAAAGACTGGTCTCAAGCCAATGTCATATACAGCAATTGAAGCTGTGCACATCATTTGTCCTCAATCATATCAATGTGTCACAAGCAGATGTGGATTTTGGTCTCTGGTTCAGACAACCAAACAAAGAGACATTCCCCTGGTAACACTTGTGAAGAATAATACCATTCACAAGGATGTTCCAGTTCTTACTGGAAGATGCCCCAATTGCATGACATCATATAGTGCTGATCACAAGTGCACTCCAGAAATCAATGAAGAGAACCAGTTCACCAACTTGTATTTGAATTCTGCCAAATTCCTCAAAGTTGGTCAAAGTGTATGGGTTGATCAGGTTTTCTCAAATGCTGTTGTGAATGCCATGTACAGCTTTCATGCCTCAGCCTCATCATACATGGAATTCTGGAACAATTCTTTTGGAAAAACACAGCAACATGGGTTTCATTGGTTGTCACATTGTCAAATATGGCAGGCCTTTGTTCAAGAGTCCATCCGCACCATTGCTGCTTCTGCTGATACAGAGCTGTCAGTTAGGGACAATCTTGCAATTGGTGAAATCACAAAAGAAGCTTTCTCAATTCTTGGTGAAAATGGAGTTATTAGAGCTGCAGATCAATATGCTTGTTCAGAATGCACTCATAACTACATTGCAACAACTGCTGATACTACTCCAACTGCTCTTTCTGCTGATGTGGCTGGAGTTGATGAGGTTGAACAATCCTCTCCACAACCTGCCAATTCCAGTTCTTCATCATCTTCTGGTTCAACATCTGCATCCACCTCTGATGATGGCATGGACATTGACAAAGCACCAGTAAAGATGGTAGTTGTTGATAGAACATGCTTTGGGCCAAAGCACTGTGCTTATGAAAATTGTTCAGATGATCTCATAAACTATTGTGGTGCTGTCTTTTGTGCAATACATGAACAAGCCCATGGTGCAAAATGCCATGTTTACAACTGTGACAACAAAAAGATCAGAGCAACACAAGCATGTCAACAGCATCAGCCACAATGGAAGAAATACATTGCTCAACACAAAAGACAATCTGCACCTGGTTTCCGAAGAATTACACAAAGGCCAGCCAAAAACCTGCCTTGGATTTCGAGAAATGAGCAAACAGAACAACCACATGATGAACCAATGGAGGAAACAGAGCATAAAAATTATTTCAGTGCTCCTAGCTTTTACTGTGTTGAAACAATATGTGCACCATGTGGTGTTGTGGTTGCCTGGGCAAAATTTCCAAAGGCTGAATCACCAACAAATATTTTGGCATTTTTGGAGAAGGTTTCTCATACTGAAGAGTCCAGACCAGATTACATTTGCATTGATAAAGCATGCCTGGTACTTTGAACTGTGCTCAGGAATGGATCATGGGAAAGGGCATGGGAAATGACAACACAATTTATTGTTGATGCTTATCATTACATCAACCATTGAGATGATGATGAACTTTGCAAGAAATGGTGTAATCCTGCACCAGCAGATGGCTCTGCACCTAATCTGGTTGTTGAAGCCATAGATAAACAAGGCAAATCTTGTTTCAGATGTGCATTCAACACACAGGCAAGCTTTGATACTTGTTTCATGTAACAATAATACTGACTAACATGCAAAAAACAGGCTTGTGAACAGTTAAATGCATGGATGGGAGGATATGAATCAATGTTGAAGAAAATGACAGCTGGTAACTTCAACTGGTTTCTGCATAGCATGCTATTTTATCATACTAGACATGTTATTGCAAAACAAGAGGAAAAGGCAAGTAGGGCAAACAATAGTGATAGTGATAGTGATAGTGATAGTGATGATGACATGTAACAATTCTGTCTATGTTCAATGTTATTTATGGATACATTTCTAAAACCAAGTTAATCTATTATATTGGAATCCACTGGAATCCATGGATTCTGGTTAGTCTGACCAGAATCTGGCCAGACAAACTGGACAAAATGGAATAGGTGGGGGAGGGTAAATTACAGACTGGACCATGCCCTGTAAAGGGCTTCAAGCACTGGAATGGCCAGATGAAGAGTTGGAACATTGTCAGATGAGAATGCTTGTTGAGCATTATTGGCATGCTAAGGAGTGTCAGGCTTTGATTTGTAGGTGAAAGAGTCGATGTACACTGAGCAATCCAAGGAAGGTGTTGACCCACAACCATTCTTCACTTGTGAGCTTGAGCTTGCATATCTTATCACATTTCACAGAGTCTTGTTCTTCCCAATGAAGCTCATCAACGAAAGCATCAATGCACTATGGAAAACAAATGATGAACACAAATCTTCATTTGGAACTTGCTACACACATTCTTTCTTCTTTCAGTACGATGTAGCCATGGCGGCAGCCCCCACAGCAGAGCCCACAGCCAGAGTCCGGCATCTCCCTTAGCAGTCACGTGACCTCGTAGACAGACACGCGCTTGTTGTAGACAGAAAGAATCCAAGCTTGTCCACGTCCTTTCTGACTCGCATCTAGTAGTAGATGCGAGCCCTGTCCGAACCATCTCGTCTAGTAGTAGACGAGACCCTGAGAGACCACATGGCTCCAACAATCAAGCATCAAATATGTCGATGACCACCACACCTTCATATCAAGTATAAGTTGAGCTGGACACCCATTATTTGCCTTAACCTGAATAGTTCTCCACATTTCTTTTTGCTTTGATGATGAGTGTTCCTGACCAGGGGTGAGTGATAATATTTTTCTCAGGTGAAGTACTGATATGTACCTTGACTACAATTGCCCTTACCAACCCCATCTCATTGTGGGATGTCGGTACATGTGCATCTGGCTGCTTTGGGTTGAAATGTGGCGACTTGCTATAGGTTGAGATGAGCATCTGCATTGCCAGATTGATTACATGTGCAAGACAGCTGTTGTTTGTGAGTAACTGAGATCAGTAAGTTTGTGGATCAATGCACTTGATTTTTCTCTTCCTCCAATTGTACTTCTTGCCCATAGTAGTCTTCAGTTGTACAGCAGATTCCTTCATCATGGTTGGGTTGTTGCTTGCATTGTCACAAGTGACATGGCCAACCTTTGTAGTGGAGGATAAGCCTGCCATGGCCTGTTTCCATTGGCCTTCGTATTTCAAAGCTGCCTTTATCCAGCCTTTGAGCGTGTTGGGCACTGTCTCCATTGTGTGTACCCTCTTCAGTAATTCAGGATGCAGTCCATCCATGAAGTACTCGATCATGGCTGCATCTTCTGTGATTCCCATCCTGTCTTTCAGGATGTGGAAGTTCGCCATATATTCTTCGAGGTTCCCTGAACCTTGTTTGAGATTCTTAATCTCTGTCTTTACCATTCCGGCATCGTCAATCAGTGAGAAGGCCTCTAGGACCTTCTGTCGGAAGTCTGCGTATTCACCGAGTCCCTTGGACTGGTGTTGGTTGACAAATGCCTGCGCCCAGGCAGCTGCTGTCCCTCCATTCATGAAGCACAGTGTGAAGATGATCTTCTTGTCATTCGTGTCATAGACCTGATCATTGATGAGCAAGTACAGGTCTATCTCCTGCAGGAACTTGGCGGTCTTGGTCCGCTCTCCTGAGAAGTCTGTGGGTGATCGGATTCAAATGTCCTTCACGGACATCGTTGGTGCGGTTGCAGTTTCGGACATCTCATTATAGAGGTCGTCGGTTTTGTCTGTTAAGAAGCAGGTGGATGTTTCGGGTGGGGGTGTGTGCGGTTGTTCAAAGTCTTTGTCAGTGAGGAAATCTCCTCGTTGTCTGTCGGTTGATCCATAGAACCAACACTGTGCTGGGGTCAAGTAATGGACTAGTCTTCCGTTGTATCAGCACCAAGATGAACCTGGCTGTGGTTCTGCTTCTCTTGGTGGTCGGTCTGGGGTTTGTCTAGACCCGGGTTGCTGTGGTGTGTATCGAGACATATTGCCTACACCTAGGTAGGTGGGCTAGCAGATAGTTTAGATCTTATGTTAAGGGCGAAGCCTCAACCACTCAATCTAGTCGATGTCGTTTGACAAGGTGCTTCCTCGACGAGTCGTTCGGCACTAGTCTTACTCAGAGTGTTTGACGTAAGATAGGTAGTGCACTCTAGCAGGGCTTCTGCATAGAGTCATTCAGGTTCACGCACTAAGGGGCTTCCTTAGTGGTTTCGAGTAAGTTTGTGAGTTGCAAGTTAAGGCTGTTAATTGCCTAGATCTAAACTAAGGACATCCCTACTATGAGTTGCAGTACTTATACTACGAGGGAGATCCTTATCATCCAATCAGAAAGATAGATGCATATCAAGTAAGAATAGAAATAATAGGCCTCATGCCTTGCATGAAGCATCCGATGTCATGGAGTGCTGCGGCGCAGCATGTCAGGAAACAATAACAGATAAGCCTCATGCCTAGCATCAGGTGTCTGATGTCACGGATCCAATGTCAAGGATCTGATGTCAAGGACATGCTGCGGCACAGCATGTTGATTGTGAGAGTCCGACATCATGGACCTCATGTCAGGGGGCTGTCGTATCACAGCATGTGTGGGAGTGGGTTCGGGTGCATGGAGTCACCATGTGTCAAGGGTGCCTTCCACAGGAAGGGGATCGAATGCATGCAGTCGGCATGCGTCGTGTGTGTGTCTGGTGTCAAGGACATGCCCTAGGCATGAATCAAGGGGTGCCTCCTGTCTGGAGGGGATCGTCGGGTGCATCGGGTTCCATGAGTTACAAGGAAAATTGTAACAGTCAGAGAAAATGGAGCACAAGGAATGAGGCCCTGGCAAACTAATGCAGCTGCGATTCCTTGATCTCCTTCTGCTAATTAGGCATCCACAGAATCTGTAGCTAAATCATCTTATGAGATGTCGAAACAGAAAATGCAGGGTGTGTACTAACTGAAAACATCCATGACTTGAATTTTATAGGTGCCCTGTAGCAAACCGTCGGGCACAGAAGGTAAAGTGGTGTTTAAACTTTGGTCCCCAATGATCTCCTGCCAGGCAATGTAAGCATCAACAATATCCACATGTTGACTCTTGAAACCTTGGTTGCGCAGCTCAGTGCAATTTTGGTGAGTTTGTGGATCAATGCGAGAACAACTGTTGATGCATTTTGACATGTCAGCGGCAGATATTACAGGAAAAGATTTTGGGCACTTGCTGTGTTCACTGTTGGATTTCCTCCTCTATGATCTGTTGGAACTCACCACCAGCATGACTAACATCCAGTTGAGCTGTTCCAAGTCCATCAAGAACGTCGTTGATGTTCATCTGACCAGTATCAGTAATGTAGCCATCATCCTCATCTTCAGGTATGTCCCATCCTGCATCATATGTAATGTGGTCATCTTCTGACATAGCTACAATTTTATTTAAGCAGTGCTTGCTTACCAGGCAAAATATTGAATCTCACCAGCAACCTTTGCCTGCAGTTTAGCTTCTGCATTAGACCGAAAATCCCGAACACCTTTGCAATTCAGAGTCTTCTGTAGATCAACACGGCCTTTCTTGGTATTTGTGGAGTGTAGAATGCGAACCCATTTGGATGATGAGGATCCTCTTCCAACCGCCATAGCATCGAACATTGATGATTCAGAACCTTGTTGAGGACTTCAGAGTCACATGATAAGGTCATGGTCATGGCTGGTCATGGCCAACTAATTTATTAAATTATAGCGACACATTTCTACTATGATCACAAGGGTTATTGTACTAGCCAGCAAAGACCTAGATAGGTAAGACATGAGTATCATGCAATAAACTGTAGTCCAACAGAGATCATGATAATGCAATAGTTTTAAATATATCAGTGTCGGTTCATGACTTGAAGTGCTATATATGTACATTGTGATTGCTTAAATGACTTCATCATATGAGATCTCCAAACTTTTTATTAACAAATAAGTTGCTCAACTAACACATTTTGAGCAACTACTATATTTTCTTCATATATCTACAAGCTTTGTATCCTTATTATTTATATGGTTCTCTCAGTCAAAGTCAAGTAGTCAAGTAGCATCCAAAGCATTCAGGAATCTTTGCATACTATATTTTCTTTATGTATCGGTTCAACTTTGTAGCCTTATGCTTATATGTTTATTTCTCAGTCAAAGTCTCAAGCTAAGTGGTATCTTCACATATGACCCTTCTCTCATTTTCTGCTCACCTCTCAAGTCTCAACTCAAGCCTCATCCAATGCCACAAGGAGATCATGATCAGAGTTCATCACAGTATGTATAACAAAGGTCTTTTTAAAAAACTACACGATGCAGGCATTATCACGGCAAGACGAGACCCAAACTAACTAACTGTTACGATTTGTTATCTGGACCCGCAAGACTGGGCACTTCATTTTTCTTGTTCGATTCGACTCACTTCTGATGGGAGACACCTTGACGCATGGTGACTCCATGCACCCGAATCCACTCCCACACACACCGTGGTATGACAACCCATTTACATGAGGTCCATGACGTCAGACCCTCACGATCGACATGCTGCGCTGCAGCACTCCTTGACATCGGACGCCTCATGCGAGGCATGAGGCCTATTGTTTCTATTGTTCTTGTCTATATTTACCTGATAAGCATCTCACCTTCCGATTGGATGATAGATAGTCCTGGAACAGTATATAAGCTGTAGCTACACTCTGTGTATTCTCCAGCTTGACCTAATTCAATCAACGGTCTTAGACTCAACCAGAACACTTGACAGCTTAGGAAGCCCCTAGCTGTGATAACTTGAACTCAACAGTTGGAAAGCCTCCAACTGTGATACACAAACCAACGGTCTACTCAGAAAGCCTCTGAGTACGGATAGCCATGACGACTTGAGGAAGTACCCAAGTGAAGGCAGGAAGCCGATACAATAGGAAAGTCTCATAGTGTGATACTGAGACAGTTGGAAAGCCTCCAACTGTGACATACGAAGCCAAGGCTGAGTTAAAGACCAATAGTCTTAACAAAAGGTCAAGCTGATCTACGAAGTCCACCTACCTAGGTGCAGACACAACGTCTTTCAGACAAAGCCCAGACAGACCTCCAACTGGAGCATCATCATCAGGAAGAACCCCATGGTATAGATACCAGGGTCGACTAGTACGATACTCAGAACCAGCACAGAAGTGGTTCTCAAAGAGAACCAGTGACAAAGAACCCTGATACCTCGACGAAGAGGACTTTAGATCCCTTGATACAGAAGAAACTCCAGAACGAGACCCATTCTCCTTATCCAATGACAACGCCAACATGTCCACCAAACCAACCGCATTGACCAAGGAGATCAGGATACGAACCCCCTCCGACTTCACAGGGGACCGAACTAGAACTGCGAAGTTCTTACAAGAAGTGAAACTCTATTTGAGAGTGAACCATGGAATCTACGACACCGACAAGAAGAAAATCATCTTTGCATTGTCCTTCATGAATGGAGGAACTGCTGCGCCCTGGGCACAGACATGGGCAGAAAGAGAGGACCTAGGAACTTGGTCAGCCTTTGAATCGGCGCTCAAGACAGCGTTCACGCCGATCGACAAAGCTGGCAGGGCCAGAACCAAGATGAAGACATTGAAGCAGGGACAGGACCTGGAGGACTACATTGCGCAGTTCTGAATCCTGCAAGAGAAGGCAGGAATCAACAACGACACCGCCCTCATTGAACTCTTTATGGATGGGTTGAACCCCAAGCTCCTCGAAAGAGTTTTCAACATGGAAACAATCCCTAGGAATGATCAACGCCGCCTCCAAGTATGATGGACAGTGGAGGAGAGCAAAAGCCATAACAGGGAGGCTGCAGGAGGCTTTTATGAGGAAGCTCCCAGCCTCTAAGGCAAAGGAAACCCCACTCGAGATCAACTGCCTCTCCTACCAGGAGAGGATTGAACACATGAAGAAAGGATTGTGCTTTGTGTGCCACCAGCCCAGACACAGAGCAACCAAACACAAGAAAGGGGAAAAGAGGACCGAGGACCAGCCATCCCCAAAGAATAAAGGAAAAGAAGCCTACTCTAGGATCCGAGCGATCGTAGAAGAACTAGACGAAGAAGAAAAGAAAGAAGCTCTCACCGCAATTGAGGATGAGGGTTTTTAAAAAGGTGGCCTGCCTCGATGCCAGGTACCACCGAACTTTCCGTCTGCTCTGTACTACTAGCCACTTTGAAAAATCAATCTATGTGCTTAGATGTCAAAGTGGCAGGGACAGGCAGAGGAAAAGACATCGAAACCGAAGCCCTACTCGACTCAGGAGCGGGAGGGATATTCATGAGCCATGAATTTGCAGAAAGCAGTGGATTCAAATGGCGCCCCCTGGAAAGGGTAATCAGAGTCAAGAACGTGGATGGAACCCCAAACAAGAGAGGGGAAATCTCCCACTGTGCCAGAGGACTCTTAACGATCAACGGAAGAACTTTCCCAACGACCTTCCTGATTGCAGGACTGGGAAAGGAATCAATCATCCTAGGTCTGCCATGGCTCAGAAGAATCAACCCAGTGATCGACTGGAAGGTTGGAACCTTCCAGTTCAGGACGAAGGACAAGACTTACCCAGAGTTCTCATATGGGAAAGGAAGAACCCTTATCGGAAGGGTGCGAACTGAGAAACCCAACGAAGGGTACCTATCATGGTGCCAGAGGGGAACCGAAAAGAAGAAGAACCCCTTTGACATGATGAAAGAAGAGCGACAGGCATGGTGCCGAAAGATTGTCGCCAAAGAACAAGAAAAGCTTGTCCTCAAGAAGAAGACTGCCGAGGAAGAACGAGCACAATGGAAAAAGGTGGCCACCAGAGAACTGGAGAGACTGGCCACCAGAAAAGAAGAAGGACAACTGGCATCGGCCCAAATAGTCGCAAAACTAAGGGAAATGCTTACCCCAAAGAAAGGGAAACCGATGAACAAAGAACGGCGAGCAGATTGCCAAAGAATCATCGCCAAGGCAAGATTAATGAGGGGAGCCCTCCATGCTGAACCAAGGAGAAACAAGATGCCTGTCGAGACAAGAAAGGCGACGATTGAAGAAATAGACAATGAAGATATCGTGATCACGACTCTTCTGAACGTGGAACCCATTGGGCCGCAAGATGAAGAAGACACTGGGAAGGAAAACCCAGCACAGGCAAACCACGAACAGGCAACAGAACAGGCAATGGAACAACCAAAAGAGACACCCGAACTAAAGATCAAAGACGATGAGCTACTAGTCACCTACATCCGAGGAGAACCCATCATTGGTATATTTGAACCAGCTAGGACACCGCTGACAGAGGAATATGACGAGCCAAGATACGGATATTCTCAGACGATGAAGAAAATCTCTCAGATCGTGAAGGCAAAAGGATCACCACAATATGCTTATGGACAAAACATCTGGATTAGGGCAAAGACATCGGTCTCTCAACACCTGACACACAAGAAGGAAGGAGACCCTGAACAGAAGACCCTAGATGAACTACTCCCCAAACAGTACAAGGAGTACCAACGGATATTCAAAAAGGAAGCATCGGAACGATTCCCAGAATCAAGAGCCTGGGATCATGCGATCAAACTGAAACCAGACTTTGTAGCAAAGGATTGCAGGGTTTACCCATTGTCACCGGCAGAACAGAAGAAACTCGATGAGTTTCTTGATGAAAGCCTGCAGAAGGGATACATCCGACCATCGAAATCGCCCATGGCGTTGCCATTCTTCTTCATTGCAAAGAAGGACTCGGATGCGCTACGACCCTGCCAAGATTACAGGTACTTGAATAATGGAACGATCAAGAACACCTACGCCGCCGCTGGTAGGAGACCTGTTGGACAAACTAAGAGGGGCGAAATGGTTTATGAAACTGGACATCTGATGGGGATATCACAACGTCAGGATCAAAGATGGAGATCAATGGAAAGCAGCCTTCAAGACAAATCGGGGGCTGTTTGAGCCAACGGTGATGTTCTTTGGATTATGCAACTCACCAGCGACCTTCCAGGCAATGATAAACGAGATATTCTGCGACATGATCGGAGAAGGATGGCTTGTGATCTACATGGATGACATCCTGATATTCTCCAAGGATCAGAATGAACACCAGGAAAGCACAAAGAGGGTACTGCAAAGACTGGCAGAAAACAACTTATACCTAAAGCCAGAGAAGTGCAAGTTCGATGTCCACAAAGTGGAATTCTTGGGTCTGATCATCCGACCCAACGAAATTGCCATGGACAGCACGAAACTGGCAGGTATACAGGATTGGCCAACCCCGACAAATGTAAAGGCAGTCAGATCTTTCCTGGGATTTGGAAACTTCTACAGGAGGTTTATCGGACATTTTGCGGAGACAAGCAGACTGCTTAATGAACTGACAAAGAAGAACAAGACGTTCGACTGGACAAAGGAATGCGAACAGGCCTTTCAAATGCTGAAAAGGAAATTCGCAGGAGCCCCGGTACTGCTGATGCCAGACCCAACAAAGCAATTCATGATCGAATCAGATGCCTCAAAACATGCGACAGGAGGAGTGCTGAGACAAAGGGACACAAATGGGGACTGGCACCTGTGCAGATATATATCGCATGCGCTAACACCAACGGAACGGAACTACAAGATCTACGACAGGGGAGCTACTAGCAATAATACAATCGCTAGAAACCTGGAGACACTACCTGATGGGTTCAGAACACCCAGTGGTAATCCTGTCAGATCACAAAAACTTGACGTACTTCCGAATGGCACAGAAACTGAACAGGCGACAGGCAAGATGGAGCTTATTCCTATCGGAATTTGACTTGCAGATCATCCATGTGCCTGGATCACAGATGGTGCAGAGTGATGCGTTGTCACAGAGAGCGGATCATGTACCAGAAGAAGACAACAATAATGAAGATGTCACAATGCTGCCGGAAACAGTATTCGTGAAATTCATTGACACCAAAATGCATGACTTACTCGCAGGGAGTATCATGAAAGATGATCTGGTAAAGAGCGCAATCGAGGTGCTAAAGACCAAAGGAACACCGCCAATAAAGTCGGCATTGGAAGACTGGAAGATAGAAGACGGCCTTCTATTCTTCCAAGACAGGTGCTATGTCCCAGACAACGGAGAACTACGGAAGAAGCTGGTGCAAAAATACCACGAAGGAGTAACCAGCGGACACCCAGGACAATGGCAAACAACTGAAATGATCAGGAGAGACTACTGGTGGCCAGGGATGATGACATACATCAAGAACTACATTGCTGGATGTGCAGTATGCCAGCAGATGAAGGTCAACACGCACCCAATGAACCCCCCACTACAACCGATCAAATCCGAAGCAACAAGACCATTCGCAATGGTGACGACAGATTTCATAACCGACCTACCAGAGTCCGATGGTTATGATGCACTCATGGTCGTGGTAGACCATGGGCTTACAAAGGGGGTAATTTTTATCCCTTGCAGGAAAACTGTGGATGCATTGGGAGTGGCCACCCTCTATCTAGACAATGTCTACAAACGATTCGGCCTCCCAGACAAGATCATCTCTGACAGAGATCCCAGATTCGCCTCGCAGCTTTTCCAGGAGCTAGGAAGATTGCTCAGAATCAAGCTGGCAATGAGCATGGTGTACCACCCCCAGACAGACGGGGAGACAGAACGGGTAAACCAGGAAGTGGAAGTATACTTACAGATCTTCTGCTCAAACAACCAGGAGAACTGGAAGCACCTCCTCCTGACCGCGGAGTTCATGCACAACCAGAGAACACACTCCATACAGAAGAACTCCCCATTCTACCTCATGATGGGCTATGAGCCCAAGGCAATCCCACTCCCTTACCTGAAGATGAACATACCGGCCATAGAAAAATGAATAGTTGCACTGCAATGGGCCCGAGATGAAGCAAAGGCAACTCACAAGTTAGCCAGACAGATGATGGCGGAAAGAACGACAAGACACTTCACCCCATTCAAAGAAGGAGACAGAGTGTGGCTAGAAGCAAAGAACCTCAGAATGACGCACCAAACAAAGAAGCTCGCACCAAAAAGAGAAGGACCATTCTCTATTGAGAAAGTCCTGAGCCCACTCTCCTATTGACTGAAGTTACCAGAACAGTGGAAAATACACCCAGTATTCCACGCGGCACTTCTTTCCCCGTACAAAGAAACCGAGACACATGGACCGAACTTCCCAGAACTGCTGCCCGATCTGATAGAAGGCAAATCAGAATATGAAGTGGAAGCAATCATCGGACATAAGAAGAAAGGAAGGACCATGCACTTCTTAGTGAAGTGGGTCGGATACCTGACCTCAGAGAACTCATGGGAGCCCAAGGGAAACCTGAAACATGCCAAGACAATCCTAGGGGCATATAAACAGCGATGACAGCTGTAGAACCCCCAAGACCGAAAACACCCACTGAACCGAAGAAACCACAGGATGCTCCCCCCTCCATCGACACTACACCTACCACGAACCCCAGCAAGGACTGGGTGAACAGTCATCAACCAATGACCACTGATGAACATACTCCCAGGCAGACCCTCATGGGTATGCCCGCATGGGATTCCCTTCTGGATAACAAGGGACAACTGGATAAGAAGGATGTCCTCAACCTGTACCAAATGTTGCCTCTTTGCCTGGAGGAGCATGAAGGCAGACTACACTTGGGTGAGGACCCAATATGAAGAGTGGTGTTTTGAGGAAGAGCGAGACGGGGAAGACTACATCTCAGAGGACTTCTGCATCGACCAGACAGGGCTTCACCCTGGTATGAGGCCACTGGCGGGTGTGAGCAGACCCCTATGGATCGACCTGCAGTGGAATACCCACTATGATGACAAGAGCGGATATAGCCTGGCGAAGAGACTCCTGCTTGGAGAACACGGAGAGTTGGGAACACTGCTGCGCTCCAACCGATTCCCTCAAACCCCACGACCCCACCCCACCTCCTGACTAGGGAGGAGAAAGAGATTTTGATCGAAGTCAGTGACTTCGAAGATAGAGAGAGGGTGATGTTACAATTTGTTATCTGGACCCACAAGACTGGGCACTTCATTTTTCTTGTTTGATTCGACTCACTTCCGATGGGAGACACCTTGACGCATGGTGACTCCATGCACACAAATCCACTCCCACACACACTGTGGTACGACAACCCCTTTACATGAGGTCCGTGACATCGGATGCCTCATGCAAGGCATGAGGCCTATTGTTTCTATTGTTCTTGTCTATATTTACCTGATAAGCATCTCACCTTCCGATTGGATGATAGATAGTCCTGGAACAGTATATAAGCTGTAGCTACACTCTGTGTATTCTCCAGCTTGACCTAATTCAATCAATGGTCTTAGACTCAACCAGAACACTCGACAGCTTAGGAAGCCCCTAGCTGTGATAACTTGAACTCGACAGTTGGAAAGCCTCCAACTGTGATACACAAACCGACAGTCTACTCAGAAAGCCTCTGAGTACGGATAGCCATGACAACTTGAGGAAGTACCCAAGTGAAGGCAGGAAGCCCGATACACTAGGAAAGTCTCCTAGTGCAATACCGAGACAGTTGGAAAGCCTCCAA
Source organism: Tricholoma matsutake (assembly GCA_026075535.2). Classification (NCBI taxonomy): domain Eukaryota; kingdom Fungi; phylum Basidiomycota; class Agaricomycetes; order Agaricales; family Tricholomataceae; genus Tricholoma; species Tricholoma matsutake. Next base: position 17,512,126 of record AP026538.1, read on the forward strand.
CTGTGACATACGAAGCCAAGGCTGAGTTAAAGACCAATAGTCTTAACACTAACAGTCAACTACACATACCTGTAGATATATTGTACATTGGGCATACTACTCCTCATATACTTCAACAACTTCACCTCGCATGTAGGTGCTTGTAAATGCATGATCAGCTTGTTCATGATTCCCAACCTTGGTAAGCCTGCAAGGACTGTGAGAACCTAAGGCAGCAGATGCTGCAGCCCTGAAAAGAACAATTTAGCTTCAGCTGAATCATAAAAAGATGTCTTACTTTCTGAGATAAACACCAGGGTTGGCACCGCTTGTGACGACCCAATAAGCAGTTTTATCACTTAACCCGAATTCAGGGGTCATAGGAGAGCATCGAGTCAAGATGCATCTCAGGGTTACAGGTAGTACAGACGACCTTGGAGTCACAGGTACCAAGGGGAGCGGCAGGAACAGTCAAGCAGGAGCAGGCGGGATGGGTGATGGGCTCTGTGGCACTTCAGCGTGTGGCAACGAGGGGGTAATCGGATGTCCCATGCTCTGAGCATGAACACTTGGGGTCCTCTGGCTACAGCCCGACAGCATCCAGCCCATGTTCAACCTCACTGGGGGCATACAAACGCTGAGATGAAAAATGGAAGCAGCAGCAGGTGCACATTGGGAAGAACCGGGAGGACCTACGGTATGGTTGGTGAGGGCATGATCCCACGTGTCCTGAGCAGCTTCGCATGTCCAATAACCAAGTTGACTAGCATCAGGGAAGCTGCTCGTCTGTGCTATGGTTGTAGCCCTATAGTGCATTGATCAATGAAAAATCACCCTTCAATGTAAAGCATGCATACCAAGTTTCAAACACCCCGACCTTCCTTCCATTAAAGACAACCCAGGCAGTGTTTCCCCTTCTTGAGCAAGCTGAACTCTGGATGGGAGGTCCATGCAAACAATCTTTGTTAGCACAGGTAAACACTTCTTCCTTTGCTTCATCATCAGAGAGCGTCATGTCATTGAATGCCACCAAGTCAAAATCCTCAAGGTCAGCCGGTTGAAGGACAGTGCAAGGCATTAGAAATTAGTCTTGTTCTGTAAAAATGGATGCATCAGCGGGAGGGTATTGTCTGCAAACCACTCACTTGTGGAAGTGAGATTGGGCTTAGAATATAGAAGTCAGACGATGATGTATATGAAAACAGAGATATTTACCTTTGCAAGTGGGAGACAATGGAAGGTAAGACGAAGAATGATCGACAATTGATGGTGTATGGGGATTTGGGTTTTTTCTTCAGTTCTGTCAGTGAATAACATAATGTCAGCTTCTAATGAAATCACCTCTGCTAATGAACATAACTCTACCTTGGCTACTCACAATCCAACCAAGGACTGTCAACCGTCTCGCTCACATCCTCATCCCAAGCTCAGTGATGCCACAAAAATAACTGCCAACGCAAAGCATGCACTTAACAAGGAGAATGCTGGTGCTCTGCATCTTGAAATTGCCGCATTCTTGGATGTTTGCAAGACTGAAGTTACAAGGCTGTCAAAGAAGTATAATAAGTCAGAGGCAAACATTGGACAACTCCTCAGCAGTGAAACTAGCTACCAAAATATGCATGCACCATCACTACAAAGTGTGTTAGTTCATGCCAAAGGGCTTGAAATAAATGCAGGTAAGTAGGCTGTGCTGGATGAACATGCTCATATGTGTTAACATGTACATTCCTCAGATCGTGAGCTTGGTGATCACCTGAAGCTTGTGGATATCCAGCATCTTGTAGATGATGACACTGAGATGCAGGACCTATCCAAACTCCAGCAGCAGAAATTCATCGATGATCTGCAGGCCCATTGGGAGTTGAAGAGAACAGGGGTGCACGCATCAAATGTATCAGCCACATTGGATTGCCGGGGAGTTGTCGATAGGGTGGCCAAAGAGGTATGTACCTATGCACACTTTGGGTGAGTGTTAAGAACTGATCCAAAAGGGCTCGTCGGAATCTGGTCGGACCCGGTGGGTGTTTGAGAGTGGAAGATTGTCGGGTCGTAGTGGATTATGCGGATGGGTAACGAAAAGGACTTGGCTTCAGCTTGTAAGAAGCTGCACCCTTCACCTCGTCTGGTGTCCTAATTTCGAGTAGAGGTTTTAGAGATAGGAGCGGGAGAGTGCGGGTAAATGCGGGAAGGAGTACGGAGGGACTTAGGTTAAGTTCAGATGAGACTAGAACTTCAGAGGGGAACTAGAGGTTGAGTCGAATGGAGTTCAGACTCTTAGAGGTCAGGAGTTGGAGTAGAAGGAGGTTTTAGATTGACAGGGTAAAGTTGAGTCTATGTTGATATATGAACTGAGGAATACAAAGCGAAACTAACTAAGCTTAAATACTAGAGTCCAGAACAAGAGCAGAATGGAAACGGAAACTGCGGCAGTGTCTCAACTGCATAGATAAATTGCCTAGTGGAGGCCGCACAGGAATCCGTAGTCAAATTTGCAAAACTAGACGGCAGCCTTGGAAGGCAGCTGTGGTTGCTGTACAAGGCAGCCTGGTGCACAGCAGTGTGGGCAGTGCAAGGGGGCTGGAACGAAGGCAGAAGGAGTTGAGTTAGGAAAAGTGGAAAAGATCGGAAGGTTGCAGGTTCCGAGCGGGTGAGGAACGGATCATGACAATATTTCCCCCTTAGTGCCGAGCCTACGAGGCATGTGAGGGTTCGAGTCCAAATGAGTTGGTTGACTCCCGAATGCGGCAATTGGTTGAAAAATTTTGTTGTTTTCCTTCTTCCATCACCTATACAAAATGTCCCCCCCAGCAGGCTCTGCTCAACTGAAATTGGCCGCAATGAAGGCTCAGTACGAGCAGAGGGAGCAGGAGATGAAAGGAGGCACAGAAGGCATCAGAGGAGGCTGCAAAGGCAGAGGAGGCACGCCAGGCAGCGGCGCGGAAAAAAGAGGCTTCGGCCGCAAAACGCGCAGAGAAGAAGCGGGCGGCTGCGGCTGCGGGTTTGGAGGATGAGGCCAAGGGGAGCAAGTCCCCAAAGAAGAAGAAGATTGCCACGTCAAGGGCGCGGGTGGGGTCAGAAGAATCGGTGAGTCCGGTGTGGGTGCAGGCTGCCTTGCCCTGCAAAAGGTGCGTAGTTGGTTTTCTTTCAATGTTTTCGGACTGACAAGTGGCTTAGGTGCCAATATCAAAAAATTTTGTGCTTCAAGATGGGTGCAAAGGGATGCGTGTGCAATAACTGCACGCGCGTTAAGCACAAGTGCGAGGAGGTCATGTGGGAGGGGCAGGAGGCCCCAACAGTAAGAAAAGCGAGGTCCAGAGCAGGAACAGTGGGCCCGCTGGAAAACAGCGGAGAAGTGGCGGAGCTGCTATGGCAGCTGGTGAAGGTGGTGAGGAAAGGGTTTGGGGAGGTGGCGACAGCGGTGAGGGAGTCGATGGAGGAGATCTGGGATGCAATGGACCCAGAGTGGGAGGCAGACAAAAGTATCGAGGGGGAGAGTGACAAGGATGAGGAGGAAGTGGAGCGGGCAGTACAAGAGTCCTGATGGGAAAGGCATGGGATCCACCAGTCTGGAGACGACTGGGCGGGATTCCAAAGATATTTGGAAAAAAGGTGGGCAGACAACATGGAGGAGGGCGAGGGTGAGGAAGAGGAGGATGAAGGCGGGGAAGGTGGAGAAGCGGAGGAAGGTGGTGAAGTCAGAGGAGAGGATGACAAATATGGAGAGGGAGAAGCGGAGGTAGTGCAGGGATCTGGTCGGATCCAAAAATCTTTTTTCAATAAAGTTTGTTCTGAGTTTGGACTGAGTGAATAAGTAATGTGAATCGTCTTTAAGCGGGTAACGGTCCGATTTTCTGCGGGTAGCAGGTGTGAAAATCCGCAAGGAGTTCTTGGGTGTGGTCAAGTTCCATAACAGGTAGCCAGGAAGTCTCTTCGTCGGTTCCCTGGTAACCTTCCCATCAGACGAGGTAGAGAATCTTGCAGCGATGTCGGTTGTCAACTTTGGAGTTGAGGACTTCAGCGATCTCATATTCGAGCTCGTCATTGATGGTGATCAGAGGAGGTGGAGGTTGTACTCGATTTGGAATTGTGTTTGGGGAGTGTATCTCTAGTTGAGAGACATGGAAAACAGGGTGAATAGCCCACATGTGATCCAGGAGCCACAGGGTAACTGAGTGAGTTCCCGGGTGGGCAATGATTTCAAAAGGACTGTGGTTCTTTTTGGAGAGTTTCTTGGAGGGATGGGTGGTGCGGATATTTTCCGCAGTGACATAAGCGAAATCACCAATGTCGAAGTCAGGTGCGGGTGCCCAATGTTTATCCGCAGGACCTTGATAATGTCCTTGAGCGGCCGCAAGTTGTTTCCGAAGTTCCTGGTGAAGGTTGTCTAAATCAACGATGAATTCGCGGGTGCGCTGTGAAGCTAAGTCGCGCTCTGGAAAGACAGAAATGTTCAGGTGGTAACCTTTATTGGCAAAGAAAGGTGATATGCCTGTAGAGGCAGAAGGAGCATTGTTGTAGGCAAATTCACCCAAGGGCAAGAGGTGAGACCAGTCGTCCTGCTGATAGTTGCAGAAGATCCGGAGGTACTGTTCCAAGGTCTGGTTAAGTCGTTCTGTCTGACCATCACCTTGCGGATGATAACCGGAAGTGAAGTGGATCCACATGTTGAGTGCTTTTCTGAGAGAGCGGAAAAAATGAGAGACGAACTCGGATCCCCGGTCGCAAGTGACGTGCGACGGAACACCATGCTTGGAGAAGATGTGGAGGATGAACAGGTTGGCTAGTTCTTGGGCTGTGATTTCATTGACAGTTGGAATGAAGACGCCCTGTTTGGTGAGGCAGTCAACGATGACTAGGATAGCAGTGTGACCAGTGGAGTCGGGTAGTTGTTCAATGAAATCCATGGAGATGGAATTCCAAGGTCGTTCTGGAACCGGAAGTTGCTTTAGGAACCCGTAGGGCCTGTGTCAAGGCGATTTGGATTGTTTGCAAGTTGTACAGGATTTGCAGAATTCCTGGATGAAGGTGCGGAGGTTTGGCCAGACATATTCCTGGCGGACAAGCTGCTGCGTTTTGTTTTGTCCAAAGTGGCCGGAGAGGATATGATCATGTTTGTATTGGAGGACTTTGAGGTGGAGATCCGCAACATCCGGAACATAAATCCGGTCGAAGTGGCGGAGAAGTCCTGCCTCATCTATGGTCCAGTTGGGGTCAACAGGTGTCGGGAGATGAACGGAAGATATAGGGTCAAGGGGAAGAGAGGTGCAGATGTCATTGTGGAGTTTCTCAACATCCATGATTACTGCTTGTCGAAGGATGGGTGTGGTGAGATAAGTGGCGTGGAGGGAAGAGGAGAGTTGTTCCTGTGTGAATACAGGTCAGAAGTTGGTCAGGTTTACAGAGGTGAAGTCGCTATTTCCCCCTTTGCGGTAGATGTCCCAACGTCTAGTGAGTGCATCTGGCTTGGCCCCTAGTTTCCTGGGGTGGAAGCAGATGACAAGATTGAACTGGGAAAGGTACTCAGACCAACAGGCCTGGCGGTGGGTGAGCAACTTGGTAGTGCTGAAGTACTCAAGATTTTTGTGGTCTGTGACCACATCAACCAGGTTTGCAGAACCCTCAAAGTACTGCCTCCAGTGTTTGAAGGCTTCGAAAATGGCCAAGAGTTCCTTGTCATGTGTGTCATAATTTAGTTCAGCGGGATTGAAGGAGCGGGAATGAAAAGCAACCGGATGGATTTCTCCATCCACAGTGTAAACCGAAAGGATAGCAGCTAGGGCATAGTCAGAAGTGTCCGTTTCGAGTACCATTTGTGAGTCAGGTACCCATTGGGTTAAGATGGGTGCATGAGTGAATTCTTGTTTGAGCCTTTCAAAGGCATTGCAGCACTTCTTGTTGAAGTCCCAAGGTGCAGATTTCCGCGTCAAGCGGGTAAGTGGGGTGACAATGTCTGAATAACCATTAATGAAACGGCAGTAAAAATTGCAGAAGCCTAAGAAGGATTGGATGTCCTTAACTTTCCTAGGCTTGGGCCAGTCGAGCATGGTTTTGACTTTATCCTTGGACATCTGAAGTCCATCCGGTGAAAGGATGAAACCTAAATATTCAATGGTGTCTTTGTGGAACTCACATTTCTGTGGGGAGGCGTAAAGTCCATTTTTCCGGAGATGGCAGAGGACTTCGTTAACATGAGTCCCATGCTGGGACTTGTCATCTGAATAGATCAGGATGTCGTCAAGGTACACAATGACACAAACATCCAGCATGTCACTGAAGATGTCATTCAGAAAACGCTGGAATGCTGCAGGTGCATTAGTGAGTCCAAAGGGAACCACCAACCACTTGAAGGATCCGTAGCGGGTGTGGAAAGTAGTTTTCCATTTGTCACCATCCGCGATGCAGACTAGGTGATAAGCATGCTGCAAGTCTATCTTGGTGAACAAGCGGGCTTTTCGGGGAGAGTCAAGGAGGTCGGAAATGAGAGGAAGGGGGTAGCGGTCTTTCTTCGTAAGATAATTGAGTCCTTGGTAGTCAACACAAAGTCAGAGGCTACTGTCCTTCTTCTTGATGAAAAGTATAGGAGCTCCATGCGGAGACTTAGAAGGACGGATGAAGCCCGAGCAGACGTTTTCATCAATGAAGACTCATAGGGCTTCTAATTCAGAGGGAGAGAGGGAGTACATGCGACCCGGAGAAGGGGGAGCATTATCCTCCATCTCTATCTTGAGGTCGTAAGGATGATGTGGAGGAAGGGTGTCTGCCTTATTCTTATTAAAGACATCAGCGAATTCATGATACTCGGCGGGAATGTCGGATAAATCTGGTGGAGTTGAGGATTGGGTCGAGCGGGCGGATAACCCTTCTGGAGTGAAGGTTATCTGGAAGGCTACTGCCCCAGGGAGTTTGCTAGCACACGCATAAGCGGCAGCGTTGATGAAAGAGATGTCAGGAGGTGTAAACTTAGGAGGAATGGGGGGTTTGGAAAATGTGGAGGATTCAAGGATTTCTACTGGAAGGTTTGGGGACAAAGGAGATGTCTGGGGTGCTGAACCTCTATGATCAGCAGAGCGGAAAGTGATTTGGCTTGAAGACCAGTCAATCAATGGATTGTATTGCTTCAGCCAGTTATGACCAAGTACTGTGGAACAGGAAGAGTCTAGCGAGGTTACATAAAATGACAGATTGAACATTTCACCGGTAGGAAAGGTGACCAGAAGTTGGGCGACTTGAGTTATGGTGGAGTTGCAAGATCCATCAAAGAGTCGTAAACCGATCGGGTTAATGGATTCCATGCTGAGTTGGTTATTCAACACGAAAGAGGAGTCAAGAAAGCAGTGGGATGAACCGGAATCAATGAGGGTTCGGACAGGGGCGGAAAGGTCAGGAATAGTTAAGAGGATGATTAGGGAGTCAGGGTCAGAAAGAGCGGATGCATTGAGACGGACATAGGCAGCCAAGTGGGTAAGGTCAATGCAACCCCCAGCCCCAATGGCTGTATCCTGAGGGTTGCAGACTATTTTTCCAAGTCTGCAGAATCGGGAATCACAGTGGATGCACGGGCTTTTGCAGCTTTAGACTTCGGGCAGTTTCCTGCTACATGCCCTTCTTCACCGCAGTAGAGGCAAAGTCTTTCCTGCATGCGACATTCTCGTTCATCCACAGTAAGTTTGCCATTCTTCCCCAACTTGTCGGAGATGGACGACTTGGAAGTGTTCTTTGTTGTGGAGGGCTGCTGGTTGGAGGAGTTTCCCCGAGGGTAGCTCGACGAGGATTGATTGGTGGACTTGGAGGAACCTTTGGGGTTGTCCTTCTTGACAGGGTTAGAAGAGTTCCCAGAATTCTTAGTTTCGAACCGGGTTTCATCTTCCTGCATCCGGTAGATATTGTCACAGTCCTGCGCTTTCAAGCGCAGTCCTGCAAGGGTGTCAGGTTTACCACCCCGAAGGACTTCTATACAAAGTCAGAGCAGAAGACCATGGAAATAGCGGTCACGGAGGGCTGCCTCATTCCAGTTGACCCTAGAAGCTAATTCCCAAAAGTCAACGTTATACTTTGTGATGCGACCACTTTTCTTCATTGCTAAATCAGAAAGAGCTTTTTCCGCATCCCTGAGCGGGTTGTGTGGGCCGAAGTTACTCTCTAGTTCAGCGAGAAAAGCCTCATAATCCCACATCCAGTGTGCGGAATCGGTCGGGTCATTAAGACCAGGCTCAAACCAGCTGAGAGCTGATCCCTTGAGATAAGAAAGGATAAATATGATCTTTTTCTCATCAGAAGAAAATACGTGCAGATGGTCGTGGAAATGAAGGTTACATGAGACTAGGAAGTCTCTAAGTTTCTTTGGGTTGGAGCCATCGAAGGTGTCGGGGTCGCGAACTTTGATTTTCTCGGTCTTGGGTGCGTTATTTTGTCGGAGGGTGCAGATACTCTCTGAGAGGTTGTAAAGAACATCTATGAACCTATCCCCTGGATCAGGGTTTCCCCCCGCGGGAGGTTGATCGTCAGGATCATTGGGATCGGGGTCACCCCCAGGGCCATCCAGACCACTAGGGTCATCGGGTCCGCTGGGAGGTCCATCCTCTAGACCACAATCTTCCAACCCATAGGGTTCAGGCTGGTTGATGCCCCCTACATACTCAAGGGGAGTCGTGGGTCGGGGTTCTTCTGGATTTGTGGGAGATTGTTGAGCTTGAGTAGACATGAGGTTTGCACTGATTGATGGGGCTCTGAAACTGATTTGTTGGAAAATGTTGGAAGGTCTGGAAGTTACTCCAAATGTTGAGGCGGGTCATGGGCTAGGAAGTGTGGATCGCTGAACTGCAGAGATCCCTGGAATGGTACTGGCGCGCTGAGAGTTTCTGGTTGTGCGCTGGCGAGTTTCAGTTGGGGTCATAGGAGAAGAGACAAGTGAAGTGTGAGTTCGTATATACTGTTAAGAACTGATCCGAAAGGGCTCGTCGGAATCTGGTCGGACCCGGCGGGTGTTTGAGAGCGGAAGATTGTCGGGTCGTAGTGGATTATGCAGATGGGTAACAAAAAGGACTTGGCTTCAGCTTGTAAGAAGCTGCACCCTTCACCTCGTCTGGTGTCCTAATTTCGAGTAGAGGTTTTAGAGATAGGAGTGGGAGAGTGTGGGTAAATGCGGGAAGGAGTACGGAGGGACTTAGGTTAAGTTCAGATGAGACTAGAACTTCAGAGGGGAACTAGAGGTTGAGTCGAATGGAGTTCAGACTCTTAAAGGTCAGGAGTTGGAGTAGAAGGAGGTTTTAGATTGACAGGGTAAAGTCGAGTCTATGTTGATATATGAACTGAGGAATACAAAGCGAAACTAACTAAGCTTAAATACTAGAGTCCGGAACAAGAGCAGAACGGAAACGGAAACTGCGGCAGTGTCTCAACTGCGTAGATAAATTGCCTAGCGGAGGCCGCACAGGAATCCATAGTCGAATTTGCAAAACTAGATGGCAGCCTTGGAAGGCAGCCATGGTTGCTGTACAAGGCAGCCTGGTGCACAGCAGTGTGGGCAGTGCAAGGGGCCGGAACAAAGGTGGAAGGAGTTGAGTTAGGAAAAGTGGAAAAGATCGGAAGGTTGCGGGTTCCAAGCGGGCGAGGAACAGATCATGACAGTGAGTCTCAGACTCGACTGATGTTGTTCAGATAAGAAACCTGTCAGAATGCACCGGTGTATGCGCATTGGTATTCTTCACCCATACACATCTTAGTGATACCACCCTGCCCTCCTGGAGTGACTCTGATGACGCTATTGCCTTCCTTTCCGAGGTGTTGAAGCTGGAGCCAATGGACTTCCTTGCAAGATTTGAGCAATGGGCCTGCACTAGAAACAGAGGTGTGTCCCATGTCTCGAACACTGTCAGAAGAACCCTAACAACCAATCATCAGAGAGTCCCCAAGAGAATCTACAAAGTCTCTGGATTGACTGCACACGCCTAATAATTGATGGCCTTTGTGAGCGATCAGACTGTTCACACAGCTAGCTGCCACAATCTGATGCAACCCTACAGGCACAATCTTAAATAGGAAGAACATCAGCATGAGCTACATCAAGTATGAACATGATATTGTCACCAAGTACAAGGTTGAGTTGCTTGGGTGGCCTATAGCTGTAAAGTTCGCTAATCCCTCGGAGATTGGCACGGTTGGTGATATACGACAACTACGGCAGGCACTCAAGGTCGGGGAGTGCAAGTGGGTGGCACAGTCATGATGGCAGCAGGTAGATCATGCAGAGAAGCTCGCAGCAAGAGAAGCTGCTGGGGAGCCAGGGATTAAGAAAAGGAAGGAGAGATCGGACAAAGGCAAGACAAGGAAAAAGGGTGCTAAGGATTCTGCAGCAGGCACTAGCGGAAGGAAGTGCACACAAGATGAGCATAACAGCAAACAAGAAGGGCACAGTGACAATCGTGATGGAGATGGCAAGAATGCGGAGAAGCAGCACCTAGAAAGAAGCGAAGGAGTGGTATGGCAACAATGGCAAATGCCACAAAGAAACTCCCACCTGGTCCTAAGAGCTGCAAGTTCATTGATGACAGCGATGAGTACAGCAGCAAAGGATGATTCAACAGAATCACTGGCTTTACCACTCGCTACAGACTGAACCATGCCTGGGGCCAGCTGTTCCTCTTTCTATACCTACTGCACCCTCTCCTGTAAATCTTGTATATCATAGAATGCATCGTATTTACACTATCCAGGCACTGTTGAGACGGATGAGGAGTAACAGGTGATTTACAGATAGAAGCCCCACTTATGATTGCAGACAGGAAGACCGGAGTAGGGAGAATGATTGTGCTAGGATGTTGTGTGAGAAGGTGGATACAAAGTATGGTGGGCATCCAAGCAAATCTGAGCGAACGCGTTGAGAGACGATGAGCGGGAGGGCGGAGTGCGGGCATAACAGTGACAAGACAACTGATTGATGGGCGCTGTCTGGGCGCTATTGATGCCAATGATGGTGATGCCAAACAAAGCCACTGTGATGCTCGGCACATTCCGAGGAGATTATCTTAAGTTCCTTGAACATTAACGAAGGTTTATTGACGGAGGGCTGTAGCTATCTAACTTACTCTTGTTAGAGGAGGACCACATATGTAGGTCCACCTCTAATAAGAGGTCATTGGTGGGATTAACAGGTGGGTGAATTGAATGAAATAGTAGTAGCTACCCATTATAGGACAAGGACCCCGGATGTACGTATTCTCTCTCACGCTGAACCGATATACCAGCTTTTTCGGCTGGGCGCCCTGTGTGGAGTTCTCTGGATGGTCTCAAATCCAATATGTTATGAGACATATATGATCCGTGCTTCCATTCCTTACAAAACTGACATCCAGCTATACACAATCGGTGGCATCGCATGAAGCCGCCGGAGCTTATCTGACTGCTACGAGAATGACAAGAATGGTAAGCACTACAAGAATGGCGAGCACTATGAGAACAGTGCCTGGGGCCATGGAGCGGGCAGTCTTTATCATCCAGATCAAACTTCAAAGCGGTCTTGTACTATAGTCACTTGGTTACTAGTTCGTGTTCACATTGAGGAGGGAACGCTCAACACAGGACGACTCGGAGTATGATTGAGATCTTTGATTTTGACGACGATAATATCGGAGCATCGCGGTACCGTATTCGCTAGTGATCGTGGGGGTGTGAAAAGAGGTTGGGTTGAAGGTATATCGAATCGATACTAGGACGTTGGTGTTAGGACGTGAAAAGTTCAGGTTGACTTTGGGGTACGTTCTACATGCATGGACATTGCCTCGAATAACTTGAGAACAGTTCCGACCGTACTGTTACGGCCGTCCTGCTACTTCAATCAAATTTCGGTGCCGGATTTGCCGGACAATTGTGGAGGTTTTGCATCTGAGCAAAAGAGGCTGTGGCAAGACGTCGCTAAAATTAGTTGTTTGGATGTTTTCAGTTTGGAGATTCCACTTCCGGAAGTCTAGAACAGCCGATGCACAACTGTCAACCGATGCAGCAGTACGCTCTAGAAGCCCTGGGCCTTGTCAGATTATTGTTTGCGTGGCAGTGGCGGCGAGTGAAGATTCAAGTCACCAGTAGTGGAACTGCATTGCACCGCGTTTCTCACTCTAGAATTCGAAAAAAAAAAACACTAGGAGATCGTTTACCCAACACGAAGAGAGTCCTTTCGAATCGCAACGAAGAGTAAGGGTCCGAGAAGCATCGGCGTGTTACTATCGGCATTTTAATCATGGGGTTTTGGGTGGTGGCGCGTGATTTGAATTTGGGATTAGTTCCTTAGGTTTTCAGAGGTTTTCCTATCTTCATCTATCTTCATTCGTTCATGAATTATGAGCAGAGGACACATGGTCGACAAGCATTCTATATTGCTGGAAGTTGTTGGGAAGTTGCGTAAACATGTCACATGGCTTTCTTAGCCCCGAATCGGGACTTTCCACCAACAATGCAACGGAACATAATATCGCTGCAGCATCCTTCGTTAAGGAGTAAACCAACAAAACTTTTCAAGCCAACAGTCTAGATCTTGGAAATTTCGGGCACTGAAAGCCGCCAATGATTTCGCCACACGATGAGTCACCGCGCGCAGATTCGTTTATCATTACGGAGGATCAAAAACGAAATGGGTCAACATAATGCCGCTACGACCGCTTCTACAAATGTAAATCACAACCAGAGTCTTTTCTTTCCCTCAGTACCCAATGATCCCCGTGGTTCTCTGCGTCATATTAGCACTGGTTGTCCATTCTTTCGGGTCTCCCGTGCTGCAAAAGCGTGCGTCAGGCGTTACGACCGACCCAGCTCTCGCCAATGGACAAACATTTGACTACATCATCGTGGGCGGAGGCCTTACCGGCACAACCGTCGCTGCCAGACTAGCAGAGAATGCGAGCGTCACAGTGTTGATGATTGAAGCCGGTGCGGACGAGAGACTGAATCCTCAAGTTTACGATGTGTATAACTATGGTACATTCTTTGGCTCGAATCGGAATTGGGCATGGCCAACGGAAAAAGGTAATATGCCTGGGTAAGCGTCCAGTTTCTTTCATGTTCCTTTGATTTAACTAGTTGTGCAGCGGTAAAACTTTGGGCGGAGGATGTAAGTCCCTCCACTTATCATGTCGATCATAGGGATGACTTTCCCTTGTGATTTGTTTTCATCGCCAGCTTCTATCAACGGTGCTCATTACACTCGAGGGCTAAAGGCACAATATGACTCTTGGACTACCTTGCTCGAAACCTCAGAGTCGGGTGTGGGGTGGGACTGGAGTGGCTTATGGAGTTACATGAAAAAGGTAAGCTGATCTGTTCCCCTTTCCCCCAATCTTCGACGCTCACCACTAGGAATGCAGTCGGAAACATTCTCCCCTCCCAATGCGCAGCAAGCAGCTAAGGGCGCTCAATATATTGCGAGCTACCACGGAACTTCTGGCCCTGTACAAGTAACGTACCCTGACCTGATGTATGGAGGACCCCAGCAAACGGCTTTCGTCGACACCATCGTCAATCTTACGGGTATCAACCATTACAAAGACTTGAACGGCGGTACTCCGAACTGCGTTTCCATTACACCTTTGGTATTTATCCCTCCCAGAATTTTAGAGGTTCGCCCTGTTAATTTTGGTGATTCGCAGACGATGAACTGGCATGATTCTGACCATCGGTCTTCGGCTCCCCAGGCCTATCTTACTCCCGTGGAAAGTATTAGGACAAACTGGTTGACTCTGACTACCCATCTCGTTCGTCACTCCAAGTTTTGTGTTCATTGAATTGATCTAATAATATGGTTTCCTATCCAGGTTACGAAGATCAACTGGGGCAACACGACCATCCCTATCACTGCAGCCGGTGTCGAGTTCGCCCCTGCAAGTGGTGGTTCGACGCGTTATACGGCAAATGCCCGCCGGGAAGTCATTGTTGCTGCTGGTGCCATCCAGGTACGTGTTTCATTCCAAATCCACGCGACACTTACTAAGTGATATCCATCCACAGACCCCTGCACTTCTCCAACTTTCTGGGATCGGAGACTCCGCTATTCTTGGACCCCTCAACATTCCTACTCTCGTCGATCTGCAGACGGTCGGTAGGAACTTGCAGGAACAGGTAAACATTTGTCTTTGTGTTCTCTCTCGAATTATTAATCGTCTTTTAGACCCAGAGCAACCTCGGCGCAACTGGCAACGGATTCAACCCAGGCGGAAGCGGTCCATCCGACGCAATTGCATTCCCGAATATATATCAAGTGTTCGGCGCACAGGCCAATGCCTCTGTTTCCAAGATCAGGTCATCAATCCCGACATGGGCTACATCACAGGCAGCATCTGGGCTGTCAGCTGCCGCTCTGCAACAGATCTACCAGGTGCAGGCTGATCTGATCATTAACAGCAATGGTGCGTCGTATGAATGATTACAGAAGTTTTTAGTTCGCTGACGGTGGTGGTTAACAGCTCCTGTTTCTGAGCTATTTTACGACACTGGGTATCCTAAGTATGTGCTTTTGGTTTCGTTGTTGATGTGTGGTTGATCTAATCGCGTTTTGCACAGCGACTGCGGATTCGACATGTGGAATCTTCTCCCATTTAGCAGAGGCACCGTGAAGATCACTGTAGGTCATGATTTTTGTCATGAGCTCACTTACAGACATCCCTTCTATTAGAGCACTGACCCGTTCACGTATCCCACAGTCAGAGTCGGATACTTCTCCGCCGACATCGATCTTGACATCCAAGTCGCCACCGCACGTTTAGCTCGGAGGATCTTTAGTTCTCCTCCCCTGAAGTTTGTCTCGAAACTGGATCTTTTCGCATACTCATTCTGACTTATAAATATCGATAGCTCGATATGTATCACCGAAACTATCCCTGGCAGCGCCGTACCGGACAACGCTCAACGCGGTACCGATGCAGCCTGGGCATCGTGGATACAGGACACTTTCGTTCCCGTTGCGCATCCTATTGGTACAGCGGCGATGATGAGACGCAGCCTTGGTGGTGCGTTGTTTTTGTGCATGTTCCATCTTCAAGCTACGTGACTGACCTATACTCCGTAGGTGTTGTCAATGCCCAGCTCAAGATCTTCGATACGGCGAATGTGCGTGTCGTGGACGCCTCGATCATGCCGTTGCAGATTAGCGCACATCTGTCGGCCACGCTGTATGGCGTGGCGGAGAAGGCCGCGGATTTGATCAAAGCTTCATACTAATAATGGACTTAAACAGCTACAACCCTCTGCTGACCGGATTGTCGACATAATTTTGCTCTACTGATACATTTGTTCATACTATACACTTTTACGCTGATATATGGACATATACGCATACTTATATTTACATTACCACTATGGACTGTTGGATCATCGGACGGTACTGTAAACTTGCGATTTAATTATTTTGCTGTATATCGTTCCGATACTTATAAGCACTGAATTATGTTGGCACTTGCCAGGTCAAATTTCTCTCTAAACATCGGGAATGCCGAGTCAGGTGGTATAGGCAGATAAACTCGATTGTCAACCAAGGGGCCGGGATTCAAAAAAAAAGACCCAAGGTCGATTTTGGGGTTAAATGGGGGTGGGAGTTCGATTTTTTTGAGGTTGAGACTCTCAACTTGAGAGTAATCCAGTTCAGGGTTGTGGAGATATTTGATGATTTTTGTTCCCATGAGAAAAAAATTTTCCTTCATTTTTTTCGATGAATTTGACCATTCTGCATCTTCTTCGAAACAATATGCCCCGACATCCCTCCCCACTCAAAAATGTCCCAGATATTGTTCTTCCACCTCCCAAACATCCAACTCAAATATCAAGACACCCTCAAGGTCCAAAGCAGCTTTATTGTGACCCAACTCCTGTTCCACTGTCCCAACATTCAAACTTACCCTGAGTAAAGCCAGCAAGTTGCAACCCCATTTGAATTTGTGGAGATTGTTTGAAAGGACAAGATTTTCTAAATTCCTGTCACCAGAGCCCCACACCAGTTCTCCAATGAACAAGCAAAGGTCATGTTAGAGGAAAGCTGTCTTGATATTGATTTGTTGGGCATCCCATCCCAACAATGTGGTGATGTGTAGAAGATGTTGGAGCAGACTATATACACTGCACAGTGGAAGAGACAACACGTTCCTTACAACCTACCTGGGGTTTACTTAGACTTACAGCTAGGGTTAGCAGAGGTAAGAACACTGTATTCCTACTACGGTACAGGTTCTCCTTATATACATAATAATAAGGACGTCACATGACTCAGGAATGTGTTTACCACATGTATGCGCAGTAAGCGCAGTAACATGTGTATGCTGCATGTATTGCCTCATGTATACAGCATGCATTACTGGGATTAATTTCAACAGAAGACTTCACCAAGATTCCATGCATGCTGTAGGTGAGGTTGTTTTGGTATAGTTCCTTCCATATATCTGTTTGAAACCTTGGAGTACAAGTTGGACCTTCCACCTCACAGCCTGACCATCTCATCATGCTTGATGCCAGGGAAAACTTGGCAGCCTTTGGAAATCCATCATCAAGAAAACGTGGAGATACAGATATAACCAGATGGGAATTGCTGAACCCTCCTAGGGATGCCACAGTCCGGTTCTGAACCAAAGTTCAAACCTGAACTTTTCAGAACTGGACCAAAGGTCGGTCCAAGGTTTAATGGTTGTGCAGAACTGGACCACAAGTCCGGTTCTGGGTTTGGGCAAGGCAGAACCTGGTTCGAACCGAACCTTTTTTAGTTGTTGTGACTTCCGAAAACTCTGGAAAAAGTTTCCCATGTTACTACTACTAATAGCACAGAAGTCCGAGGCCCTCTTCTCAATGTCTCTTACAATCCCGACGATGATGCCCCATCCAGTGATGATGTGACCATTAGTAAATGTTTGTCGCTACTTTGTCCCATGCTCTCCTGTATCTGAGTCAAACCACAAGCTTCGACAGCAACCACAACCAACTCACCACCACATTGTATGCATCAACCATGCTGGCTGCAGGTTAAAGGGATGCTAGGGAGGTGTTGCCTCCCGAGTTAAAATTATGTCGTTTTTCTTTTACTAACATTCTAACCTACAGATATTTGCAGGTATGCCAACAGGTGACCCCCAACCATGAAGGCTCCTACCACCCCTGGCAAGGGTTATCGAATCTAACAGCACCACTAAACAGTGGCCATGAACACAGGGAAATGATAGGGACTACACCAACCAACAAATGAGCACAACTAATGAGATCGGCTGGTGCCAGTCGAAGAGGACCACACCAACCCAGTGATGATGGGGCATGACAATGAAACAATGGGGGGAGTTCCATGACCAAACTCTTGTTCTGATCAACCAACTAATCTCTTTTCTTTTTAGGTTCTAAACTACTGGTAACAATGGTTGTCAACACTAGACAACCTATACCTAACTACGATGGCGCAAACCCCTCCTCCCCATCAAAATGGGATGTGAGCCTTTTGGTTATTGACAGGAGGTGGCAAAGGGGGACAAGAGGTGGAAGAGGGGTGCCGGGAGACCCGTGGAGGGGGATACCTGCCAGGTGAGTACCCTACTACTCTCATAAATGTGCTACATCACACTAACCCACCAGAACAGACAACGATGATGGAAACGAGCACCCTAGCCCCATGACAATGACGAACAACCTCAGCATCCCACAACAACAATGGGACAACCCAGCACCCACCCCCCATGCCTGTGAGCCACTGCTCATGGGGTGGTTTGCGGGTGCTAGCAACCTCATACGATGAGGACAAGGGGCCCACAACACTGCCAAATGACATGGTGCCTGCCACCATGCCTACGAGCAGCTGTTCGTACAGTGGTTCGTGGGTGCAGACGATGGGGGGGAGTGACACATCAAGGGAACAAGAGGGAGGGGGAGACGACCACCATGCCACCACGCCTGCGAGCCACTGCTCGCAGGGTGGATTGTGAGCCCATCAGCCAACATCAATGCTGTAGAACGAAACAATGGTACACGACAAAAAAGATGGGTAGCCCTCCTGATCCCTTCCTGCCACAGCACCCCCTCATCCCTGCAACACAACACCACAATCCTGGAATGAGCATCCTGGCTTGGCTCACCAACCCTCACATTGTGGGGATAGTACTAGTTCTCTGTACTTATCTCACTAATTATATTCTACATGTTGTCTCAGTGTTACAGATTTTTTGTACACAAAAAAGTTCAGTTTGAGTTCGAACCCTTTCTGAACCTGAACTGATGGTCCAGTTCGGGGTTCGGCAGATTGCCTGGACTGAACCTGAAGTCCAGTTCTAGGTTCAGTGAAATTCTCAAAGAACTGAACTGAACCGAACTTCGGCATCCCTAAACCCTCCAAGTTTGACAGATGTAAATAACAGGTTACCTATTCATAACAACGGATGCAGGAATTGCAGTGTCTTGGAATGTAGTGCACTGGCCAGCCAATTCTTTGATCAATTTATCTGCAGCTGGAATGCTGACATTACTCTGAACTGAGGCTCACAATACTTTGAAAGAGTTGCAATGCTTTGGAATATGGTGGAAGGGCCAGCCAATTCTTTCATTAATTTATTTGCAGCTGGAATGCTGACATTACTCTGAACTGAGGCTCAATGCTTGGAAAGAGTTCCAATGCTTTGGAATGTGGTGGAAGGGCCAGCCAATTCTTTCATTAATTTATTTGCAGCTGGAATGCTCTGAACTGAGGCCCATCAAAAGTTGGTCGAACCAGAGAGGGTTAGATTGAGTTAGAACAAAAAAAAACTGCTGTCCTGATGTAAATGTATGTAAATAGCTATGACTCCATATATATTGAGGAATGAGACACTTCTCAGATACTTTTGATCAAGCTTCACTTTTCCTGGAGGTACATCACTCCTGGGAATGAGTTTATAAACCCCATTTCCTTCAGTGACCTCAATTCATCTAAATACCTTCTCTCTACCACTCTGCATCACCCTGAACTCTTAGCCCTTGGCCATGTTTCAGGCTCATCTTCAGATTGAAGCAACTTGGGGATCAAAATCTATCATCTCTAAGATTAAGAAGGCCTGGAGTTGATGTGCCTGATTGCCCAAATCAAGATTATTGAATGATTGCTGCAGTGTCTCAATGATGTCACAATCATGATCAACTGTAGGACCTGGTGTGTGATTGGGGTTTCCTGATTGGGCAATAGTGGTGGCCCTGCATTTTTGTCAGGCTGCTTTAACCCAAGCTGCACTTTTTCAAGATTCTCGGATGGCAGCTTCAGTTCTGGTGGTTGGTCCACCATTTAGGTGTTTCTCAGTGGGGATAGGTACACAGGATGAGCAGCATGGGAGGGGGTTGGGTGCATGTGATTGTCATTCATCTATGTCAGGACTGTCCACCTTAGTGGTACCTGGTGTATGGAAAGATTCATCATCATCATTGTCATTTATGGGTAAAGGAGGAAAAATGGGATTATTCTGAGTAGAGTCCCAAATGGTATCAGTAGGGTTGTTCACGGTAGCCATTTTTGGCTTTGTTTTTGGCTCATTTTTGCATGTTTGGCAGAAGAATGATCCGAAAAATGAAATGAAAAATGACATGAAAAATGGCTACTGTGAACACCCTGGAAAGCAAAAATAACCAAAATGAAGCAAAAATGCATTTTACATGGTCCTCGGCAGTGCTGGCAAGTGCTCGGCATATTCAAACTCCCCCTCAAACGACTTTGGTAAAATTATTTTCATGGGCTGGTCACTAAAATTGGTAGTATCTCCTTGCAATGGTCTTCAAACTTGTAGTGTGTAGGAAATATATATATTCCTTTATACTATGCTATATACTCCTTTGTACTACAGCAAAAATAACTATGAAAGAAAAGAAGACAAAATAAATGGGTGGCGCCCTGTTGTGGCCCTCCTTACCATGTCTTGGTGGCTCCTCCCATTGCATTGCGCCATGAGTCAGCACCCTCATTGTTGGTCTCTCCCTGTCATCACCCGTATGCACCAGCCTTCCTCCCTATGAGCAGTTGCTCATAGCGGAGGGGTCTAATGCTGTGGGCATTGTCATCTCCCCCTCATCCCTATTGTCATCCTGCATTGGCAGTGCTGGTGCTGGTGCTGGTGACATTGGCATTGACAGTGGGGTGCTGGATGCTCATTGTCATGGAGGGCTGTTAGCACCCGATCCACCCTGCGAGCCCTTGCTCGCAGTGGTGGGATGTGGGTGCTGGCCCCTGGGGTGCAGTCTCATCCTCCTCATCTCTGCGTGCCTGGCGTTCTAGCCAAGCTGCACCCATGATCCACCCTATGAGCAGTTGCTTGTAGGCGTGGGGTTGGTACCACATGGGTGCCATTGGGCATCGTTGTCATCATCAGGCAGTGTTGTTGTCACCATTCCACCCACGATCCACCCCATGAGGCTGGGATGGGTGGTGTGGCCATTGGGTTGTCATCAGCTGGTAGCACCCACGATCCACCCTATGAGCAGTTGCTTGTAGGGCTGGGAGCAGGTGCTGGGTCGATGTTTTGGGTTGGGGGTAGGCATCATGTATGATCGGTATCAGTGACATGGCACCGAGTGTTAAGACTATTGGTCTTAACTCAGACTTGTCTTCGTTTATCACACTAGGAGGCTTTCCTAGTGTTTTGGGCTTTTGGGCTTTGCTTGGGTGCTTCCTCGAGCTATCATGGCTGTTTGTACTCAGAGGCTTTCTGAGTATACCATTTGTTTGTGTATCACAGTTGGAGGCCTTCCAACTGTCGAGTTGTTCGAGTTGAGTTTAAGACCGTAGGTTGAATTAGGTCAAGCTAAGGAATACAGGCAGTATTATGGTAGCTTATATACAGTTCAAGGACATCTATCATCCAATCAGAATGAGAGATCCTTGTCAAGTAATAATAGAGAGAACAATAAGAAAGCAGGCCTCATGCCTAGCATGAGGAGTCCGATGTTACAGATCCGATGTCAAGGATCTGATGTCAAAGGGTCCGACATCATGGAGTCCGATGTCATGGAGTCTGACATCACGGAATGCTGCGGCACAGCATGTCGATCGACAGGGGTCATGTTGAGTCAGAAAGGAAAAATTAAAGTGCCTGGCCTTGCAGGTCCCAATAACAAAATTGTAACACTGAGAGGGGGGTTGGCTGGTGCTTTCCTGATGAGTGTCCCCCTCCATGGGTCTCCCAGTGCCCCTCCCAGTTCTCCGCTGGGCCATGGTAGTCGTCATCATCATCAATAGTTAATATCTAAAAACTTTGTTAGTAACAAAAAATGAAATGAACAAGAAAAAAAACTTACATATGGCCCAAGAGACATCGCTGATGGCTCTTGTACCCTTTTGTGTGTTCCTTGTCTTACAGTGCTGTATCCATTGCCTGTGGCTTCCATTCTTGTCTGGTCTTCATCATACCCCTCCTTGTGCGCTGCTTCCACCATTTTGGTCATGTGGTGTTGTTGTCTGTCTCCATCTCTGTCCCTGTCATTGCCTTGTAGTGGTTGTCCTTGTCATCCATCATCGTCTTGTGGTTTCATCATCATACTCCTTGTCATTGGTCTTCATACCCTGGTCCCCATTGTTGTTGTCTGTCCCCTCATTATCGGTGTCGGTGTCATCCTGTCCCATTGTTTTTGTCATCGTGGCTCCCCTTCTTTTTTGTCATTGTGCCCTTCCCATCTTCGCCATACCAGCTACTCTGAGTTTCCACCCTGTGAGCAGCTGCTTGTAGCAGTGGTGTGGGTGTGGGTGTGCCATCTTGGTGCTGTCTTGTGGTAAATAACATAGATGAAACCTAGAAAAAGTAAATGAAAACATTAGCTAGTTGAAAAGAAAAGAAAAGAACTTGAAAAAAAAAAAATACCTAGAGCCCAAATGACCTCTGTCATTGTTTGGGCCCGATGTGGTTGGTTTGCAGTGGTTGGTGGCATTAGTTGATGTGGGAGTGGACATGGGAGTGGTGATGGTGGGTGACGGAGTTGTGGTGGTGGTAGAGGTGTGAGGGAGGAGGGCATTGTTGATGGTGGTCACTGCAAGGGATTAGGCATCGGAGCAGAGCTTGAAAGCATGATGAAAATGAAAAGTGGAAATGAAAGTGAAAATGACCATTTTTGTAGAATCGAGGGTAAGGTTCAATTTTTCAAAAATGACCATTTTTCGGTTCATTCTTGTCTCATTCTGAAGTTCATTTTTGAAAAATGGATGAAAAATGAAAACTGAAAATGAGCCAAAAATGGCCCAAAAATGGCTACTGTGAACAACCCTAGTATCTTCTGAGGGTAGTGGTGTGGGACCTAAGTAATGGCCATCATGGCTTTCAAGGAACCTGACATGATAAGAACTGTGGACTTTCTTGGTGGCCCAGTTATAGCATCAATAAGATTTGGACTTGGGGTCATATCTGATAAGTAGTGTTTTAAAGTCCAGTTTGGTCCCATTTCCCCCCTTTTTTTGGAGTGAACCAGGACTGCAACCAGTCTGGTTACATTCAGAGACTAAGTAAAACTGGACCAAACAGCAAGAAACTGGTTCATTGTGGTCCAGTTCAATCTGACAACTGGTTGTGACTAGTTTCTTGCCACAACTGGTCATCAACTGACTCAGGTCAGTCTAAACTGACATTACATAGATATATCCCCTCACAGGCAGGGGCCTGTGAGTGAGCATGTATGTAATACAATAATGAAAAAATGATACACCCTCCTACCTCGCAGGATGTGCAAGGGAGGGGGTCAATTCAAGGTCAATTAGCAAGTGTGTCATAATGAAAAAAACCCTCCTGCACTTGAAGCAGGAAGCATCCATTGTTGCCATCATCCCTTGTTGCTGTTATCCCTCATCGTCATTGTCAGCCATCCCCATTGGCCCCATCATTGTTGTTGTCCATTGTCCATCATCATCATTGTCCATTGTCATCATTGTCTGTCACTGTTGTGTCATTGCCATTGTCTGTCCCCCATTGTCATTGTCTGTTGTCATTGTTGTCCCTCATTGTCATTGTCTGTCATTGTCATTGTCCCTTGTCATTGCTGTTGTCCATCATTATTGTCATTGTTGTCATTGTCCATCATTGGTATTGTGCTGGCCATTGTTGTCCCTCATCATGAGTCCAGATTCCACATCTGTGAATGTTATGGACAAGTAGAGATCATCAGGACCTGTACACCCCCCTATCTACAAGCTTGCAAAGGGAAAACTAAGATATCTTATTTCTACTGAACATACAAAAAATTTGCATTTGCATTTTTGGGTTCTCCTGATGTCTGTGATAAAGAAGATGATTGATTCGGAGGACTCGTACATGCCAGGTGCAGCCATGGCCCAACTAGAACAAGTCATTGTTGTTAGCTGCTATTGTTGGTGCCATCCCTCCTCTCTGTCAGCACCCCATCTCCCCCCATGAGCAGCAGCTTGCAGGCTGGGTGGTGGTGCTGTACCAGGGCTGGGGGTTGGATGGCCATGGTCACAAGAAAGAACCTAAAAAAAAGAAAAAGAAAGTATGGTTAGTTGAATATACAGAAAAAAGAAGAACATACCTGAGCCCAAATGACAATTGGTGTTATTGGGGCCCACTATCCACCATGTCATCATCATCAGCAGCTCCAACTTGCCATACAAACAGTTGCTTGCAGGTGCAGTCATAGGGTTGTGTTGCTTCATGTTGTTGGGTCATGGGAGTGGTGTCCATTTGGGTGTGCAGACATGACCAAATGGTCCATGTGAACCTGCAGGGTATATGGTGTTTACAGGTCCAGAAGACTGGAAAAGAACTGGAGACCAAACTGGACTTCAACTGAAGCAAATGGACCATTGGTCTTGGTTACATGTGCTTCAACTGGTCTTTGGTTGTGGTTACAGCACTTACAAGACTCTCAAAGAACTGGCAGAGGCAGAACTTTGCACTCACCCATTTATTCTGACTGGACTCTGACTGGACTCCAACTTTTTCAGCCAGACTCCAACTAACCTACTAGGACAGTCCAACAGTCCAACCATAGTCCAATTGGACTACAAGTGAAGTCCTTAGGAGTCCAATCAGACTGTTATTGGACTATCGCTCCAAGATGATATCTTGACTTGGGAGCTTTCTGAGAGTATTCCAAGTAAATTCCAGTCTGAGTATAGTCCAAGTACAGTCTAGTTAACTTGGTGAAATTTTTGACCAAGTCCCCACAAAATAATGAACATAAAGGGATTTGAACCCACAACCTCTTGGCTCCAACATGTAAGAACAGACCATTATACCACTCCACCATACAGGAAGTAGTATCTTGCATCATTAATGTTATTTATTACCTATTTAGAAATTACATGTAATTAAAAAGAAAATCTCCAGTTGCTCAGATGGGTGAAACCCCCCCCCCCCATTGTAGAGTGGCTACTAAATAGGAAAATGCTGCCTCACTGGAGAGCAAGGTGGTGGGTGCAGTGTGTGTGCATTTGGCCTACCCCCTCCCACTGTGGCAATGGGGTGTCCTCTCCTTGTCCTTGCTCATTCCTTCCTCTTTCCCCCACTGCCCCTCTCCTCCTCATGGTTCCTTGCTGTCCCTTGTCTGCCATTGTGCATCCTGTTTGCATCCCTCTTTGTTCCACCCACCATCCACCCCATGAGCAGTTGCTTGTGAGGCTGGTGGTGGGTGGTGCATCCTTTGTTATGGTTGGTCCCTGCTGTAGGAAACCACACCCATGATCCACCTTATGAGCAGTTGCTCATAGGCATAGGGGTGGGTGTTGTGGCACTTGGTGTCATCATCTGGGGCTGCTGCTAGTACTGGTGGCATTGTTGTGCCTCCAGGAATGTGGGTCATGGGTGGGTTGTCAGCATGACATGGCCAGGATATGAGGGGGTGGGTGCTTATGTGGTGGATCCATCCCCCTCACCAGTCATTGTTGTGCCCTGGCCCCCTCTGTTGATCATGGGCCATTGTCTGTCACTTTAGTCCACCCCGCAAGCAGGGGCTTGCAGTGGTGGGGGGTGTGCAGATGGGCATGACATACTCATTTCTGGGGTTTCATGCTGGTACTAACCTGACAAACAAAGAAATTAGTTAAATTGAATTTGAAAGAATGAAAGAAAAAACTTACCATAGCCCAGACAATGATTCATGTCATTTGGGCTGCATTATGCATGAGGTGGCTCATTTGTGGCCATGGGTGGTGTTGCCACCCCTGTGTTTGTCATCATGGGAGTCTGTGCTGATGGGGTTAGGTGGTGGGACCAGGGAGGAAGCAAGGGGGGTCATCATTGATGGTGGTGGTGTGGGGCAGAGTGATGAGCTGGCAATGATGCGGCTGTGTGCTTTGTCATACACAACCACACAAACAGTACTTAGAGTAGTTTGTACCTACAACTCACAAGATCACTTGGTACAGTGATTATATTACTATGTTGTAGTAGCAAGGTTTTGTGTTTGAATCCTTTTCTTTTCATTAAATAATTGAGGGCTTGGACTGTCCAAGGACAGTCCCTGGATAGTCCAAGCAGTCTGAGATGTCCTATATATTTCTGAGTTCATTCAGATTCCTAACAAATTCTGAGTTTCTGAGTTGTCTGACTTGGACTGGACTTGGACTGGAAATGGTATGCAATACTGAATTTCTAGCTAAATCTGTTATATAGTATTAGTAGTCCAAGTTCAGTCCAAGTTCAGTCTGATCAGATTCCTAGGACTCTGAGTCAGACAACTTGGACTCCGATCAGATTGGACTAGGAATAGGTGGGGAGTGTAATGTGCTCCCATGTATATACACTGTGTTGTCTATCCTGTATTTGTATTGTATAACCCCTTGACTAACTTAACTACACCCCCTGTATACAATACCTAAGCTACAGATATTTTAAAACACATTCACATGCAAAAAAAAAGACACTGCTGCTCAAGACAAGTGATGGAGGGAGGCAGAAAGAGGGGAGCTTATTCTATAGGATGCAACAAGACCAAGAGGAATCTGTGGAGTAATGAGTGAGATATGTGCAAAATAATGAGCTTTAGAGTGGGTGATCGAGATGCACCCGATCATAAATGTCATACACTCCCAATCACATTGTTCATAATCACTCTCTCAAGCATCCTGCCTCCAGTTCTGAATGTATTCCCTTAGTCTTTTTTGCATTCTATGGAATCAACTCCCCTCTTTCTGCCCCTGCCCTCTGATCAACAGTGTGTTGTGTTACCATGGTGGTGTTCTCAGATTATTCCCTTTTTTGGAACACCTGGTTCAATCTACTCTCTGGTTCATGGCATGGCATGGCCTCTTCTGCTCTCTAGATGGTTTCTTAAGGTAGCAACATGTACTACTGCTCTATGTATTATTTTTTATCCTACATCAAGCAATTGAAATGCTGTTGACCATGGGTGAGTGACTGTCACCTACCTCAATACATTGACTTTGGATGATCTTGATTGCAGAGAACTATTAACCAATTTAGCTAGTGTGAGTGTGGATCTGGAGCTTGAGTGTTAGCTGGTCTCCTGAAAGGTTGCCTGGTTAGGGAACCTCACTCAGTAGTCAGACAGACAGACAGGAATAGGTTATCTTTATTGCAAGAGAGTAGGGGACCTTTAGTTCTATACAGCAGAAAGAATAATTAGCTATACCTTCATTGCAAGAGAGTAAGGGATGGGGCAATGAGGGCCTAGGACTGTCCCAGACCAGTTGCAACCAGTTGTTGAGCCAGACCTCAGCTGTACCCGGTTGCCCTACCTCCAAGCTCCCTTCTGATCCAAAATTTAAGGAAACCAGTGATAGGTCCACTGTGCGCTCTAAGCTCTGGGAACGTCTCCAGAGGTATCAACACATCAAAATGCACACTCCCAACCCCTACAAACACCGTGACACCACTCCGATACTATTTTGATCGACTTTGATCGACTTTGAACCACTTTGAACGATCTTGAACCACTTTGAACGATATCGCAGCACTTTGAACAACTTCAGCCACTGTACACCTATCGCACCGCCCTTCAGATACATGCAGCACACCTTGTAGGAGTTAGTGTGTCGCATATCAAGCACCACCGGACATGAGGAGACACAATGACAGGATTTTAGGATGTGATTGTGGCGCTTTGACATCTTGATGATATATTGGATCAATGGGGACAGGTACCAGTGATATATCATGCCTCTAGACGTTTCCCTTCTTATCTTCTTTCATTTATTCTATGATTTGCAAAGATTCTCTATTGTTTTATATCTTGCCTCATGTATTCCTCATGTTTTATTTCCTTTTTAGTATCACATCTCCCAAACATATATAGCCTTGTACTAGCTACTTAGAAAGACAGAATACATCGTCCTCTCACACCAATTGTCTGATTTAAAAGCTATTCTCTTGAGTCCAAGCATCTTGACTTAGTCTTGAAATTCAGTGTTTTACGCCAAATTTCCTCAAACTCCTCGTACTAGCTTCTTGAAACTATTGCATATTGTCTATCCTCTCTAGACACCTTTCTACGTCCTCATAGTCTATCCTCAGCCACCGTCAAAGGTGTCTTTGTCTTCTATAAAGGCCTTCGAACTTCTTCGAACTTCATTGCACCTCTTCAAACTTCATTGCACCTCTTCAAACTTCATTGCACCTCTTCGAATACTCTTCGAACTTCATTAAATTTCCCTCGAACATTATCGCAGCACTTTGTATGCCCTTGATTGTTATCAAATGTCATCGCAGCACTTCAAATACTTTTGAACCTCATCAAACCTCATTGCACCTCTTTGAACTTCATTGCACCTCTTTGCACACCCTTTAGAGTCGTTTTCATACCCCTGGTTTACAGCGGTGATATTTAGTACCACCTTGCAACCTTCCTCTAACTAGTGTTATACCATTTGAGCCCTTATTGTGGGTTTTGTCTGGGTTTCCTGGTTGAGTATCATCACCGGTCAAGAACTGACTTAGTTATGATGAAAACAATCTGTCAATGTTTTCATTACAATCAGATGTTCATGCAACTTTGTTTTTATCATAACTCAGTCAATTCTCAACCAATTTCCATACAAATTAGAGCAGTTTGTAGCCTCAAAATAGGCCTATCAACCCCAGCTGACAGCCCAGTATGCAACCAGTTGCAACCAGTTTTTTATTGGTTGCTCTTCAATCATGATCTTTGGGCAACTGCAACTGCAACTGATTGCAACTCAGGGCAACTGGACTTTCAGTCCAGTTGCCTCTGGTCTAATTTTTGGTCCAGTTTGGTCCAGTTTCTGGTCCATATGACTGGACCTTCAAACACTAATGAAGGGGAAGTCAGCCTACTACCTATAGTATGCTAAATATAGCCATCTGCCTTGTACATATTGAGCAAAGGGCTGCATCAAGACTTTCTATATATAGGAGGGTCGCATCAGGATGTTGGAGTGATGGGAACATGTCATTCTCGGGGATTGATGGGATTGATGGGAATTTGATGGGGGCATTTAGTGGGCACAGATTGATGTGGAATTGATGGCAATGTGATGGTAATGCATAGTGGGCATTGTTTCACAGCCTGATTCCATATTTGGTAGTTCTTTTATGCACATATTAATGCATGCATGCATTGGAGCATTTAGGTGCATAATGGCTGTTTTGCATGTGTGTTGGAGTGTTTGGGTGTGTACAGTTGTTTTGCATGCACATTGTGGCATTGTGAGTCTGTGAGGGCACCAGACTTACACTCCTCCCCACCCAAAAAGTTTGTCTTTCAGATATCTGTACCATTTTCCCTCATATTGTACAAGGTATTGTATACCTTATCCTCTCCGTCTGGCATCCACAATGTTATCAATGAACCATTCTTCAATTCCATCATCAGTAATGACAGGACATGGTCTGGAGAATTCATGATCAGGGAATAGGATAGGATCATTGGCAATAAAACATTACAAAAGGTTGGCATGGAATCCAGGGAATGTGTTAGGGTTGTTGGGTAGTTTCAGTGTATACTCTGAATGTTCTGGGTAGGCATGGGTGACTGTATATGGTCCATATGGTCCATCATGTCATGGCATGAATTTGGCAACTTGTTTCTTGCCTTTTGACTTATAAACATGTCATCTATTCTCAGTGGAGAGCATGACTTGGTCTCCCATTTTGTAGATCTCTTCAGGGGCACAGTGTTCATTGGCATGATATGCCTGGCAAACCTTGGCTGCTAAGAGGTTGTCTTGTGCTTCTTGAACATCAAGGGACAAACAAGTAATAATCTTGTGTGCAGTGATTTGTTCAGTGGAAGTACTGGTGGGTATGGTAGCAATGGGAGGAATGATGTATGGTGACCTCCCAGTTTTGAGTTGGAAGCCAGATAATCCAGTGGATGCATTCACTGTGTTCATGATGGCAAAGTGTTTCTTCAACCACCCCTTTTGGTTGTTGTCAACATGATGTTGTATTGCTTGGTTAACCATTTTGTTGGTGTGTTCACTGCTTCCATCTGTCTCAGGATGGTATAAGGCTGACATCTTTAGTTTGACTCTGGAGAGTTTATGGAGTGCAGTCCAGAGTTCAGAGGTAAACAGGGCATCTCTATCTGACATGAGATGTAGCATTAATCCATTCTTGCAGTACCACTCATCAAAGAGGACTACAGCTAACTGGGCAGCTGTGTAACTTGAGTGGGTACCTGCAATTTGTATGTTGGCCCCAAGGAGGTCAGTCATGGTCAGGATTGTGTCCTTTCCATCCTCCTCTGGTAATGGGCCTATGAAATCTAGCACAACTGTATCAAAGTGCTCATCAGGAATTGGTAATGGATGTAGTGGTCCTGTGTGTTTGGATGTGTGATTCTTATTCTACTGGCACTCTGTGCAGGAGGGTATGTATGCCATCTCTAGGTCATGCTGCATGTGTGGCCAATAATAAGAACCACAGAGGGACTTGTAGCTTTTGTCAAAGCTGAAATGTCCCAGAGTGTCATGTGCTAGATTGTAGAGTAATTCCTGGACTTTGGTGTCTTGGGGAATAAGGAGGCTCCTACATATATCAGTCCATTGGTGTGTACTGCTCCCTCTACACTTCCCAAGGTAATGTATTTGGTAAGTTGTTTGGCAAAATCATCAGTCTGATAGCCATTGATGATTGCATGGTGGAGGGATTCATCAGTAGATATATTTAGGATTCCAGCAGTATGGGAGATGGCAGGGGATTTGGTATAGGCCATTGCACATGCTGCCAACATGGCATCAGGAGGTGAATCAGGCATTCTAGACAAGGCATCAGCAGTTGTATTGTCTTCTCCTTGGATGTAGCTGATGTCATAATCAAAGTTGGAGAGATGCATCAACCATCACATTTGTATCCTAGACATCTCCCTCTGTGATTGGAAATATTCAAGAGTCCTGTTATTGGTGTAGACCTCAAAGTGGGTGTTGAGATGATGAGATCTCCATTTCTTCAACAGAGATTTGTTCCTTCTCATGAATGGGATAATTCTTCTCAGCATCATTGAGCTGATAAGAGTCATATGCAACTGGGCAGGCTGTTTCCCAAGTTTTTCTGAAACTCAGGACAGCTCCAGTTTGATGGTCACTTGCATCAGTGGTAACACATATATTGCAGGTAGGGTCATCACAGTCGATGACAGTGAGGCAGTCTACACCAAGCATTAATCCCTTGATGTGTTCAAATGCAGCCTGATGTTCACTTGTCCATTCTGGGAAGGACTTGTCACATTCCTTAGTGGTGAGTGGGGTGAGGATACTGGTGTATTCTGCCAGTGCAGGTAGGAAAATAGCAATGTATCAGGTCAATCCTAAGAACCCATGGACATTGGTGGCATTTGTTGGTTGGGGCCAGTTTGTAATGCAGTCAGTCTTTTTGGGGTCAGGTAAAATACCTGTCCCAGAGACAATATGTCCCAGAAAGGATAATTCAATGGCAAATAGGTTTGATTTGGCTGGATTGCATTAGATGTTTGCATTTCTCAATGCTTCCAGAATGAGGGTACAGTTGTGTTCATGTTCCTCAAGTGTTTGTGACCAAATGATAATGTCATCAAGGTACACATGGCAGATACTGCCTATGTGTTCTCTAAGAACATCTATCATTCAGTGTTGGTGAGTGGCTGGGGCATCACAGCCACCTTGTGGCATGGCATTCCATTTGTATAATCCCCAGGGAGTTCATACAGCAGTGAGGTGGACGTCATCTGGATGGACACAAGTCTGGAAAAAGGAGTTTGTCATGTCCATTTTACCAAATATCTTTCCTTTCCCACAGTTGGAAAATCTGACATCAGCGCAGGGTAGGGGGAAATTGTCTTGAATAGTGTTGCTGTTGAGAGCACGATAGTCATTTACCCAATGGGGAGGTACAGTCAGGTTGGTATTCCTTCTGGATACTTTTAAACACAGAATGCAGGGGAAGGATAAATGAGGAGGGATGCATATGGCCAGAGGCTAGATGTTCATCCAAAAGTTTCTTCCAAGAAACCTGATATTTCTTGGGTACAGCATATCCTCTACCATTTGTTCCTTGTGTAGGATCCTTTGAACTGTATATGGTGGAAAATGTGTTCTGGAAGGTTATCAATGCTGTCATGAAGTCAAAGAGGGAAGCTAACAATGAACTTGAGTTTCATCTGGGCATCCTTTGTCTTGAGTACTTCCTGAAAAAAACAATGGACTCAATATGATCTCTTACTGCAGCATAATGGGGGCAGGGAGAAGATATCCAGCAAGAGTAGGTTTCCCAGCATTCTCAAGTGTTATAGGTTTGGGAGTTTGGATTTTTTTTGGTGTGGGTGGAAGTATCACTCTTGGTTGCATGGGTTTCCTAAAAAGGATTGGAGGGGGATTCACAAGATCATACCCAGAATGCTTATCTATAGCAGTTCTTGCATGGGTGCC
Organism: Tricholoma matsutake; assembly: GCA_026075535.2. Classification (NCBI taxonomy): domain Eukaryota; kingdom Fungi; phylum Basidiomycota; class Agaricomycetes; order Agaricales; family Tricholomataceae; genus Tricholoma; species Tricholoma matsutake. The sequence goes on from AP026538.1 coordinate 17,543,888, forward strand.
AATCACAATGTGTTCTGAAGAAAGAAATGGCATTCCTGGTATAAGTGGTATTGGTAGTCCTACATTCACTTTAATTCACATAGTTCTTGATATTCATTGTCCTCATCCTGGTTGTACCTCAAGCTTCACATATTCCTTGCAGCTTAGAGGAGATTTTGAAAGAGATGATAAATTGTCTTCAGCTGGAGGGAATCCCAGGCTGTTGACAAGTTCAGAACTAATCACTGTGGATGGGGAACCAGGGCTTATATAGGAATAGGGGATTCAGGAATATGAGGTCCAGTGGCAGTCAATTGGACATATAGGTGAGGGTCAGTAAAGAGTATCTCAGGAGAATCAGCAACATATGAGTCAGTTTCATCATCCCAAATTTCACCCTCAATGTATGCTGTGGTGACCTTGGGGGCAACTGCAGAGGCCATTTACAAGGTGAGTGTGTGATATGAGTCAACATTGGGCCAGGTGTTGCTGGTTTTCATGGGCCATTGATCCACCCGATGTCCCACATAAAAGGTTTGACAATGTGTACAGCCAGAATGTTTGTTCAAGAGTTTCCTCTCATTGATGGTGAGGGTGGGGAGGAATTTGTGGTCAATAGTGGAGCTAACTTCCATTCAGCAGTGGAGCTAACTCCAGAAGCTGAACCCCATTGTTGAGATTCTGTAATTTGGGAGAGAAGGTCCTTCTTTTCTCCCCAATGTGTAGCACATGCATGCAGTGTTGTTTGCATCTATGAGTTTCTGAGTGCAGGCATCCTCAGCATGCATTTGATCATCTTGCTCCTTCACTTTGATAGACCAAGCTGCAAGGTCCTTAAATAACTGAGGTTGAGGTGAAGGTTGAGGTGGAGATTGGATTGGAGTTGTAATTTGAGTGCATCTTTGGAGAGCATGTGAGTCAGGGAAGATGTGGAGAGGATGGTGTTCAAGTTCTCCATCTCAATCTTCCAGTTGATGAAGATTTTGTTTCCCTGTTTTGAGGAGAGGATTTTCTTTAAGATGTCATGGGCCCAGTTCTTGTCCAGAACAAGAGCATAGAGTTCCTTGAGGTATTCCTCAAGGGAGAGGGAATCAATCTGGGTTTGGTCAGCTTGATACCAACCAATGAGTCAGGGTTTGAACATCCCCTTGGCAATGAAGCTCACTATCTTGGTGGGGGTCTTATCAGCATGTTTCATGTATTGTTTACATGCCAGTGTCCAAGACTGCATAATGAGGGGAGTGATTTTACCAGCAGTGAGCATGGGACAATCCTTTGTCTTCACAACATGGACTTCAGCAAAGGGTTGGGCAGACACATCAAGATGTGATTGGTGATATGCAGTATGTTTTGAGGGAATGGCAGCAGGCATAATGATGATGAAATCGGTAGAATAAATGGAGTTGGTAGATGGTGATGGTGATTGTGAGACAACACTTCAGAAACTGGACAACCAATTCAAACAATTGTTCCATGACCATTTCTCTTCTGACATTCCCCATGTAAAAGATCTGCCTTGCAATGTCTTCCATCACATTGAACTCCTCCCAGGTGCCCCTGTCTCTGTCTTGCATGTGTATGCATGGCTAAGGAAGTACCACACAGGGTGGAAAACACTGATTGACCAGCACCTCAAAACAGAAAGGATCTGTCCATCATCCTCACCATATGCATCCCCATCCTTCATCATTCCCAAGGCAGACCCTACTGTTCTGCCCCATTGGGTGAATGACTACCAACACCTGAACAGACTCACAGTACCCAACAACTACCTGCTCCCTTGCATCAACAACATCTTGGCTGATTGCATGAAAGGGAAGATATGGAGGAAGATCAACATGATGAACTCTTTTTTCCAGGCCCTCATTTATCCTGACCATGTCAAGTACATGGCAACTCTGACACTGTTTGGCCTGTGGGAGTGGGTGGTAATGCCCATGGGAATGTGGGATTCACCAGCCACATTGAGTCACGCTTGCCCTGAAGGACCTCATGGGGAAAATATGTCATGTTTACCTAGACAATATCATCATTTGGTCTAACTCACTAATGATGCTCAACCTGGAAACTCAACCAAAACCAACCAAACTGGCTTTAGGAGATATAACATGAGTCAGAGGAAGGGTGCGAGGAGGTACCAAATATCACCACACTAAACCAAGAGGTGTGTACAAAGTGCGAAGGTCTACAAAGTTCTGCAAAGTGCTGTGAAGCACTATGAAATGGTGCAAAGATGTTTGCAAGATCATGAATGAGTTTCAAAGGGTTACTGGAATATGGGCAAGGCAGAAGAGTGATACAAAGTGATGTGGGGGATAGATAAAGGGCTATAGATGATGTACGAAGGTGATAGATGAGAGACAATAGTTTTGAGGTACCAAGTAGTGGAACAAAGAAGTTTGCAGAAAAACCACAGAGCTTCGGACTAAGACTGGAGCTAAGACTCAAGAGCTGAACTCTTAAATCTGGCAATAGACAATAGGTGAAGACAAATTCTTGTTGGAAACAGTAGGTTATATATGTTTTTGTAAGGGGACTAGGGGGAGCTCAGGGGGTTCCCTGTGTGTTTCTCCTATTTTTTATGTTTGTCCTATATTTTTCCTCACTTCATTTCCTTCTATTCTTCATTTTCTATGATTTCTCCTTATTTTATTACTGATTTCCCTTTCTATCACATTTGTGCATGTTGACAGTTTTATATTTGGAGGCAGAGCACCCCTTCCGACATCTACCCCTTGGTATGATGTCATTTGGTGGCCTTGATCTGCCTATCTCCGCCTTTTCTATTTTTAGATTATTATTTGATTTTTGCAGTCTTCACATACATTGGCAAAGGGGTCCTCAGGGTTTTCTCTTTGGATTTCCCTTTGCTAGGTGTGCCTCCAATCCCTGTAATATGTAGTATAATTTTGACTTTGGATTTCCCTTTTCTAGAGGCTGGCCCTTATAGTAGAAAACCTCCCATAAGGCCTGAAATCGTGAACATGCTGCCCAAGATAGGCAGGTACAGAGTGGACAACACTTCCCAAAGCTCCACAGACTCCCTACACACTGTTCCCGACAGTCCTGCCTTTAGTGCGCTGCCATTTTCACCAAACGCGCCCCCTAGCGACATGGATGCATCAGAGCACCTCAACATGCTTGAAAGCGACATTACCAGAATATGCACACAAATCAATTCACTTAAATCTATGATCGAAAACTTTGTCAGAACCCTTCAGACTAGCTCCACGACCAATATTCCCCCCATTGCTGTTGGAGCAGACTATATATGCTGCACAGGGGAAGAGACAACATGCTCCTTACAACCTACCTGGGGTTTAGTTAGACTTACAGCTAGGGTTAGCAGAGGTAAGAACACTATATTCCCACTACAGTACAGGTTCTCCTTATATACATAATAGTAAGGATATCACATGACTCCAGAGGAATATGCATATGAAACATGTATCAATATTGGTAATTAATGTGGGAGAATATGCACATGCAACAATATTGGTAATTAATTTCAACACCCCCCCTCAAACTGTAAAGCGCTCTAAGCAGCTAAGTTTGAACCTCGAAAGTGATTCCGAGAGAGTCTCTAAATTTCCTGAATAGAATGGCGCCAAGGTTCTTTGTGAACATGTCAGCCGGATTATCACTTCCAGGAATGAAAACGACTGTGACTTTGTCATTTTCTATGCATTCGCGGGTATAGTGGTAGCGAATGTCTATATGTTTGGTCCTTCTTTCCTGAACTGGATTTGATCCAATAAAGATGGATCCCTGATTATCAGCGCAGATTGGTACGTGCTTCAGTATATATCCAAGTTCCTGGAATAAGGACTCTATCCACACTATCTGTCGACAAGTGTCGGAGAGAGCCATATATTCGGCTTCTGTGGATAACAGTGCTACAGTTTTTTGTAAACGGGACTGCCAGCACACAATCCCACTCACTAGAGTAGCAAAGTAACCTGTTGTAGATCGGCGCTTGACAGTGTCAGCTGCCCAATCAGAGTCTGTGAAGGCCTGTAGCCCTTTGGATTTCTCTCCATCATAGACTATGTTATATTTCTGGGTTCCCACCAGATAGCGCATGATGTACATCGCTTTGTCTAGATGTTCTTGGCTAGGATTAGCCGAGAATTGCGACATCCTGATTACTGCATAAGCAATATCAGGTCGCGTTCAGAGCATCAGATACAATAAAGATCCGATCACAGACTGATATTTTGATCTAAGTGCCGCGTTTGGTGTTGCTGTGTTTTCTGATGGTTTGTAACCAGTCGGGAGCGGAGTGGGGGCAGCTTTGGCATTTGTCATCTCGAACCTCTCGAGCACTTTGGCGAGATATTCAGTTTGGTCGAGTTTGATTTTGCTTGCAGTCTGGGTGATGCGCATGCCTAAGAATTCCATGACTTTTTCAGTACTATGGCACTCCCAATGCTTCAGACAAGCATTCTTCTTTTCATCCACAAGTTTCTTGTTCTTCCCCATGAACAAGCCATCATCAACATAGACCAGTGCAATAACAATGCTGCCTGTCTTAGGATCCTTGTGTATGAAAATGCTGGCATCGGAGCTGGCGCGCACAAACCCAATGGTGTGCATAAATGCCTCTAGCTCTTTCCACCATGCTAGTGAGGCCTGTTTAAGGCCATACAATGCTCGGCATAAGCGCATTACTTTGCGCTCTTTTCCCTCAAGTCTGAAACCCTTGGGTTGATCCATATGGATCTCCTCTTCTAGTTTGCCGTATAAAAATGTGGTTTTTACATCTAGACCGGTCATATACATGCCTTCTAGAGACACAAGTGCAAACATGAGGCATACGGTCTCATAGCAAACTACTGGTGAGAAAATCTCATCAAAGTCAACACCTTTGACTTGTGAAAAGCCTTTCACCATGAGTCTGGCTTGTTTTCTTTCGTCCGATTTCATGGAGAAAACCCATCTATTTTTGATCGTTTTTTGATCATGTGGAAGATCGACAATGTCATAGACTTGTCGCTTGCGAAGAGCCTCTAATTCTTCACAACAAGCCTGTTTCCACTCAAGTTGCTGCTGCCGTGGTAGGTGTGCAATATTGCGAAATTGGTTTGGAACTTGGCTTATTTTGCTTGATGGTGTGACTGCTTTTGACAACAGCCAGCGAATAAGCTTATCTCCACCTTCCTTGGTTATCTTTTGAATATAACCTGCTTTGTCCAGTTTCCCCATTGGGTGATCATGTTCTTGATTATTGGAATCGGGCACACTCTCATGGGGTGCCGAACTTGGTCCAGCAACCGGTTCTTGCTGTTGAGATCATGGTCGTGTTCAGTTATGATCCGAATCTTGACCCACAGATCTCTTTCAATATCGATCACATGCAATGTCTCTCTCTATGTCAGAGGGGAGTCGCTTCTCTCCATAGGTATTGCTGGGACAGTTTGGGATGTTCCTCTGCCTGCCTGATTGATGGGGAAATTGCTGCCATTCCTGTTGATCTTCATGTCTTGGACAAAAGTCCTCAGTGGTTACTGGAGGCGGTGGAGGAGGAGCATCAGTTGCATCATCATGCGCCTTTTGCTCGCTTGGTACATCATCATCATCATCATTTTCTGATGATGGAGGAAGGGGCAGATTTTGTGGCGGTATAGAATCATCGCCATCCATTCCAGATGAGTGGTCATCATCTTCTGGTTCTGGAGGTGGAAAATTACCAAGGTTTGTCTTGGCAGGAGTTTTAGCTCTGGAACAGCATGGGAACAACGTTTCATGGAATAGTGCCATAGCACCAATGAATATTGCACCATTAAGTCACATGAAACGGTATGCTTTAATGCCATCTTCTAATCCAAGGTACATCATTAACTCTGATCGAGGAGCTAATGTGGTTGGACCTTTTTCCTTGGGTAGATAGACATAAGCACCGCAACCGAAGACCTTCAGATTGTTTAGATCTGGGCAGACCTTTGTCAGGTCCTCAAAAGGTGTCAGCCATTTCAGGTGCCTTATTGGGGTTCAGTTGTATAGGTGTGTTGCATGTTCAATGCAAAATTCCCACCATGATTGTGGTAGACAAGCGGTAAATTGCAAGGTTTGCAACTTTTCCATTATTGTCCTTATGGCGCGCTCTGTGCGCCCATTCTGTTGGTGAACGTGGGGTGCAGACATCTCTATTTTGATGCCAAAATCCTTGAGCGTATTTTGTAGCTCATGATCTTTGAACTCCCCCCCTGGATCAACATGCCAGTGCTTGATTGTAGTGCCATACTGGGTCAAAGCCATTGCCTGAAATTGTCTAATTGCTGCAGCAGCGTCAGACTTCTTTCTAAGGCACTGGACCCAGATATGTGACATCTTGTCATCCAGAAATATAATAAAGTATTTATGTTTGTGGTACGATAGTACTGGGAGTTCCTTTAGATTGGAATGTATTAATTCAAAGGGTTTCTCTGCGCATGAATGTGATTCGGGAAAAGATTTTGATGTCATTTTCCCTTCAGCACACCCTGGACATATAATTTTGTCTTTAGGAATAATTAAATTCCTTGGGAATTTGATGGTGCTATTAGGCATTTTTCCTAGCGCCTCTTTGGATGGGTGTCCAAGTCGCCTATGCCAAGTCAAGTAGTCAGCAATGTATATGGTTGCAACATTGACCTTTTTGGTGCTCATTATATGAGTCCGAGCCCAATAAATCGTGTCACTTCTCCTAAGAGGGACACAATGCATAATTGGGTTTCCTTTCTCGATAAATGAAATGTGTGCGGAGGAACCACGCATATCACTTCCGTCTTGTAAGAAGACACCCATTGACATTAATCGAGTATTAATGTTGGGTATGTAGTAGACGGGGTATAATTGCATTTCACGCATCTCTGACTTCCCGTGACATACTACCTGATGTCTAATGAAGACTGCTCCTTTTCCTACTATATGAGTAGTACCTGTGGCTGTTTGAACCAAGATAGAGGCCTTTCTCGGTAAAGGCTTGTAAGAAGCAAAATCTTTCATTTCACCAGTGAAGTGTTTTGATGTGCCTGAATCCATGATCCAGTTGGCACCTTTCTTACAATTTCCATTTGCACACATAACACATATATTAAGATCTAAATAGTTCCATGATACATTTAATAGTGGTAAAATTTCACATGAAAAGTTTGCTGTAATCATTGGAATATTAATCTTAGTGCTTGTGGCAGGGAAAAGGACTAACCTGTCATCATATCCTCCTTTTTCAAGCGGTTCATTGACGAGCATCTCGTCGACAGCTTTCCATACTTCCTCATCAGAAACCTGAGGTTCCGATCCAAGGGAGATGATGTCATCTTCTACCTCCATGATCCTCAGTTCTGGTTCGATCCTCCTCCTCTTACCTTCTTGCACCGTTAGGTGCTCTTCCAGCGGTTGCAGATTTTTTGCACTGCATGGAAGATGCATTTGCTCGAGGGTGTCTCAAGCTTGCTGATATCCAGCGTAAACCAAATGAGAGGTAGAGGCCGCACCTGTATATGCCTGTGCAGGCTGTCGGTGGCAAGGATCCCTTGTGGGAGTGTGGTCGTGCTTTTCGATGCGCTGAATGAGCAGCATCGGCGGTATGATGGTGCCATTACCATTTATGGTGGTAAAGGCACTGGAGGCGAGGTGGGTATGTTTCTCTTTAGGCTTTTCCTCCTTAGTCTTTTTGTCCCCACGTTGTCCACGTTTTCGGGACGAATCTCCATTGTTGTTTTGCCCTTCTTTGGGCTGCCATTTGGGGTTTCCCCCTTTGCGTTTGACAGCAGAAAGTTGGTTGGCCTGAGGCTGGCCAGCGGGCTTTCCTACTGCCATGTGCCTTGAGGCTTCAGCAACAATGGAGTCCTTGACATGTTTAAATGTCAAGGTGCTAGTAGCAGTCGTGTTAAGGACCGTGGTGGACAAAGAATCGTACTCACGTGGCATTGCAGCAAGTAGGATCATTGCCTGAACTAGTTTGGGGATGGCAACATTGGCAGCCGTGAGGTGCTTGAACTTGTCAGCCATCTTAGCAATCTCTGGCGTGGGATTTGCAGCTGGAATTTTGATTGCTATTGCAGACCTAAAGTCTGCAAAGACTTGGGAGGGGCCATCGACACCATAATTGGTGTGAATGAGGTCCCACACCTCCTCAGCAGTGTCCTTGGTGTTGGCACACTGCCGAATGGAGGGGGCCAGGCGGAGCACTAGGCTACCAATGGCCTGGTCATTTTTGTTGCTCCAGGTCTGGAGCTTGGGGTAGTAGCATCCGCTATGAGAGTAGCGTTTGTCGCCATCAAAGGAGGCGCCGGAGGCGGGTTGATTTCCGCCCCGCTAGTTATCTGCCAGAGGCCCTGAGACCTGAGCCACACCTTCATGGAGTCAGCCCATTGAATGTAATTTGAGCCATCAAAAGTTTGTACAAGTTTTTCAAGGGTTGAAGACATGATTTTGTGGTGGCAGCTGTTATAAGCGCTCAACCAGTCTTTTATCCAAGAAAACATGTTTCACAATCTCAGGAAAAAACACTCCTTCAGAGTGGTTAACCCTAGTCAACCTAGGTTTTAAGTGCAGCTTGCAGGGAGTGCAATGCAGCTCACGAAGAGCACAAGGTTATAATTTGGAGACGATGAAGTCAACGTCGTTCGCAGCCAATTAAGGCGTGTTCGCGACGTGCCCTGCAGGGCCCATAACCTATTGGAGCAGACTATATACGCTGCACAGGGGAAGAGACAACACATTCCTTACAACCTACCTGGGGTTTAGTTAGACTTACAGCTAGGGTTAGCAGAGATAAGAACACTATATTCCCACTACAGTACAGGTTCTCCTTATATACATAATAGTAAGGATATCACATGACTCCAGAGGAATATGCATATGAAACATGTATCAATATTGGTAATTAATGTGGGAGAATATGCACATGCAACAATATTGGTAATTAATTTCAACAATTGCAACTCCAAGTGTGCCCAACAACGATGCACCACTGAATGCACCCACTAAGGAGTGCACCCAGATCAAACCATCTCCCCCCACCAAATTTAATGGTGTGCATGCACAGGGGCATGAATTCCTTAACTCCTGTGAGTTGTACATCAGCCTCCAGTTGCATCAATTTGTCGACAATGCTGCAAAACTTTATTGGGCCTTCACATACATGAAATCTGAACACACCTATCTCTACGTGGACCATATTCTGTGCAAAACTAAAGAGCTTGGCTCTCTACCTTTCTCCACTTGGGGGACTTTCGAGCAGAGTTTGTATGCCACTTTTGTCCCCTCAATGAGCACCACTGAGCAGTGACATGGCTCAAGTCATCCTTTTACCATCAGGCACATCAATCCGTGGACGACTATATCAATGAGTTTAAGGATTTGGTGGACATGGCAGGATATGGGAGTGGGCTACCAGTTGTGGTGAAGTTCTGATGGGGCATCAATCGAGAAATTCAGGACCAGATTGCACAGATGTTGGAAGGGCACCCAGCAGACAACAATATCTATGCTTGGTGTGAAGCTGCTTCACTCTGTGATGAGAACCAACTCATGAATGCGGTGTTTAATGCTGCATTCTGTGCCCCAACTACCACTCATGCGCCTACACCTTCAATTGAACCCTTCCCCACCATAACCCCATTCCTTGAACCTAGCAATCAAACTACAGACTACCAACACTAAACAGAGACTCGGTGTCCCTGCACTCCTGGACTCTGGTGTGACCGGTCTCTTCATTGATGCCCATCTCGCACAACAACATCGCCTGAATACTTGCTCGCTCTCGTGTCCAATACCTGTTTATAATGTGGATGGGTCCCCAAATGAAGCTGGTGCCATCCAAGAGGTTGTAGACCTGGTCCTCCATTACAAAGATCATAGTGAGCATGCCCTTTTTGCTGTCACTCAATTAGGAAAGCAGAAGGTGATTTTGGGCTATCTGTGGCTTCAAGACCATAACCCAGAGGTCAATTAGTGTACTGGGGAGGTTACAATGATATGGTGTCCATCCCGCTGTTGCACTTGTTTCACAGAAGCCAGACAAGAATGTCGTGGACAAAGGGCCTCAATACAACATACTCAGAAGTGTTGTGCTGGACCCCTGCCCAAGAAGAAGGATGGCTCACTTTGACCAGTTCAATACTACAGAAGGCTCAATGACATCATGGTCAAAAATTGCTACCCATTACCTCTCATCTCTGAACTTGTGAACCACCTCCATGGAGCCCGATACTTCACCAAGCTCAACATCTGTTGGGGCTACAATAATGTGAGGATAAAGGAGGGAGATGAGTGGAAGGCAGCCTTTCATACCAACCGTGGTCTTTTTGAACCACTTGTCATGTTCTTTGGCCTTACTAATAGTCCTGCCACCTTTCAGACCATGATGAACAACATCTTCCACAACCTCATCCTCAAAGGCATTGTTTGTATCTATCTCGATGACATCCTCATCTTCACTCACATGGTTGAAGAGTACCATCACATCATGTGCCTCATCCTAGAATGACAAACTCTACCTTTGTCAGGACAAGTGCGAGTTTGAGAAGACCAAGATCAAGTACCTCAACCTGATTATCTTGGAGGGTCAGGTGGAGATGGATCCTATCAAGGTGAATGGGGTCATGGCTTGGCCAACACCCACAAACAAGAAAGAGGTGCAGTCTTTCCTGGGCTTCATCAATTTCTATCAGTGTTTTATCAAGGATTTCTCACATCATGCATGACCACTATTCAACTTGACAGGAAAGGAGGCATGGAGGTGGGATAATGCACAACAGGAGGCATTCAAAAAGCTTAAGGAGATGGTCACTTCTGCTCCCATTCTTACCTTTGCTGACGATTCACACCCTTTTCATGTAGAAGCTGACAGTTCTGAATTTGTGACAGGTGCCGTGTTGTCTCAGCAGTCTCCCAAGGACCAGAAGTGGCATCCTGTTGTGTTCTACTCCAAAAGCCTTAGTGCTGTAGAGCAAAACTACAAGATCCATGACAAGGAGATGTTGGTGATAATGTGTGCACTTGAGGAGTGGTGACACTTCCTCGAAGGTGCCCAACACAAGGTGGAATTTGGACAGATCACAAGAATCTCGAGTACTTTATGATGGCCAAGAAATTGAACCATCGTCAAGCTCGTTGGTCCCTGTATCTATCCAGATTTGACTTCTCCTTGCACCACTGTCTGGGTTGCAGCATGGGGAAGACCAATGCCCTCCCAATGTGCAGACCATGGGGATGGCAGCGATGACAATCAAAACATTGTGTTGTTGTAGCCAGACCTGTTCACCATGCGGTTACTGGAAGGCATCGCACCCCAGGGTGAGGAGCGGGACATCCTACACAACATTTGTTGCACAAACCATAGTGGTTTACATGAGGATGTTGTTGCCTGAGCTGTCAAAGGGATCCACCCTTTCCTTGCATGTGGCAGAGTGGGCTGAAAAGGAGGACTTGTTGTAGTTCAGGGATCACATCTACATCCCCAATGACCCAGACCTTTGCCGGCACATAATATCCCAACACCATGACTCACAGATTGCTGGTCATCCTGGATGCTGGAAGACCTTGGAGCTCACCTCACAGAATTATTGGTGGCCACAAATCTCATGACTCATTGGTCAGTATTGTTGTACTTGTGACCTTTGCTTATGCACCAAGATTCCTCATCACAAACCCATTGGCGAGCTACACCCTCTTCCTGTTCCAGAAAGTCATTGGGATGTTGTCAGTGTCGACTTTGTAGTGGAGTTGCCAGAGTCAAATGGGTTTGATGCAGTGATGTGCACAGTTGATTCAGTGGGAAAACACACTCACTTCATTCCCACTCACACCACTGTCAGCACCCTAGGTGCTGCCCAACTCTATCTCCACCATGTGTGGAAATTACATGGACTTCCTGGCGCTTTCCTCTCTGACTGTGGCCCTCAGTTTGTGGCAGAGTTCACTTGCGAGCTGTACCAACTTCTGGGGATCAAACTCCTTGCTTCAACTGCCTATCACCCACAAACTGACAGCCAGACTGAGTGAGTCAACTAGGAACTGGAGCAGTACATCTGCATCTTTGTCAATGAGCGCCAGGACAATTGGGAAGATCTTCTCCCCTTGGCCAAGTTTGGATACAACAACCATGTCCATGCTTCCACTCAACAGACCCCTTTCCTCTTAGACACTGGACGACATCCATGCATGGGATTCAAACCTCACCAAACTCCCTCACACATTGAGATGGTGAATGAGTTCACAGAATGCATGTGGGATAGCTTGGAGGAGGCAAAGGCAGCCTTAGCAAAGGCGAAGGACAACATGATGTGCTTTTACAACCAATGCCATTCTCCGACCCCTCAGTGCAAGGTTGGTGATTGAGTTTATCTTGACTCCAGTGACATCTCCACTATGTGTCCATCCAAGAAACTCGCTCATCGCTTCCTGGGACCTTTCCCCATTGTCAAGTGTGTTGGAACACATGCCTATCGTCTACACCTCCCAGCCTCCATGTCCAGACTCCACCCAGTCTTCCATGTTGTCAAACTCCTTCCAGCTCCCTCAGATCCATTCCTGGGATGCAATTCACGTCCACCACCACCACCTACAGTGATTGAGAGAGAACCCCAGTACCAAGTTGAGTCGATCTTGGACAGCCAGTTGCATTGAGGAAAACTCCAGTATTTGGTGCACTGGAAGGGTTATGGGTATGAGGAGAACTCATGGGTCAAAGAGTCTGATGTGAATGCCCCTTGGTTAGTCAAGGAATTCCACTGACAGCACACTGCTGCACTGTGTCACATTCAAGTCACTGACTTTGGTCATATGCAATTTTGAATGCATCAGGTCGATGCATCTTAGAGAGGGGGTGATGTAAGGCGACTAGGGGTGGTGCCCTGTGTGTTTCTCCTATTTTTTATGTTTGTCCTATATTTTTCCTCACTTCACTTCCTTCTATTCTTCATTTTCTATGATTTTTCCGGATTTTATTACTAATTTCCCTTTCTATCACATTTGTGCATGTTGACAGTTTTATATTCAGAGGCAGAGCACCCCTTCCAACATCTACCCCTTGGTATGATGTCATTCGGTGGCCTTGATCTGCCTTTCTCCACCTTTTCTATTTTTAGATTATTATTTGATTTTTGCAGTCTTCACATATACTGGGCATTGGCAAAGGGGTCCTCAGAGTTTTCTCTTTGGATTTCCCTTTGCTAGGTGCACCTCCAATCCCTGTGATATGTAGTATAATTTTAACTTTGGATTTCCCTTTGCTAGAGGCTGAGGTTGCCCTTATAGTTTTAGAGATACAGTACCCAAAAGGGAACATGGCCATGAGGCCAACATGAGGCTAATGTGCTCAGTGGGTGGTGCATGGTTTGGTTGTTCTGACACTTATCAGTTGAACAAAAAAGAAGAAAAAAAAACAAAAAAAAACTTACTTATGGCCTAGGAGACATTGGCGATATCTCTGCCTTCATTTGGGCCATTGTTTCCCTCCTGTCTCATGTCATTCCTATTGACACTGCCTGCCTCCTCACTCCTGTCATCATTGTCCCTGTCCCCCCACCCCCTGCTCCCCACTTCCACCCAGTTTGGGGTGCTGCTGTGGTCATTGTCCTGGGCATCCTGGGCATTTGTGCAGTTCTCCCCATCATCATTGGATAGTAGCACCTGAAATCTACTTCATGAGCAGTGGCTTTTGAGGCTGGGGCAGGTGGTGGTGTTACTTGTCATGATGATATTAAGAGCCTAAATGAAAATGAAAAAGGTTGGTTAGTAAAAATAAACACAGAAGAAAGAAGAAGACAAAAAACCCACAGCCCAAACAATGATGGGCATTGTTTGGGCCATATCTCCCCCTCATCTCATTGCCTCCTGCAAACCACCCTACAACCAGGTGCTCATAGGGGTGGTGGCAGATGCTGTGTTGTTGTCACCCCCTCCCTCTGCCTCCCTCTCCCTCCCCAGTGTTGCTCCCCACTCCCCACTGCCATATGCACCAGTGTTCTTCCTTATGAGCAGTTGCTCATAGCAGAGGGGTATGGTGCCATGGGCATTGTGTGTTACTGGCATTCTCCCATCATCCCCATGTTGTTTGTCATCTGTTCCATTTCTCTACCATCATCATTGTCATTCCATTCACAATTCAGCCCACAAGTAGTTGCTTGTGGGCCTGGGAATGGGTGGTGTGTCTTCATTGCCATGGGGTTGTTGTTGTAATTGTTGTGGGATGTGTTAATTGCCAGTGCTGGTGGTGTCCCTGTCATCAATAGCTTCTGGCACCTGTGATCCATCCTACGAGCAGTTGCTCATAGGCATGGGGTGGGTTGCCATGTTGGTCATCATCATGAGTGGTGTCTTCATTGGTGGGTGGTCATTCCTGGTTTGGGGGGGTTTTGTTAGTCACAACATAGCAGGGAGATGGGTGTGGGTAGGTGCTTACCTGGTGGGTATCCCACTTTTGGGGTCTCCAAATGTCCTTCTCTGTGCTCCTGAGCTTTATCCACACCTCACATCCCACTTGGATGAGCAGTGGGGGGGGGGGGGGATGCTGTCCACTCATCCCTGTGGTGTCCCATGGTCCCCATTGTTTGCCATCCCTGTCCCCACTTGTCTGCATTTGGTGTCCATCTCCCATTGTTTCATCCATTCCCTTTCATTCCATTGTGTCCCTCATCTGGGGGGTGGGGGTTCCATGTCACAAAAACTTTGTTAGTAACAAAATAAAATGAGTTGAGAAACTACAGCCCAAGAGACATTGTCAATGTCTGTTGGGCCCTTTCTTTGGTTTTCCTCACCATTTGCCACCCCACCTCCTGTGAGTGGTCCTCAAGTGCTGTTCTTGTGCCATCCATTGCTGTGCCCTCATTGTCATCATTTCCTTGTCATACCTTGCTACTCACCATTTTCACCCCACAAGCAGTGGCTCACAGCAGCAGTTACTAGGGAATAACATGGGTAGGGTGCAAACCACAGTATTCAGGTCATGGGGTCTGAGGGTATGGTGTTAGAAGTTGCTGACCTGCTGATTACTGTGACCTGTTACTGTGGTGTCACAGTGTTGCATGGGTATGTCCTAATCTTCCCACAAACCCTAGTGGTGATCCTGTGCCTACTATTATAAGGCTCATTTCTGTAAAAACCCAACACTGGCATGATTTCCCTCTGTAAACATGATTTAATCTTCACTAAGGTAAGCCTATATAGTGTGCTCACATAAGTGGTAGGCCAGGCATATGTGGGAAAGCTTTCTGCTGTCTGTTTCCCACCCAATCATCAATTGATCACCATCTCCCATGGTACATCAATAGAGATTGGCAGGGGTAACCCTAGGGTATTTTCATTGTTACCCAGGGTATAGAGAGTATTCAATGCCCTTGGGGTTATGATGAAAGGGTTTATTTCAAATAGTTTCCTGATAATGCTCAAACATGGTCCTATCTATTTTTAGTAAATATCTGAGCTTTAGCATGTTAAGAAGCAAAAGGCAGTAGTCTGGTGCTGTCTTTAGGAAGATACTTTTGCCTGAATAACTCAATAGTCAGGAACCATAGAAGAAATAACCCAACTTGCACAGCAAAGAGTGATCAGAGAGGTCATCAAGTTATTCATAAGTGTTACTCTACTGATATCAAGGGTGGTTAACATCTTCTAAAGTCTGACTCTGTATACCCTTGTACCCTCAGGAGGGTAGGAAAGTTCATACCCTTACCCTTACCCTTTGTGCATACCCCCAGGGGTATGTAAACCCTTGCCATTCACTATACATCATCAACAAGGTCCCACAGCTTTGGCTAGCATTGCATTTATCATCCCCAATGATGTCCACTCATTCTAGACACTTCCACTGCGCTTTTTTTGGTATACACCAGTTTTTTATGTATATAGCCATAATCAACCTTTATTCATGCTATTACACCAATATTGAGCATGCAATAAGCATTCTCCCTTGATGAGGGGAGGAATGGAAGTCTCCTCTTGTCATCTGGGGGCTCTATTACATATACATGGCTATAAAATGATGTATATAGCTCAGTAAATGACAGAGAATAGGCTACATGAGGTTGGAAAGGGGGGAAATGGGGAGAAGTGACATAGTGAGGAGAGAGGGGGGCACATACTGAGCTTGTACATGTCCTACAGTCACTTGGTGGTATGTAGATGTAGGAGTGTATCTATGGCTGGGGAGTGGAGTTAGGGAAAGCTGGGAGAGAGGGGTTGTGTGTCAATGCACTTGTATGGGAAGGGGGAGAATTTATCACTTACTTCCCTAGACCTCCCACTTGTGGAATGCACATAAAAAGAGGGTAGATTAGTCCTAATCAATGATCTGATAGACCCCCTAGAGACTCTAAAGTTGATAGTATAGCCAGAAACAGGAATATGAAGTCAGGAGGAGATATGCTGGCCCTGTAAGATCCATGGCACCGAAACATTTGCTTTCTTCGATTCCTAGGCCTAATAATAAAGTAGAACAAGGGTATGTAAAGGGGATAGCAGGGGGATGTTGAGATTCACACTGTGATTGCACAATCAGCACATTTGATGTGCACTCTATTTTTAGCACATCCCTTTGACGTGCCCAAACAAACAACTCATAGATACCTTTCTCTTGTTATCTCTTTGTTTGACTGAACATATATATACAGGTAGATAGATACCCAATCACCTCAGTCACTTATACAAGGACTGAACTCTTGTGTATTCTAGGTACAGTCTCATTAAATGTACACTTATGCACCCTATCAACTGGTTTGAGTGGGCTGTTGCTTCCAGCATGGCAGATCCGAGTTCTAACTCACAGTTGGGATTATGTAAACAGCACAAGTTGCAATACATGATTGACATGTCTCAAAATTGGTTATGTTAGCATCCCCTTCATGTTCCATTCACTGGCCTGTGGACAACCCATCATGATACCAAACAGAGCCTGTTTCTGTGATGAAGCATGAAGTGAAGTGATCCTGTGAATGATAAACTACTCCCCTAAGTTTGTAAGTTGTCTGTTGCCCATCGACTGTAGTCAAAACTAAAGATTGCAGCAACAATGTTCTGTGCTGCAACATATCGAAAGCAATGATTGTGGGTGCGTGCGTAAAAACATGACTTCTTATCAAGTGGGATTGACAAGTTTGGCAGCATGATGCACACTTGATGGATTGGTTGTCAATAAATGCCTGTATGGTCAGGCATTGGTGCAAGAGGGGAATTTGACAACTCAAGACAAGTCTTTCATCCCTATTCAGTGGATGGTCATTCGGACAGTGCATTGATGACAATGTGATAGGGTGACTCATAGCTAAGAAATGATCAAGTATGTTTTGAATGCTTGTGAAGTGCCCCATGCAAAACTTACAGGATCGACCCTTTGTAAACGGCGTTGTATAAAGTCACGCACCTCCTCAATACTGTACCTGGTGCCTTGAGGTTGAGTCTGTGAGAAGCTGACTGCAATCTGTCCCAAATGCTGATCATTGATGTCCCTAAACTGAACAGATTGTAACCTCATGTCATCTAGCCAAATATTGTACAGAACAGACATCACTGCATCAAATGCACAGCTATTGTTGCTCCACTGTGACCCTCGTGGACAAGCATTTGCAGTCTGATCATGAGTGGTTCCATTCTTCTCAATTTTCTTTCTTTT
Organism: Tricholoma matsutake; assembly: GCA_026075535.2. Lineage (NCBI taxonomy): Eukaryota > Fungi > Basidiomycota > Agaricomycetes > Agaricales > Tricholomataceae > Tricholoma > Tricholoma matsutake. The sequence continues at coordinate 17,561,466 of AP026538.1, forward strand.
TGTTGCAGTCTCATAGTGTACTTTTGTGTCATCATCCACACTAAACTTCCGTTTCTTCACCAGTTCTGGTGTGTTAGTCTGTGCACCTCTTGCAGGCACAAAACAGGATGCTCCTGGGTTGTTAGGGCATATGGTGGGGGCTGGCTTGGAACTGTCTACAATCTCCCAATTGATTTCAGTACTACTTGACAAGAGAAAGGGATCATTATCTTTCCAGTGTATCGCTCGATGGACCTTTGAAGGTACATACTGCTCTCCTCTAATCAGTCAAAAGGATGATATGAGATCATTTCTACGATCGCCTATGACAGAAACTGGCAGCTTTCCATTGTAACAAAGAGTGGTTATATCATCTAGCATCTCAATTTCCCTAAATTCTTGTCATAGTGCACCTGAAGCCCCACCGGTAATTTTATATGTGTCAAATCCCTGTAATATCACTGTGCCTGCTGCTGATGCACTCCTGGACAGTGCTGTGTAGTAAGACTGATGGCTTCTTGCATTGGAGAGACCAACAACATTGAAAGGTCTTGTTTTACCTTGTGATGTATAATCTGTCATAGCAAAGTTTGGGAGCACCTCAACTTGACTCCTGGAAATATTGATGGCTTCATCACTGGGAAGAACACATTTGGTGTTGGTGATTGTTCTCATCAATTGCACAACATTCAATGGCAAGTTTTCCAGTTGCACAAACTGGGGTGGATTTGTGAGCTTGACAAATAAGGTATCAAGCATACATTGCCCCCTTGAGCCCTGCATAACTTGCCAGTCATACACTGTTGCATCCTGACCCTTTGTCATGCATAATTCAGTTGCACTATCTAATCGAATAATTACAGGAAGCCCATGACAAAGTGACAATTTTCCAGGTATGTTCTTTGTGTTGTTACAAGGCAGCAAATTCCAAAGAGTCTGCTGAAGGCCTGCTGAAAGTGAAGGAATATGGATCTGCTTATTCCCCAACTGGGCAAATAACTTTTTCTTGCTTGTTGGTAGGGCACGATCATCAGTTGAGCTAATAGTATCTTCAGAATAGAAATCAATCAACTCCTGGCCTGTTTCAGCTGCAAATCTTTGTGATCCAAGATCATTTATCACATCCTTTGGTAGGTTAAGTGTTGTTATGATTGACACATTGTGGAATTGTGATGCTTTTGCAGAAGGTCGACCCTCAAGGTCACTAGATATGCAAGAATGCAAGAATGCAAGATTGTCGGGTGTGCATGCCTTGTACTGCATGTTGCTTAATGCTTCATGCAACCTTGCATCATCAGGTGTTTGGGTCCTTTGGCACAGATTTTTACGTAGAATGATGACAGTAGTGATTTGATGCCAGAGTGCCTTCCCACTTGGTCACGCAAACTCTTTGGAGTTCATCAATAGTTTTTGTATTAAGTTCTGCACCTGTAAGTCCATGAACAATAAATGGACATTCACCAGTAATAACACCATCATCTTTGTCTTTGTCAAAAACACTTGTTCTTTCAGGGACTTTATTAGAAAAGTCATGGTGATACTACAGAGACAGGAGGAGAATCTTCTGGGTACTTTTCTAAATTTTCTAAATTTTTGTATGATATGTCTAGGTCACTGTAGTCCACATGGTTCAGTTTTAACCATTCAAGTGCCTTCGCCACATGGTTTTGACTCACAAGAAGTGGTGTACAAGCCAAATCTTCCTGAGTTGGCTTTGATGGACCTGTAAATACAATGGCAAGAACATCATCCATCTCATCAACTGGGGGTGGCAGACATTGGTACACTTTGGGCACAGGGGACTCAAATGCAATTACATGAGCCACCATTTTTCGGAGGCCACTTGAAGCTACTTTGATGAAACAGCAATTGTGACATATGCAAGCCACCAGAACTTTTTCCATGAAGTTTAGGTCTGACAGCTCCTTAGGAACTCGACCAAGCCAGAGGCTGTTGGCTAAGGCAAGACATGGCACTTTTCCAGTTCTAATACTCTTTTGGCAAACATCACAAATCTTGTCACACTGGTAGTCTAGGACCGGACCTCTGAACTCAGCAATTGATTGAGCACTTGACTTGCATTCAATTTGAGTTACACCAGGAGCTGCTAGAATACCAAGCATTGTTTTTATGGCCTTGAGATGACTTAGTTGTTTAACAGGTACCAACTCACCACATACAGCACAACCAGCTTCCTCAAGTGATGATGAATCAGTTGCCTTGCACCAATCTATAACTATAGTTTCACTCAAATCTTCAGACAAGGCATGAGGAGGAAAGATGGAATCATCACTCACTTCACCTTTTGCACAATTCAATTTGCGCCTGGCATTGTTCTTTTTGTTGCACCTAACCTTGTCCTCTTCTGAGAGCTTCACAAAAGCCATCACCAATGATTGCTTTTTTTTAAGAGAAGGAGCAAGTTGTGCTTCAAGAATGGATGTGTACAAATTGCAATTGACACAATCATGGCCAATGAAGGCTTCTATAAGCTGCTCTTTGCAGAGATGCCAAGAAGAACCAAGAGATATTTTATGAATATGCGCAATCTTTTGTATCATTTGCTTGGAAAGATGTGGAATGATGTCACAGAGTGGCAAGTCAGCATGCACAAAGCCATGCTCTATAGGGTAGTTTAGGTATCCCACATCATCGACATGGTCTATATACTGAAACACATACACATCATTGTTGCCTCTTTTGATAAATGACATGACAGATGTATGTGAAAATAAGTACAGTCTTCCCCCTCCAGTAACCACTGAGGGAAAATTGTGATAAGGGACATTGGTACAAAACTCTGATGTACTTTTATGGCAAATGGGCATAGAAGAATGAACAGCATAAGCAAAGTGCAATTCCATGAGGGCACAGGAGAACATGCTGACAAGACTGCTCATCAGCATTACCAATGTCATTCTGTAGATGAGAGAGCTTTGACTGTGCACATGTCAATGATAACCTGAGGCATATGGCAATGTGGTACAAGCTGCCAAAGATTCATAGACAACAGCATAATCGTGAGGACAACATTGGTTCTGCATGAAGCTGAAGGCCAAACACTGACATGTTACCCAAGCTGGATGCAATGGAAGAAAGGATATATGGAAGAGCAAGCACCAGTAAGAAGAATGATGACATCAAACAGAACTAGCAGACATGCATGCAAACCAAGTGAAAATGCTACACAGTGCAGAGTGTAACATTCGATGGAAGTAGCTCAAACATATCAAATGTAGAGGTAGAAAACAAACTGCAGGACAAAGAACCGGTGGAACTATCACAGCCGAATGAGTGGTGCAGATGGATAACATGAAACGGTGATGATACTCAACCCGGGAAAACCACCAAAACAGCTGATGAGGCAACCAATGATATTTGCATGAGTCAGAGGAAGGGTGTGAGACATTCCGAATGTTCGTGGTCCAACCTATGGGAAGACAACTAGTTGTTACTAGTCATAAAGGTAGTTCTATAAGACAGGAAGGTGTTTGGTGCAGTCCGATGGAGTATCGATCAATATTGAGGACGATCGATGATATCGACAGAGAGCAATGTTTATCGTTGATAGTCGATGTGTGAATGCTGAGGACCTTTTGATAGGTCGATAGTATATGAAGGCTTTAGCTGATGGCTAAGAAGTGTCAGGATATTTACTATTGCTAACAATAAGAAGGTCGAAAGAGGATTGAGGACAAGGATGATCGCAGAGGTTTCTCGTCGATTGAGAAAACTCATAGAAGCTTAGATTGTTTTAGAGAATAGATCAGATTCTTAGAACTCTGTACAAGGCAATATGTGAAGATGATTTCTTGTTATTTCCAAGTAGATACTACAGAGTTTTATATGTTTTAAAAGAAACTTCCTAAAATGGTATAAGAAACATGTGTAGAACATGAGGCAAAAGATATGAGTTAAGGCACAAGGCCGAAAAGGAGACTGGAATCCAAACAAGAAAGAGATATATCATATGATGAAAGAGTAATAAAGGGTATAGAACTAAAAAGGGACTGTCCTTTGTGTATAAACTGCACTAAGTCTCGCAATAATCTGTCCAGTGGGTTCTGTATGTGATAGGGACTTGGAATGAGGCTGACCTACTATCAGCAGGTTTGAGCACAAGTTGGAATACTTCCTGGCGCATGGTCTTCCACCATTTAGATAACAAAGGCGGTGCCCAATGTCGCTCATAGTCTCTCGATATTGATCAATAACACTCGACGATGGTCGACGATGTTCGATCACAGTTGCAGTTTGTTTGAAGTTGATTGGGGATGTTTGATGCTCATTTAGAGAGATCTTAGGTGCTTTTGAGGTAGTCCTAAGGTTGTGCGATGTGGTTTCTCGATACGATCAATGTTGCTGGTGATGTTTCAACATGGTCAATATGATATCGCGATCGATAGACTGGGTCGCGCTGCATCTGGGACATCATAGGAGTTAGCCAATGTGATTAGAATGTGGTTAAAGTGGTGAATTGGCCTTTGAGCCGAGGAGACAACCTATCAACAGTTTGACATGGTAAAATTCATTTCAATAGTTTGTGCACACAAGACAAGATCAGCAGTCAAGTTGGAACTTTCTGCCTGACAGATTGAATGCTCAACATGGAAAGTGTGGGAGAATGGGCTTTTCCCCAACATGGAAGAAATAAGCTCAAAAGTTTGCACGTACCACTTGAGAAGATTGGCAGTCAAGGTGGAGCTTTCCACCTGATGGAGTGAATAGACAGCATGGGAGGTGCAAGAGGATGTTGTGACAGTCTGGTGCAGGCTCTCACCAGAATGATCAGCACATGGCTCAAGAAACTAGATAGACAACCCATCAGTCCAAGCAGCACAAATGACAAGGTAGATCAACTCACACTGAGGATAACACCATGCAAGGGCTGGCACAGGGCACAGTCAGTACACCATGCAAAAAACTAGATAGGCAACCTGTCAGTCTGAGCAGCACAAGTGACAAGGTAGTTGACTCACACTGAGAATAGACAGAAATTGTGGAGAGGCAACACCATGCAAGCACAGGATGCAGAGCACAATGATATAAATCACTTGTAAGCACATGTGGAAGTGGGCAACAAACCAGCGCTGCGCAGCAATGAGAATTCAAGAAGAAGACACTTTCAACAGCGTTCCGAGTAGCATCAGCAGTGTCAGTTGTCAGTGTCACATGTCACCCATTGCCATCAGTGCATCAGGACCTGTCAATCAAAGATTTAGAGTCCTGGGGCTCGACATTAGTGGACTCAGGAAACCTTGCCACCATAACAATTCAGTTCACCATATTTCACGATCAGTAGAACACAGGTAAAATATCTTTTATGTAAAAGTGTGGCTGAGGTCAAAGACAACATGATGCATGATGCATGGTAAGAGGCTTAAACCCACAGGCTTCTTGTGATCAGACCGAAATCCAATGGCAGATAGAACAACAACTGGCTTGCATACTATCGGACAAGGAATCCACCAAGAACTTAGTGGGCGGTGATTGCATTTCAATTTCATTCTCCGATGCCTGCATATTTTTACTCCGAACGGCAATCACTGCATGAATAGATGCTGACTCCTTTTCTTTTGCAGATATAAGACTGAGTCCTCAATACTGAGAACTCAGAAACAGAGGTGAACTTTGCTCACCATGGTCACATGCCTTACCAATTGTCCAAAGCTCCTCCTAGACATGTAAAATAGCCCTTGGCCACTCGTTTATAGCCTACAAGTATTCTATACAGTCAATACTTTGTCCTACAAGGTAGGATCTTCACCTACTCACCTATTCTCCTTGATGCTCCATGCTTCATAGGACCCATTAGTAGCAGTGTATACAGACATATAAAGTCATTGTGAGTATAAGGAACACCTTGGTTGCACCTTGGAACAGTCCATTAGTCTGCATAAAAGAAGTGGAGAGTCAATGTATAGAGGTAGGTTACAGTGACACACCCAAGGCATACAGAACCTCTAAATCTCAATTAGGTGTTCCAAAAAGGCAATAAACTGAACATATCTCCACAGTAATGGGACACACCGTTGTTCTAATAGAAGGGGCACATTTACACCATAGAATGCAACAGAGACAAGAAAAATCCGTCAAGAGCTAAAGGCTAGGTACCACAAACAGTATGACATGACTGAATGTAACGATTACCTTTTTCGTTCAAAATCCATGTCAGTAAAACCTGCTGGGTTTGAAATATTTTATAAGGCCAACTTCAAAATGCAAAATGCCCAACCAAAATTAGAACTCCGATTTCTGCCGAGAATCCGCCATTCTTAAATTTTCACTTTGGATCGCTTAATGGTCAGGTTAAAAGAATGAGTCCTCGTACCTCGGACTCGTAACAAGCTTTTTTGCATCACCACTTCGTTGTAATTACAATGATATGATGCATCAAAGTGGTTGTTATGGCTGTCTCACTTGGAAGGGGGTACTATCTCACTTGGAAGCAGTTTATACTCTCCGATTGTGGTGTACCATATCATGTACATAAGTATACTGTTGTTTATCTATTCATGGCGTGCCCCCAGAGCAACTCCAATGTACCCATGACCTGGATGAACCCTACGTCTATTAATTTTTGTACCTAACATCTTCAAGTTCTGTAACTCTGCTTATAGCTTTTCCTCCCAAGTTCTCACTTGTTTATATTTAGATAGACTCTGATAGAGCGGCCAATCGACAGACCAACCTCGTGAATCTAAGCGCTCAGTCATGTGAACTTCAAATAGGCGTAGGTTCAGTACATTACTCGACCCAGAGATGTATTCTAACATTTTATCCTCACTTTAACCCAGTTTCATATTTTGCAGCACTTGATCAAACCATGTTTATCTGAAACTCTGGCCGTGTAGTACAAAACACAAAATAGGAGGCAAAATGTCCTTGGATATATCATAACAACTAATTCACTTGGATAGCAGGCTCCCCTCAGGAATGCTGCGCCCTTTCAGAGGCATGTCAGTAAATTGTGATGAAGAAGTGCAACGGGCAGCATACTGAATGAACCATAACTGGTCTGTTGCTACGCAATTCCCACCGTGGGCGTTCTGCGTGGACTGGCAGTTGAACGCGACGTAATCAAGGACAGCCGACTAAGGAGCTGATTAGCGAGTGCAGAAAAGAATACAACGGACTGTACCCAGTCAGTTCGGCAGTATGTGAGATTACCAGCGCCCTGGTTTACAAAGAATGTTGTGCAGCTGCGATAGGTCATGATAACTGTGTTGTTCGTCTGGGACGAGATTAAGTATCACAAATATCAAGGATAGAGAATGCTCACGCCAGTGCCGATATTGAACAGGGCACCTAAACAATCTCTAGAGTCAATGATAATTGAAAACGTTGAACAATAAAGATGCAGGCCTATATTCTGACTATCGTACAACAGGGCATCTGCGATGACATGGCACTCGTTGGGGTCGGGACCACCTCCAGAAGGCAGGAAGCAGTTTGTCGTGCCTACGATGGTACGATGTCAACGACGCAACAGAGAGAGTGAGAACTAGTGGCACGCGCGCCAACATACAAGTAGCTCCGCAAACATTTGTTGTATTAGTCTGACGGGTGACAAGTGACGATCTAGGCATAACAGGCGTAGCTTGCGAGCAGGTGGCAAACTGCACTGTGACATCTTGATTCCTGCCAATGGACTTCTCGGACAATATCTTGGGTGTCTGCCCCCCAGGGCATACGGTTCCTAGGGCGGGTTGGATCGTATTTGCGACGAACACTGGGGGAGAGAACGTACCAGGACTACCTTTGACACTGGAAAATGTTACAAGAGAGAGCAGGATCCACGAGAACGAGGTGCGCATGTTGGGGTTTTCGAGGTGGGTTTGGGTCTCTTTGTCGCTCCTAGGAGTCCTACAGAGCTCATTAATTTTGATGCATTTATAGCCAAGGGCATGAACAACGTCACTCGCTGCATTTGATGTTGTTCAGTGATATCATCTCAGGCCGGCATATCAGCGCCGCAGGTAAGGTACTCACGTGACCGCGAACGGCGATAGCATAGTAATCCTTCGGAACCGAGTTCAGCCCGACTGAAGGACTCGGAGTGATGGAAACATACCATGGCTTCCAGGATAAGGTCCGCGGTTAAAAATAGAATGTTTGTAGAAGATTTAGCTACATAGTGTGAGTGTGGATCCGGAGCTTGAGTGTTAGCTAGTCTCCCGTAGACAGTTCGTGTCTCTTTACTTGGAGGAAAAGACGACACTCACTTCACCTCCCAAAGCTTGATGTAGAGGCTTAGACGAAATCGACAGCTGGAAGCTGCGACGGTCATTCGCACGATACTACATGGCCGCATGATTTCCTGTAGGACTGCGAGTCATCTGTAGAAACGTGAGCCTGAGGGTGTGAACTGGTCTTAGAACGGTCCAGCATCGAACTAAATCAATTACTTGTCAATTACGCAAAATTACGATGTAGAGATTGAATTTCGTCTAACGACGAACCTATCAGCATTGGAAACAACCAGTACTAGGTAAGTTAAGGACTGGTTGGGATTGGCTCTATTGGCTCAGATCGTAGACTATGACCTTGCGATACCATGTTCTTGAACGGGAAAATACGCCTGACTGTTGCGGACCGCGGGTTGCAAGGCACATGACCCACGTGAATATTCAATTACAACAAGATATGTTGTCATGTCGATGAGGAGATATACTTCAATAGTTGGCGACCACACGTTAACGAAAGACTCAAAGAGTGACTCACTGGTCGGCTATTTTGGAGACACGGAGACATCACTGTTACAATCGGCTGATTACGGCGTGAGATGGATCAAACTTGAAACAAACTTGAACGCACGTACGCAGGGCATAGAGATATTAGCATCTTGTTCCTGTTTCTTGGCAAACAGCCTATTTTGAAATCGACAGCGTGAGCAACCTGAGGTTGCTCGACTTGGTTCCAGCCGCGGAAACCATGCCTGAGTCACAATCGCAGACGGCAGTGCACAAGTCTGTTGAGATCTATAAATATAAGTATGCGTCGGGTAAGGGCTGCATAGAAGGGACGAATGATGGTAACGAACAATACGCGGGGAGGATCATTCGAGCTTTCCCGGGTGTGCACTGTCAAAGCAGCATCGATAACTTTGCCTTCGGAACCGGAAAACCGACACGACAACAAGGGTAGAGTAGGCGATTATGCCCCGAAACAGGCAGAAACCGGAGTTATAAGCATAATTCGCATAGCGGTTCTCTTGGTAGCCATGAAGGGCCATGAATGGGATCCAAGGACAGTCTGAGTAATTTGATGGTTCGAGACAAAGTGCTCACGGATAGAACCGAAATCAACCGACTCAGACTCCCGCGTGTCAACGTCGTAGCTACTTACTCATGTTGAACCTTCGTGCCTCGAGCGTGTCTGACAAAGTGACAAAGTGAATTCCGCTGTAATTTAAAGGAGCGTGACTAAGGGTCTGATAGTAGAGGATTGGTAGAAGACATTCCAGTGACATTCTCGCACCTCCGGTTTGTATCACGTGAAACCTACGGGAACACCAAAATCCCGTTTAGGAATCCGAAGGTGCTAAAAGTAGGTGTTCCTCGGAAGACCTCGGCTGCCTGAACCTCCACGCGGTCGCTCATACGACCACCGCTCGTCAACACGTCACCTCCCATGAGTCTTCCGCTGCTATATGTGCCAATTAGCTGCCTCTAATCATGATCATCGTGAAGCATAGTGAGTACCGCAATTAACATCACTGGTATTTGGACATACACATTTGTATTGTTCCCACAGCCACCGCCAGTGGGACACAAGAACCTCCTGGGCGTAGTATGACACGACATCGTGACCTCATCATGATTGTCATTAACTACAGCATGTTGTGTTGCCGTATCTTACCACTGATAAACCTTCAATCCACACATTTCGGGGGGTATTATTAGCTAGGTTGATGCCATATTTTGGGGGTAGTACTTGGATCATACGATCACACTGCGGCAAAATACCAGTAAGCGCTCAATATGCCGTGTAGAGGTCAAGCTGTTAGGACCGCCTTGAGAACCACGGGCAGGCGCCGCCGCGGCACAGCCGGTTCATCGTGCATATTACTAATTACTGTAATTTGACTGTAATCGCGTACCCCTACCCACACCCACCGAAAAACCGTACCCTCGACAAGGGGGTTCGGGAATCAGATTCCCGGACCGGTACCCGGTTAGTTAGTCCCGGCCGAAGGCCCCCAAAAATGTTTTTGGACCTCTCCATATACAGGTCTCGGAATACGATTTTGAAGGCTATATTGACTACTCAGATGTTGTACATAGCTATAGGAAATGAACAAAGTCCTTTAGCAGTAAAAAAGCCCCTAATTTAATCAAAATACAATAGTGATCGGGCCATATCAACCAATTTGCAAGGCGGCAAAAAATTGACAATTTTGATTTCCACACAATTCATGGAGCCTGAAAAGAATGTAGGCAGCACAATACTGGTTATGCTTTGAGCTAGCATTAACATTGGATCCAGCTTGCTGTCCTCAAAGTGGATGGTTATGCTGTTTGTCCAGATTGCGGAACACAACTGAAATGTGGAAGTGCAGGGCTAAACAATCTTGAAAAACACCATCGGGGGAGTGATGCCTGCAAAAATGCTTGAGAAAAGCATGACAAGGATAGGAGGAAGAAGAATACAAACCTATTCAACTATTTTAAAGCACCAAAAGCACTTGCAGTTCCATTGACAATCAGCCATTCAGAACCAATTCAAAGCCATCAATTGGCTCCTGCACAGGCCATTGACACCAGCCCTGCTGTTCCAAATCGACAACCCAAGCCATCAGCACATTCTGAACATGTACCCACACCCACCAATTTGGACACACCACAGCACTGGGTTGTTGAAAGCCAGGTGCTTATCAATGGAAAGCTGAAATCCAAAGCACATGTGTTGGCAGATTTCACTAAATACAGAAAGCATGCTGGCTTGATGGATCGCTTACGCCGCGTACAGGACATTGGACGACACATTCAAAATAAAATTGTTAGTGAAAATGCTTCAGGGTCCCTTCCAGCTCCAAAATATGATTCTGAAGTTCTTCTTGTCTTGGATCCAATTGTGACCATCCTTTCCTCTGAAAACAAGCTTTGGCTATGTATCAGAGAGGTAAATGCCCTAAGGTTCAATGGCCAGTCAGTTTCATATCTCAACCTCGACATGCTATTCGAAGAGACAGTCATGGTATTATATCAAATAGTCGGATTACGACCTGCAACCATTCATGAGGACCTGGAACGTGTTCTCAACTGGCGTACTTACCATATGGCCAAGGAAAATTCTTTCACTGTGCCGGGACAAATAATCCAACCAATCAATCCCACCCCTTCGAACATTGAGACAGGCTGGTACCTATTCCAGAGTACTGTCCTTGTGGCATTAGCAGTGAGTATCTTCCAGCAGCTTACGGTTTCAAACCTCAAGAACATTCTCAAGCTCACACCATCAAAGGAATATCCATATCGTGAAGCATCTGGTTAGTCATGTTGCTTTTTTAGATTAACCTATGACCAATTTAAATAACCGAACAGGTGGGGCGTGTTTTCTATGCAGTGACAACCAGGAATTTGTTGATATCGGCACATCAGACTGCCCAAGGTGCTCACCTACCATTACTCTCAACCTTTTGCAAGGACAGCGTGTGCTAGAACACATTGGTGCTCATGTTCTTCACGATCCTAGCATTGATTGGTCAATGCCTCTTTGTGGGTTGTGTCTCCACCCATTGCCCCTTTGCCAATACTTCTTGAAGAAGGGAAAGGGCGCCTGCACCAGTCTAATAGTTCATCAAGCCACGTCAAAGGGTTGCCTCATGAAGGTAAAATATTCTTATGGTGTAGCATCCAAGTCAACCACCTCTTCTCTGTGCTCCAATGTGCCAACTCATTGCCCTCTGTGCCCCAAATCAGACCCTGCAATCTGGAGGTATTTTTTCAAGATACATTTCCAGCAAAAGCACCCAAACACACTGTTTGCGCAATACGAGAGCATCTGGATGCTCACAAACTTCAAGATTACGGAAATGAGGTGGATTTGGGCAAATTGAATGAAAGTAACAGTCAAACACACCAAGAAATCAAAACTTCCGCCTCTGACCATCTCGGAAGACCACCATGTGCAGATCCCTGCCACAAGATATTTCATTACTAGTATTATTCCTCTGTGGAATGACTCCTGAACCTGACATGTCAACAATGCCAGTGACGATGCACCAGCTTTGGAAGACAATGGTTCAGACCCCAGCTCTGAATCTGAATTGGATAGTGAAGACTCTAGTGAATCACATAGTGAAGAATCTAGCAAATCCGAGGGTTCTACAAATGATTGTGATGAGGGTGCAAATGTTCATGAGGGAGAGGCTGTACAGCTGTCACAGTCACTCAATGGAAATTCCTCCGCCGATGATGAGGTCGATGTGAGTTTGAAAGGGAGGAGTAATGCTGGCATCATGGAATTTGGTGTTGTTCACATGCGAAACTCCAAGGACATCGTGACAATTGTCAGAGAATCATCAGCTAAGGGCAGCGTGAGTGTTATCAAAACCTTGTGAAGAGCAATTACTTACGAAGGTGTGCAGGGACATCAGGATCCTGAAACCTTGCAGGGACCACCTGCTGAATGGACCAACACTGACAATCATATGCCCAGCTCAACAGGATCAGCTATCCGAGTAATCAAGGGAACTGTTGCCGCCAGCACTGAGAATGCTGCAATTGTTGAAGAAACCAGGTGATCCAAGCAAAAACAGGTCCTGAGAAAATGTGGAGAGGTGGTCAATTCTTTAAAGTTGCCATCAAATGCAATTATTAAGTGTAAGGAGCTAGGATGTGAAACTGAATGGGTAACTGACCTTTTTCTTGTTATATTTGTGGCTTATATCAGTAACCTTGTGTTATAGTATCACCTCAGTTGTGTTGAGCTGGAGATAAAACCATGTAAATGGCTTTGTGCAGCTTGTGAGGCATCTGGGCAAGCGAGAGGGAAGCAGCATCAATGATGATGTCATATTTCCTTATATAGATATGTGCCTGATTACATAGTAGGGTTAGTCCAGCCTAGATGGTCAAAATAAAAAATTCGACCCTAGGTCGTATTTTTTATTTCATGAACCCCCTTGACCCTCGACTAAGGGTAAGGGTTTCGACGGGTATGGGTATGGGTAGCAAAAAAATACCCAGGGGTTACCCATGCCAATTTCTACTTCCAAGGCATCTTATAGATATGTAAAAATGCTGCAAACAGGTGTTGTGACACATAATCTGATGTGTTGCTGTCAATATTGACATGTTTTGGAATCTCCTCATTGGCATCAAACCTTATTGTGTATTTAACTACACAGCCACTTAAATAGCTTATTTAGGAGAACTTGTATAGAAAATATTTGTATTATAGAAGATGTGGAAGGTATGAGGTCAATTTTCAGCTTTTTTCACCTGATTTGGATTTGTCACACCTATTCACATGATGTTGGCGGGATGTGGATGTCCCTCCCTTAGGCCTTGTAGGGTCTGACTAAGCAAGGAAGGAGCTGCCTAAGGTGCACCCAACCAGCAAGGGACCATGTGGAGCTGCCCACCATAATCTGAACATCATGTGGATCTGTTATACATAACATAGATCTGTAATTACAGCTGTACATGTATCACTATAACCTGTAACTACAGAACTTTTATATATGAAAAGGACAGTATTGCCTGGTGAGTGTAGATGGGGTGGATGTGGTCCCACCACATTTGATTGATGATATGCTGAGGGTTGTATATATATGTGTCAGTTTTGTTTGATGTTGATGAAGTTATCATTGTAGCTACTTCATCAGTAAAGTCAGGGTTAACTACACAGCAGTACATAGTGCTCCATTGCATCATAGTGTCATAGCATGGTTCTTTAATTCTGTAGAACTGTATAGCTCCCTACCTTGTCTACATATGTGCTTACCTAAGTATGCCACCCCACAAGTTTTTGATGGTACTATGGAAAATGCAAAGTTGTTTGTCAGTTCCATAATGCTATACATCTGGGGGCACACACCTGAATTCTGAATTGCTGAGTCTAGAATTATATTTGCCCTTTCATATATTCAGGGGGGAAAGCACAGTTATGGAGTAATGAGGTGATCAATCAGATTGTCAAGGGCACCAAGCCATTTATGAGCTTCAAAGATTTTGTGGAGAAGCTGGAAGCTCAATTCAGGGATCCTAATCCAAAAGTGGTGGCTAATGCAAAATTAAAAGACCATGCACCAAGGGTCAATGACAGTGGATGAATTTATTTTGAAGTTCAAAGCTGAAGCTTCACAAACTGACCTAGGGAATTCAGCATTGGTTGAATATTTGAAAGCTGGATTAAATCTGTCATTATTCAAGTCTATCTATGCCAGAGAAATTGGAGGAATGGCATGCTTGGGCTATGAGGCTTGATTGGCAATATTGGTTGGAGCAAGCCAAGTTGAAGCTCATGCATGGGAGTTCTAAAATTGGGAAGCCATCTGGAGGTAAACTCTGAAGTAGGGTGTCTGGGCACCTACTCCAGGTAGTCATATGATTGTGTAGTCAGTAGCTGATCAATTATACATAGAGAGTTGTGCTATCACTACAACAATCCTTGCCATAGCTATAGGCAGGAGACTCAGCATGATTCGATGCACTCACAGCTGCTTCATTCTATTTTCAGCATTCTGGCTTTTGATTCTTGCATGCTATGTCATAATGTGCCAAGCTCACATCTACTTCTGCTTCTCATTTTTAGCTCTTGAGTCCTCAGTCTCAGCACACAGTTATAGCCTCAGAACCTCAGCCTAGTACCTGTCCAGTACCTCAGTCACACAGAACCAGAACCAGAACCAGACCAGCAACAAATATAGTCACCAGCACACCAGTCTCACAGCCAGCTTAAGCTGTCTAGCACAAGCTACACACTAAAAACTCAGTCTCTATCACCATGCCTGGCCAAGGACAAGGCAAATGAAGCAACAAGAAGAAATGGCATGAGAACACAGACCCAAACACAAATAGCATGGCCATAAACACCATAATGAGCACAGACACTCTAACTGGGAGAACAGAAGCTAAAACTAAGGCAACAACAACTAAACTACCTGTAGAAAAGTGATCCTAGTACAAATAAGATCACCTCAGTCTCTGTACAAGTGACTGAGGTGGTAATGAAGGTATCTACTGTATATATATATGCATTGTGTATAACAAAGAGAATTAGAGATAAAGGGAACTAAGTAATGGACAGTACATGTGCATCAAAGGGAAAGACTAAATATAGTGTACACATCAAAACAATACTCATGGTGCATTCTCAACACTCCTCCTCACCATGAAGACTCCTCCTTGCATGGAATTGTATTAATGAAGGCCAAGGTAGTTGTGAAGATGTACAAATTGTTTAGCATCCAATGTTTTGGTGAACATGTTGGCAACATTATCATGGGTATTCACATAGGTAATATTTAAGTCACCAGACTGTATGCATTCATGGAGGAAATGATATTTGATGTCGATGTGCTTGACACAGGAGTGGAGTAGAGGATCCTCTGATAGGGTTTTAGTGGCATTGTTATCGCAAGAGATAATTGTAGGTGAATTTTGTTGGTAACCAATAGCATTAAGTAAAGTGCGCAGCCAAATGCACTCCTTTGCGGCTTCAAATGCTGTGATGTATTCCACCTCACAAGTGGATGCTGCAACAACTTTCTGCTTATGAGCTGCCCAAGAGACTGCACCAGATCCAAGGGAGCAGATGAAACCACCGACACTTTGATGTGTATCGAGACAGTTGGCCCAATCTGAGTCAGTAAATGTGTGTAAGGTGATGGGAAGGTGGCCACCCAGGTGAAGTTTGAGATCTCTGGTGCCTTTAAGATAGTGTACCAGTCTGATAGCAGCATCCCAGTGTTTGGATGAATATGAATTAAGGTATTGTGAGAGCTGTTGGACCACATAAGAAATATCTGGATGGGTAGAAATTGCCAAGTAAAGTAAACACCTCATGAGGGAGCAGTAAGGGAGTTTGAGAAGTGCATCGTTGGCAGTTGATGAGACCATCAATCAGAGTGATGTAGTTTTGAACTGGGCTCACGTGGAGAGCAGATACTGGAT
This sequence comes from Tricholoma matsutake, assembly GCA_026075535.2. Taxonomy (NCBI): domain Eukaryota; kingdom Fungi; phylum Basidiomycota; class Agaricomycetes; order Agaricales; family Tricholomataceae; genus Tricholoma; species Tricholoma matsutake. The sequence goes on from AP026538.1 coordinate 17,577,569, forward strand.
AAGCATCTTTTTGTCCAAATTGTTCAACAATCTTATCTCGATAAGGGCCATCTGAGAAAGTGCAATGGTGGGCATGTTGCAGTCCCAAGTAACAGCAATACCCATAATAATAATTCAGATATGGTCCACACCTCATGCATTTGGGACATTGACAATGTTGCTTCACTTACCTTATGCTCAATTCCCACTCATCTGATGATCTTGAATAAAGCCTGTCCAAGCCATTCCCAATTGTGCATGTTGTTGAGCTATGTGAAACTGATTAGAGCGCTCTTGAGTTCCCATTTTCCAGGTGTTAGCTCTTCAATCCAGTGTGCTGTGACTGCAAAATAGCCATCTGCATTTCCTGCCTGCCATGCATCACATGTTAAACTGACTTTGCCTTGAATGGTTGGACCCTGGGAAATGATGAGAAAAGAATCAAAAATCAACAGAAAACATACATTGAGTTGGGCTTTCAATGTTGTAAGGTGATTCTTGAACATGCACATGATTTCCACCTGAGTTGCCTTCCAACCTGGAATCTTGACACCATTTGGGGTGTGGAAGCAACATCAATCAACTCCTTGAACTTAGGATGTTTAAGGGCTTGGATTGGCTGTGAAGAACAGCAATGAAACAGGAGATTTAGTTGCAAGAATGGATTCCTTACCTGATCTGTAGCCACAAGCCACTCCACCGCTACTCGATGGAAGAGCTTATCTGAGTAGGGGATGACCCACTCAGAGAGCTTCTTCTCTCTATGATTGTGATCCAAAGTACGTGTTGCCTCTTCCACAGCTGCCTTCTGCTTCTTGATGTCTCCAGGAAGCTTTGATGAAAAGTTGGCACCCTTTGCCCAGTTGCAATACTTCCCCTGTATGGGGGGAAGGTTCAGAAATTGAAAACAAAAACACAAACATTATGCACTGCATGGCATGCCTTGAGATGATGTCGCAAAGTTGTGACTTCATCAACAAGACTCTTATTGCCCCTGGACATCATGTCAGTATACAGGACAAAATGTCGATGCAAGAACTCACAGGCATATTTTGCACATACAATACTTTTTTGACTTCCCACCAAGGGGGTGTTGGACTTTGAATCTACCATATCAGGATGGTTAGTTAGTTCACACCCAGAGCCTCTTAGAATTTTTTTGGAAGTCACATGATACATGTGCCCAAGAGGCATAGAGGGGAGGTAGAGCTATAGTAACCTTCTGGATATGAATAACAAGCCCATCTTTTTTGAAAGACAAGTTCCAACTGAGGACAGGCAGGGATAACAGCAGCAAATAGTAGTAATGATTGATCAGAAACCCATGCTTCTCCCCTCACTTTAGTAACAGTCAAACAGAGCAGGGGGTGGGTCTGTGGAAGAACTTGACTGAGTGCTGTCATGCCACCTATAAACTACACTAATAAGTACCTCATCTGAGTGTGCATCAGAGTAGGGGAAGGTAATCAATGGTTACTAGGGACTGCTAACTAGTGTTGTACATGCACTACAGTTGAGTACTAACAAGCATTAGATCATGCATCAGATCCACAGTATTGGTTGGTCATGGTTAAACCAGGATGGCATTAACAGGTCATAATCACTCCAAGTGCTACCGGTGGTGTGCTTCAAAATCTCCAAGCCTATCTGGAAAAGCACTTCCATAACAACATGGTGAGATGGTCTTGATGTTGGCAATAGTTACAACAATAGTAGTGAGTTACTAAAGACCTTAGACAAATGCTGGAAGTGGGCTATTAAATTGGTGATATTAGTCAGCTTAGTCATACCTCCATATATGGAATTATGTTCCCACCCTAGTTAGTTAGTTCCCTCCATGTAGTCCTTAAAAAAAAATTCGACCTGATATGCTTAATTTTTTTTCTGACACCCCCTTGCTTTCCACCGACTTCTTTGACAACAGCAGTATGAAAAAAATTATCCATGTCTTGCCACTTATCTTCATGTGTAGATGAATTGTCATTGACTGGCTGGACATCCACATCCATGAGTAACCCATTTGCATCGATGGCCTGTGGATTTCCAAGGGTTGCACTTTTCTTCTTACCTGAAAGAACATCAGAAAAGTAGTCGGTTAAGTTGATGAACATCATGATTGAGAAAAACCATACCCTTGTCACGTATATCCCCCTCAGCATCTGTTATGTCAATGTCATCAACTGTAACTGATGTTGCATGCATTCTCTTTACCTTTGATGTTGTTGCTGTGGCATACCTCTTTTTGGCTGTAAAGAATGCACCAAAGTGAGAAAGTATGCTTAGGACACAAAGACGGCATACATGGCACTGGCTGATCAACAATTTCATCTTCAGCATCACTGTTGTCATCAGCAATGGAAGAGATGTTATGCTTGTTTTGTGGAGTTGGCACTGCACTAGCTGAGGAGGGCACATTTGGGTTGGCACCCACCATTGAAGAAGGAGGGTCATTCTTGTCAGCTTGTCAGGAGTGAAAATCCTGGACAGCTGTGCACTGGAAGGAAAGTTGAGGTGTCTCACTGTTGGCAGTGTCCTTGAGCTTTACTGTGAGGTTGAGCATTTGTGCTGGGTGAGGTACATCCACTTATCTAATAATCCATCAATATATATAGCAAATGATCATTTAGGTATGCACTGGAGATGTTGCAGCTCTGCTACAAGACATTGCAGTTTGAGCTCAATGAGATCCAGGGGAAAATTGGTCCAGTTGATTTTTGAAAGGTAAGATACCACAAGACCCATTCCAAGTTTGCCCTGGCAGACATGGTGAAGGTGGCCACCAGAATCATGGCAATCCTCCCCAAACAATGCATTGAATTGGCAGTTGAAAGTCTTATGTGGAGTATCACCTTCCTTAGTGTTCATAACAGACCAGATTTTATTGTCTTTGGATCCCTTTGGTATGGCATCTGACAATGAGCTTGAGAGAGCACTGATGTCCTTGACAAGTTGTTTGATGATTTCTGGAGTGCACATTTCGAGTACAGAAGAGGCGATTGAACAGTGTATGGTGTGAGTTGAGGCAAAAATGGGAAATGAGTGTTGGGCACATGGTCATCATAAATATTTGAAAGACAGGCCACAAAGGGTTACATTGTACATGTACTTGAGCAAAAAGGAAGACTCAGGGAGGGACAGATAGGTGAATGAGGAGCCTGGCAGTGGGTGGACAAAAAGTGACAGGGAACAAAGACGGGTGTGTCCATGCAAAGTTGATAAATTAAAGTTTGATGATGTGGTGATTACACAAGCCATAAATTTCTGCAATGACTCAGACAAACATTACTCCATTGCTCACAAAAGCTGTGGCCTGACAGTCTGGCTTTGGCTTTTCAGGATGCCAGGCCAGGCCATGCACATCACTAATTGATGGTGTTGGGCACATGGGTACTGTTAGGAAACTGCCCCATTACCTAATAAAATTTCATTTTCATTTTATTATGTTGAATTATGCTACATGACACCAAATGACACCAAATGACACCAAATGATGCTACACTTTGATAGCATGAGAATTTTATTTTGCACGCATCACTATGTATGTGCCTGTATGCACACATTGGTAACAACAACATACAATATATGTAACATAGTATATAAACCCTAAATATACACCTAGGGGACCCCAGTTGTGTTCTCTTAGGTATTCCACCTATGCTTGTGGTGTGAAAAGCCTATCACAACAAATTCATCTATAAATAACCCCTCACATCAAAACTGTCAATTCCCCCATCCCATGCACAGATCCCACCCCCTTCTTGTAGAGAGAACCTGCATGGTCTTAGCTAGCAGATAGTGGGTGTTGCCCTAACAGAAGAACACAACTTCCCATATCAGTGTGCCTTCTCTTACTTGTGCATACGTCATTGTTTCACCATGCCACATCTGATTACTCATCCTTTTGGCATGAGCCAGAAGTACTTGTACATATGTAAACTACCTTTTCTTTTGTAAGCCAATGCCAGGCCTCGCCTTACATTGTGACCGCCAGTGATTGAGAGGCAGCGCTCATCATTAGGACAGCTGCAACCAGACAACTGATTGGATCTGGTTTAGTTATGATTTACATTACTCTATTCAGACAACTATTTTAGTTACAAGCCGAATTCAGTGATATCTCCGAGATCAGGCACTGTTGGAAGGGGTATTGATCCAAAGTGCCAAATTAGGCGCCCAATGAACAATGAACAATTGACAAACAATTGACAAACCATCACGTGACCTGTAAACATTTGGAGAGGTCTCGAAGAACAAGTCTTGAATTTGTCAAAGAAGTGATTCATCACAGATTTCACAATTATGTCTGAACTCTCAACTTCTAATCCCAGTCCTAATCCTGTTCCCACACCAGCACTAGAGGCAAAAATTGATGTGCTTACAGTGCAAATGTTGTAATTAGTGTCAGTGTTGACAGCATCGCAGCCCAGACAAGCAGAAGTACAGCCAGAGATGACAGGAGATAGAGATGATGAGATTGAGGAGATGATGGAGTGGATTTCACAGGAGGATGAGACAGCAGAGAAGTCTGGAAATAGAAAAGCATGCTTACCTAAGTATGCACCCCTGCAAATCTTTAACGGTACCATGGAGAATACAAAATCTTTCATCAGCTCTATAGTATGTACATCCATGCCAGAGTTTTGTACAGCTGAGTCTAGGATTATGTTTGCTCTCTTGTACATCCAGGGGGGGGAAGCACAGTTCTGGAGAAATGAGGCTATTAATCAAATTGCCATGGGAAATAAACCATTTGCAACTTTCAAGGAGTTTTTGGAGAGATTGGAGGCACGGTCTGGGGACCCTAATCCAAAGGCAACAGCCAATGCCAGATTAAAAACCATGCGCCAAGGTTCCCTAATGGCAGATGAATTTATTTTGCAGTTCAAAGCAGAAGCTTTGCAGATGGATATGGGAGAAGCCGCATTGGTAGAATTTTTGAAAGCAGGATTAAATCCCTCTCCTCTTTATTCAAGTCTATCTACCAACTACCTTCTATGCCAGAGAAGTTGGACAAGTGGTATAATTGGGCAATGCACCTTGACTAGCAATATCAGCAGGAACAGGTGGAGTCAAAGTTGATGTACAGAAGTAGCAAATTTGGAAAGCCATCAGAAGGGAAGTCCGAGAAAGGAAAAGCACCTCAGGTGCAGACTCCGAGGGCACAGCCACTGGCCATGGCAGTGACACCTATAGTTGCAGAGTCTGCAGCACCAGCAGATGCAATGGAGATTGATCAAGCAGGGAGATGACCCCCACTTAGATGTTTTAACTGTGGGCAGTTAGGACACATCTCTAGGAATTGCAAGCAGAAGAGAAAGATCAGGGGAGCTATATTTGAGGAAGTGAAGCAGGAGGAAGGCAAGCAGGAGAATTTTGTGGAAGAGTCCCAGTGAAGGTTTCCCCATTGGTGCCCCAGAATCGTCACAATTTATTAGTATCCGAGGAAACCCAGAGCAAACCCGAAAAGGAAATTGATGAGTACAACTGTTGCAAATCACATGACCAAGAAAATCGCCACATGCCATTTCCGAAAACCCCTAAATTCTTTATTCGCTCTGTGTGGATAGAACCAGAAATCACCTTGACTATGGGATTGAAGACAGTGGACACACATGCAGCAATTAATGTGGAAGCATTGCTCGATAGCGGTGCTACACGATTATTTATTAATTGATCCTTAATTACCAGAAATGGTATTAGCATGCACAAGCTGTCGCAACCAATAATGGTGTACAATATTGACAGAACAGTCAATTGTGGAGGAACTATCAAGGAGGAGGTGATTATGGTACTAAAGTATCAGGAGCATCAGGAGTGAGCTGTATTTGAAGTGTGTGATCTTGGGAAAACCAATCTAATAATAGGATGTCCATGGTTACAGAAGCATAATCCTGAAATTGATTGGAAAACCAGGAAAGTACAAATGACCCATTGTCCTAAGGAATGTAATGTGTATGGGAGGAAGATGAAGAAAGAGAAAAAGAAAAAGAGAGAGGAGGAACATCTGAGGAAGTATGCAGTTACGATGGAGGAAGTGGAGGATGAGGAAATGCCAAATGGGGAAGTTCCAATCATGATTGAGAAAGAAGAGCAGAGGCAAACCTTTAGAGCAATTCGTGGAGGACAGTCGTGGGACAAGAATATTGTGAATGTGGAGAAGCCAGTGGAGGAGTTGGTGCCAAAAGTGTATCATGAATATCTGTCAGTGTTCCAGAAGAAGGAGTCCAAGTGTTCCAGTGTGGAAGCCATGGGATCATGCAATCGAGATGAAGCCAGGGTTTGTGCCAAAGAAGTCAAAGGTATATTCATTATCCCCGATGGAACAAGAGGAAGTGGATGCGTTCCTAAATGAACAATTGTGCAAAGGTTATATATGACCTTTGAAATTGCTGCAGACATCACCAATATTCTTTGTACCAAAGAAAGATAGGAGAAAGAGGATGTGTACTGATTATAGGTACCTGAATGAGTGGACAGTAAAGAATGCATACCCCTTGCTGTTAATTTCAGAAATAATTGACAAGGTGGGAAAAGCCAAAGTCTTTACAAAATTGGATTTATGATGGGGATACAACAATGTATGAATAAAGAAAGGAGATGAGTGGAAGGCTGCATTTGCCATGCGTCGAGGATCATTCGAGCCACTTGTCATTTTTTTGGAATGACTAATAGTCCCCCAACCTTCCAAAATATGATGAACGACATCTTCAAGGATGTAATTGACAAGGGCATGGTAATAATATTTATTGATGACATTCTGATATTCATGGAGGATGAAGAAAATTATGAGGCAATAGTGCAGGAGGTGTTGCAGAGGTTGGCAGAGAACGATCTATTTTTGAAACCAGAGAAGTGTGTGATTGGGGCAAGTGAGATTGAGTTCCTAGGATTATTGATTGGCCCTGAAGGGATTAAAATGGATCTGATCAAGGTACAGGCAATCACGGATTGGCCTGCGCCTACCCATGTCAAGGAAGTGCAAGCTTTCTTGGGACTCACAAATTATTATTGTCACTTTGTGCATAATTTTTCCAAAATTGCCACACCCTTACATAACCTTATGCGAAAGGGAGTAGTGTGGAGGTGGGGAGAGCAGCAGCAGACAACATTTGAGGAGTTGAAGAGGAAGTTTGTGGAGTGACCAATATTAGCCCCAGTAGATTTCACGTGCCCCTTATGAGTAGAATCAGATGCATCCAACTTTGCTACTGGAGCGGTATTATCAATGTTGTATGAAGATGACAAATGGCATCCTTGTGCATATTTGTCCCAAGGGTTGAATGATGTGGAGAGAAACTATGATGTGCATGACAAAGAGATGTTGAGGAGAATGCGAGCATTGGAGGCATGGAGACATTATTTGGAGGGATGGATGCATCAGATTGAGATCTGGACGGATCATCCAAATCTGCAATACTTCATGTCAGCTAAAAAGCTTAACCGCAGGCAAGCACGTTGGGTGCTATTCCTATAGCATTTCAATTTTCACTTGGTCCACAAAGCGGGAAGCTTAATGAGGAAGGCAGATGCATTATCCAGATGTATTGATCACAAAAGGGGGGTGGAGGAGGACAATAAAAATGTTACCTTCCTCAAACCTGAATACTTTTGCATTTGCGCTATGTGTCAAGGGCATCTATTAATAGATGGCTCCAAAGCGGAAATGTTGTCTAAAATTAGACAATGTTCAGATATGGATGATGAGGTAGTGGAAGCTGTGAAAGCTATGAAGGAAGAGAAGAAGGGTAATATTAGAGGAGATGAATGGGTTGAGGAACAAGGGTTAGTGTTGTTTCGAGGAAAGGTGTATGTGCCAAAGGATCAGGATTTGTGAAGGGAGATCATCCAGTTACATCATAATATGCTGATGGCTGGACACCCAGGAAGATGGAAGACATTGGAATTAGTGATGCAAAATTATTGGTGGCCCAGAATTTCTAAATATGTGTTGGGGTATGGGGATGGATGTGATACATGCATGAGGGGAAGAAATTTCCAGAGAAGCCTGCAGGAAAATTAATGCCGAACCCGATACCTAAAGCGCCATGGCGAGATATATCTGTGGATTTTATCACTGGATTACCCAAAGCTCAAGGGTATGATGCAATATTTGTAGTATGCAACCACTTCACAAAGGAGGTCCATATTATTCCTACTACTACAGAAACCTCATCATTGGGCTTGGTGTGCCTCTATCTAAATCAGGTATGGTGATTACATGGGTTACCCAATACCGTTATCTCCGATCACGGACCCCAGTTCACTTCTGCATTTATGTGAGAACTGAACAACATATTGGGAATTTATCTATGGCATATCACCCACAGACTGATGGGCAGACAGAGAGAATGAATCAGGAGTTGGAGCAGTACCTATGCATGTTTGTCAACTACCGACAGACCAACTGGCCTGAATGGCTGGCAATTGCCAAATTTTCCCACAATAATAAATTCCATTTGGCTATGCGTATGTCACCCTTTTTCGCAAATTATGGGTATCATCCTCACATGGGAGTAGAACCCAGAAGGGAAGTCAAAGTACAGTCGGTAGAAGATTTTGTATCCAAGATGCAAAAGGTACAAGAGGAAGTGGAGGTGGCATTGAAGAAAGCACATGTGATGATATGATGTGACATGCAGATCATACTCGAGTGCGCGCTCCAGAGTACAAAGTTGGTGACTTGGTATGGCTAAGTACCAAGGACCTAAATATTCCACGACCTTCGAGGAAACTTACGGAGAAACAAGTTGGCCCATACACGATCTCTAAAGTGATCTCACATAATGCAGTAGTGCTAAAATTACCCCGATCATTCAAGATCGATCCTGATATTAACATATCCCACTTAAGCCCCTACCACCTGCCCACTGTTCCTGGCCAACAAACCACCCCACAACCTCTGATAATAGTAGAAGGTGCTCTGGAATATGTAGTCGAAGAAATTCTAGACTCATGTCTTCGATGAAACAAATTGGAGTTCTTAATAAAGTGGAAAAACTATACCGACAAAAATAATTCATGGGAACCCAAAGAAAATTGTAAGCGAGCGCGTAATGCGATTGCCCAATTCTTTAAACATAATCCGAATGCTCCACGTCACATTGTGAGAATGGTGTATGAGGGGATGAAATTCTGGCCTTACCAAAATTTCACGGAGAGGACAGACGCAATATTTTCTCGCCTGGAAGTCGAGGCATAAAAGGGGGGTAATGTTAGGAAACCACCCCATTACCTAATAAAATTCATTTTCATTTTATTATGTCAAATTATGCTACATGACACCGAATGACACTGAATGATGCCGAATGACCCTACACTTTGATAGCATGAGAATTTTATTTTGCATGCATCACTATGTACATGCCTGTATGCACACATCAGTAACAACAACATACAATATATGTAACATAGTATATAAACCCTAAATATACACCTAGGGGACCCCAGTTGTGTTCTCTTAGGTATTCCACCCATGCTTGTGGTGTGAAAAGCCTATCTCAACAAACTCATCTATAAATAACCCCTTGCATCAAAACCGTCAATTCCCCCATCACACGTGCAGATCCCGCCCCCTTCTTGTAGAGAGAACCCGCATGGTCTTAGCTAGCAGATAGTGGGTGTCACCCTAACAGATACAGATTGGGATCAATTAGCTGAGCAACATTGATAATGAGAGCCGAAACAATGCTGGGCATGATCTAAAGATCTGTGTAGTCTATTGATAGCACCCTCCTATCTATGTATTACATCACTATCTATTCCTGCTACTTTAGTAGTGGGTTTTGTACCATGTAGAAAAAAGTGATTGACGTGGGTTTTACATACATGTGATTGGCATGTGAATTGTTGAACACTGATTGGCTGGTAAATTCAGAAAGGTGATCAGCTGTTGCTTTTGAATTGCTGACCATTTCGGCCCGAGGGTCATTGGCTCTTGATGTTTTTTATAGATGGTCAGCTGTTTCCTTCCCCTTTATAAGCATACCTTGTCTCACTTCATTTTTTTCCTCTTTGTCTTTGCTATTAAGCATGATGAGCACTAGTATCTTTGGTCAACAAATTCCTGCAGCTTTTGACAAGCTTTCTGCTGTTTCTTGCATCTCTCGGGCCTTGGCAACCTCCTTTAATTGTCATGGCAATTACATTGCTCTTCCTGTGAATGGAGACATGGGTCAGGGCTCATTTACTTGTGTTGTGGATTTCAGAATTGTGGATGAATTGTCTGCTGGTGTTGTTCTTGGAAAGGATTGACTTGTGTATTACTGCAAATATCTGATATTTGATGGACAATTGAGAGAGAACATAATGATGGAGGTGGGTGGCCTCATGTAATCTCAGGTGCATTTTCTAACTTTCATCTTGAAAATTTACTTATCTTTATTGTAGATAACAAACCTTCACCTTTTGAAACCATTGATCACTATGTTCACCATGATATAACAAATCCAGATTTACAATTGTCCACAGCTTCTTCTAGTTCTTCTTGTAAGGTGCCTTTAGTTCAACAATTACTGCTAAATTCATCCTCCTCACTTTATATCTTCCCCTCACCTGAATTCCAACATTTACTTCAAGACCATGGCATTCCAATTCATGAAACTGACTTGGGTGTTTCTCAAATGGGCTTGGTACATCATCTTGTGAATGGACTATGTATTCACAATACAAATATGGGATGTCATTCTGTTGTAAATTCAAGTGATGCTGAAAATCTTGTTCTAGCTATCTCTGATGAGGTACTTGCTGCGGCTTTGGATATTCTTTGAATGATATGTAAAAGTCTTGGGTAGCACAGTTCAAGCAGTGGTGAGGAATAATCTCAATTGTTACAATGCATGCAAAGTTTGTTGGAATCGCACCGTGAGTCCATAATGCTTTTGATGCATTTGATGCATGTGCTATTTTAGCATTCCCTTTGATCCACATGGTCGGCTCATGTTTAAGTTTCCCCTTGTCTCTTTTCCTTTGACACACATCCTTTTGTTATGCATTACACATATATATATCTTCAGTAGTTTACTTTATCACCTCAGTCACTTATCCAGAGACTGAGGTGAGCTATATTTACTATACATATTTATTGACGCGTACTTACTCTACTACAACAGTTGTTTATACTAGGTATAGTACGGATTAATAGAGTCACTTATCCAGAGACTGAGTTGTTTATACTAGGATTCACTTTCTTCAGGTTATGGGCCATTCTCATCATCTTTGAACAACGGGAGAAAGTATCCTAGCCACTTGATGTTCTGCTTCATCATACCTTCTGATCCATTTCCCCGATCATTTTTGATCTCGGATCAATTCCTTTGTCTTTCACAGACCCGGCTGCTCTACCATTGCATCTCTCTCATCTCCCTTTGCACACTGACCTCGGTTTTCTATCATGGGTACCGATGCTGTTGATCCCCTGTCCATTTCCCCTATCAAACTTTCTGTGCAATATACCGGGGAGAAGCTCGACAAACTTAAATCAAATTACAAAGAATGGTGCAAGGAGATTATTATTGCTTTATCATTAAATGGCCTTTATGAATATGTTATGGGCAGAATACCTGAGCCCACTTCTACCGAACTCCGAGCGCTTGCCAACTGGAAGGCCAATTCCTGCCTCATGTATGCGTTTATTGTGTCCAGTGTCTCTCTGTCTGAGTGTAAATTCCTGGACATTAAAGTAGGCCCTGATATGAACTGGAAAATTCTTCAGGACCGTCACCAGAAGGAAGGCCCTGTTCAGCAGGTCCAGCTCTTTTAACAAGCACTTTCCATCCAGTGTACAAAGGACACACCACTCCCCAAGATGGCAGAAAAGATTTGCATGTTAATTGAACATGCTTTTGCCATGGGTGATATACAGGCCGATCTTCTTTGTTGCATCGCTCTCCTTAATTCCCTTAGTGATAATTTTCCACATGCTCACTCCATTATTTCACGAGACATTGCCGCTTCTTCCCTCTCAGCTCCATATGGCTTGAAAGATATCAAATTATTTCTGGAGAACAAACAATCATTACTTGAGAATGATCAGCGTGGTGATTCCAAAAACCATGCCGCTTTTACCGCACAGTCCAAATCTTCCAAGCTCCCTAATGCACCAATCTGCACCAATGCTAACTGTGGGAAACCTGGCCACACGAAACAATATTTCATTAAACCTGGTGGTGGTATGGCTGGGAAATCACTTGAGGAGTCGATCGCTGCTCGCAGGGCCACCCATGAGAAGAAATCCTTACCAGCTGGCACTATGAAGGTTCCTATTACCATGAAGAACATTAATGGTCGTGCCTTCACTGTCATGGTCGACCCCGATATTCCTACCCCACCTGCACTGGAATTTGCCAGGCTTGCTTATGACCTGCTGCCTTTAGACCCTTCGGATGCGCTGGAATATGAAGGATGGGTTGCTGTGGAGGAGCTCACCACTACAGTGGACTGGAAACACCATACATCACCCATCCCTGACAATGTGCTCACCGTGGAACCCCTTTCACAGACTTGTCACTCACGCATTACCTTAGACGCTCTCCCCTTTATTATTGACTCTGGGGCTACAGTACATATATCCCCTGACAAGTCTGACTTCCTCACCTTACAACCCATTTCACCTCACTCTGTCAGAGGTGTCAGTGGTTCATCTATTGATGCTGTCAGTGTTGGTGATATACAGCTAAGAATAGCCCAGGGCACATCAATTATTTTACGTAATGCCCTCTACATCCCAAAATTGGCAGTTCGGCTGATCTCAGTGGGCATGCTGGCCGATGACTCTAACGCTGTTGTACATTTTGACAGTAACACATGCTGGTTCACTGATAAATCCTCTGGGGCCTTCATAGCTTGTGGATTGCGCATATCTAGAAAGCTTTACATGCTCAACATTGCATCGGCCCAGGCTGATCATGCACTAACAGTTCACAAGACCCCTACTCTCGAGACATGGAATCATCATCTGGGTCACGCAAATTACCAGGCACTCTGGGATATGGCCAAGAAGGGCGCTTTCACTGGTGCGCCACTCGCTTCATTGCAAAAATTACCTAAATGTGATTCCTGTGTCCTTGGCAAGCAGACCAAGTCCCCAGTCCCCAAGAAACGTCAGGAGGGACCAGGCCATAAGGTGACAAGGAAGCTGGAAAAGGTGTGGGTGGATCTATCTGGACCACATTCAGTAACGTCACGTGCAGGGAACTGTTATATCATGGATATAGTAGACCACTACACCTCATTCCCATGGTCTATACCATTGCAAAATAAAGATGATGCTTTCACGGAACTTAAAGCTTGGGAACTTGCCCGGGAGAACGAAACCAGCCTCAAAGTCGGGACCTATATCACTGATAACGGTGAACTTAAATCGCATGAAATGAAGGAGTGGTTGAAGACTTGTGGTATTGATCAGCGTTTCACGGCACCTCACACCTCGGCTCACATAGGCCGTGTTGAGTGAATGCATAGGACGCTTATGGCTAAAGCGCGCACTATGCGAATATATGCTGGTCTGCCAGCTTATTTGTGGGATGAGTTCTACCTCACAGCTGCCCACTTGCATGCCAAGACTACGACCCGTTCACTAGCAAGCCTAATGCCTTGGGAATTATGGTATGAAAGAAAACCTGATTATTCTTATCTTCGTGAGATAGGTTGCAGGGTGTTTGTGCTTATCCCAGGAAAGGATAATCCCAAGATACTTGAACGATCCATCGAATGTGTCTTGATAGGCTACAAGCCAAAATCAAAAGCATATCGCTGTTATAACTGTGCAATGCGTAAGGTTCATATTTCATATCATGTCTGCTTTCTTGATAGCCATGAAGGCTATTCACCACCTTCAATCGATGAATTAGGGGAGGATGATAATATTGGGTCCAGTGGTAGTCTACCCACATTCCTTGGTCCTATTTTACAGCAAGACGATGATGTTGAGTCTTCTCATGAATTCACTCTCCCTGATGCACCCTCTAATAGTCTCATGACACCGCCACCGCCACCCATCGCCCAGCCTATTCGTCGATCTACCTGTGTTCTAATACCCACAGACAAAAACCCCAATGGTGGCCCTGCTATTGCTAGAACAGTGGCTGCAGTGCAAGAATCCTTGGAGAGCGCTGTGCATGTAAAGGAGGCACAGTGGGAGCGTCAGGCTGCTATTGTGGCTGCACGATCGGATCACATTATGGATCAATCCTCCAATCATGATTGTGATGTCATGGAAGAACTCCAACAATCATTTCATAATCTTGATTTGGGCAATCAAGTGCATCAATTTCAGGCCCTGATCTCGGAAATGGGAGATTTTGATCCAGAGTCACTTCAATTTGAGGATGAGCCAAAAACATGGGATGAAGCCAGAAGATCTGTTGATGCAACGTGATGGGAGCATGGATATCTGGAGGAATTGAACTCATTGAAAGAAATGGGGGTATACAAACTAATACCTAGGTCAGAGGTTCCACTAGGGAAACGTATTAGGCATGGGAGACCAATTTTCCACATTAAGCACAATGAGGCGGGTACCCCTATTAGCTGGAAGGTATGCCTAGTCTTCAGAGGAAATGAACAAATTTATGGCAGGGACTACACCAAAACTACCTCACCGACTGCACACATGGAATCATGGCAGATTCTCTTACACATAGCCACCTCACTTGGCTGGGATGCACAACAGGTTGACATAAAGATGGCCTTTCTTTATGTCTTACTTCTGGACGATGAAATTCAATATATGCAGCAGCCTGCTGGTTTTGAGGAGCAGGGCAAGGAGGACTGGGTTTGGCAACTACAGCGCGGCTTATATGGTATGAAACAGAGTGGGTGCATTTGGAATCAGACCCTCAATGCGCAGATGCTAAATTGGGGATTCACCCGCCTCTCATGTGAGTCCTGGATCTATTACCATAAAACTGACACTGGTACAATTATTGCTGCTGTCCATGTCAACAACTATTTAACCATCGCCGACTCCAAGGACAAAAACGAGCGCTTCAAGAACCAGATGCGTGAAGTATGGACTATCTCCGAATTGGGGATGGCACGTTTTATCATGGGTATTGCTGTCTCATGGGACCGAGACATGCGTACTGTTGCACTTTCACAGACCGCTCTTATTGACAAAATAGTGGAACAGTTTGGTCAGAAAGAAGCACACCCCGTTTCTGCCCCATTGGACCCTGGTTTGAAACTACAGCGCTCCAATCTGCAATGTATGTCCCAGGATGCCAGGAATGCCCTGGCCAAGCTTCCCTACCACTCTCTTGTCGGATGCTTATTGTACTTGGCAATATCTACACATCCTGACATTTCTTATGCAGTACAACAGCTCTCTCAATACCTTGATTTGTACTCCTTAGAACACTGGAGTGCTTCTATATGGCTAGTACATTATCTAAAGGGAACTAGGGACTTGAAGCTTTATCTGGGCGGACAGAACCCCATTCTCCTGCATGCCTATAGTGACTCTGACTGGGGTAATTGCCATGACACTCATTGCAGCATTGGGGGATACATGTGCTCTCTTGGCTCAGGCGCAGTGTCTTGGGCAGCATGTAAACAAAAGGTAGTGGCAGCTTCCACCTGTGAAGCAGAATACATAGCGGCATTTGAGACCGCAAAGGAATGTGTGTGGTTGCGTATGCTACTATGCGCTATTAATTTCCATCAAAACTCACCTACTACCATCCTCTGCAACAACAACGCTACAAAGACATTATCCGAGGACCCATTACTTCATTCATGCGTTAAGCACATCGACATCAAATATCATTTCCTATGCAAGCATGTACAGTCGGGCAACCTAGCTATCACTTACATCCACACCCATGACAATGTAGCCAACATGTTTACTAAAGCCCTGGAACCTAAACATTTCGCTGTCCTTTGTGCATCTCTTGGCCTTCGTTAGTGGGATTCCATGCGAGGAGGAGTGTATTCACAGTGAGGAGGAGTGTTGGAATCGCACCGTGAGTCCATAATGCTTTTGATGCATTTGATGCATATGCTATTTTAGCATTCCCTTTGATCCACGTGGTTGGCTTGTATTTAAGTTTCCCCCTGTCTCTTTTCCTTTGACACACATCCTTTTGTTATGCATTACACATATATATATCTTCAGTAGTTTACTTTATCACCTCAGTCACTTATCCAGAGACTGAGGTGAGCTATATTTACTATACATATTTATTGACGCATACTTACTCTACTACAACAGTTGTTTATACTAGGTATAGTACGGATTAATAGAGTCACTTATCCAGAGACTGAGTTGTTTATACTAGGATTCACTTTCTACAAAGTTGACATGACTCATTGCTAACAAGTTCTACCTATAGTTTTCAGATGTTCTTTCGTGAATTTGAATGGTTGACTAAGCCTGAGGCCCTGACAATGGCAGCTGCACATGGGCTATCTCCACTCGGGATTCTTGGCGATGTCAAAAATGCTCTTATCAATCACATCGCTTGGGGTATGTGTGGACAAAGCAAAGTTGTTATTCCTTCCGCATGTGGTAGTTTTCAGTGAGAATGTCCATCGGACATGATGAAACCCTCTACTGATCAGAGTGAGCTCCAGATTTTCTTTTTGTCACAGTTGCTTAATAAGATTCATTGATGACCATTGGGTTGATTGCTTGATACTTATAATATTATGCATGATCATAATGGTACCTTGAATACTTTATGTTGGGTTTTGAAAGCTTACATTGAACAACTTCATAAAGGTAAATATTGCTTACAAAATGTATCACAAACAGATTCTGCCAATTTTGTGAGGAGATCTAGAACCCATGATGTTTGGCCACAAATAGTTCCCCAATCGTTGAAAAATAGGATTTCACAACTTTTCAGAGACTTCTAGTGAGACGCTTCAAGAAGTTATGTGTGCTTGTTGTGTAGAGTCCTGTTTAAAATCAAATTGCAAATGGATACCAACTAGTTCATTGAATTTGGATTGCCTTCGACAGCCAGATTATCCTCTCAATGAGGTTGGCCAACACTGTGATAATCATGATTCTCAGGTTGATGAACAAAACTCTGATGAGGTCTCTGACAGATTGTCTTGGATAGCTCCTGATGTGATTCCTCCTCCTTTGCCATATACAGCTGGTGTTCTTAAAGACATTCTTGTTGATCCTTCAGGAGTACGTTAAATGCCATTTGATGAATATGCTTATGAACTGAATCTTTGTGATTCTTGATTAAGTACACTCCAGAGACAAAAAACACCTGCTCTTGCATTGGCCAATCATACTTTCCTAGGACAAATGCCTCCAGAGCTGAAGGACTTGACACTGATTGAAGAATCAATGATTTCGTTGTGTCATGCAAAATGTTGGATTGTCCAACTTAGTGAACAAGCTTCTGACATTACTTTTCCACAGAATCAATGAGGCTTCCATGGCAATATCATCATTTATCCTCAGCCATCCCAAAAAATTGCTAGCATGCTTCCACCCTCTATTGAAGAAGTAGTTTCCCCTATTTGTGTTATTTTTGTCAGGTCTTCTCCTCCTTCTACTGAATGGCTTCATGATAAAGCAAAACCTTTAGCAGTTCATACTGATAAGGTACAATGAGCATTGCTATGGTTAAAGGAGAATAATCCCTTGTATTCTCACATTGAAATTGATCATGATGCACTTAACAGCTTACCAGAAAATGGTATATTACCTTTTCATATTGAGCATGTGTTACCAAGTGTGAATGGAGATGTCTTGACTTCTCATTATGATGCTACCATACCTGCTGGCCAAAATCAATCACCAATTCCTCATGATGCTGAAATTGCTTTTCAAAAATTGGTAATTTCAGATGTAGATGGCCATGTGTCCTCTAATGAGTTATGAGTGGCAGCTTTAAGGCATGTCCAGAAGAAAAAAGGAGGGTATCTGAAGCTTCCACATGATCCTACTGTCAAGAACTGTTCCTCACCCGATTGGAACCCGCATCCATCTGACTCTTTCCCACACGTCAAACATGACTTTTGTCTATGCCTCCCGATTTCATTCCTGGCTGCCTTGCACTGCCCACACTGCTGTGCATCAGGCTGCCTTGTACAGCATCCATGGCTGCCTTTCCAAGGCTGCCATCTCTATTGCAAATTCAACTATGGATTCCTGTGCGGCTCCCATAGGTAATTTATCTATGCAGTCGAGACACTGCCGCAGTCTTTGTTCCTGTTCCACATTATTCCAGACTACAGTATTTAAGCTTAGTTAGTTTCGCCTTGTATTCCTCAGTTTGTATATCGACATAGACTCGACTTTACCCTGCCAATCTAAAACCTCCTTCTACTCCAACCCCTGTCCTCTAAGAGTCTGAACTACATTCAACTCAACCTCTAGTCTCCCTCCGAAGTTCTAGTCTCATCTGAACTCAACCTCAGTCCCTCCATACTCCTCCCTGTGTTTACCCGCACTTTCCCACTCCTACCTCTACACCCTCAACTTGAAATTATGACACCAGACGAGGTGAAGGGCGCAGCTTCTTACAAGCTGAAGCCAAGTCCTTTCCGTTCCCCCTCCTGCAGAATCTGCATCATCCCGACAATCTCCCGCTATCATCACCTGCAGTGTCTGGACGGATTCCGAAGCGACCTCTAGGATCAGTTCTTAACACCTACACCTGAAAATGAATTTGTAAATCCCCATTTATTTCCAAAGATATATCCCACTTTATTCCCTTTCAGAGTTGGGGGTTTTGAAGATCAAACCTGAAAATAGCCCATATCTTTGAAATGGCATGTAAAGCACTTGTTGAACCTTGGAGACGGTCATTTTCATGAACATCCTTCATTCATGTTCACTACATTTAATATTCTGCAAAGACGAACACTGTTGTTACACACCAGTTTAAAAACGAAGCATAAGAATTTTGCATTGGTGGCAAATATGTTTGTCACAGCTTCTCCTGATACAATTTGTCGAGTTCTAGAAAGAGTCATTCATGGAGATCTGAAAACCATGCACAGTGATGAAGAACACTGGGTGTTACGATTGATGCAAGAAGTCCAAGTAATTAACAAGAATGTTCCAGCCTCATCAGCTGCTTGAGTTGAAATGTGTAACAAGATCCATTCCATGATAACACAGTTTGGAATGCTGATTTTTTTCTTGACTATCAATCCCGCTGATGTTTACAATTTGCTGGTCAAATTTTTAGCTGGTTCTGAAATTGATATAGATTGCCTATTGCCAGAGCAGGTTCCAAATTACTGGGAGCAAGCACTCCTTGTCACTTGAAACCCTGTTGTAGCTGCGAAGTTTTTCAATATTTACATGAAGGCATTCATTCACACACTACTTGGTCATGATCCACACAACAAAAACTCAGAAGGTGGTATTTTTGGACCTGTGAGAGGTTACTATGGGTAGGAACTTTGCATTGTCATATGCTTGTCTGGTTGGAAGGAGGACTTGATCCAGATGAAATCAAGCACTGTGTTCTTCACGATGAAAGTTTCAAAACTCAGCTATTGAAATTCATGGAAGACTCAATTTCAATGAGCATACCTGATGACCCTGAGCCAACATTGGCAGTTCCAGCTTCTATTCATCATCTGTGCTCTATTCAAGGTATAAACTGAGGACCAAATGCCCAACCTTCACCATTAGAACATCAAAAGACCTTCATTATCTTGCAGAACAGTGTCAGTGGCACACTCACAAAGAAACCTGTTATAAATATTGTAAAGCTCCTTCAGACAAAAAGGAATGTTGGTTTGACCTTGATGAAGCCAATTTTCTTGCAGAAAGTATTGCAGACTTAGAAACAGGCGAAATTGATCTGAGATGTCTAGACAGAATGGTGAATAATTTTAATGACATGATCCTTGCTACCATTCAATGTAATATGGATCTTAAATTTGTTGGCTCTGGAGAATCTGCAAAGGCAATTCTTTATTATAACATGGACTATGTTTCAAAGGCGCAATTGAAAGCTCACGTTGCATATGCAGCTTTGGAGCTCGCAGTCTGAAAATTGGGTGAATATAATCCAACCAAAGATATCTTCACTACTCATGCCAAACAGATGCTACAAAAATGTGCCCATGCAATGATCTCTCAGCAAGAATTGTCAGCTCAACAGGTCACCTCTTACTTATCTGATTTCGAGGATCACTTCATGAGCCATGAGTTTAATCAGCTATTTTGGACTGCATTTGAAGCACATATTAACAGCAAAGATCCGAGCCCCAAGTGTTATAATAAATCTTCCACAGATGTCAACCCTGAACAACACATTGAAGATGAGCGGAATAATGATGATGATAGCCCTAATGATGAGACAGCACCTGCTACAACATCAATCTACATAGATGAACATGTAGAAGAACAAAATACTATTAATCATGATGAGGTGGCCATTTCTGTAGATGAGAATGATGAAATAGTAGCTCACCCTTTGCAATTAATGGACTACAAATACTGAGGAAGACCACTTAATGATTTCCCTTTATGGAGCTTCTGTGCACAAGCACAAAAAATCAAAATCAGTAGTGGTAACACTGAAAATGAGCAGGAGATTGATATTAATCAGATCCTTGCATGTACCACAAAGATGAGACCAATGTACAGGTTTATGAAGCCTCATGATCAGCATAACACCCATTCATTGAGAATACTTCAACCTACATCATGTCAAATCCCTGTTCTTGTTGGCTCTGTTCCTCAATGGGATCATGAAGAGAGTTACACAAAATACTGTCGACTGATGCTCATACTTTTTAAGCCTTGGAGAACCACATTTAATTTGCACCAACCCAACGAGTCTTGGTCAACTGCATTCAAAAAGTACAAATCTAGCACTTTATGTCTGAATGAATTTAAAGAATTGATGGATAATATGCAACTCCTACATGAATGCAAGGATAATCTTTCTCTGAACATCAATCATGGCACTGACAATTTCGAGTAGCACCTGAGCTTACAGATGGGACTTCTACCAATAACAATGTCGATGATCTTCTGGAGATGTAGATGAAGGTGAGATTTTACAACACCTGGAATCTATAGACACTTGTTACTCAGAAAGAAGAACCATGACAAATATGAATACCCTTGATTGCGTTACACATGCACAAAACATAGGCCTTTTCAATATAAAGCCTTCTGACCCTCAGTACAAACACCTTGATCAGAGCCCTGTAGATACCAAATTGCTTGATTCATTTTTGGATTTATAAACTACCTGGAAATCAGAATACGATCATCGAAGAGATCAATGGAAACACAAGGCATCTGCTTTGAATGATGCTGATAGTTTTACTGCTTTTAACATGACCACAACCATAAGTGACGGCGAAGATTTTCGAACAGCAATGAGCCTACAACCCTTGACCCCCTCAAGCCCCTCAATTGAGCTTCAGTCTGACAGTGGTAACATTGCACCTATGATAGATAGTGAACACATAATACACAAGTGGACGTTGAACCTAGAGCAGTCACAAGCATTCTGAATGATAGCAGGAGCTGTTAAGAATGTTCATATCAGGCCCAGCTGGAACTGGAAAGACGAGGGTGATCAACACTGTAAAAGACTTCTTTGAGCAAAGAAAGCAAACACGACAGTTCCACCTAGCCTTGTATATGGGTATTTCTGCCTGACACATCTCAGGCATGACTCTTCATGCTGCACTATGTTTAAACACCAAGAAATCAAACAAATCAAACAGTAAATCCCATCGAGACTTGATAGTGATGTGGGAAGGTGTAGATTATCTGTTCATTGATGAAGTTTCCATGATCAGCTGCAAATTTTTATGCAGGATTAGTGAAGCACTAAGCATGGCAAAGGGCAATACCACTGCGTTTGGTGGCATCAATATCATTTTGCTGGTGATTTTGCTCAGCTTCCACCTGTTAGAGAAACCCACCTCTATTCACACATCAACACCCAGTATCAACAAGCTACCACTCATTGTCAGCAGACTGTGTTCAGCAAACTGCTGTGGCTTACTGTGGATACAGTGATCATTCTTCATCATGTTGAAAGACAGGTTGGCACCCAAAATGAAGACTTCCTTAATTTACTGATGTGCTTGTGAGAGTCGATGCACCAAATCTGACTACCACCTGTTGAACAGCCGTGTACTTAAACCTGGCATAGACATAGACTTCACAACTAAACCATGGCAACATGCACCCATCATTGTCTATGATAAGATGCATTGAGCATCCAGGCTGCCATTGCCTTTGTGAAAGAAACAGGACAAGAACTCCATTGGTACTCCACTGAAGATAAACATAAGAAATATTACAGATGAACACTTAACAGATTACTTGACTCATCTTCCATTGGGACAAACTCAACAATGATTAGGCCGAGTACCTCTTGTGCTAAAAATGCCCATCTTGGTGTCACAAAATTTTGATGTGGAAGGCGGCATTGTAAATGGTAGCCAAGGCACCATCTCACATATCCATTATCGTATTGATGATAAAGGTTGTTGTTGTCTACTATTTGTTGTTGTTCACATCACTGACAGCACAGACAAAAAACTAAGCCATGTACCATCACACAATCTCCCCATCTTAGCAGACATGACTGAAATCAGCTTTGAACATCCTTATTCAAACCACAAGTGTTGTATTCAATGTACACAGGTACCTATCTTACCTGCCTTTGCTATGACTGCTCATTGAGCTCAGGGACAAACACTGGACACAGTGATCATTGACCTACAGTCATGCAGAGGCACTGAAGCATCCTATGTGATCTTATGTCCAGTCAAAAAGAAAGAAATCTGTTGCAGAGAATCAGAGGATGCATGAAAAGAAAAACAATGTTTGAAAATCATTAAATTGTTCACTTTGACACAGCTAGGTACTGAATCAGAGTGCAATGCAGCGCTTCAAGAAATCAAACACTGAATGCTTCCAAAGACCTCATCAAAAACCTGATTCCATTGAGCCACAATACAATCACTGACTTTTCTAAAGCACAGCAAGCTCTAGAAATCCATCAAAATTTAGTAACTCAGTACACCTTTGGCTCCCAGCCAATCATCCTCACCAAAAGAAGTCTGGTAGATTTTGAGGAGGATGAGATTGAAAAGACACAAATGGAATCTAACAAGCTGGAAGAAGAGCTAGGAGATTCCATCCATCTGAATCACTGTTGCCAAACAACAGACACCAACGACAACCCACCAACCAACCACAATAACTCTCCAACTTACTGCTTACTATCTTACAGCAACCCATTAACATGATGCCACAAAAAAAGTGGCAACTGAAATGAAGGAAGGTAAGCAATTCAATTAAATGTCATTCTTAAACATCCTTATAAATTTATCAGCTTCACACCCCATTGCCACCTCTCTTCACCACCCACCATCATGCCAGAACCATCTGTGTTATTCCAAAATCAAAAAAAAAAATTCTATAAAGATTTTGCACAGCATTTTGATCTTCAAGGCCCAAGACACTCGCCAGTGCCACTTTCCAATCCAACTACTTCATCATGAAGGAAAACAAATGCACCAAGAATCTTGTCTTCGTAAACAAAAATGGTGCACCCATCTGTAAGGGGACTAGGGGGGTGCCCTGTGTGTTTTTCCTATTTTTTATGTTCGTCCCATATTTTTCCCCACCTCATTTCCTTCTATTCTTCATTTTCTATGATTTTTCCGGATTTTATTACTAATTTTCCCTTGCTATCATGTTTGTATATGTTGACACTTTTATATTTAGAGGCGGAGTACCCCTTCTGACACATACCCCTTGGTATGATGTCATTCGGTGGCCTTGATCTGCCTATCTCCGCCTTTTTCTATTTTTAGGTTATATTTGATTTTTGTTGTCTTCACATATACTGGGCATCAGCAAGGGGATCCTTAGAGTTTTCTCTTCGGATTTCCCTTTGCTAGGTGCGCCCCCAATCCCTGTATTATGTAGCATAATTTTAACTTCGGATTTCCCTTTGCTAGAGGCTTAGGTTGCCCTTATACCATCAAGCTGATGATGTTCAGTGAGATTGCACTGTTGAGCATGAGAACTATCCTTTGCTCAAAAGGCAATTTCTACATGCAACTGAATAGTGTTCATCACCTGTTTCATTTTCTGCAGTATGACCACATTGCACTAACTTTTCCCCCTCTTGATAGTATATTGTAGATTCTACTAAACCAAAATTCTGTCTTGCGTTAGAGAAACCAACATGTGCTATGACAAACATCAACATTTTATTTAACAACGAAGGATTTGAATTAACCAGCAACTACTTTGAAATCATGAAGGATGACAACCCTGATGTACATAACAATTTGCTTGCCCCCTCATCAACTAACACCATCATAGGAGTTTCTCTACACCAACTGGTCAAAGTCCTCCCAAGCTGACAGACAAGGAACTCATGACATCTACCTCATTTACTTCTGTCCCATCTATAATGTAAGTGTTTATTCCTTCCATAGCATCACCCCTTCTCATCAATGACACCTTAGTTTCCACCCTCTACCACTGCTCCCACCCCTTCTGTCACTATACAACCAGGCACAATGGTGCTGTGCAATGTCACTATGCATGTCTACTGGATGAGCAGTGTGAAGCAAACTAAAGTTTGCAAGGCAAGTTGCATGTCATCCCCCCCCCCCCCCTAATTATCATCACCCTCACTAACCTCACAACAATAGGCATTCAAGCTCAATGCTAAGAGCATCAAAGTGCTTGCAAAATCTGATCTTCCCATCAAACCTCATCCTCTGCCCATTTTGCTTAACAAAACCTCACCATCCTCTTCTCAATCTTGTTCTGCTCAATATCAACATGCTGCACCCGATGACACCTTTGTGTCCTTCAACATCACTGACAAGGGCCTTTCCACTGATGAAGACATCATGGACATTGAATGGCCTCACAGCAATTCCAAACAAACAGCACCCTCGACTAATGAAACCAACAGATGTGCCAACACTGGAGGGAAATGAAAATATAAACAAAAGGCCTAATTTGATCATACACAAATTGCTTCTGTTGTTCACTTCCTATCACTTTCCTTCCTTGATGTTCCATCAATGTAATGGTATCTCTTCTTAAATTTATCCTATGTACTTGTAATACTACCACCCTTTGCCAATACTCAGCCATTGCCATATTCATACCCTTCTACGGCCACCTTATTAATGGATAATGCAAAAATAAAATACCGCTACAAAAACAAAATGAAATAGGGTGTCAAAAAGCTTCAAAGGCAATATACTTACCCATAGAACTGGCACCTCCCTCATATCTTGCTGTGAAGCCGACATTACACGACAATGAACCAGATCCCCTGTTGTCAGGACATCTAACAAGTCAAATTTCATTCAATAATACACTCACATCACCAAAGAAAACACTATGCACCATTAAGCAGTGCATACCTCACCAGTTGCAAACACTCATCCATGATCTTCCCTCTATGTCTCCACTTCAGAAGCAGTCCCACCCGCAACAATGCTTACACACCATATCATCCAAAAAAAGATGCACCAACAAACTATCCTCTCCATCAGATCAATAAATCTATCATTCTACATGTGGCCACCCCTAAGAATTAATATTACTACCTCAGAAAACCATCATTCAAGACTGAAAACGCACTATATGAAGACCTCGATCAACACTGAAATCCACAGACTCCACTTTCTCCAACACCAAAATTTGTCGCCTCCAGAACAGATACATTGCTGTACCACAAAATGAGGGCCTACCCAACGCAAGTGTTGGTCCATTATCATCAAAGCACATCTGCCTCACTTCACCAATGACACTAAAAATCCTAGGAGTCCAAATATTATTGCCAACAAAAAGTGATGTACCATCAGCAGACACAGGACCCCTTGTGAAATTAGTGTCATAAACAGCCTCCACCAATGGTTTGAATATCAATACCACAGTTTTGATAACAGACTGATAAGCATCATCAAAATTATGAGCCATAATAAAGTGCCATGCCTAATGTAAAATACTAAGACCTAGCCTTAGTGTCCAACAGTGATGTTCACCAACTATGTCACTCTCTTCCCATGCCACACTTCCTACTGCTAAACATAGTGGGTTCTGTCACCACTCACTGGTGCGCTACCCAGTTATTCTGTATATGGTGGATGACCTCTCCAGCATTGAAGAGGACTGCTGAACAGTGGTTCAACCACTGAACCACCATAGAATAGCTGAACCTAGCTAATTAGCTACACATCAGTCACCCCATCAATGGAGCTAATTAGTAAGCTTGATGGTGACACACAGGTGTGTTAGGGTAAGGAGAAATGAGTCTGGGGTGTTTGTACACCATGATAATTGAAATGACATGTGTGTACCATGCAGTTTTGGCATCTTGTCACCACATATGACCATGGGAACACACCACAGTGGCTCTGCTTGATGGATAACCCTTCCAAGGAATAGAACTCAGCATAGAGTACACAGATTGCTTAGGTGTGAGAGAGTGGTCCCAACGAAATTTTGTGCTCTATAGGTCTCTGGAAACAAAAGTTCGAAAATTTTAACTTAAACCATTAAATCAGCAAATTCTACCCCAAAATGGGGTGTTTCATGATGAAGAAGCACTATTTTACAAAAATGGCTTCCAGAGACGTGAAGAGCATGAAACATCAGTAATGGTTGCCTCCAGGACCTTGGCTTTATGATCAGTATACAATGAGTTGTATAAGTTTGAGTTTTCAGCCTATTTGAAGGGGGTTTTTGGCTGGTGTTTGCTGAGATATGTATATTCAAGAGCTTTTATTGAACATCTAGCATGATAGAGATATTTTACATGTATACTAAATGCTCTTGAAAGTGGCTCTGAACCAATGGTGCTTTTGTGCCCACTTGAAATCACTTGGGTCACTCATTGGAGCATCAAATAATGTGTGTGCATTATGCATCGCCCACACAGGTAAGCTACATTGTATTGAATGATATGACCTATCGAACACATACATTGTATCAAATGATATGGGTTCAATGGACACTATTGAACTCACTATATGTATTATATTAACCAGTGACTACATTGCTCACAGAGTATTATACCATGCATTAGGAATGTAATACAGACATTAGTAACATTTGAAATGCAATGGGTACAGACATGGCTATGGACATGGACCAGGAGCAGGAGTGGGAGTGGCCCCAGGGATGGCCAGGGCATCACCATGTACATACTCTATTAATTAACCAATGACTACATTACTACTGTACTTTCTGTACTGTACAGATAGACGTGCATTAAGAAAATAGCACAGACATGAGTAATGTTTGAAATGCACTTGCAGGGGAAGGGAATGGGAGCAGGAACAGCCATGGGGATGGCCAGGGCATCACCATGTACATACTCTATTAATTAACCAATGACTACATTATTACTTTACTTGCAATGGGCACAGACACAGTGATGATGCTCAACCTGGAAACTCTACCAAAACCAACTAAACTGGCCTTAGGAGATACAACACAAGTCAGAGTAAGGTTGTGAGGTAGTACTGAATATCACTGTGCTATCCAAAGGCCGGTAAATGTACTGTGAAACATTGGGAAGCAGTGTTAGGTGGTGCAAAGTTCTGTGAAACCATACAAAGTAGCATGAAACACTATGAATCATTCCAAAATGATACGAAAGGGTTTAGCAGTGATGCAAAGGAATTCAGAGTCTTTGAAATGGTTTTAACAAGTTCGGGAGATGGTGGCAATAGTTGAAGGTGAGGTAAAAAGACAATGACATGGTAGATAGACGATTGACGAAAGTTTTGAGAAACTGTGTAGTGAAACAACAAAGTTTGCAGAATACTTGAGTGAGTTTGGACTGAGACTGAGCTAAGAATCAAGAGTAAAACCCTTAAGCCAGATGATATGCGATGTGGGAAGATGATTTCTTGTCCCTTTCGACAGTAAATACACCAAACTATATATGTTTTAGAGAGATAGTACTAAAAAGGTAAAAGGCCATGAGGCAAAACATGTGGTAAACATCAGGCAGTGAACAAGGTGTTGAAATCATGAAGTAAATGAGAAAATAATAAGAAAGAAACATGCAATATACATGATATATCAAATCTCCTTGTCTTGTGGTTCCAATAAATCATGAATACATCAAAAAGTGCCTCGATGTGCACTAAGTTGCTAGCTGTTGTGTCTCCTCATGTTTGTGGTGGTGGGAACACAATGTGTCAGTGTGTGTAATGGTGGGAGCATGTGTTTGAGGTGTGGTACAATAGGAATACAGCGGCTGAAGTCATTTGAAATGGTTTGAAGTCTTTCAAAACATTTTGAAGTGTTGGGTCATTGTTTCATGTGTTCATAGGCATTCATAAGCATTTGTGAAATCATAGGACATTGTGAAGAATGTGTCTGAGTGTGATTTCTTGTTTTCAGAGCTCAGCTGCCAAAGTGGACCTATCAACGGCTATGGACATGGACTGGGAGTGGAAGTGGGAGCAGGGACCATGACCACCTTGATGTTTCCTGTGTGAAGGCTGTTTTGAATGGCCTTCTTGATCTGGCTGATGTGACTGATTAACGTTCATGTTGAAGTCAGGTGCAGGAGCAGGAGCAGGAGCAGGAGTGGGAGTGGGGATGGTGACAGGGATGGGGAAGCGGCACTGACATTGGGGCTTGACAGGACCACAAAAACAATGATATTACTACAATAGTGTGTATTAAGAACAGAATACAGACAAAAGTGACATAGATATATATATAATGAGTAAGGTATTAATTATCCTTCCACATCACTGGGAATCAGCAGGGGGATCGGCCATAGCATCTGAGTGGGATGATGGCATAATTTCTGAGAACCTCCTTTCAAATGATTTCAACTGATATTCAACCCTTTCCTTCAAAGTGGCATATGTTTTCAATGTTATATCTTGTTGTTTGAGCTTCTCCACCTTGGCCATGTACAGACAATGACTGGCATCCTTGTATGATGTGCCAAGCTGGACTTGAAGGCCCTTAATTTCAGCATGGCAGCTCAACAACTCCCTGTCTGTCAAGTCCTGCAACTGGATGAACTAATGTAGAAACACAAATGAGGATGACACTTACTGGATCGGCAGGTAGGGTGAGCTGGTTGTGGGACACCAGGTAGTATGGCTGGCTGGTCATGTTGCCAGACTGCAAATTGATCATAATGTCAGTGGGGATAGACAAGATATGGGAGCAGGCAGGACACAGGAGCGGCCAAAGAAATGGGAGCAGCCAAAGCACAGGAGTGGCCAGAGACTTTGACTTCAACCTGATTTGAAATAAATGAAGCTTACCCCTCCATCTGCAATACAGACATCAAGTTCCACCTTCTGATGATAGGCATTCAACACCTGATGAGTGGCAGGAATCATAAAGTGGGGCACTAAATAGTGTTGCCCATCTTTGGCTTGGATAGAGACATAGCCATCTAGCACCTTATCTTGCCTTTGCTGCTGCTCACTCATTGTGGATGGATCAATGTGTTAATCTTATCTTATGCATCTAATCTAGTGATCACATGTGATTGTTGATTATTTTCATTGATATCAATTGGTCTTTGTTTGGCCTTGATGAACACATGTGATTGTTGACTTTTTCCATTGACTTTCAACTGAACCATCACACCCATCCCTGTTCCCACCCCCACCCACGCACACAACTTCAACATGAAGGTTACAGCTCAACAAGTAATCGGTCACATCAGCCAGATCGAGAAGGCCATTCAAAATGGCCTTCACACAGGAAACATCAAGGTGGTCATGAAGGACCAAAAACAGGCACTTGCATGTAAAATACCATCAAAGATGACAGTGGGACTAATATACTGTAGAACACATTATTTGCATGGCAACAACAGGATCTTGGGGAGGACTTGAAAGCAGGATTCAGTGCCAAGTCCTTCCTGTGGGGCTTTCTGGTAGCATGGGGAAGTTCTGATAGAACAGGTGATGAAATTTTCATGGAAGGTCAGCTGCATGCGATGAAGAAATTTGATGAGAAAAGTGGGATTGCAGGAGCAAGGGCAGGAGTGGAAGTGGGTATGGGAGCAGGTGCTCAAGGGGTAGGACAAGGGATGGGAGTGGGAGCTCAGGGCATGGGATGAGGGATGGGAGCAGGACCTCAAGACATTGGACGAGGGATGGGAGCAGGAGTTCAAGGCATGGGATGGGGGATGGGAGTGGGACAAGGCACGGGGGTGGGAGCTCAAGGTGCATGACGAGGCACAGGAGCAGGAGTAGGAGCTCAAGGGGCAGGATGAGGCATGGCAGCAGGAGTGGGAGTTCAAGGGGCAGGACAAGGGAAGGGAGCGGCAGCGAACCAATTGCCATCACCCACCCCAATCACTCCAGCAAGACCAAGTGGGAGTAGCAGGACCAGGCACCTAGCTCAGAGCAGCAGTGGGAACTCTGGTGAGGATTTGGGAAATGATGGGGAATCAGAGGGGATGGACAGTGATGGAGAAGGATTGTTGGAGCCAAAGAGGGGAAGGAAACATTGGCAAAAACTGGCAGGTGGGGCAGTAAGGCTCAAGCCTTGCATACAATGCTTCTGACTTCAATGACAATGTCACAACCAAGTCAATGGGAGGAACACATGTTTTGAATGTGGGAGGGGCAAAGTCAAGTGCAAAAAGATGAAAGATGGTGATGCATGGGACAGGCCAGAGAAAGGAAAGGGTGCAGCCAGAAGAAAGGTGAAGAAGGCTGGATCCTCATGGAGGTTCACAAGGGAAGAATAAGGGAAATCATAGGGTAAGTACTATGTGTATCACCATACCAATAACCACTGAACATTGGCCACAGCAATGTATTCCTCTGATGTTGAGATGGATGACATTGCACATGAACACCTGCCTTCACCCTCTCTCTCACCATCTCCTGCTCCCATTATAGCTGGGCAGCTCCATGACTTCAACAACTGTATACAAGAACTGGAGCACCGTTTGTATGATCAGGCTCATTGGATCCATCAAAATATCCCCAGAGTAATGGCCAACATACAGGACATAAATGACAATATGGCCAGCTTGAGCAGGAGGATCAATGAGA
The DNA here is from genome assembly GCA_026075535.2 of Tricholoma matsutake. Lineage (NCBI taxonomy): Eukaryota > Fungi > Basidiomycota > Agaricomycetes > Agaricales > Tricholomataceae > Tricholoma > Tricholoma matsutake. The sequence goes on from AP026538.1 coordinate 17,608,544, forward strand.
TGGAAGAGTACATGGGGTTCCACCCACAACCCCTTGTGTTGTACAATGGTGCAGGTGAGCTGCACTATATTAGAGATGCTCCCAGCTATAGGCAAAGGTATGGTATGGAGGTCGATGAAGATGAGCAGGATGCCATGGCTGCCCTTTTGGAGCATCACTGGCACAGGGCTGTTGAAGATGGACACAAGGTGGCTTGGGCTGAGGAAGACAGACATGAAGCTGCTCCCACTTCAGCAGGGCTTGAGCACCATGGACACAGGGCTGCTCCCAGTGGTGTTGAGGACCATGGACATGGGGCTGCTGCTGCTCCCACAGGGTTGGAGGAAGATGGTCAGGGGACCGCTCCCACTCCCACTCCCACACAAGCACCTGCTCCAACTCCCACTCCCACTCCCACTTCTGCACCCATTCCCACTCCAACTCCCACTCCCACTCCCACACCCGCTCCTATTCCCACTCCCACTCCCACTCCCACAGCTGCACCTGCACCTGCTCCCACTCCCACTCCCACTCCTACTCCTGTACCCACTGGGCTTGAGGAAGAAGGACATGAGGCAACTGGTCCTCAAATCAAGGTCATCCCTGCCATGCTGCAAGATTCTCAGGAATCAATTCAACATATGACCTCTGTGGATGTGCCCCTTCCCTCCCTCCTTCATCCCTCCTCGATCCCCACTGCTGACCCTGTGGACCCAGTAATGGTATCCACCAGCAATGTGTTCGTGCCACCAGCCCCTCCTTCATCACCTTCTCCCTGTCCTTCCCCTCCTTCACAATTATGCTGGTCCCCTCACAATTTGTCACCTGCCCAGCCTTTGAGAAGTACCACCCCTCAGCCAAACCCAAAGAAGAGAGCAGGAACACCTGAGGACAGAGAGGAGGTCAAATGAGGCAGAAAAAATTAATTGTTGGATATTTTATTTTAATTCATACAGAGATATTGTTGTGTACTATAATGAGTCTGAAAATTTCACTTTTTTGCTCTCCTCTCTTTTACCAAGGGTTGGGATGGGGGTGGGGTTAATGGTTGATAGCTAACTGCTGACAATGCTACATCAGCCAAGCTGGCTGCTGCTGATGCCACTGCCATTGACATTGAAGTGGGAACCACCATATGATGTTGCCCAAAAAGGGGGTGAGGTTTAAAACATTGTGAAATTAGTCTGAAAATTTCACTTTTTTGCTCTCCTCTCTTTTACCAAGGGTTGGGATGGGGGTGGGGTTAATGATTGGTAGCTAACTGCTGACATCCTATATTGGCCAAGCTGGCCACTGCTGTGCTGGCCACTGCCAATGCCACTGCCATTGACATTGAAGTGGGAACCACCATACAATGTTGCCCAAAAAGGGGGTGAGGTTTAGGACATTGTGATGTCTGTTGAGGAGGCAGAGTGGAGTTGTTGTTTGGTAACAGGGATGGATCAATAGGGGGGTCATTCACATTTATGCCTGACATGGGACCCATGTACCTCATGTACGTGTCTCAAGGTATAAGATACTGTGGATCACCATTATCTGGACCATTAATTGGCTGTGGGTGAGTGGGGCCAGCTCTACAGAGTTTGTCCATCATCATTTGATTGACTTGTACATCATTCAACAGAGTTGCACTTGTGTTCAAGTTGTGTGCCTAGGTTTCTTTGTCTTGGATTTCCCTTTGGCAGCTTTTCTGGCTCTTGGTTGTGAATGCGGGTTGTGAGAGGATGAAGCTAAGCCTTGCCATTGGCCCTCGGGGTTGGGGTTGTCAGTGGGAGTGGGAGTGGGAGTGGGAGCAGGTGAGTCTACATCTCGCATGGCAGTGGCATCTGCATTACACCGGCCAGTGCATTTGCACATCTGTCAAGAAGGTGTAGGGCTATACAAAGCATTAGGATATTGTGCAGGAGAGACACTACCATCATGTAGCTTGATTCTTTTGAACCTGAATGCCCTCTCAGGGCCCTGTGCCATTTGCCGCTGCAGCATGTGGTCAAAGAAGTCTTCTATGACTCTCTTTTGCATGTTCCATGGGTCTCTCCATTTGAACCCGGCTGGGAGATATTCAGGACTGATGACTGTCGATGTGTGCTCGGCAATTTCTGTGAATGGGACATGGCGAGTACAACCATTGTTTGCTAGTTCTGCATGCAGATAAGTAACAACTCATTGAAAAGAGAAGTGATCATACTGTAATGCTGCCCAACATACAACTTAAACCATTCCTCCAGCTCTTTTTTCTTGTACAGTGAGCCTTTCCATGGTGTGGGTAGGATGGGGAATCCATCGCTAGTCATCTCAAGTCAGATATACATGAAGTGGCACTTGAGCTCTGTGATCTCATTATTATATGTGTCTATGAAGGATCATGCAGGGGTGGCCATCAATGATGAAACATTTTCGTGACTGTGATCAGGAGCGGGATTGGCAACAGCAGCAGCAACAGCAGCAGAAGATTTTCACTCATGTGTCAACAATCATCAAACCATCAGGTGCAGTGTAGGCCATGAATGTCACAGATAGCACCCCCATTTCTAGCCACTGTTGTCATGCAGTCTCCTCCACATGCTTAACCAGGTTCTTCTCTGCTAGACTGGGAAACATCAATAACATCATTGGGAGTGGGAGTGGCCATGGCCACAGGTCAACATACCTTCGCTTTGTTTTCTCTGAATAACCTTCCCCCTCCATTTTCTCCAGCTCGTTCTCAAGCACTGCTTTTTCCTCTGCAGTCATGCTTTCAAAAACCCTCTTGATGGCTGGCAGTTGGTTCTGGAACCATCCAGGCATACTTGTGGATGCATCCTCAACACCTAACATATCTCCAATTTCTTTCCAAACTCAGTCATGGTGTAAGCTCCAGATCACTTCTGATTGTTTCACTTTGAAGTTGTTTGACTTCCTTGAGGAGCCTTTCATCATTCACCAGTTGTTCAAAATCCAGTTTGTTAGTTCCTGGCAATGTGATCAATAATACAACATTGAATGGGATGATAGCCCACCTTGGCACACATACAACTCTCCTCTGGATCCATTGGGGTCATCTCAATTGATGCCCAGTCATTAAAGATGGTGGGGAGAATGTGAGTCTTGAGGATTTACAATCGGGCCACTTTTGATTCCTGCGATCAGAATACATCTTTATAAGGCTCAATGATCTTCCACTCTCCAACTGTATATTGACTCCCCTTCAAGTAATGTCTGTGTCCTGGGTTCTCTGATGGCTCAGGTGGCATTGGAGGGGATTGATGTGGAGGAAGGAATTGTCATTGCCATCAGTCATTTGGCATGAGGATAACACAAGGATAACACAAGGATAACATGAGGCCAATAGTACAATAAATAGCCCATCAATTCCCCCAAATCATCATGACCCTGACAAGAGCTCCTTACAAGCAAAAGAGAAAATCAAAGAACAATGCCACCCTGCATGAGGACAATGATGGTGTGGTGGATACTGTCACACATAAGGAAGTTGAGGTCAACACAAGACACAGACCAAAAACAAAGTGTATCAAGGTTCCCTTGCCTCCAGTTACAGAAGAATGTGGTGAATTGAGTTCAGCTGGTATCCATGACAGTCCAGGTCTTGCTCCAGAATGGGATATGCAAGAACTTCAGGTGGCCAATGAGCCAGTATGGCCATGGATCAGCATGGTCGGTTTCTGACACTGATTGATTTACCAAGGCTCATGTACAAATAACAGAGACAGCGAGACTATGTCTTGGAGTTTGTCAGATGAATAGATGAACTGCTGGAAGCATCCCTGTCTCAGGAGGCATGGTCAATTGACAAACAAGTTTGCAACCACTGTTTGTTCAATAAATGGGCAATTTGGAGATGCATCAATTGTTTGCTAGGAAGAATGCTGTGCCAAACATGTATGTGATTAACACACAGGCAAAATCTCTTCCATTGCATTGAATCTTGGACTGGCATGCACTTTTGCAGGGCTGAGTTATGGGAGGTTGGCACATACCTCTTAGTTCAGCACCAGACAGATCAGCCCATTTGCAACACTCTTCAATTCCAAATGGAATATCTGGAAACATTTGAGGACATAAAGGACAAAGCAGAACAAGAGTCAGCCAATTGGGAAGGTGATAATCAGCATCAGCCTTCATCACATCAATCAGCATCAACCTCATATCATGAGTCAGGAGCAGCAGGAGCAGGTGCAGGAGTGGGAGGGGGAGTGGGAGTGGAAGTGGCAACAGCAGATGAAGCAGGGGACAATGAAGCATTTTTTGATTCCCTTGATGAGCTTCTCATTCAAGCTCATGATGTTGATGATAGCCTACAAGACTTCTTCAATGGTGATGATGCACATGAAGTTGAACACACCAATGAAGACATCCATGGGTTTGATCCATATTTGCCTAATGCTACTGATGCCACTCCCACCCCCACTGGGCCTGCTCCCACTCCCACTCCCAATGGTGATGCCAATATGACATTCAGGCCACCCACTGCTGATGCCTTGAACAACAATTACATCCATGTGGTGCATACAATGGGAATACATCACTTAGCAATGGTTACCTGCCAGTGTCAAGGGCAGCACAGAATTCCCTTGGACCTGGTAAGCAGTAACTTACTACCCACCAGCTTCACCAAAATATGCCCTCTTCTCACCGTGCATGTCCTGGATCATTTTCAGCTCTGTAATCAGGAATTGAAGGCATCAGCCTACCAGTTTTACCAATTGATTCGGTGTGTCACATTGCCAATGAGGCCTGCAGATGTGGTCAACCTCTATGAGCTTCGGTGCATGTCCCGCTTATGGCATTGGATGAAACAATTGAAGTGGGCTGGGTATGGTCACAATCAAAAAGATCCATTGAAACCTGAACCAGGATCACTTGCCAATTTCTGTCCAGCTTGTCCTCAAGTAGGCATCAATATACCAGAAAATTGGAAGGACAATGAGAACCAGTGGGTGATTAAGCTCCTGCTCTGTGCAGTGGTCTCTAAAATAATATTACACCTTAGATTTGTTTTTAAACACATATTTGTGGCCAATGGCAATTTCAAAGCTGACCATGTTCAGCAGAAAAACTCTGATACTGATATATGGCTATGGGATGGAGCTGGGATGGCCCCAAATCAGGCTGAATACAAGCAGTTTCTCCAAGATGCCATAGAACAATTAACAGTAAGTACACTTCCCTCCCCACTGCCATTGCTGCCCCTGCTCCTGCTCCTGCTCCCAATCCCAATCTGATCTGATTTGATCAGTGCCCCTTTTGCAGAAGGCACCTTGCAAAAATAAATTCCTAGCCATTGTGAATGCTTTTCTGGCATCAACGGCATGTGATAGGACTGGAGTAGCTGCCATTGCATGTGCACAACATGGCTGTTACACACCCAATGCATTAGTAGACTTGTTCCAGGGAGAACAGCAAAAGAATGTTGACTTTGCTTTCCTTCAAGCACTGAAGACTACCAGGGTTGACCCTCAATAGGGAGTAATGCTGATTTATGACATTGTCTGCCAGTACATAATCTACCTTTGGGAGCGCATTGGTGCACATCTTCCAGCTGACCTGACCATTGACCAGGCCATTGGGCTTATGCATGTACATGGTCACAAGGACAAATGCTTTTTTCGCTATGCTCCATCTTTCATTCCAGGCTCTGGCATTGTAGCAGGAGAAATACTAGAGTCCCTGTGGTCATTGCTGAATTACATTTCCCCAACAGTCAGGACAGCAACCTTGTCACATAGGGCAGAAATGCTCGATGATCATGCTATGGACTCAAATCACAAGAAAATGCTTGGCATCACCACTATGCTCTGTGAAAAATCTCAAGAAGCCCTTGAGATCTCCATGCAACTCGGCAAGCACCATGGTGACCTTACAGCAGCATCTGGTCAACAGGTGGTCAAAAGATGGGAGGATGAAGTGGCTGCAGCAGAATCTCTCAGGCTGACAAATGTTAAGGCCATGGATATCTATGCCACTCAGGGATCAGGACCGGGGGCAGGAGAGGGAGTGGCACTGGCCCTGGCACCCATTCAATCTGCGGTCGAGGAGTGGATTGATTTTGCAATCATCATTCAACAAATGCAGTAAGTACTGCCTAACATATTCATATATCACAACCCATTGTTGCCATACACCAGGATTGAATTATGAGACAAAGTCTGCCAACTTGGTACATCACCAAATATTTCTGACACGCAATCTGTTGAAAGGGATAGGGAAGCTCTTGCATCCCACATGGCAACCTTAACACATTTACAAAATGCTGCCAATGTTCCCAACCATGACATTGCTCCATCACCAATCAGCCATTACAATGTTGACAACTCTGATGACTTAGACCCTTCAGATGAAGACACACCTACAGCATCAGGGCCTTCACATCTTCCAGCTGACAGAAATGCTATTCCAGTCAAGGAGCAACAAGTATACCTCCCATTAATGGCTGTCTGGTGGAGGTGGAGATTCAGCTCAGAAAGGATGACCTCAATGCTAGCACAGCTATTCTAACCCAAACATGCCAGGCTCCACTAATATATGTCTGTCCTGGATTTGGCATAATTCTCACATTTGGACTGGCATTACTACTGCCCTCCCTGATGCCACTGCTGCTGCCACACCTGTTTCCTTTCATGGTCCTGCAGATTGATTCTGGGAATGTATGTCTGTTATGCAGCTATTCATTTGCATTGCACTGAACTTCTTGGATAGTCAGGTGAGTACATTGGCTTCGCTCACAGGCTCAGAGAAATAGATGGAAGGAGGAATTTCTGCTGGTCACATATGAAATGCAGTGGACTGTGCAGTATTTCATTTATCACAGTGAATGGTGGCAGTCAGCCTTGCACTCAGAGAATACCTTCCTGGCCCCCTAGCCTATGCTAACCATCAGTGGGCTTTATGGCACAAATTAGCATGCAGGGCTGACACTGCATTTACATCAGTAAACATTGATTACATCTCCCCTCTATTATGTAATCTCAATCATCTTGATCTCTAACATCTCCCATGTATTACATAATCTTGATCATCTTGATCATCTTGATCTCTAACCACAATCATCATGTCAAATAAATGTCTCTCAGTCTTCAACCCTTTTTCTTTACAATTGGGGCCAAAAGGTCCACTCCAAATGCATACACAGCAGATCATTTGGTATGCAGAGTCCTGTTTCTGTCAATTCCTGTTGCACATGGAAGGGGCAAATGTCTTAAAGCAAAAATGGATGCAAAAGATTCTATATTGTGAGCTTGTAAGCAGGATCTTTTATGAATCAAGTAAGAGATTTGTCACTGAAAAATATTGCAGCTGTGCATCATGTCTCAAATTGGCTTCGCCGCATCAATTGGCCTGGTGTTCAAGGTGCCAATCCTGCTTTGTTGGTTGGCTGACAGTCTTGCTGAGGTGAACTTTGACCACCTACCACTCAGATTCCATCCATCCCTCTTGGCCACATTGGATGATGGTGTCACCCCCAAACTTACAAGCAGTCTAGTGCCCTCATATGCCCTGGGTTGGTGGAGACATCATAGCAAACCGGCAGCAGACAGCATTATGGCCATTGACACCCTGGATCAGTGCCTTCATCACCATAAGCAGCACTTCACTGATTCCAACTCGCCCTCTGCCACTTCCCAAGCCATTGCCATTGCCATTGCCGCTCCCACTCCCACTCCCATTCCCACTCCCATTCCTGCTCCCATCCCCACTCCTGATTGTGAGGCCTTTACAGTGCCCCATATCTTCTGCATGGATCTGTGCAGAATTGCGCAGACTCCATGCAGATTTGCAATCCATATAATAAACCATTTTAGCTAACAGGGTGTGACAGTCCACACAGATCCATGCAGACTAACACAGATTCCATGTATTTTACTCAGATTCCACAGATTTTGTCCATCCATGATCAACCAGGTCAGACAAGCAAGGACAGTCTGCATGCATCCAAACAGACCATTTGAGCTTAGCAAAATAATGTCACAAATGGTATTCAAACCTGTAGCCTCATGACTAAGTAAGAGAGTACAGACATGCATTACCATCACACTATGCAGCCATCATTGTTTGTGGCCATTGATGCAACTACATACCAATGTTTGGCTTTGTATGACAAAGCACACAGCCACCATCAAATGTGCCAGCTCATCACACTTTTCTCTCACCACCACCACCACCACCACCATCAACACCACCTCCCCCTTCCTCCCTCCCTCCTCTCTCCACTACCACCACCACCTGTCACCACTGTTCCCATGCCCCCTCCACCATCACCACCACCTGCAAACAAGCCAACTGGAGCCAACTAAATGGGCCCATGGTATGTTTTCTTTTTTTTTTCATTCATTTCTTTTTTATGAACTAACTAATTTGCTTCTAGGTTATAATGTGCTTGTAATGAATGGCGGCAATGCAAATGGATGCAACACAGGCCCAAAGTAAGTGTTTTTTCATTCTTTTCTTTTTAGTGGACTAACTATGTTTTTTTTGTTTCCTAGGTTATAATGTGCTCATGATGAATGGCGGCAATGCAAATGGATGCAATGGAGGCCCAAAGTAAGTTTTTTTTTTCATTCTTTTCTTTTTCATGGACTAACTATGTTTTTTTTGTTTTCTAGGTTGTAATGTGCTTGTAATGAGGCATGGACACCCACACTGCCATATCACAACAGACACCCGCACCCACGCCATGTCACAACGGCACACCACCCACCCCCAGCCTCACGAGCAACTGCTTGTGGGGTGGTTGGTGGGTGGAACAACAACAACAACAACAACAATGATGCCAATGATGCCAATGACACACCACCTGCCTCCAGCCCCCTGAGCAACTGCTTGGGGGTGGATCATGGGTGGGATGGCATTGATGACAATGGCAAAGGGGGGACAATGGGGATGACACCACCCACACCCACAATGCCACCACAAGCACCACCAACAAATGAATGAACACTGCCACCAGCAAACAAACACTGCCACCAATGAACCATGCACCATGCACCACCAGCCTCATGAGCAGCTGCTCATGGGGTGGTCAGATGATGAGGGAGGGTGGGATGAGGGAGGGGCCCCCAATGCATGCTGAACGTGAGGGGTTTAATTTTTTTATGTACATAGTAGTAATCCCTCCCTCTCACAAGATGCAAGAGGGGTTTTTTTTGTTTATTATTATATTATACCCACTCCCTCGTGTAGGACATGAGGGATGTGGTTAATTAAAATATGTCAAGTGTGGATCAGCCCACTGCCTTTCAGGCAGCCATGGCATGGCAAGGTGAAGACGATGCATCAAGCAATGCTGATCAGCCCACCGCCTTTCAGGCAGCCATGGCATGGCATGGCAACAATGATCAGTCATCCTCTTCCCCTACAGGTTCCCTGAATCTGATGCCAAGACTAATTCTGATGTAGAAGATTTCATGGGCACATCACAGATAGAGAACCCCACTCCTTCTTGTATCACCCTGCCAACCTACCCTCCTGTAGACTTCACTCTGCTGATCTACACTCCTGAAGACTTCAGTTATGTCGATGAGACTTGGTTGTCTAGCTCTGATAAGATGGACACTGACATTGAATGATGCCTCATGTATATATACAGTGTTGGGGATAGTAGTATGTACATAGTAATAATATCATTGTTTTTGTGGTCCTGTCAACCCCCAATGTCAGTGCTGCTTCCCCATCCCTGTCCCCATCCCTGCTCCCACTCCCACTCCCACTCCCACTCCCACTCCCACTCCTGTTCCTGCTCCCATTCCTGCTCCAGTCCCCTTCCCCTGCAATTGCATTTCTTGCAAATAAAGTAATAATGTAGTCATTGGTTAATAGTGTTTGAAAGTCTGGTCCAGTCTGGTTGCTCTTATTTGAAATATCTACACAACTGAGAACCAGACCAGCATAAACGGGTCTGTTTCAGTTGCTTACCAGTTGCTGGACCAGTTGTAACCAGTCCAGTACTGAGTTAGTTCAGACTGGTTTACGACTGGTCTGAACCACATATATACATGTAGGTAAGAGCCCCTTGCATGGTCAAGGGCCTGCAAGCAAACATGTACATAATGAAACAACAACTATATACATTTATTTGTAATGTAGCTAAGTGCCCCTCGCAGGCAAGAGGCCTGCAAGTGAGCAAGTATATAATGAAACAAAACTGTTGTCTGTTGGCATGCATGATCCTCCATGCAAGGTCAGTGCACTCATTGAGGACTTGAGGTAGTAGGCGATGAGGTGACAGGCTGGGGTGTTGCCTGCAGTCAGCAGGGACAGGGAGATGAGGGGTTGGGGTATGTACCTTCTGCATATTCATTACGGGGACTCCCCCCATATCATCATTGTAGCTTTCTGTCGTAGTCCTGTTGCCGTCGAGGACTTGGGTTGGTTGGTGGTGACATGGTGGGCTCTTGCACTGGTGGAGTGTTGGCTGTTGTTGTTGCTCCCTGTTATTATCCAGTCCTTCATGTTGTATTTTGACAGGTTGGGTTTGTGGGAGGTGGGCATCATGGGCAAGAACAATGTTATAGCCTAGAAAAAAAGCATGTAAGTTAAGAGTAATGGCAAAGAAAAGAAGAACACACATGAAGGGTGTCAAACATGCATGACATGGCACATTTTCAGCCTGTTGGTGTTGGTGTTCATCACCCATGCTGTTCATCACCTGCATTGTTCATCACCCGCGTTGTTCATCCCCGGCTGTTGTCTGCCAGTTGCACCCTGATCCACTGCACAAGCAGGGGCTCATGAGGCTGGATGTGCATACCTTGTTGCCATTGTCATTGCTGCCTCATGTGGTCATTGAACATAGCACCAACAATCCACCCCACAAGCAGTGGCTCACGGGGCTGGACGTCGGTGCTGAGGCCGAGTTGTTCATGGGGCTGATCCTCATTGTCTCTGTTCTCACATTAGTTTAAACCTATAAAGAAGAAAACAACAATGTTAGTAGTAAAAAGAATAATGAAAGAATGAAATAAGACTTACCTATTATGTGTTACAGCCATGGGCTTCAGTCGTTGAACACATACAACACGTATGATGTGGCATGTTTGCAGCCATGGGTGCTGCTGTTTGGGGTGGTTGAAGGGGCCTGGGGGGTGTCAATGTGGCCGTTTAATGGAGAGGGAGTTGTGGTGGATGAGAGGGAGTCATGGTAGTGAGGGAGGAAGAAGGAGTGAGGTTCAAGTTCATTTGGTTGTTTTTGTTGTCAGTTGTTGTGTGTTGATCTTGGATTACAAATCACCGGTTTCAACCAGTTACAACTGGTCTTTTACCAGTTCGCACATTTCCCAGCATCTCGGCAACCAGCAACCGCAACTGATGTCAGATCTGGGCTACCGCAACCAAAAGTCCAGTTGCCATCAGTCTGGTTCAGTTGTGTCCACAGTCTTTTTTCAGTCCTATGCACTGGACTTTCAAACACTATTGGTTAATTAATAGAGTATGTACATGGTGATGCCCTGTCCATCCCCATGGCCATTCAGCATTCCCACTCCTGTTCCCTTCCCCTGCAAGTGCATTTCAAACATTACTCATATCTGCACTATTTTCTTAATCCATGTCTATCTGTATGGTACAGCAAGTACAGTAGTAATGTAGTCATTGGTTAATTGATAGAGTATGTAAATGGCAATGCCCTGGCTGTCCCTGGGGCCGCTCACACTCCTGCTCCCAGTCCATGTCCATAGCCATATCTGTGCCCATTGCATTTCAAATGTTACCAATGTCTGTGTTACATTCCTAATGCATGGTATAATACTCTGTGTGCAATGTAGTCACTGGTTAATATAGTATATATAGTGAGTTCAACGGTGTCCATCGAACCCATATCATTTGATACAATGTAGCTTACCTATGTGCATCACCAAGCATGTTCAGTGAGATGCAGGGATTGCCCACTCCCAAAAGTAGCTCAAAATCATTCAAAGTCATTCAAAGTGTCACAAAAAACCTTTGAAGTGGTTTTGCAAGGTTTGCAGACATTTTTGAGTGTCATGAAAGCTTGATATGACTCATATGAGGCTTTTGTAATGTGTGGAAGTGGTTCCAGAGCTTTGACTGTGAAGTGGACCTATCAGTGTTCCATCATTTTTGTCACCACCTCTTGTGGTGGCTCAAGTGCAATGCATAGCTGTGTTAGCAAGGTTATCTCCCTTTTCCATGTTTCTGCTCCTTTCCTGCTCCCACTCTGTGGCTACCCTTTCCTCAGCAACCTTTCATTCCTCTGCATCTTTCTTCTCCTTCACTTTGCATATAGTGCAATCTGCAGAAAGCTTTTCTTGCTGAGCAGTAGCCTTTGCATTATCCTCCTTTCTGTACCTGTGTAGTAGGCACTTGTAAGGGGACTAGAGGGTGCCCCACATGTTTCTCCTATTTTTTACATTTGTCCTACATTTTTCCCCATCTTGTTTCCTTCTATTCTCCATTTTCTATCATTTTTCCTCATTTTATTACTAATTTTCCCTTCCTATCACATTTGTGCATGTTGACAGTTTTATATTTAGAGACGGAGCACCCCTTCCAACATTTACCCCCTGGTACAATGTCACTCAGTGGCCTGGATCAGCCTATCTCCGCCTTTTCCATTTTTAGGTTATTATTTGATTTTTGCAGTTTTCACATATACTGGGCACTGGCAAAGGGGTCCTTAGAGTTTACTCGGATTTCCCTCTGCTAGGTGCGCCTCCAATCCCTGTACTATGTAGTATAATTTTAACTTCGGATTTCCTTTTGCTAGAGGCTAAGGTTGCCCTTATAGCACTGGCATAATTTCTGATGCCCCTTCAAGCCACATGCAATTTTCGAATTTAATGGATTTGTCCACCACCTCTTGAACAGTGGCCACAGTGTTTTCATTGAAGAAGTCTATGATAAAAATATCCAGTTGGAACACATCAGCAATAATAGAAAACAGCTTACCCAGGTGCCAGTGAAGTCTTTTCCCCAAATCTCAAAGTCCAAGATTTCTGGGGTTTCACCATGTGGCATGGCCACAATCTTCTGGAGGATCAATTTGAGTGCAGTAGATGCAATGAGGCTAAGCATGTTTAGTGTTTAAAGGTCCGGTCCATAGGACCGACAAAAGACCGAGGACTGAACCGGACCGACACTCAGTTCGGTCCATTTTTCGGTTGCGGTTGCCCACATTTGGGGTCAGTCCAGTTGCCGGTTGCCTCATTTTGAAAATATTTGAAAACCATTAAAAGACCAGTTGCCATCAGTTGCAACTGGTCTTTCTGCAGTGCATAAAAGATGTGTACATTGCAGGAAAAAACCAGCGAGTCATGTCGCCATGAGGTGTGGGTTCCTTTCCCGCGATGATATACCCTGCAAGTCATGTCACCATGAGGCGCAGATTGCTCATATCTGTAATAATTTGCTGAAAAGATATGAAATTATTATGGAAATGAGAAACCTGTGCCTCATGGTGACCTGACTCGCAGGTTATATCATCATGGGAAAGGAACCTGCACCTCATGGTAACACGACTCACAGATCTTTTCCCTCGATGTACAAAATTATTACAGAAATGAGAAACCCACACCTCATAGTGACATGACTTGGAGGGTCTATCATTGCAGGAAAGGATAGTGATTAAGACCAGTCTTAACTGGTTTTTTGGGGGCAACCAAACCAATGTGGACCAGTCCTACACAGTTCAGTTGCAGTTGCCCCATATCTGGGTCGGTCCGGTTGCGGTTGCAGTTGCCAGTTGCCCCTCTTGGGGGTCCAAAAACCAGACCGAACCGGACCTTTAAACACTAAGCATGTTAAGCAAAGGAGGATGTGTACAGTCAATGACAACATGGATACAATAAGCTATATCTTCCTTAATATTTAACTTGTAATAGAACAGAATATCATTGATGCATCATTAACATAATGGTTTCTGCTATTTGGTATTATTTATTAGGGCTAAAGATAAAGTTTATATCTGGTATTTTATGCTTTATATATCATTCTGATCAGCTTCTTGAGCTGATTTAACATTTTTTATTTCTTTGCATACTATTGGGTTTTTTATTACCAAATATTGTCAGATATTTAGCATTATTTGATTATAGATCATAAAATATGAGGACTCATACCTGCCAGAATTGGCCCTCACCCCCAAGTTATATTGAGCAACAAAGTGATGTGCAAGATTGCAAGGTCATGCATATGGACAATGGTCATGTGCCAATCAACCACAAATGATCAGATGTAATGATCATAAAAATTCAACTGTGGAAAACAGGTAACTTTTTTCCCTTCGGATTTCCCTTTGCTAATAATAACAAATATATCATAATATCTCTTGATTCTGTTCCAACAAAGTGGATTTTTGTTGGACTTCCAACCGTTTTCCACCAAGGCCACCTAGTAATGATTGGCATAGCATTAGTATTTTAGATATAGTTTCCATTCCTATGATACCTCCACTACTCTGTTCTCCACCAGTCTCTGACCTAACCCTGCTCTTTAGTAATTTACTTCTGTTTGTATTCTTCAGTTCATAAAGCAACCAAGTTTACCCATCTCAATCTCTAGTCTCCTCTCCTGTCTCAGACTTCCTCTCACTCTGATATTCTTACATTCACCTTTGTCTTGAAATTAGACACCAATGATGGTCTCATAGTATACAACATTGTTTATATAAAAACTGACTGAAATAATAAAATTGAAACCATACAAACAAGGCCAAATAATTCCAAATGAGATTTCAATAATAGGCCAACAATATATCTTTTTATTTCAAGTTAAATAAAACAAATGAGACAAGAATTGAGTGAGATACAGCATTTTTGATGATTTAATAACAAATATAACAATCTTTGTTAGCACACCCAAATCAGATAATGTACAAATGTATATTGTATTTGCAGGTTAAATCAGTTGGATTAAAAAAGAACTAACTGAGATACCACAAATAATGCCAAACAATACCAAATATGATCTCAATGAATGGGCCAATAATGTATCTTTTTATTCCAGGTTAAATAAAACAAATTGGCCAAGAATTGACCAAGATACAGCATTTTGATAATTTAACAAATAAAGATTAACAATTTTGTCAACATAGCATAAAATGCCCAAGCTACATACCCTTCTACAAGTTAAACTCAATTGAATTAGAACTGGCTCTGATATAGTCTTTTTGATCTGCTTGATATATTAACAAATAATAGCAAACATCTGTAAATATCCTTTAAGGATAGACCAACAGTATCTTTTTATTTTCAAGTTAAATCATCCAAAATGGATGAAAACTAAAAGAGGTACTATATTTAGGCATGACAACAATGTCAAACAATACCAAATACTCTTCTGATGATTGGCCAATGATGGACCAATAGTGTATCTTCTTATTCCAAGTTAAATAAAACAAATCAGCCAAGAAATGGGCAAGATACAGTATTTTGATGATCTAACAATTAAAGATAAACAACCTTTGTCAGTGTAAAGTGCTCAAGCTACACCCTTCTACAAGTTAAATAAACTCAATTGAGTTAAAACCAGCTCTGACATCATCTTTTTGATTTTTTGATATATGAACAAATAATGCCAGATATTTGTAAGTATCTTTTAATAATAGACCAACAGTATACTTTTTATCTTGCAAGTTAAATCATCCAAAATGGATAAAAACTGAAGGAGATACTATATATAGCCATGACAACAATGCCAAACAATGCCAAACACCCTCCCAATGATTGGCCAATAATGTATCTTCTCATTCCAAGTTAAACAAAAGAAATCAGCCAAGAATTGAGCAAGATACAGTATTTTGATAATCTAACAAACAAATATAAACAACTTTTGTCAGCACAGGGTAAAGTGTCTGTTGATATTCACACCGTGATCATGCAACTGACGCATTTGATGCATGTTCTATTCTTGGCATATCCCTTTGATGCGCAAGACAAACACAGTATGTGATCAGCTGAGATCAGCTTCTGTGATGCGTGTGCTATTATTAATTAGCACTTCCCTTTGATGCATTCACACAAATGCATCAAAGATACCTTTTCTCTTGTCTCCCCCTTTATTGGACTGAACATATATATATACAGGTAGATAGATACATGATCACCTCAGTCACTTATACAAGGACTGAGGTGAGCATTGTCTACATGCTATTCGTAGAATGATACTTACTGTACCTTAGTTTATCCTCGTATATTCTAGGTACAGTCTCGTGTATTATAGTCACTTATACAAGGACTGAGTTTATCCTCGTATATTCTAGGATTGATTTTCTACAGGTTATGGGCCACTGCTGTCACTTCTAAGCGATAGTAGAAAATCTCCTAGCCACTCAACGTTATCCATATGTCATTTTCCTTTGATCGACAATCTGATCACTTTCCCATTTTGGATCATGGACCATCCTTTGTGCAATCAGTCCTCTCGACAGCCTCGCCTTCCCACAAAATCCATTATTTTTTGTCTGTCATGAGCATGCTAGACACTACCCCTCCCTTGGTTACTTTGCTCAAGCTCTCTGTACAATATTCCGGTGAGAAACTCAACAAACTCAAGTCAAACTACAAAGAATGGTGCAAGGAAATTACTATTGCTCTTTCACTGAATGGTATATGTTACTGGCGCAATCCCCACACCTACTGCCTCTGAACCTTGAGCGCTGATTAACTGGAAAGCCAATTTTTGTCTTGCATATGCATTCATTGCATCCAGCATCATCCCATCCGAGCACCCTTTCATTGACATAGAAAAGGCTACAACTGTAAACTGGGAGGCACTTTGTAAACAACACCAGAATGAGGGTCCTGTTTGGCAGGTCCATTTATTACAACAAGCCCTTACCACCCAATGCAGCACTGACACTCCCCTTCCTGAGATGGCCAACAAAATTTGTGCCCTCATTGAGGGTGCATTCACTATGGGGGACATCAAACCCAACCTCCTTTGTTGCATTGCCCTTTTGAACTCCCTCAGCAAAAATTTTCCTCATGCACGATCAGTTATCTCTCATGACATTGCCACCTCCATGAAGGAAACATTGAAAGATATCCACCTATTCCTGGAAAACGAACAGTCACTCCTTGAGAATGACCACTGCACAGACTCCAGACTGCATCAAGGTGGAGGGGGAATGGCTGGGAAGACAATTGAGGAATCTGTGGCAGCCCAGAGAGTGGCTCGTTAAAAAGGGAAGAAGGGCAACACTTCGTCAAAACCTCTGAAGGTTCCAATTACTGTGAAAGATGTTAATGGATGGGCCTTCATGGTTATGGTGGACTCTGACCCTGCAGACCCTCAACCCAACACTTATGCCCCATTTGCTGGGCTCACTAGTGACCCTCTTCCCACAGCATCAATCGAGGAGGTAGAATATGAAGGATGGCTTGTCATTGAGGAGGAGGCAACCACAATATTGACTGGAACTGCCATACTTTGCCTCCTGCAGAGGGTGCCTTTACTGTCGAACCACTTAACCAAAGACAATGCTCCCAAATTTCCCTCACCCATTTCCCTTTCATTATTGATATGGGCACCACAGTCCACAAGGCAGACTTCCTTACCCTTAGCCAAATACTGCCTCGCCCTGTGAAAGGTGTTGGGGGGTCCTCCATTGTTGCTATTGGAGTCGGTGACATAAAACTACACATAGCATGGGGCGCATCAATATTGTTATGTAATGCGCTTTAGATCCTAGATGCGGCAGTCTGGCTTATCTTGGTTAGTTCCCTCACCAATGATTCAAATGCCGTGGCGCATTTTGATAGCTCATCATGCTGGATCACAGATAAATCTACTGGAGCTACTTGCCAACAAGAGATTGTACTCGCTTCACCTTTACTCCGCTGCCACCAACCATGCTTTGACTGTCCACAAATCCCCTGACCTTGAGACCTGGCACTGTCAACTTGGCCATGCAAATTATCAATCCCTTTGGGATATGGCCAAGAAGGGTACACTTACAGGTGCACCTATCACCTCTGCTTCTAAACTGCCCAAATGTGAATCATGTGTTCTGGGCAAACAGACAAAGATGCCTGTTCTGAAGAAGTGTGAGGAAGGGATTGGGCATAAGGTGACACGGAAGTTAGAAAAAGTCTGGGTAGACTTATCAGGTCCACATGCAGTTATATCTTGTACTGGAAACTCTTATGTTATGGACATTGTCGACATTATACATCCTTTCCATGGTCGATACCACTTTGTAACAAAGACGACTCACTTCCAGAACTAAAAGATTGGGAACTAGAGCAAGAAAATGCAATGGGACTTAAAGTTGGGATTTTATCACAGACGACGGAGAATTGAAATCTCACAAGATGGAAGCTTGGCTCAAAACAAGGGGGACAGGACAGCGATTTACTGCCCCACATACCTCAGCCCATATCAGGCACATTGAACCCATGCATCGTACTCTTATGGCTAAAGCCTGCACGATGCACATTTACTCAGGCCTACCAGCTTACCTTTGGGATGAATTCTACCTAACGGCCTCTCACTTACATGCCAAAACCACCATGAGGTCACTTCAAGGTTGCACACCTTGGGAACTCTGGCATGAGCATAAGCCTGATTACTCATACCTATGGGAAATTGGCTGCCGTGCCTTTGTCCTCATTCCAAAGAAAAATAACCCAAAATTTTTTGAGCGATCTATTGAGTGTGTACTTATTGGATATGACCTAAATTCTAAATCCTACTGATGCTATAATCGGACTACAAGAAAAGTTCACAGCTCTTATCATGTCCACTCTCTCAAGAGCCACAATGGACACGCACCCCCCCAACTGTTAACATCAGATGATGTTGTTGAGACACCTACCCCAGATGGACCCACCTTCACCATTTTGCCCACAAGCAATGATGATGTCGATGAATCTTTTCATCCATTGAATACCACCAGACTGAACAATGAAATTCAGGAGGAACAAGATTTACCCACTCCAAATGCCATCCCACATCACTCATCCCATGTACCTATTCCCACAGAGCGACACCCAAATGGTGGACCAACCAACACTAGGACTGCGACAGCTGTCCAGGAATCTCAAACCAGCGCTACCCAGGTCAGGGAGGCCCGCCATGAGCGCAGAGCTGCCACTGTCACCACCCAATCACAGAATCCCAATCATGTTCCTGATACAATTGTCAATCATGATTGTGATGTCATTGATGAGCTACGTCAATCATTCAACAATCTTCATTTGGGTGATCAGGCGCATCAACTCCAGGCCCTAATTTCAGAAATGATGGATTTCGATCTGGAATCACTCCAGTTTGAGGATGAACCCAAAACTTGGGAGGAGGCAAAGAATTCAGGGGATGCAGAATGGCAGCAGATAGGATATCTGGATGAATTGAAATCTCTGAAGGATATGGGGGTTTATAAACTCATCCCCAGGGGCAACATACCTCAAGGTAAATGGATTCATAAGGGCCAACCAGTTTTCCATATCAAGCGTGATGAAAATGGCCATGCCGTGAGATGGAAAGTCCAACTCATCTTTTGGGTTTTTGAACAAATTTATGGTAGGGACTATACTAAGATGACCTCACCTACTGCACGCATGGAATCTTGGCAAATCTTGCTTCACATAGTGTTAAGAACTGATCCTAAAGGCCGCTTTGGAATCCAACCGGACACTGCGGGTGATGATAGTGGGAGATTGTCGGGTCGATGCGGATTCTGCGGGAGGGGGAATGGAAAGGACTTGGCTTCAGCTTGTCAGAAGCTGCGCCCTTAACCTTGTCTGGTGTCCTAATTTCAAGTCGAGGGTTTAGAGGTAGGAGCAGGAAAGTGCGGGTAAATGCGGGGAGGAGTACGGAGGGACTTAGGTTGAGTTCAGATGAGACTAGAACTTCGGAGGGAGACTAGAGGTTGAGTCGAATGTAGTTCAGACTCTTAGAGGACAGGGTTTGGAGTAGAAGGAGTTTTTAGATTGGCAGGGTAAAGTCGAGTCTATGTCGACATATGAACTGAGGAATACAAGGCAAAACTAACTAAGCTTAAATACTGTAGTCTGGAATAATGCAGAACAGGAACAAAGACTGTGGCAGTGTCTTGACTGCATAGATAAATTACCTACGGGAGCCACACAGGAATCCATAGTCAAATTTGCAATAGAGATGGCAGCCTTGGAAAGGCAGCCATGGATGCTGTACAAGGTGGCCTGATGCACAGCAGCGTGGGCAGTGCAAGGCGGCTGGGAACGAAATCGGGAGGCATAGACAAAAGTCATGTTCGACATGCAGGAAAGAGTTGGATGGATGTGGGTTCCGATCAGGCAAGGAACAGTTCTTGACAGTATCTCCCCCTTAGTGCTGAGCCTACGAGGCATGTGAGGGTTTGAGTCCGAATGAGGAAGTTGGTTGAATTTTCCGAATGCGGTAATTGGTTGGAAAATTTTTCATGTTCTTTCCTTCCCCCATCAACTATCGATTATGTCCCCTCCAGCAGTATGCACGCAGATCAAATTGGCTGCGATGAGGGCTCAACATGAACAGAGGGAGTGGGCAATGAAGGAGCAGATGGAATGGGAGATGAAGGAGCTGGAGGAAGCAGCGAGGGAGGAGGAATGCCAGGTGCAGGAGGCGCAGAAGGCAGCAGAGGAGGCTGCAAAGGCTGAGGAGGCGCATCAGGCAGAGGCGCGGAAAAAGGAGGCATCAGCCACAAAATGAGCAGAGAAGAAGCGGGCGGCTGCAGCCGCAGGTTTGGAGGATGAGGCTGAGGGGAGCAAGTCCCCCAAGAAAAAGAAAGTCGCCAAGTCAAAGGTGTGAGTGGGGTCGGAGGAGTTGGAGGGTCTGGTGCGGGTGCAGGCTGCATTGCCTTGCAAAAGGTACATACTTGTTTCCCTTTCCAGTCTCTTTTTACTGACAAGTGGCCTAGGTGCAAATACCAAAAGATCGCTTGTTTCAAGATGGGTGCAAAGGGATGCATGTGCGACAACTGCACGCACATCAAACATAAGTGCGAGGAGGTAGTGTGGGAGGGGCAGGAAGCCCCTGTGGCAAAACCAGTGGGAACAACGGGGGCGACTGGGGAAAACCTGGAAATAATGCAACAAATGATGAAGTTGATAAGGAAGGGGTTTGCCAAGGTGGCCACTGCGGTGTGGGAGTTGATGGGGGAGATTCGGGATGCTATGGACCCAGAGTGGGTGGAGGAAGAAAGTGCCAGGGAGGAGAGCGACGAGGGTGACAAAGAGGTGGAGCAGGCGGTGCGAGAGTCCCAGTGGGAAAGATGCAGGATCCGAAAGTCCAGAGATGAGTGGGAGG
Organism: Tricholoma matsutake; assembly: GCA_026075535.2. NCBI lineage: Eukaryota > Fungi > Basidiomycota > Agaricomycetes > Agaricales > Tricholomataceae > Tricholoma > Tricholoma matsutake. Next base: position 17,629,742 of record AP026538.1, read on the forward strand.
CCTTCCAGAGATATCTGGAGAAAAGGCGAGCTGATGATGAGGAGGAGAGTGAGGATGAAGAAGAGGGTGAGGAGGGTGAAGAGAAGGATGAGGGCAGAGATGCGGGCGAAGTTGGGGGAGAGGGAGATGAAGATGGAGAGGGAGAAGCGGTGGTAGTGTAGGGACCCGGTCGGGTCCAAAAAAATCTTTTTTCAATAGAATTTGTTCTGAGTTCAGACTGAGTGAATAAGTAATGTGAATAGTCTTTAAGTGGGTAACAGTCCAGGTTTCTGCGGGTAGCGGGTGTGAAAATCCACAAGGAGTTCTTGGGTGTGGTCAAGTTCCATAACAGGTAGCCAGGAAGTCTCTTTGTCGGTTCCCTGGTAACCTTCTCATCGGACGAGGTAGAGAATCTTGCAGCGACGTCAGTTGTTGACTTTGGAGTCGAGGACTTCGGTGATCTCATATTCAAGCTTGTCATCGATGGTGATCGGAGGAGGTGGAGGTTGTACTTGATTTGGAATTGTGTTCAGGGAGTGTTTCTCTAGTTGAGAGACATGGAAAACAGGGTGAATGGCCCGCATGTGATCTGGGAGCTGCAGGGTGACTGAGTGAGTGCCTGGGCAGGCGATGATTTCAAAGGGGCCATGGTGCTTTTCGGAAAGTTTCTTGGAAGGACATGTGGTGCGAATATTTTCCGCAGTGACATAGGCAGAATCACCAATGTTGAAGTTGGGTGCGGGTGCCCAATGTTTGTCTGCAGGATCTTGATAACGCTCTTGAGTTGATTCTGAAGCTCCTGATGAAGGTTGTCTAAGTCGACAACGAACTTGTGGGCGCGCTGTGAAGCTAATTTGCGTTCTGGAAAGACGGAAATGTTCGGGTGATAGCCTTTGTTGGCAAAGAAAGGGGATATGCTTGTAGAGGTGGAAGGAGCATTGTTGTAGGCAAATTCACCCAAGGGTAAGAAGTGAGACCAGTCGTCCTGCTGATAGTTGCAGAAGATCTGGAGGTACTGCTCCAAGGTCTGATTAAGTCATTCTGTCTGACCATCACCTTGCGGGTGATAGCCAGAAGTGAAGTGGATCCGCATGTCGAGTGCTTTTCCGAGGGAGCGGAAGAAGTGGGAGACAAACTCGGATCCGTGGTTGCAAGTGACGTGCGATGGAACACCATGCTTGGAGAAGACGTGGAGGACGAACAGGTTGGCTAGTTCTTGGGCTGTGATTGCATTGACAGTTGGGATGAAGATGCCTTGCTTGGTGAGGCAGTCAACGATGACCAGGATAGCGGTGTGACCATTGGAGTCGGGTAGTTGTTCAATGAAGTCCATGGAGATGGAGTTCCAAGGTTGTTCTGGAACTGAAGGTTGCTTTAGGAACCCGTAGGGCTTGTGTCAAGGCAATTTGGATCATTTGCAAGTGGTACAGGATTTGCAGAATTCCTGCACAAAGGTGCAGAGGTTTGGCCAGACATATTCCTGGCGGACAAGCTGCTGGGTTTTGTTTTGTCCGAAGTGGCCAGAGAGGATGTGATCATGTTTGTACTGAAGGACCTTGAGGCAAAGATCCACAATGTCCAGAACATAAATCCGGTTGAAGTGGTGGAGAAGACCTGCCTTGTCTATGGTCCAGTTGGGGTTGACAGGTGTCGGAAGATGTGCAGATGAAAAAGGGTCAAGGGGTAGGGAGGTGCAGATGTCATGGTGAAGTTTCTCAACATCCATGATTACTGCCTGTCGAAGGACAGGTGTGGTGAAATAGGTGGCACGGAGGGAAGAGGTGAGCTGTTCCTGTGTGAATACAGGTTGGAAGTTGGTTGGGTTTATGGAGGCAAAGTCGCTATTTCCCCCTTTGTGGTAGACATCCCAATGTCTAGTGAGTGCGTCTGGCTTGGCCCCTAGTTTCCCGGGGTGGAAGCGGATGACGAGATTGAACTGGGAAAGGTACTCAGACCAACATGCCTGGCAGCGGGTGAGCAACTTGGTAGTGCTGAAGTACTCAAGATTTTTGTGGTCGGTGACCACATCAACTGGGTTTGTGGAACCCTCGAAGTACTGCCTTTAGTGTTTGAAGGCTTCGAAAATAGCCAAGAGTTCCTTGTCATGTGTGTCATAATTTAGTTCAGCGGGATTGAAGGAGCGGGAATGAAAAGTGACCAGATGGATTTCTCCATCCACAGTGTGAACTGAAAGGATAGCAGCTAGGGCATAGTCAGAAGCATCGGTTTCAAGTACTATTTGTGAGTCGGGTACCCATTGAGTTAAGATGGGTGGGTGAGTGAATTCTTGTTTGAGCCTTTCAAAGGCATCGCAGCACTTCTTGTTGAAGTCCCAAGGTGCAGATTTCTGCGTCAAGCAGGTGAGTGGGATGACAATGTCTGAATAGCCGTTAATGAAGTGGCAGTAAAAGTTGCAAAAGCCTAAGAAGGATTGTATATCCTTAACTTTCCTAGGTTCAGGCCAGTCAAGCATGGTTTTGACTTTATCCTTGGACATCCACAGTCCATCCAGTGAAAGGATGAAACCCAAATATTTGACGGTGTCTTTGTGGAACTCACATTTCTGTGGAGAGGCGTAAAGTCCATTTTTCCGGAGACGGAGGAGGACTTCTTTGACGTGAGCCCCATGCTGGGACTTGTCATCGGAATAGATTAGGATGTCATCGAGGTATACGATGACACAAACATCCAGCATGTTGCTGAAGATGTCGTTCATAAACCGCTGGAAAGCTGCAGGTGCATTAGTGAGCCCAAAGGGGACCACCAACCACTCGAAGGATCCATAGCAGGTGTGGAAAGTAGTTTTCCACTCATCATCATCAGCGATGCAGACTAGGTGATAAGCATGCCACAAGTCTATTTTGGTTAACAAGCGGGCTTTGTGGGGAGAGTCAAGTAGGTCGGAAATGAGAGGAAGTGGGTAGCGGTCTTTCTTTGTAAGATGGTTAAGTCCTCGGTAGTTGACACAAAGTCGGAGACTACCATCTTTCTTCTTGACGAAGAGAATAGGGGCGCCATGCGGTGACTTGGATGGGCGGATGAAACCTGAGCGGACGTTTTCGTCAATAAAGACTCATAAGGCTTCTAGTTCAGAGGGGGAGAGAGAATACATTCAGCCCAGAGGTGGAGGAGTATTGTCTTCTGTCTCTATCTTGAGGTCATAAGACCGATGCAGAGGAAGGGTATCCGCTTTAGTCTTATTAAAGACATCAGCGAATTCATGATACTCAGGTGGAATCTTGGAAAGGTCAGAAGAGTTAGTGGAATGGGTGGAGCAGGTGGATAACCCTTCTGGAGTGAAGGTCATCTGAAAAGCTACTGCCCCAGGAAGTTTGCTAGCATGCGCATAAGCAGCAGCATTGATGAAGGAGATGTCGGGAGGTGTAAACTTAGGAGGAATGGGGGGTTCGGAAAATGCGGAAGAGTCGAGGATTTCTACCGGAAGATTTGGGGACAAAGGTGACGTCAGGGGTGCTGGACCTCTATGATCTGCAGAGTGGAAAGTGAGTTGGCTTGAAGACCAGTCAATCAATGGATTGTATTGCTTCAGCCAGTTATGACCGAGTACGGTGGAACAGGAAGAGTCGAGCGAGGTTACATAAAATGACAAATTGAATACTTCACCAGCAGGGAAGGTGACCAGAAATTTGACGATCTGAGTTATGGTGGAGTTGCAAGTTCCATCAAAGAGTCATAAACCAATCGGGTTAATGTATTCCATGCTGAGTTGGTTATTCAACATGAAAGAGGAGTCAAGGAAGCAGTGGGAGGAGCCAGAGTCGATAAGGGTTCGGAAAGGGGCAGAAGATTCAGGAAAGGTTAAAAGAATGGTTAAGGAGTCAGGGTTGGAAAGAGCGGACACATTGAGACGAACGTAGGCAGCCAAGTGGGTAAGGTCAATGCAACCCCCAGCCCCAATGGCTGTATCCTGAGGGTTGCGGACTATTTTTCCGAGTCTGTAGTCTTGGGAACGACAGTGGATGCACGGGCTTTTGCAGCTTTGGATTTCGGGCAGTTTCCTGCTACATGCCCTTCCTCACCGCAGTAGAGACAAAGTCGTTCTCTCATGTGACATTCTCGTTCCTCCCCAGTAAGCTTGCCGTTCTTCCCCAACTTATCGGAGATGTACGACTTGGGCTTGTCCCGGGAAGTGTTCTTTGTTGCGGAAGACTGCTGGTTGGATGGTTTGTTGATGGGGAAGGGCTTTTTGAAGAGTCCTTCTGACTAGAGTTAGTGATGTTACTGGAATTCTTTGTTTTGAAATGGGATTCATCTTCTTGCATCCAGTAGATGTTGTCGCTGTCCTGCGCTTTCAAGCACAGTTCTGTGAGAGTATTGGGTTTACCACCCTGGAGAACTTCTATGCAAAGCTGGAGCAGAAGACCGCGGAAATAGCGGTCGCAAAGGGCTGATTCATTCCAGTTGACCCTAGAAGCTAATTCCCAGAAGTCAACGTTATATTTCGTGATACGACCACCTTTCTTCATTGCTAAATCAGAGAGAGCTTTTTCCACATCTCCGACTGGGTCGTGCAGACCGAAGTTGCTTTCCAGCTCGGTGAGGAAAGCTTCATAGTCCCACATCCAGTGTGCGGAATCTGTCGGGTCATTCAGACCAGGCTCAAACCAACTGAGAGCTGATCCCTTAAGATAAGAAAGGATGAATATGATCTTTTTCTCATCAGAGGAAAATATGTGCAGACAGTCGCGGAAATGAAGATTGCAGGAGACTAAGAAGTCTCTAAGTTTTTTCGGATTGGCACTGTCGAAAGTGTCGGGGTCATGAACTTTGATTTTTTGGTCTTGGGTGTGTTATTCTGACAAAGGGTGTGGATACTCTCCGAGAGGTTGTAAAGGACATCTATGAACCTATCCCCTGGGTCAGGGTTTTCCCCCGTGGGAGGTTGATCCTCAGGATCATTGGGATCGGGGTCACCCCCAGGGCTGTCAGGATCACTAGGGTCGTCGGGTCCGCCGGGGGGTCTGTCCTCTAGACCAGGATCTTCCAACCCAAAGGGTTCAGGCTGGTTGATGCCTCCTACATACTCAAGGGGAGTTCTTGATCGAAAACCTTCTGGGTTGCCAGAAGGTTGCGGGGCACAGGCGGACATGAGGTTGGCACTGATTGAGGGGGCTCCTGAGCCGATTTGTCGAAAGATGTTTGAGGGTCTGGAAGACACTCCAAAAGTAGTGGCGGGTCGAGGGTTGGAAAGGGTGGATCGCTGGATTGCAGAGATCTGTGGAATAGTACTGGCGTGTTGGGAGTTTCTTGTTGTGCGCTGGCGGGTCTTGGTAGGGGTCATAGAGAGGAAATGGACAAGTGAAGTGTGAGTTCATATATACTATTAAGAACTGATCCTAAAGGCTGCTTCGGAATCCGACCAGACACTGTGGGTGATGATAGCGGGAGATTGTTGGGTTGATGCAGATTCTGCGGGAGGGGGAATGGAAAGGACTTGGCTTCAGCTTGTCAGAAGCTGCGCCCTTAACCTCGTCTGGTGTCCTAATTTCAAGTCGAGGGTTTAGAGGTAGGAGCAGGAAAGTGCGGGTAAATGCGGGGAGGAGTACAGAGGGACTTAGGTTGAGTTCAGATGAGACTAGAACTTCGGAGGGAGACTAGAGGTTGAGTCGAATGTAGTTCAGACTCTTAGAGGACAGGGTTTGGAGTAGAAGGAGTTTTTAGATTGGCAGGGTAAAGTCGAGTCTATGTCGATATATGAACTGAGGAATACAAGATGAAACTAACTAAGCTTAAATACTGTAGTCCAGAATAATGTGGAATAGGAACAAAGACTGCAGCAGTGTCTTGACTGCATAGATAAATTACCTACGGGAGCTGCACAGGAATCCATAGTCGAATTTGCAATAGAGACGGCAGCCTTGGAAAGGCAGCCATGGATGCTGTACAAGGTGGCCTGATGCACAGCAGCGTGGGCAGTGCAAGGCGGCCGGGAATGAAATCGGGAGGCATAGACAAAAGTCATGTTCGACATGCAGGAAAGAGTCGGATGGATGTGGGTTCCAATTGGGCAAGGAACAGTTCTTGACACATAGCTGCATCTCTGTGTTGGGATGCCCAACAGATCAACATCAAAACTGCTTTCCTTTATGTAAGGCAACAACCCACCTGTACTCATGGTGTTGCAGCTTGTCACAGGTTTGAGTTGTGATATATTTCATATTAGGTTTTGTGGTTCCAACATTCTTTCGAGCTCTTTGCTTTGAGTTAAAAGAATTTTTATCAAGTTTTATGAGAATCAATTGTTGTTACACTCTGTTAAGACATGTATCTGCCTGGTCCTGTAGTTTCTTTGTGTTCTTCATGATGGATAAAAAAGGTTGACAGATGATTTGTAAAAGAATTGAGCATTATATCATAATTTATATGTGGATTCAAGTGTTGAAGCAGTATAGAAAAGCTGGATAACTTTCTAGTATAGCTACCTCTCATCTTTGTGTTAGCTACACATAGTTTATGCTGTGCTACTGTAGTTTTGAAACACCATACAAAACCTGTGCTTATAACCTGTACCTGCAGGTATGGTGTTTGTACAGGTATGGTGTCACCTGTGTTACACCCTAGTCCAAGTGGACAGGCACTCATATAGTCCTAGGACAGTCTGAGCTGCTTATATAATTGACTGAAAATCAATGGTCACCACAGGGATTGAACCCTCATAGTCACATGATCAAGTACAACTAAGGCAACAATATAACTGTTAGACTAAACAGTCATTACAGTTAATTAATGTTATTTGTCTATGTACTGCCCTGGCTGTGATGACAAATGAACACAGCCATGTCACCACTGATGCCAGCTCATCACCAACCACCACCACCACCACCATGCTCGATGATGCCACCTCCTGCCTCCTGCCTGCCTCCTTCCTCCCTCTGCCCCCACCACTCCCTTAACACCCAACAACCATGGGTTCCATGCCAGCAAACAGCCATTGTGCATGAAACAGAAACAACAACAGAGTCATTTGGGTCCCAGGTAATTATTTTAAGTTTGTTTCTTCTTTTTATCAACTAACTGATAATATTATTCCATTTTTTAGAATGTGAACTACTAGTCCCAAGATGGAAAATGGCTGCATTGCACACCAAATGGGCCCAACCAATGTTTGTCATTGTTTGGGCCCTAGGTATCTTATTTCTCTTGTTTTTTTTGTTAACTAACTAGAGATGAGGTAAGTTTTTTTTGTTTCCCTTCATTTTCATTCTACTAACAAAGTTTTTTAAGTACTAACTCAAGCTACTAATGACAACAACAACAACAATGGAATGCCACCCACCCCTTGCCTGTGAGCCACTTGCTCACAGGGTGGATTGTGGGGACAATGGGATGACAGGCAAGAGGAAAATGAAACAAGGAGGGAGAGAGCAGCAGAATGACAGGGGGGAGGGAAACAAAACAACAGGAGGAGGACAATGACAGGGATGAAGGGGCAACAGAGACAAGGACAATGATGACAAAGAAGAAGAAGAAACAACCCACCACCCACCCCCAGCCTCACAAGCAACTGCTCATGGGGTGGATTGTAGGTGGAACACTGAAGAACAATGATGACAGTGATGATGGGACCACAATGACAGTGATAGTGGGGGAACAAGGGCCAGCAATGCCAGGGCAGGATGACAATGACAATGAACAAGGAGGGCAAGAGTGGGGCCAATGGCAACAGCAAGATGGGACAACAGGGATGATGGGGATGACAACAGTGAAAATGGGAGGGGGAGAACAAGGTAATGGCAGACAACAACAATGATAACATGGGGATGACAACAACAAGGGTGCAGGGGGATGCCAACAACAACAATGAGGAGGGGGATGGCTAGTGCATTGAGGTCTGGTCCATAGGGCTGGGGACCAGACTGAACTGGACTGCACTTTTGAACTGGTCCTATGGGACCATTGGTCCTGGTTCACTGACCTTGCAAAAAACAAAAGAACCATCCAAGACTGGTTATAACTGGTCTTGGACCAAACTTTGAGATATAAAATATAATTAAAACTAATATATGAAGTACAAGGAGATGCCCTCATCCACCTTGCACCCTGTTATCCACTAGGGCCATGTGTGTCCCACCCCTTTCTGCCACTTGTCTTTGTCATTGTCCATCTCCATTGCACCCTACTATCCACCCTGTAAGCAGTCACCCAGTGGTGGTGAGGGGTGCTGGTTGTGGTTGGCCTTTGACATTGTCTGCCTGTTGGCATTGTCATCCCCATCATTGTCCCCATTGTTGTTGTTGTTGTCCCCATTGTCTGAGTTGTCCTCATTGTCACTGTCTGAGTCATCATCATTGTTGTCCATCCCTTGCACCCATTATCCCCCCACAAGCAATTGCTCACAGCGGTGGTGGGGGGTGCTGGTTGTTGTTGATCCTTGGTGTTGTCTCCCTGTTGTCATTGTTGTCTCCCTGTTATTGTTGTTGTCTCCCTGTTGTTGTTGTGATCTCCCTTCATTGTCACCATTGCAATGAGTCATCAATACCTGTTTTGGGGGGGATATGGGGGTTAGGGCACCATGGCACATTTACAGGGGTGACTGAGTGCTTACCTGATGGGTACCCCTGCTCCACAGGTCTCTTGGCATCTCCTCACACCCTAGTAGCCTAAGACAAACCTCTCACATCCCATATGGATGTGGAGGAGGGGTGTGGGAGGCAACACTGATCAATTCACATAAACTAATAGTGAATTGATGAAAGCTTGTTATTGATTGAAAAGACATGAATGAACAGGAAAATGGGCTTACTTTGCATTTAGAAGGCCCCCTAGCCAGTCAACAGTTATGTGAGTGGCAAGGTGTCATTGAAGACAACCAAATCTAAACAGGAAGGAAAACAGTTAGCTTGTTACAAAGAGCATAGAACAGAGCATAATACTTAGAAATATGGGTGTACTACAAGGCTGGATGGGAAGCAGAAAAAGAGAAAGAGAGTACACATGTTGATCAACAGTCAACCAGCCAATCACTCACTGTTTACATGTGTTTACTCTGGATGCTTGAATGTTAGCAGGCACAAAATGATGATGAGTGACTTTTCTTTGTGTGCTTTAGGTTTTACTTCATTCTCCCCAACTGGATGTCACTGCCACCATTAGCCCTCTGTGCTCATGGGGTGGATATGGTGACATGGACAGCACACCTTACCTGCTGCCATGAGCACTCTCTGCTCTTGGGTATAGGGTGTACAACAACACAATGCCAGTACTGCCAACACCAGTACCACTTGCATCAACCAGAATGACCAACCTCAACAACACTGAACCCAATGCCAATGCTGTAACCCACAACACCAACCCCAATGCCAATGTCAATAATGCCAACACTGACCACATTAACGGTAACACCACCAGCACCAACACCAACACCTTCACTGATGAATGGGGAAATCAATTAATGGGAGCCATGACAAATTGGAAATTGATGAGAGGGTGGAATTGACAAATGGGTGGAATTGACAAATGGGTGGAATTGACAAACAGGGTAATTGACAAATGTGGGGCAATTGATGAACAGGGCCAACAATGATGGTATGTCCCAGGTCACTCTGTAGCAGTGCCATGTCACCACTGACTTACCCAACCCCAGTGACACAGGAAGTACATGTAACATCCAGCCTCATGAACCATTGCTCATGGGGTGGAGTGTCAACACTGACAACATTAACAACAACAACAATGCTGCCAATGCACTTCAACTCAACACCCACCTAAGTATATAATGTATATAGAGTAGATAACTGGTCTTGACCAGTTTATGAACCACTGTATAACTGACATGGACTGGTCCTGTAGGGACTGGTCCAGCTATTGGTAGACTTGTGGAATGTAACAAACCAGACTGGTCCTGGTTCAAGCCTACAAGGGCAAAAAAACCATACCAGACTAGACCTCAGAGCACTAGTGATGGCAGGGCAGGGATGATGACAATGGTGGTGGGGTGGAGCACAACCCCCAAGCAGACAAGCGACATATGCACATGCAGACACCCCCCTCACACAGGGGGGGTTTAATATATATTTTGTAGTTGGTTTTTTTTCTGTAACTAGTTATTTTGGTGAATCAACTTCACTGGCCCTCCCTTGCCTCTGTGAGGGAGTAATAAAAATTTTAGTTTGAATTAATTTTATAACATGTGAGTTGCAGTCCCTCCCATGTGGGGAAGGGGCTAATATATACTTCTATGGTGGCTACTGCCTCTGCCCTCACATTTCCATGAGGGTGGGCAATTAATTTTTTTTTGCACCCATGTTTTTTGTTGTGTGCACTTTTGAAAATGCCACCAAGTTCAGCAAATATAGCAACAAATATTAAAATTAGTTGTGAAACTTGCCTGAGTGCAGTCTGATAGGACTGTCCTAGTACTCTGTGCAGTCTGGGTGGAGGATGGTAAGGTACTGGGTTAAGCCATGTTACTCAGAATTTGCCTGTAAGAGGAACACTGGGAGAAGGCCTATAAACACCCAGAAAGTCCTACAAAGTTCATGAAACAACTTCAAAGTTCCATGAACTAAGTTCAAAGTTTCTGAAACATCTTTGATGTTCATGAAACAACTCCATGCCTTATGAGGAAGCCTACAAACATCTATGATGGTCAATGGGCCTCATGAAATCTACTTTGAAGTCTCTGAAACTACTTTGCTGAACTGTGAAATAGTTTCATGCAAAGGATGATGATGATGAGTATGTAAATAGCTAGGTTTCATTAAGTACTCTGCTTCTGATTCTCCCTCAACTTACTCTAATATGATCCCAGATGTCTTGCATAAATCTGCCTAATTTATCTTGTCAAAGTCATTTTCAAACCTGAGTTAATCATTCAGAGTGTGTGTATTAATGATAAAAATATACAAGGGATATCTTGATGGTGCCATATCTCACACAATGATGTTACACTTAATCATCTGAAGTCTGTGTTATGATGACAAAAATAAAGAAGGGATATTGTGATGGTGCCACTAGATTTCACTTGACTACTTGATCAAATTAATAGTTCTAAACTCAGATTAAAAAGCAACCTTTAAATGTGATGGGACACAGGAGTGGCAAGGGCTGGCTGATGTAAGGTCAGAGTTTTAAACCCCAATTTTTGATGGTTTTTGATGTCACGAGGAGAATTGTGAGGCACCACACTATTTGAGGAGAAGGAAAAGTGGTAGGTAAGCTAGTAGACATGCTGGGCTACATGTATGTAAATAAAATAATTTTTCATTGAATGTGTGAGGCACAGGAGAGTGAACAAGATAAAAAGTGGCAATGTGACATTTTCTTGTGATCTCATCCACCCAGCCTCAAAAAATACAAATTGCTCATCATCCACTCACTCAAAAAATCCTAGCTTCAAAAGGAGGATGCAGTACATGCATTGGGACCTCTGAAGCATGTTCATGCAATTTTTTAGCTTGCCCAAACTCACTCAATGACACCAACAATGGACACAATCACTACCCCTCAGAGAATTGATGGCATTCACTGAATCATGTGTTCTTGGTCAACTTGGAGTGTCCCATGAGAAACAGGGAGCTTAGGCTTTCCTGGGACACACCTTTTGGGTGGCTGGCCCAGCCAAATTGTGTCCCATGAAAAATGAGTTGCTTAGTGGGTTCTGGGAGCTGCACAGTGCATGGAGGGCTTATCAATTGATCTGATTGGGCTACACAATATACTTGGCTAACTGTATCTACATCATCAATGCCTCTCCCAGCTCCACCTGGCCATCAGACACTCAGACTCACTGTCACAAACAATGACCAGCAGCTGTTCCCACTCTACTGCACAGCTGCCATGTCCCAACACACTGACATAAGTGTTCCCCCTATGTACCCCCATGTCCCATGACAACAAAGCCTGGTCAAAATAGTCTACAACATCACTATGTTTTATATACAGTTTATCACATGACTGCATAGGGGTCATTTTCAAACTCAGCTTGAATAACTGGTCAGAAAAGTATATAACATCACTATGTTCCATATGTGGTAGGTCACATGACTATGCAGGTGATTTCCAAACTCAGCTCAAAAATCTGGTCAGAATGGTAAGTCACATGACTATGCAGGGGAGATTTTCAACTCAGCTTGAAAATCCAGTCAAAATGGTATATAACATCACTACTCTAAAAGGTTCAATTGGAGTCCTCTCAGACTAGGGGGGGAGTGTAAAGTACTGTGTGGGGGGTAGTGGGAAGTGTGCTGATGATTGGCTGGATGCAGTGGATGTCATTCTCAGTAAAAAGCAAAGTCGGGTGACAGTCATGCAGAGTCATGTATAGTCATGTAGCCTGACTAAATTCCCTGGATTTTGACTGTCACCTTACCATGCAAGTCAACTGATAGTTACAATTCTCTAGGATGTATAGTTGTACCATAGTCAACCATCAGGCTCTAGCAGATATTATTAGCAGTCATACAAAAGCTTATAATCATATTCATTCATATAATAATTACAGCAGGTACATGGGTACATAATAAAACCACTAGAGAGTAGTGCAACAGAGGTGCCAACAATGTAGTATCCTTTGACACAAGGCTGAGCTGGGCACAATGCACACTTGTCATCACCATCAGTGGCCTTGCTGGAGGTGTTTTCTTCTCATCACTGCCTGCCTGCAGTTGTTGGCACTTGTCCTTGCCAGTGGAGGCTCCCTGTTGTGTTCAGGGCTTGTCCTTGCTGGTGGTGGTCTGATCCTCACCAACCAGTGAAGTTGGCCTTGTTGTTGTCATTGATGGCTATCCTTTGGATGTGTTGTTGTTAGCCTGCTCAACTCCCTTGTCCTAGCCAGTGCTCTCCTCACTGTTGTTGGTGCCTCCCCAGTTTCCCTGGGACCACCTGGTGCTTGCTCAATTTCAGCACCTCCTGCCACCACTTATCCCTCCCAGTTATGCAGAAACAAGATAAAATTAGTAAAAGAAAACAAAGAAAGATAAAAAAACATACATATGGGCTCGAGCCCTTGTTGTGTTTGCTTCCTAGTTGTCATTGTCACATCCCCACTCACTGTGTACCCCATTCCCATTTTTGGTTGTTCTTGTGCCCCATTTTGTTCCCTTTTGTATCAGCCCTGCCTGTTTATAGCCAAAGTGTATGTGGAGGGGTGATTGTTATGTCATTGTTGAGCCCAGCTTCATTTGTAGACTAATATATATTAATAAAAATGAGCATTGGGGAACAAAAAGCTTACTGAAGAGGTTGGGAGGCAATGCCTCCTAAGCTTGTTGTTGTTGTTGTCACTGTTGCAGTTGTGGTGCAATCATTGTTGGCATTGTCATTGGCATTGTTAGCAGGCAGTGTTCAAGTTGTCATTATGGATTATTTGGTCAGGCAACTTTCAAGTTCCATTTTTAGCAGGTATGAATAGTGTCTGCTTGCAGAAGACAGGATGGAATTCGAACTTAGAGAATTTTTTGAAATGTTCAAGAGAGCCATCATGAGGGGGATGAGGGGGTTGCTCAATAGATCAACCTTCTTACTCCTCATTCTGACTACTTTACCATACTTTTTGACTACAAAGTGACATACATCAGACTGACCTTACCTGACAAATCATTTTTACTGAGTGTCATTAGTGAGCTTTTAGATGGGATGCTAGATGAGAGGGAGGAGCTTGTTGACATTGTTGGGACTATGCTATATGCTCTGGTTTGTGCTAGGAGTGGCCTCTGCTGTCTTGGGTCATAGATTGTAGGGGTTGTTCCACATGTATTGGGTGAGGCTGTAGCATGCAGGCATGTTCAGTTATGTGTTACAGGCAATTGATTGACCTGGTTCTGAGAGTTCTGGATCTGGATTGGGATCTGGTTCTGGTTCTGTAGTTTCTGCCTAAGGATGTGGTTCAAATCTCTCTCTCATCACCAAGATGGAGATGCAGCTACCTAAAACCAAACAAAAATGGTAGTTAGATATGTAAAGATAAAATGATAAACTTACCTGGGCCCAAACAATGTCTTTCATTGTTTGGACCCTGTTCTGCCAAGAAAGTCGTGAGTTCATTGTGGGGTTGTGGCAATGCAGTACAAATAAGTATAAACATATAAATGAAACATGCAAACACATCAAAAATGCATAAATGAAAGTGTGTGACCATGCAAATACATACAAATAGTCTGTAATATTTAAATGGCTCACATTTCCATGCTTTCCCTTGGGTGTGCCCCACTTTTTATGTATATACAAGTTCAATAGATATTGGAGTAGGGTGCATGGGCACCTACTCATGTAGTCATGTGACTGAGTACTTAGTAGTGAAGTCACATGTAGACAGTCAGCATCACTACAACTATGTTGTCTTGGGCATAGTTAGAGCCTAAGAACCTCTGCACATCTCCATCTTGGTGATGAGAGAGAGCTTTGAACCACATCTTTAAGCAGAAACCATGGAACCAGAACCAGAACCAGAACCAGAACCCACAGAACCACTCCAGCCAAACCCTAGACAATAACACAGCCAAAAATGCCTCACTACGGCCTCACCTAACACATGCAGAACTAGTGTTTTAAAGTCCAGTTCAGTCCGGTTTTTTGACCCCCAAGGGGGGTAACCGTGGACTGCAACCAAACCAAATAGGACCAGTCCTATTTGGTTTGGTTGCCCCCAAAAGACCGGTCTCAACTGGTTTTACTACTATTTTTTACAGTATAATTAAATTTTATTATATACTTCATAAATTTAGTTATATCACCCTGTGAGCAGGTGCTCACAGCGGTGGGGTGTCACTAATAGAAAGAAAAAAAGAAAAAAAGCCCTTACAACAAAAGAAAGAAAATAAAAAAAGAAAGAGAACAAGAAATACCCCACTGTCTCGTGTTTGTAGCAAGCGTGGGGCATTGAACATCGTCCTGGGTATTCATTGTTGTGGGCCTTGTCATTCATTGTACTCCCCATTTGATTGTCCCTGCATTGTCATTTGTTGTCCCCCACATTGCCGCTCATCATCCCCTACATTGTCATTCAACATCCCCCACGTTGTCATTTGTCGTCCCCTCCTGTCATTTGTTGTGTCCTCAGTGTCGCATGTTGTTGCCCCCCCTGTTTTTGTTGTCATTCACTCCCCTCCCTGTCATCTGTTTCCCCCTCCTGGCTCCTGTTGCCATTGCTGTCTGGGACATGGTACCCATTGCCACCCTGCGAGCAGAGGCTCGCAGTGGTGACATAGGGCATGGATGGGGTATGGTGAGGGCCCTGGTACATAGCATCGTGGAAAGGTAATGTCATTAGAACAAGATAAGAAACTAAAAAAAAGATAGTTAGTAAAAGGAAAAGATAGAATTAAAAGAACGTACTTGATGGCCCAAACGACCCTAGTTGTCATTTGGGCTGTCTGCTTTGTGTTCATTTGTCAATGGCACTTTGAGGTGGTGTGTATGGGTTGATGTGGTGGTGGATGGGACTGGAGTCATGGGAGTGGTTTGTTGTCACCTCATAAATGGTGCCACTTTTCTTTTCTTCAGGATCACATGACCACATGGTCTGTGCATATATAAGTACCTGCCAAAACAACTACTTTTCTACCCAGGCTTGTCCCACTAGTTTAATTATATTATAAGTAGTTATAACTAGTACTTATATTAGTTCTGTTTTCTTACTTACAAGTGTATGTATAGTACATCCTATGTACCACAATAAGACCGGTTGCAGTCGATTGCAACCGGTTTTCGAACAGTTTTTAAATATTTTGAAATCGAGGCAACCGGCAACTCAACCAACACAAAAACTGAGCAACTGTGACCAATGGTCTGGTTGCATTCGGTTGGGTTGGGTTCAGTTTCAGTCTTTTTTCTGGTTCATACAACTGGACCTTCAAACACTATGCGGAACGACCCTTACTCGTACATGAACCAAGACAGCAGAGGGCGCTTCTCATGGAACAGAACAAACACGATAATCCCAACAACACAGTCAGACAACTCTTTACCCTCCAGCCTCCAAACCAAAAGCTCCATAACTACCAAAAGTTCTATATCCACCAAAAGCTCTGTAACTACATCCAACGCATTCACCCCACTGCTGTCATGATCCCCAGCACTACCCCCAGCACCACCCCCATCACCCATCCAAAACATTCCCCCAAAACTTCAGCCACCCACTAGCGTGTATACCATGCAGCTAACCAACCTCAATGAGTTCAATGGCGAACCAGACAGGAAAGTACAAGGGCCAACTTTCATTCTGAGGTTCTTATGGTTAATGCATGAGACTCAGGTTACAGTGGATCGCGACAAGGTTCAGTGATTCCAGCTGTACCTCGCACCAGACTCACTGGCTGAAGACTGGTACAGCAACACTGGCAGCCAAATCACAGTATGGGCAGATTTTGAAACCAAGTTTAGAAGCAGGTTTCCCAGAGTTCAGAAAGCAAAGAAAACAGTGGCAGAGTTGGAGAGGGAGATGTTAGAGTTTGTGTTGAAAGTGGATGACTTGGATAAGATGGAGTTGTATGGTGGAGTTGAGGTAGAAATGTATAAAGTCCATGCAAAGAAGCTCCTCGACATTGCAAAGCATGCCAATATTGACACGGGAACAGCAAATATTGTGCACATACGAGATAAATTCCCAGAGATCCTTAAAGACAAAGTTGGCGAATCACATGCAAATTGGAAGGCGTTCTGTATGGCCATTGAAATGGTGGACAGGACCTACATCAGAGATGGAGTTAGGAAGCATCGAGAACATGAAGCCCAAATAGGCTCTCTCACCACTCAGATCACTCATGTTGAATGCACACTAGCACACTCTAACAACCCTATTTTGGATCTAACTACGCAGTTCAGCCACACTACCATCAGTAACACCCAAGTAGTTCCAACCACTCCAATGCCACGTCAATTCCCACAGCAACCAAATCCTACACATCAAACTGGACCTCGTTTGTCGAGTGCTACCATGGAAGATAAGAAGACCATTGTATGAACAAACATAACAAAGTACCCACATCATCCCAGCACCACCAAAGGACGTACTGCATACTTCAAGCAATTACGCACCTGGAAAGCAGTACACGGCAAAAATGTGTCTATCACTATGCACACACCATTCCCACTATGACCAGGAACAGCACAGGTGTGCTCAGGAGAGTGTTATACATGCGGAATGCAAGGTCATCGAGGTGTGGACTGCATGGCAGTAGGCATGGCAAAGATACCCCCACAAGAGAGCAGATGGCAAGCATTATGCGGCAGATGCCTTGGACGAAGCCATCGAGAACAAGCGGTAGCAGTAAACCATGTAGCTGAGGCAGGAGAATTCACATGGGCAGGCTATGGTGAAGAACAGGGAAATGGAGAAGGGCCACTCATCTAGAGGACAAATGGGTGGCCCCAGATCCTTTGTCTACTGGGCATAGCCCTGAGGCCTTTGGTACACATGTCACCCCTGTTGTATCTAGTAAGGACACGAATGATGACATTATTGATCTGTACTCGGTTGAGCATTCTGAGACTACTAAGAGTTCAATGGTGGATGAAGTCCCTTTTATACACAACATACATATCATCAGACCGCATAGGAGAAGGATAACTGTGTTAGAGCACTATTTGACAGAGGTGCAATGGTCAGTGCCATGAGCACCACAGCTTTCAATGGTGTACGAAACCTGCTCGACAATGTAACAAAGTCTAGATGCCAGTTGCGGATGGTGGATGGGGCAGTTTTGCCATCTCAACAAAGATGGGAAGGACCTATTGAATTAGGCAACATGGAGGTTTACAGAGAGTTTGAGGTGTTCGACAGTAAAGGAGGGTGGGACTTTCTGTTTGGGAAACCACTGCTCTGACAGTTCAATGCGATACACAACTATGGAGTGGACACAATGACAATCAAGCACCCATACAATCAACTCAAACTCATCTGACATAACCAAGCATGCATATCAGGTGCAAGCACCACAGACGAAAAAGGCATACACCTCACACTAGATGTGAAACAGCAGGAAAATGTAACAGGGGGCACTTCTGGTGAGAATCCCCCTCCCAGGCAAGTGTTGAATATTATTCACGAGCTTGTAAAACCCATGTGTGACAAAAACAACAAGAACATAGACCAACACCAAACCCTCAATGACAAAGCAACAATAGTAGAATCGGTGTCAACCTTACCAGAGCAGAATGTAGACAGAGAGGTGAAAAAGCATAGTAATGAGCTGGGGGGTGAGGAAAAACCCCCCTTGAGGGAAGTAGTCATTGACCTTGAGATAGATTGCCGAACCTACAGAGCTGACAAAAAGTCTTCTCATTGGCCAGATAATCCAGTACAGGTACACCACGTAAACAACACAAACAACAACATCTACACATGACACACAGAACCCTTCAAGCCAGAGCATGTAAAACAAATACTTTCAGAAATCTCTATAGGACCAGACACTACACCTGAGGAACACCAGGAAGTCAACAGCCTAATCACCGAATTCACAGACTGTTTCGCATTAGCAATGAGCGAAGTGAACACAGTGCCAGGGGCGGTACACAAGCTGAACATACTGCCAGAAACAAAGTTCCATACAAGAATACCACAATGATCCATGAACCCTGCACAAAAAGAATACCTCCATGCAAAAGTCAATGAAATGGTCGAAACAGGAATCATCGTGCTGATACACCGCAGGGATGTACATGCAGTGGCGCCAGTAGTGTTCTCAAAGAAAACCCGTGAAGGTCAGGGCCTATCCCTCGAAGAATTAAGGCATCGCGTCAATGATCAGTGCATGGAATTGGGGTTACCAAGTGCAGAAAACCTACCACTGCGACCATCAGATCAAAAGCACATGAACAGTGAACTGTCAATGAGCCAGAAATGGTGTCTGTGCCAGGACTTCTGAGAGGTAAATTGGGTCACAGAGATAGCACCAATGCCACAGGGCGACATATGGGAAAAGCAACAGCGCTTGTCAGGCCACCGATACATTCATGTTTTCGATTTCGCGGCTGGATTCTATGCTATCGCTATTGACCATGACTCACAGCAATATATCACCTTTTTTGTAGAAGGCAAAGGGTACTTCAAGTATCTATGGCTACCATTTGGAGTTACAGGGGGCCCATCTGAGTTTGGACAACTCACAGCAGAACAACTAAGCAATATTGTTGGCAACAACACAATCAAACTCTTCATAGACAATGGAGGTGCAGCTGCAAACACATTTAAAGAGGGCATGAAGAAACTTTGTCACCTATTGGAGCGAATAAGACAGGAGAAATTATCTCTATCAGCCAGCAAATTCCAAGTATCTATCACAGAAGCGGTCTTCGCAGGGGCTATGGTGGGACCAGAATCAGAATCATCACCAGATGGAGTCAAACTGGATACAGTGAAACTGACAGCAATTGTAAACTGGCCACGACCACAGGATGCATCTCACTTAGAAGGGTTCTTAGGCTTATCAGGCTATTTCTGTAAGGGGACTAGAGGGTGTCCCATGTGTTTCTCCTATTTTTTACATTTGTCCTATATTTTTTCTTGCCTCATTTCCTTCTATTCTTCATTTCTATGATTTTTCCCTTATTTTATTACTAATTTCCCTTTCTATCACATTTGTGCATGTTGACAGTTTTATATTTAGAGACAGAGTACCCTTCCAACATCTACCCCTTGGTATTATGTCATGCGGCAGCCTTGATCAGCCTATCTCCACCTTTTCTATTTTTAGTTATTATCTGATTTTTGCAGTTTTCACATATACTGGGCACTGGCAAAGGGATCTTTAGAGTTTTCTCTTCGGATTTCCCTTTGCTAGAGGCTGAGGTTGCCCTTACAACTTCCATGACCTTGTCAAAGGTTATGCAAAACTCAAAAAACTGCTAAGGGACATATTATGTGCGGTAGAAACTCCCAAGGGGATAGGCAAACAGGCCTACCAATGCATCATGCGCAGCTACAAACTTGATGATATATGGACTAATGAGCATGATAAAACTTTCCTAGATATCAAGCAGCGATTGGTCTCCAAACCCGTCCTGAAGTCCCCACTGTTTGATGGCACACCCTTTATCATAACAACCGATGGCTCTAAGGATGCATTTGCAGGCATCTTAACCCAACATATTACATCAACCCTACCCGGAGGCAAGACAGTGACTCGCCTACACCCTCTAGGTATGCCTCTAAATGAACATCGGCTTCAGAGGAGAA
Organism: Tricholoma matsutake; assembly: GCA_026075535.2. Classification (NCBI taxonomy): domain Eukaryota; kingdom Fungi; phylum Basidiomycota; class Agaricomycetes; order Agaricales; family Tricholomataceae; genus Tricholoma; species Tricholoma matsutake. Next base: position 17,649,858 of record AP026538.1, read on the forward strand.
GTATAAACCATATCTATTAGAATTTGCTGCACTAAAGTTCTCCCTTGACAAATTTGCAGACATCATTTGGGGTTTCCCAATCAAGTTAGAAACTGACTGCCAAGCACTGAAAGATGTACTGTTGAACAATGCTCTGCATGCAACACATGCGTGTTGGAGGGATGGTGTTGGACTGTCGTAGCATATGACATTGTCGATGTCAAGCACATTCCCAGAGTCAACAACATAGCAGATGGAGTCAGCCAACAGTATGAAGGAACATTGAAGGAGCATGGAGATGGGAGTGAATGGGACATGTGCCCCAACCCAGATATGTTAACAGGTGTCATACAGGATCTATTCCAGGTTGCAGTACCAACCATGCATCTCAACTTATATGCACATTTTGCAAATGAGCCTATCTTTGCCCATATCATAGATGCTCTGCTCGAACTTAACCATGGCATGAGAATCTGAGACCTAAAACATGCACAGCACAACACCGTAAACTACCAAATAGATGAAGGAAGGCTATGGTTCATTGGGGGCGGAAACAAAACCCAAGCGAGATCACGACATAAATGTGTCACCAGAGTAGAAGCAGTTGAGCTTGCCAGAAAAGAACATGAGGATGGAGGTCATTGGCACAGGGATAGCATCAAGCTTGCACTGATGGATGGGATATGCAGCCCAGTGTTGGACAGCTCAATAGTCAAAGTGATCCTAGACTGCCCGCACTGCAAGAGCTTTGGAGGAGCACACCTACATGCCCTGCTAAACCCAATCACATGTCGACATCCCTTCAAACTCCTGGTCGGCAACTACCTCATACTACCAGAGGGCAAAGGTGGGTTCCACCAGGTTGGACTATACCTTGATACATGCACCCAGCATGTGTGGGGGTATATGTTCAAAACTCATGGCAGCGCGAAAACAACCCTCAAATCACTAAAGGACATTTTCCACAACTTCACACTGCCTGAAACATTCATGACTGATGGAGGGAGCCACTTTGACAACCATGAGGTAGCAGATTTTTGTGAAGCATCAGGCACAAAAACCCACATAGTACCAGCCTACTCGCCATGGATCAACAGCCTTGTTGAGGGTACAAATAAACTGCTAATATACATCCTAGCTCACCTATGCATGCCGGAGTTGGGTGAAGATGGATGGCGTGAGATGGATGTGAACAATCTACCTAGGAACTGGCCCGACCACTTCCCCAATGCAATCAGCATCCTCAACCGCTGCCTCCTCCCTTCGCTCAAGTTCTCTCCTAAGGAATTACTACTCGGTTTGGTCATCAATACCCCTAAAACCAGCCTCCAGATCAGCATGAATCCAATCAGCATAGAAGACATCGAAACTCACATGGCATACGTAGCCCAGCAATGAGTAGATGCACACTCAGAAGCAGTACGACACGCAGACCATCAGAAAGACATGTTCGACCGGAAAATCTTGAAATCAAAAGCTGGACCAGTGGTCTTCTGTATTGGACAACTCATACAAGTATTCTGCAGTGACCTCGCATATTCAATTGGGTCAGAGTGAAAACTTGCCCCAATGTGGGCAGTTCCACATTGAGTAACTGAATGCCTGGTGAATTCCTATAAACTTGAAACATTAGATGCCACAAGACTAGATGGTGAATTCAGCGCATGCAGACTGAGGGAGTTTGTTCTGAGGGATGGAACGGAGCTGGCGGAGGCACAGCGAATCTACATGGAACAAGTCACAGAAGAGGAGGTAGAGTGAATAAAGAAGGAGAAGGAAGTGATCAACCTGCAGAGAGTGGAAAGTGAACACAGGGAAGTGGAGGTTAACAGGAACCAGAGTATGGTGGACATTGTTGGGTCGGGTTTCTTTCATGAGGAGGATGAGGAGACAGAGGAGGATGAAGAGGAAGTAGAAGACAAAAGTATAGTGGACAGAGTCGTTGGGCAGCAGGAGGCAGATGGAGTAGGGTGTGTGGGCACCTACCCATGTAGTCATGTGACTGAGTACTTAGTAGCAAAGTCACATGTAGACAGTCAGCATCACTACAACTATGTTGTCTTGGGCATAGTTAGAGCCTAAGAACCTCTGCACATCTCCAATATATTTACAACTACATACACTTAGGACTAAGGGTTCAGTTTGAGACTGGTTCTAACTGGTCTTGAATGGTTTTGCTGTTTGTCTTGAGATCAGCGAACCACAGACCAAACTGGTACTGTAACTGACAGGACCGTGACCACAGGTCTGGTTACATTGGTTACAGTTCAGTTCAGTCTCGGTTATTTTTTGGTCTGTGTGACTGGACCTTCAAGCACTAGTCTCTATATCATATATCAGGGATGAGGCTGGAACATAACCATGAGTGTTGAGGTACTGGCACACACAGTGCCAGTGACAAAACAAAGGGTGGCATCATGACAATAAAGAGTGGTGCTGGCATATCAAACAATAAGGATCCTCACATAAAACCAAATTAGCATAATGAAATCCAAGCATGTAAGGCTGGTCATCATTCTGGTGTGCCAGGCTTCCAAGTGATTGTGATTGCATTCAGCAGCTGGGCCTATTGAAATTACAGTTGATTGGTGCCAATTATAGAGATTGTACACTGTATCTTCATAAGCAGTTCTCACAGCCAATAAACAAATATGTTCATTGATTATAGTATACTACATAGTGCAGGTACCAAATATTACTGTAAATTTGTTGGGACAGCACTGCTGAATGTATGTGCAAGGCTGCTGAGCTTATTAATAGTCTGATTCAGCCAGATCCATGGATGAGTTGGTGGCCTATACCAACTGGTCAAGATGTGAGCCCACATGATACCCTTGCACTGTGGGCCCAGTCTGCTAGCTATGGATTGTCCATGGTTTTTCATCCATCAGCTTGAACAGTATATACATAGGTATTTTACTGAATAGTGTGACTGTGAGCTCCATTAACTCCACCAGAATGATGGCCCACATTCCATTTTGTAAATACTAACAAGGGTCAAGAGTTTCAAAATCTTTTGTAAACTGCCTCAGAATCTACAAGGAGAATACAGTTTGTTAGGAAACAGCCCCATTACTTAATAAAACTTCATTTTATTTTATTATGTTGAATTATGCTACATTACACCAAATGACACTATACTTTGATATCATGAGAATTTTATTTCACATGCATCAATATGTATGTGCATGTATGAGCATGTTGGTAACACCAATGTACAATATATGTAACATAGTATATAAACCTTAAATATACAACTAGGGAACCCTAGTTGTGTTCTCTTAGGTATTCCACCTACACTTGTGGTGTGAAATGCCTTTTTAAACAAACTCATCTATTAATAACCCCTCACATCAAAACCATCAATTCCCCCATCACGTGCATGGATCCCACCCCTTTCTTGTAGAGAGAACCCACACAGTCTTAGCTAGCAGATAGTGGGTGTCACCCTAACACAGTTCTGCTTTGGAATTTAAGTACACATTGACTAACATATATTTAATTGATATACAACATAAAATAAAGGGAATATCAAGTGGTAGTGCTAGTTGAAGGAAGCCAAGTTGACAAATGCCACAAACTGGGAGTTTCAAAGCTTTTCATAACACCAGTCACACAAACTTACACAGAGTCGAATGCTGTTGAATGATTCAAAATGTCACATTTTGTCACACATTTTGCATCATCCTTCCACCCAATGCCTCCTACATGTCATAAAACACTAGTATTCTTGGGATATGATCTATTAGATACCTACAATGGGCCATGAGCTTCCCAGGATATTTGATTTACTTCTACCTTCTAGAGAACTGAATAATGTCAAGAGTGGTCATTTTGATCTGTTAATTCAATGTATCCCTTTGCTTCCACATCACCCATCCTTCAAATGAGTTCATATCTGGATTCACATACAGTGTACCCTGTGCTCTGCAAAAACTCCAAGAGCAAAAGCCAGGGAGAGAGTGGTGTTGAAACTATCTACCATTTTGAATGCCACTACACATGATAGTAGCACAAATTTCAGCATGACACTGCAAAGATGGGCTGCACAAAACCTGCACATAAAACAATTGATCTTCCATTTCAAGTGTCATATAACACTATGCCCTGTGTCGTTGGTCTTCCCCTCAAAACAGTTCCCTCTGAAATTGACAGCAATTGAGTATCTGCCAGGTCCATCCCCTTCTCTCCAACTTGCTCAGATCCCAGTGACCACATGCTGCACACCCCACAGATCGACTGCTGTTTCAGAGCATCTCACTCTGCAACAAATGCACATGCTACCTCCTCACCCTGGTGAGCTACCAAAAGTTAAACACACACAAGGAAAAGTTCGGGGTAAAAAAAATACACCACTGGATTGTAATTGGTCATGACAATTGATGAGAGCAAGCAGGGTGTGTCACAACAGCCTGAGATCCATGCTCCAATAGCAGGCGCAACCCAAATAAAGACATGCATAATAAATAATAAAAGAGTCACGAGCCAAAAAAAAAAAATATGTCACACCAGCCTCGACTACCATGTTGGATGGGTGGTTGGTGCATGACTGACTCCCTGTCAACAAGCCAAAAAAAGGAGCGGACACAAAAGGAGCTTGGGAAAACTGATTGGACAAAAATAAAAATAGATCTCTTTGGCAAATACCACACAAATAGATTGGATGATCCAATCAAGATCTGGTGAGACATCCAGTGAGCTCAGATTGACAATAACTCAGATTGGAATCTCAATAAATTGTCTTCAGATTTTTTTTTTTTATAGTAGTCTAATCTTACAGTGCAATGATCAGCCTGGACTGTAGGTACATCTTCACCCAACTTTGAAGGGTCAGAGAGGGGAATAGTCATGGAATCAGATTCGTTCTCTGGGGATTCAACTGACAAAACTTCAAAGTGGTTATGGGCAGGCATATGATTCACTTGCTGCGAATAGAAAAGTCCTGCTCCTCTACAACCTCCGATTTGATCTGCTCTGCAACCTGACCCTTCGCTTCCTTGACATCTACAAGTGCCAACAGGTCCTGGAGGAATTTGTCTCACCCCTTGGGGGTGAGCATGCGGATATCCTGATGATGGGGACACAATCCAGCCATATGTCCAGTTTTCCCACAGCGGTAGCAGAGGTTCAACCTGCGTGCATGGCTATGGGCTGCATCAACATCCATTGGTACTGGAACATTGACAGCTGGTGCAGGAGTTTGATGGACAGGAATGGGATTACATTGGGGGAGGGTTTGATTGAAGATGTGGGATGCAGGAGTGGTAGTTGGAGCCTGGAATGCAGCATTGAATGCCACATTTGTGAGTTGGTTCTCATCACAGAGGGAAGCAGCTTTGTACCAAGCATAGATATCATCATCTGCCAGATGTCCTTCCAACATCTGGGGAATCTGATCCTGAATCTCTCAGTTGAGGCCCCATTGGAACTTCACCACCACTGGTAGCCCACCCCCATATCCTGCCATGTTCACCAAGTCTTTAAACTCATCGATATAATTGTCCATGGATCAACATGCCTGGTGGTACAATGATGACTCTAGTCATGTCACTGCTTGGTGGCACTCATTGAGGGGACAAAAGTGGCATACAAACTCTGCCCAAAAGTCACCCCAAGTGGAGAGAGGTAGAGAACCAAGTTCTTTAGTTTGGCGCAGAATACAGTCCACATAGAGATAGGCACTTTCAGATTTCATGTATGTGAAGGCCCAATAAATTTTTGCCACTTCATCGATGAATTGATGTGACTGGAGACTGATATACAACTCACAGGAGTTAAGGAATGCACATCCCTGTGCACATGCACCATTAAATGTGGTGGGGGGGGACGGTTTGATGTGGGCATGTTGGGTGGCGCATTATTGTTGGGTGCACTTGGAGTTGCAATGGGGGGAATATTAGTCGTGGAGCTAGTCTGAAGTGTTCTGACGAAGTTTTTGATTGTAGATATAAGTGAATCAATTTGCATGCATATTCCAATAATGTTGCTTTCAAGCGCGTCGAGGCACTCTGATGTGTGATGGCGTCCATGGCGCTAGAGGCACATTTGGCGAAAATGGCAGTGCACTAAAGGTGGGACTGTTGGAAACAGTGTGTAGGGAGTCTACGGAGCTTTGGGAAGTGTTGTCCACTCTGTACCTGCCTATATTGGGCAGCATGTTTGCGATTTCGGGCCTTAAGAGAGAGTTTTCTACTATAAGGGCAACCTCAGCCTCTAGCAAAGGGAAATCCGAAGTTAATATTATACTACATAGTACAGGGATTGGAGGTGCACCTAGCAAAGGGAAATCCGAAGAGAAAACTCTAAGGACCCCTTTGCCAGTGCCCAGTATATGTGAAACTGCAAAAATCAAATAATAATCTAAAAATGAAAAAGGCGGAGATAGGCTGATCAAGGCCACCGAGTGACATTGTACCAAGGGGTAAATGTTGGAAGGGGTACTCCATCTCTAAATATAAAACTGTCAACATGCACAAATGTGATAGAAAGGGAAAATTAGTAATAAAATGAGGAAAAATCATAGAAAGAAGAAAACGAGATGGGGAAAAATATAGGATGAATGTAAAAAATAGGAGAAACACATGGGGCACCCTCTAGTCCCCTTACACTGGCTGACCTAATACAGATGATAGCAAGTCAACCAAGAGTTTGAATAAAAATGATGGACTCACAGCCTGCATCAAAAGGATCAGGGCACCAATTGGCTTGTCATCAGTTCATTCATCAATGTCTTCCAACCCTGCGAGATGTGCTTCTGGAACTCCATCACTGGCCACATCAGCATCAGATTTCAGTGACTCCATGGTTCAGTATGGTGGTGTCATTGAAGAGGGAGAGACAGACAATGTCGAATGGGCGGCACTTGGATCACATGTGAAAGTGCCAGACAAGGTAAGGATTGGGAACAATAAGCATCAGTTTCATGTTGAGTACCTTATTCATATTCCCTCTTCCCAAGATAGAACCTACTAAGTGTCAACTAGACTATATTCAAGATTGAGCCTAACTCAACCAATTTCAGTCAAGACACAGAAAGCAGTGTGCAGTGGTGACACAAAATGGAAAATTAGTCACCTGCCCAAGGGTACAGCCAATCTCTTTGGGAACAAACTCATTGCTCTCACGAGTGAGAAGTTAGGCACTTTGGATGCATGGGTGGTCCTTTCTGTTGCTGATACTCAGGTCCTGGTGGATCACATTTATGGAGAGGGTAAATATGTTGTCTCAGAGTATAATGTATGGTATCAGTTGGTGCATTGACATCTATCTCACCCTTCTGCTGTAATATTACTCATATATTCTTGTGGAACTGTCTTATCGCCTTGGAAATTGGCACAATGGCTTCACAATGGCAGCTGTTGAAAGCGTCAAGACAATGATCCAGGACAACAGTGAATTCCTTTCAACCGAGGATGACATCCAAGAATATATAAATTTCTCCCTCGAAGAAGTTCCAGTACACAGAAATGCCACTTGGGCAGATTTGGATGATGAAACTGAGCAGATGATCAAGCCACTCATGACTGCATTGTTTCACTGGAGGGAATGGAATGAGGGCAAGAAGAAAAAAGTGAGTACCAATACTTCTCGAGATATTATGCTCATCTCAGTCTTTCAGGGGTTCCTTCAACATCAACTCATCCTTCATACATCGATACTTAAGCTTCTCCTCCCAGCCATTATGGAGGCCGGTTAAATTATCATGACAGTCAGTGGCCTTGAATTTCTTCTTCATGGCTTCGTGTTGCAGTTCAGATCTTGGTGATAGAGTGAGAGATATACCCAAGTCGACAGAGAATGTGACTCAGAGTTTGCAACACACCTTTTGACATTGATGCTGTCTGCAGTCTTCCATTTGTTATTGCCTCCAGTGGCAGTACTAGTGACGTCAGGTGTTCCCGAGTCAGGGTCAGTCTTCCGGATTGTGGTGATATCAGTACATCCACTTTTACTCTGCTTGCCTTTCTTAGCTTTTAGTTTGTTTACTTCATCTCCAAGTTCTTTGTCAACTTCTGACTCTGACTCTGACTCTGGACTGTTTTCATCTTTGTACTCATCACCACTACCCTCTGACTCTAGGAGCCTCGGACCTGGTAACATATGTCAGTGACTTTCAAATTCTGAATTAGACCTCTGACCATCATCATCATATTCTTCCATTTACAGGTTGCTGATGTGGCAAGTTGACTGCTCTAACTTGTGTTCTCTTACTAGTAGGTGCTGCTGATGAAGGTGGTGAGTACTTTTTCTCTTAAAGTAAACAATAAGATGGTTACCATCTTGTTCTAGCTCAGTGTCCATATTGTTATTGCTGAGTTGCACATCTTCCCCTTCATTGTGACCTTGATCAGTAGGTAAGCTAAGAAAAGTGTTTAATAGTAATAGATAGCTTACAATCTTCTCAATGTCAGGTTTGTCAGCTGCTTGTAGTTCCTTGTGACCTCAAACAACTTTCAGCCTTGATTTTTTGACAGCATCCGACTCTTCTCTTCCCTTAGTGGCACTACTGCAATTCAAGCAATATCCTCATGTCATAACGTATCTTCAATTTCCACAACATGCTTGAGGGCTTTTGGCTTCTCTTCCATGGCAATTTGCTTCTTCTCAGCCTCTTGCTTGCAGATGAGTTCCATTTCTGCATGACTGGGGCATGCTTTTGGTATGAGTGCAGCTGCTGGATGTTGATCTTTATTGCGGGTTCTGGTTTTCATTGGCGAGGGGAAGTTTAGAGACATTTTTGGTGGTTGGAAGGGCATTTGTTTGTGCAATGGAGAAATTTTTCTTTGTTGTGTTTGGGCTGTGATTAAATTTTATGATTGCACAATTTACCAGTTCCAAGCCAAATATTCATCTGTTCACTGTTTTCTTCAACATGCCCCATACTTTTTGGCCATGCAATATTCCCTGTTCTGTGGAGGGCTGCAACCAGTATTTTACAAACCATGGCAGACTAAGGAATCATCTGAGAATCCACCACTGTACCTTCCAACTGGTAAATCAACATCTGCATCCACCAACTCCGGCTTAGGCTGGTTATACAAACTCTGTGCCTCACAGTCTGACAAATTATGAGGATGATCCTCCTGGAGCACTGCCTATATGGACACAATCTCCTGAAGCCCCAGTTTTGGGAGAAACTTGTAATATCCATCCACTAATCAACGGTTAATATTATTGGATGATATTCTATCTGCATATTGAAATACAGCATCACAGGTCACCTGTGCAATTTACAAGGGGATTATTTACCAGACAGAGCTCTGCCACCTCCATGGGACCATCTGGCACCAGATGATTGGTCTCCCTATGACAATCGTCCATGTTTCAAGCTTGCCAATCTTTTGTATCACCGCAACCAAATGCCTGGCTCACACATATCTGATCTCATGCAAATCTGGGCTACTACACTGTCTGATGATGTTAAGAACTGATCCGTGAGGACTCGTTGGAATCCAGTTGGACCTGGCAGGTGTCGATAGCAGAAGAATGTCGGGTCATAGTGGATTGTGCAGAGGGGAGATGAAAAGGACTTGGTTTCAGCTTATAAGAAGCTGCACCCTTCACCTCATCTGGTGTCCTGATTTCAAGATGAAGGTTTAGAGATGGAAGCGGAAAAGTAGCAGGTAAATGCGGGAAGGGGTATGAAAGGACTTGGGTTAAGTTCAGATGAGACTAGAACTTCAGAGGGAGACTAGAGGTCGAGTCAAATGGAGTTCAGACTCTTAGAGGACAGAGGTAGGAGCAGAATGAAATTTAGATTGACAAGTTAAAGTTGAGTCTATGAACTGAGGAATACAAGGTGAAACTAACTAAGCTTAAATACTAGAGTCCAGAATAAAAGCAGGATGGAAATGGGAACTGTGGCAGTGTCTCAACTGCATAGATAAATTACCTAACAGAGGCCACACAGGAATCCAGAGTCGAATTTGCAAAACTAGATGGCAGCCTTGGGAAGGCAGCTGTGGGTGCTGTACAAGGTGGCCTGGTGCACAGCAGTGTGGGCAGTGCAAGGCAGCCAGAACAAAAACAGGAGGAGTTGGGTTAGAAGTGTGGAAAATGGTCAGATGGTTGCAGGTTCCAAGTGGATGAGGAATGGATCATGACCGATGACCATGATCCTCTGTTTTCCAGCAAAAAGGATCTGTACAGCACTATTGACTCTACTCAAGTTGGCAATATACCATGGCAGTCGTTCATGGTCTCTTATAATGGTGAACTGGATAACAGTGATGTTGCACTCTGGAAGGTTGCTTCATATGATGTATGGTACAGGGATCCTCAAGATGTCCTCAAAAGTCAGCTATCAAATCCCGATTTTGCTAAGGAGATGGATTTTGCACCAAAGGAAATTCAGGATGCAAAGACTGGTCACCATCAGTTCCAAAATTTTATGTCAGGATGCTGGTCTTGGCATATAGCCGTGCATTAGTTTCTTTCCATCTCAAAATATGTTTGCTTATGACACTCCAGGATCAAATGGCCAAAAATGAACACAATCATGGTGTGACACTTTGCCCAATCATTCTGGGAAGTGACAAGACAACTGTCTCAGTTGCAATGAGTCACAATGAATACTACCCCCTCTACATGTCAAACAGGCTTATCCATAATAATGTACACTGTGTGCATTGAAATGGGGTTACACTTATTGGGTTTCTTGCAATTCCAAAAAGTACTGTCTCCACTTTGCTTTGATATTCATATCAACTGACAATAATTTTCTGATGCAGCTGACTGTGAACATCAAGGTAGCCTAGAGTTTCGTCAATTTCAATGCAATCTATTTCATGGATCACTGCAACAGATCCTACAGTCTTTGCACACTGGCATGGATGAAGGAGGTCTTTACACTCCCCCCCCCCCCTAATCCAAGCAGACTCAACTAGAAATTTGTTGGCTGAGACACCTGCCAAATTAGTAGGTCCAGTCCGAGCAGACTCCTAGTAGAGTCCTAGCATCTGATCAGACAGTCCTAGTTGCATCCGTTCAGACAATCCTAGGACAGTCCTAGCATTCAGAGTGTTTGCAGTTACTTATTTATTTATAAATAGAAAATGTAATTAACAGTAAGATTCGAGGTCTTTACTCTCAGCCATGTATTCCATGTGGAATCTGCATGGAATGAGTGGAATCCATGTGGACTCCACACAGAATTCTGATTACTTAAATGAGTGGTTTTACAGCTAGATATTCCATGCAGACTAACACGGATTCTGCATGGATTCCACTCATTCTGCACAGAATCTGCATGTACAAGTAGTCCAAGTCTGAGTAGAATGTTATTATGTTAGAAAAATATTGTAACTAGCAAAAATCGAACTCACAAGCATTGCATTTACTTAAAGCATGTGAGATGCATAACCATTATACTACCATGGCTTATTGTTTTGTGGGCAAATAGATCAGTAAGTACTATCCGGATCACGTGACTCATGTGCATGTTCACGACACGTCAACAATCATTGTTGATCAATGTTTTGTTGATTTCTACCATCACCACTCCCAATGCCACTGCTTCCCACCTCCCTCTACCACCTGAAACAACAAGACCAGGGCAGCAAAGCGTTGACAGCAAGAGGAAGAGGATGAGGGGACAATGAAAACACCCAGAAACCAGCACCCACCCCATTGCTGTGAGCAACTGCTCACAGGGTGGAATGCGGACGCTCGACGACAAACCAGGGAGAAGGGAGGCTAGAGGACAGCAACGACAGGGACAGGGACAACGGGGACAATGAGCAATGATGGCAAGACAACGAGGAGGTAAGCCAAATGTAAAAAAGGCCCAGGGGATGTCCACAATGTCTCCTGGGCCACAGGTAAGTTTTTTTTTAGGTATTCCTTCTACTACTGACAATGTAAACGACAGGACCACACCACCAGCAATGGGGGAACAATGATGACCACAAGGACGGCCCCTGGGTAATTTTTATTTATTTTACTGTTTCTCATTTTACTAACAAAAACTTTATTAGACTATTGACGATGACAACTTCTGCCCCCTGACCCACCCCCACCACTGCCACGAGCCCCTGCTCATGGGGCAGCTGGGAAGTGGCAACAGGAGGAGATGATGAGGGGATGGGGAGGGCATCGAGAGCAATGGGAGGGCAACAAGAGCGAGGGAAGGGCAATGAGAGCAATGGGAGGGCATCAAGAGCAACGGGAGGATGATGAGAGCGAGGGGAGGGCAATGAGAGGAAGGGGGGAAGGCAAAAAAGGCCAGAGGGACATCAATGACGTCCCTCAGGCCATAGGTATTTTTTTTTCTTTCTGATTTGATTTTTTTTGTCGGAGCACATGCACTGTGCTCCCCCACCATCTCGCCGCTGCATGGGACAGCAGGTTGATTTAATTATTTTTTTGTATTTACTATTAGTATTATTAGCAATGCAATGTGCCCCCTCATGGGGGAAGGTTTTTTTTAAATGTTGAAAGGGACTTGATGGGTAATAAATAGCATAAAAGTTAGTATTTAATAGTATTTAACTATGCCTGTGTGGCATAGTGGTTAATTGCTTGAAATATCAATGGTCTTCTTCTGAGGTCAAGGGTTCAATTCCACCTTCAGCACAAAACTTTTGTGCCTCATAATTGCTTGGACTTCATAGACTGAACTTGTAAACTTGGACTGTGTTGGGTCTGTGTGGAATCCTCACAGAATATTTGCAGTCCGTGTGGAATGAGTGGAGTCTGTGTGGAGTCCACAAGGACACATGGGGTAGTGTAAATTACTGTAAGATTTGAACCCTCTCTTCGAGATAGCTTACATAATGAAGCAAATGACCCTAACCATTACACTACAAGAGCTTTTCTGTCATAGAAAAGCAATGCTGTACATACAACACCTGGTGGCTGTGTATTACAAAGCACACAGCCACATCATCAACAATGCTGGCACATCACCTCTACCACCACTCAACAGCGCTGAATATAGTGATGTTATACATCATTCTGACCAGTTTTTCAAGTCGAGCATGAAAATGGCATTCATGTAGTCATGTGACCTACCTTATATGGAACATATTGATGTTATATAAGTTGTAACTATAACTGTGTTGAGAATGCATGCACCTGCAGTCACCTTGCTAAGAATACACTGTGAGTATCATTTTGATGTGTGCACTATATTTAGCGTTTCCTTTTGATGCATGTCTACAGTCCATTTCTGAGCCCCCTTTATCTCTAATTCTCTTTGTTATACACAATACATACATATATATATATACAGTACATATATATATATACAGTACATATATATATATACAGTACATATATATATATACAGTACATATATATATATACATATACAGTACATACTTTAGTTACCACCTCAGTCACTTGTACAGAGACTGAGACAATCTTATTTGTACTAGGATCACTTTTCTACAGGCTATGGGCCACTCCCATCATATTTGAATGATGGAAGAAAATATCCTAGCCACTCAATGTTTTCCAACATCATTCTCTTGATCCATTTTTCCGATCACTAGGATCCTGGATCAATTTGTCTTTCACAAATGTGCCTGGTATTCTGACATGTCTCTCCCTTTCTTCTTTGACATTATATCGTCTACTCTTGCCATCTTTCTGTTATGGGACCTGACACTACTGCTGCCCCATCCATTTCTCTCATCAAGCTAACTGTCCAGTACACTGGTGAAAAACTGGACAAGCTCAAATCTAACTACAAAGAATGGTGTGAGGAAATTATAATCACCCTCTCCCTAAATGGCCTTTATGGGTATGTTATGGGTGAGATCCAGGGACCAGACTCCACCGAACAATGTGCCCTTGTGAATTGGAAAGCAAACTCTTGTCTTGCATATGTATTCATCATGTTGAGCATCTCCCCCTCTGAGCACCAGTTCCTTGATATCAAAAAGGGGCCTAATGTCAATTAAAAAGTACTTCAGGACTGTCATCAGAAAGAAGGGCCCATCCACCAAGTCCAGCTTCTACAGCTGGCACTATCTGTTCAATGCACAAAGGATGTCCCCCTCCCCAGGACTGCAGAGAAGATATGTACCCTCATTGAGCAGGCTTTTGCCATGGGCTGACCTCCTTTGTTGCATTGCTCTCCTGCATTCACTTAGCGACAATTTCCCAGATGCCCAATCCATTATTTCTCTTGACATCACTGCTTCAACTGAAGCAGCCCCATATGGTTCCAAGGATATTCATTTGTTTCTGGAGAATGAGCAGTCCTTGCTTGAGAATGACCATCACAATGACTTGAGATCTCATGTTGCGCTCATGGCACAGTCCAAAAATAGCAGCCCTACCAATGTACCTATTTGTGAGAACTGTGTGTGGAAAAAAGGGGGATACTAAGGCCTATTGTATTAAACCTGGGGGTGGTATGGCAGGGAAGACCATTGAGGAGTTGAAGGCTGCTTGTAAAGCAGCATGTGAGAAGAAGCCACTCACTGCTAATCCTCCCAAGATTCCCATTACAGTCAAGGATATCAATGGCCATGCATTTACTGTCATGGTGGATTTGGACACCACCCCTTCCCCCACATCAGAATTTGCAGGCCTAGCTTCTGATCCTATACCCACTGCTTCTACTGACATGGATGAGTATGAGGGTTGGGTCATCATTGAGGAGGAGCCCACTACCACAGTCAACTGGAACGACCATACCTCTACCCCCATTGACAGCACACTCACTGTAGAGCCCCTCAACCAGATGCGCCACTCGATTCTCAATACTCATGATTTTCCTTTCATTATTGACTCTGGTGCAGTGGTACATATCTCACCTAAGAAGTCTGATTTTCTCAACCTCCACCCCATTCCACCCTGATCTGTCAAAGGTATTGGCAGTTCATCTATAGCTGCTGTGGGTGTCAGTGACATAAAGTTAAGAATAGCCCAAGGCACATCAATTACATTATGTAATGTGCTCTATATTCCAAATTCAGTAGTCCAACTGATTTTGGTGGGCACACTGGCAGACAACTCAAATGATGTGGTGCATTTTGATAGTGATACATGCTGGGTCACTGACAAACATACTGGAGCTCACATAGCCTGTGGTTTGCACATATCCAATAAGCTTTATACACTTGACATCATTACAGCTTCAGTTGATCACATGTTTACCATACACAAATCTCCCAACCTCAAAACATGGCATCGCCATCTTGGTCATGTGAATTACCAGTCTATCTGGGATATGGCCAAAAAAGGCACTCTCACTGGTACACCTATTACATCCATCCCAAGACTGTCCAAATGTGAATCTTGCATGCTTGGTAAACAGTCGAAGACCCCTGTCCCAAAGAAGTGTGAAGAGGGGCCAGGTCACAAGGCAACAAGGAGACTGGAGAAGGTGTGGGTCAATCTATCTGGATCCCATCCAGTTAAATTGCATATGGGGAATCTTTATGTCATGGATATTGTAGACAACTATACTTCCTTTCCATGGAACTATACCACTCCATAACAAAAATGACTCTTTCTCTGAGTTACAAGCTTAGGAACTTGCTCGAGAAAACAAGATGGGACTCAAAGTCAGCACTTATATCACTGATAATGGTGAGCTTAAATTCCATGAGATGGATCAATGTTTCACAGCTCCACACACTTCTGCACACATTGGCCAAGTAGAGCCATGCATGGCTAAGGCCCATACAATGTGTATATATGCAGGATTACCCCCGTTCCTCTGGGACGAGTTTTATCTCACTGCATCTCATCTACATGCCAACACCACTACTTGTTCACTTGCAGGATCAATTCCTTGGGAGCTTTGGTACAGCAATAAACCTGACTATTCATATCTATGAGAAATTGGGTGCAAAGCTTTCCTCCTTATTCCAAGAAAGGATAACCCCAAGATAGATGAATGTTCCATTGAATGTGTCCTGATTGGGTATGGCTCAAGGTCTAAGTCATACAGGTGTTATAATTGTACCATGCACAAAATTCATAATTCCTATCATGTTAGATTCCTGGAAAGTCATGATGGCCACATGCCACCTGTGCCCACAGTGCTGGACAACGGTGATACAAATGAGAAGGCATGGAGCACACAGCCTTTTCTGACTCCTCTATCATTGAATAATGATGATGATGACAAGTCCTTTCATGACCAAGTGCAACCCTTGGCACTTACTCCTGATGATGCAGAACATTAGTCAATACCGCCCCAGCCCCATGTATGCTGATCAACCCAAGTACTGATTCCAACAGAGAAAAATCCAAGTGGGGGTCCTGTCATCACTAGAATGGAAATTGCCATTCACAAGTCTCAAGAGAGTGCCACTCAAATCAAAGAGGCACAGTGAGAATGTAGAGCAGCCAATGTTGCCACCAGATCAGGTCAAATACCCATTGATCATGATCCTGATGTCATAGAAGATCTTCATCAATCATTCAATAATCTTGATCTAGGTGATGAAGTGCATCAACTCCAGGCCCTGATCTCAGAGATGGTCAATTTTGATCTGGAATCCACTACTGGGGCTGACCTGTGTTTCGCACAGAAACACAGCCTTAGAAACTTGTTTTAAGACTTCTGATGTGTATATCCTTTGGATATTCTTAATATGTATGTAAAAGAAATGTCAGGGAAATATCTTACATGTATCCAAGCTGTATCTGCAAGGAACATAAAAGGTGTATTCTACAATGTTTCTTTCAGATCCCTTCTGGAAACATTGTTCATGTTCCCTTTGTGTAAGTTAAAGAAACACTTTTTATGTAATTATGCCTGTATCTGCAGAAAACATTTAACATGTAATTTTATTATGTGTTTCCTAGGGATACATGTGTAACCATGGTAACCCCTTTGTTCTTTGCATGTATCCATAGAAAACACATAATAAAATATATGTCAAGTGTTTCCTTAACTTACACAAAGGGAACATGAAAAATGTTTCCAGAAGGGATCTGAAAGAAACATTGTAGAATACACCTTTTATGTTCCTTGCAGATACAGCTTGGATACATGTAAGATATTTCCCTGACATTTCTTTTACATACATATTAAGAATATCCAAAGGATATACACATCAGAAGTCTTAAAACAAGTTTCTAAGGCTGTGTTTCTGTGGGAAGCACAGGTCAGCCCCAGTAGTGATCACTTCAATTTGAGGATGAGCTGAAAACATGGGATGAGGTGAAGGACTCAGCCAATGCTGCATGCTGGGAACAGGGTTACCATGATGAGCTGCAGTCCCTAAAAGAAATGGGGGTCTACAAATTAATACCACACTCAGATGTCCCTCAGGGTAAGCACATCCAGAAGGGGAAACCTGTCTTCTACATCAAGCATGATGAAATTGGCACTGCAGTTAGATGGAAAGTATGGCTCATCTTCAGAGGTCATGAGCAGATTTATGGGAAGGACTATACCAAAACTACCTCACCAACTGCACACATGGTATCTTGGCACATTCTCTTACATATTGCAGCCTCTCTTGGATGGGATGCACAGCAAATTGATATAAAAACAGCCTTTCTCTACAGCTTACTCCCAGACATCAAAGTGCAATATATGCAACAGCCCACTGGTTTTGAGGAACTGGGAAAGGAGGACTGGGTGTGGCAACTTCAGCATGGCTTATATGGCATTAAACAAAGTGGCCATATCTGGAATCAAACTCTCAATGCCCAGATGCTAGATTGGGGATTGATTCACTTGCCTATCTTGTGAATCTTGCATCTATTATTGCAAAACTGATGGTGGAATAATTATCACTGCTGTGCACATTGATGATTTTTTTGCCATTGTTGATTCCAAAAAGGAAAACGAGCATTTCAAGAATCAAATGCATGAGATGTGGACCATATCTGAATTAGGGACAGTGCATTTTATTATGGGTATTGCTGTTACTTGGGACTGCAACACACACACTGTCACACTTTCTCAGACAGCCCTTATTGACAAGGTTGTTGAACAATTTGGACAAAAGTATGCTTATCCAGTATTTGCTCCTCTCGAGCCCAGTTCAAAACTACACTGCTCTGATTAGTGGTCTCTCTCATCAACTGCCAAAAATGCTCTTCTCAAACTCCCTTGTTGACATAAGCAGGCAGGAGTTTCTTTTTCTCCAGGTGTAAATCTGGCAAACATGAGGAGAAAATTACACTTTTCCACATGCAATTTTCTAGGCCAAAATTTGTAAGAAATAACTTGTATTCTCCAGAGATTTCTGATTTGCTCTTGCAAGAAATATACCTATTTTTCCTAGGAAAAAATCAGGGGGAAATCAAGAGGAAATAAGTTCTTTTCACTTCAGATTCCCCTTTTTTTCTCTCCACACAAATGGTATATTTTCCCTTAGGCAGATTGCAGAGAAAATAAAGGGAAAATAATCTATTTTCACCAGTTTTTCTTTACTTGTTTGCTACATGAAAAAGTGTAATTACACTTTTCTCCACATTTTCTCCACATTTTCTCTCTGGGAAAATTTTGCCCTGCCTGTTGTGTTAAAAATAAAGATGACCCATTTCCCAGACTCAAAGCCTGGGAACTGGCATGAGAATCTGAAAGTGGTCAGAAGGTTGAGATCTATATCATGGACAATGGTGAATTGAAATCCCATGAATTGGAAGCTTGGCTCAAATCTTGGGGATCAACTCAGAATTTCATGGCACCCCATATGTCTGCTCATATTGGGCAGGTTGAACAAATGCATCAGATGCTCATGGCAAAATCATGTACTATGCAGCTTTATGCTGGTTTGCCAACATATTTGTGGGACAAATTTTACTTGACAGCAGTTCACATACATGCTAGAACTACTACATGCTTGCTCCAGGGGGTTACACCTTGGGAACTTTGGCACAAACAGGAACCTGATGAACAATGGAACCCCCCCAATCAAGTCTGCATTGGAGGACTGGAAATTTGAAGACGGCCTGCTCTTTTTCAAAGACAGATGCTACGTGCCACAGGATGAGACCCTCCGCCGAGTGATCATACAGAAATATCATGATAGCATCACAACAGGGCACCCTGGACAATGGCAGACAATCGAACAGATCCGGCGAGACTACTGGTGGCCAGGAATGGCCAACTTCATCAAGAAGTACATTGAAGGCTGCACAAAGTGCCAGCAAATGAAGATCAACACCCACCTGATGACCCCACCCCTGACACCGATATCATCTGATGCCAGCAGACCATTTGAGCTGGTAACAACAGATTTTATTACAGACCTGCCCATAATAAACGGATTTGACTCAATCATGGTCATGGTAGACCATGGTCTTACAAAGGGGGTAATTTTTATCCCTTGCACAAAGACGATCGACGCACTTGGCACCGCGGACCTCTACCTGTGCCATGTATACACAAGATTTGGACTCCCTGGAAGAATCATCTCAGACAGAGACCCTCAATTTGCATCCAAACTCTTCCGAGAACTTGGACAACTGCTCGGAATCAAATTATCTATGAGCACCGCCTATCACCCCTAGACTGACGGAGAAATGGAGCGAGTAAACCAAGAACTAGAAGTTTACCTCCGCATGTTCTGTTCGAACAAACCCCGAGATTGGGAGCATTATCTCCCAACAGCAGAATTTGTGCACAACCAGAAGACGCACACTGCAGTAAAACACTCGCCATTTTACTTGATGATGGGATATCAACCATGTGCTATCCCCACCCCATATGAAAAGACAAATGTGCTGGCTGCCGAACAGAGAATCCAAGAACTTCTCTCTGCGAGAAGGGAAGCTCTTGCCGCACATGAACTGGCCAGACAGGCTATGGCTGCCCAAATGAAAGGGCGATACAAACCATTCAAGGTTGGAGAACAAGTATGGCTTGACTCCAAGAACCTGAAGATTGGCTACCCAACGAGAAAACTGGCGCCAAAACGAGAAGGGCCCTTCGTGATTGAAGATGCCAACATACCGATTGAAACTGCCACCGAGATGGAAGATCCACCCGGTATTCCATGCGGCTTTACTCACACAATACCATGAGAATGACACTCATGGGCAAAACTTCCTGACTCCACCACCCGACCTTGTGGAAGGAGAAAACAAATATGAAGTGGAAGCGATCATCACACACAAGAAGCACGGCAAGACACGCCATTACCTTGTGAAATGGATTGACTACCCGACATCCGAGAACACATGGGAACCCAAATTGAACTTGAAGAATGCCCCTGAAATCCTGATGGCATATAAGAAGAGACATCACCTCTAACAAGAACCCAAGAAACCCCCACTATCTGAACCGAACCCCAGCCAAACGACACCCCTGATACCCCCCAAATGACAATTGACCCACTGAACATTGATGCCCTTCACGTTCACTCCCACCCCCCTCTTACGACAAAGAACGAATACGAGAAGAACATGGCGACTGGACGATGAGTCATTGACCAGTCACCAAGAATGAACAGACTGCTGGGGCAACCCTCCTGGGAATGCCCACATGGAATCACATTCTGGATAAACAGAGACAAAAGGATAAAAAGAATATCCTCGACTTGCCCGAGATGCTGCCTCTATATGCGGAGGAGCACAAAGATGGATTTGGCCTGGGTAAAAGCACAATTTGAGGAATGGTGCTTCAAGGAAGAATTAGACAGCGGCGACTATTTCCCCAAAGAATTCATTATCAACCTGGATGGTCTGACCCCAGGCAGGAGACCACTAGTGGGAATTGGCCCACTACTGTGGAATGACCTTCAGTGGAACACCCACTACAATGAAGAAAGTGGATTTGAGCTGGCAAGGCAGCTCTTATTCGGATGACATGGAGAACTGGGGACACTGCTGCGTTCCAGCCGACACCCCCACACATCGAAACCCCTGACCACTGAGCACAACTAGGTGCAAATCGATTGTCTGCAAAGACGTTAAACTACCAATTGTCCACAAAGACGTTAAACTACCAAGCATCCGCAAAGATGTAAAACTATGGTGATTGCCCTTGATACTGCACAGACCCTACAGACCCCTCCCCTTCTGATGACACCACTGACTCCTTGACACCACTGCTAAGGGCAGTATAGAATGAAAAGAACCCAATCATGGTCCAAGCTTGGACATGAACGATTCCTCCACTGCACCCCTCAATCCTGACCCACCCACATATCCTGACCATACCCAATCAGACCGCAGAGGAGAGACAAAAATTTAGGTCGAAGTGTGGAACTTTCGACCATAGCAGGGGGGTAATGTTACAATTTTCCTTGTAACTCATGGAACCTGACCGACCCAACCGACCCGACGATCCCCTCCAGACAGGAGGCACTACCTGATTCATGCCTAGGGCATGTCCTTGACACCAGACACATGCACAATGCATGCCGACTGCATGCATTCAATCCCCTTCCCATGGAAGGCACCCTTGACGCATGGTGACTCCATGCACCCAAACCCATTCCCACACATGCTGTGATATGACAGCTGCTTGACATGAGATCCATGACATCAGACTCTCACGATCGACATGCTGCCATGCAGCATGTCCTTGACATTGGATCCTTCACATCAGATCCATGACATTGGACGCCTCATGCTAGGCATGAGGCTTATTGTTTCTATTCATACCTGATACAGATCTACCTTTCCGATTGGACGATAAGGACCTTCCTACTAGTATAAGTACTGCGACTTGTAGTAGGGATGTCCTTAGTTTAGATCTAGGCATTCTACAGCCTTAACTTGCAACTCACAAACTTATCTGAAACCACTAAGGAAGCCCCTTAGTGCGTGAACCTGAATGACTCTATGCAGAAGCCCTGCTAGAGTGCACTACCTATCTTATGTTGGACGCTCCAAGTAAGACTAGTGCCAAATGACTCATTGAGGAAGCACCTCGTTGAATGACATCGACTAGATTGAGTGGTTGAGGCTTTGCCCTTAACAGATGTCATCAGGATTTGCTGTCAAACTTTCTAATGTCAAACTTCATCATGATGTTCATACAGCCTATCAGCTTCACTGCATTGAACCAGAGATCATCTGGACAGCATGCTGTCCCCAGTGCTTTTCCCTCTTCCCTCATCCAATTCCTTGGAAATGTCAGCAGAAGGAATCTCCAAGATCACATGCCTGCAATACAAATCTCTGGAAAACTCAGAATACATGGAATGGCCCAAAATGGGTTCCATGTCAGCTATACAGTACAGTCATTTGATTCTTGGCTTCATTTTTTTTTGTCTTGCCAGATCATAGAAGACTCCCTTCACAAGATTTACATATCCAAGGTGGCCCTGCTTGGAGATTTATGTTGATTGGTACAAACAAGATTTCTGGTAAGTTGCTAGAAAGAAATTATACACTAATACAGCTAATCATATTACATATAGGTAAAAAGGTATCTTGTGGTGCAATTTTGCTTTATTGCTGGAATTTACCTTTCAATCTGTGCTATAAACCTGAGAATCTCACACCTCCACCTCATCTTCCTGACCCAACAACTATTTCCCATCTTCTTGATCCTGTTATTAGTTCTGTTACCAAGTATGGTATTGCACCAGGTCAAGATGTGTCAACATCCAGACATCCCAATGGTATTCCCATGCAAGCAAAAATTGCACCTGTCATTGCTGATCTGGAGGGAAGTCAGAAGGTTAGTGGCTTTTTAGCACATGGTGCCATAATGTTTTGTTCCTTCTGCCTCTGTACCAAATATCAGCTGGAAGACCTTGATATGCAATCTTGGGAACTACATAATGGTGCCCATGTGCAAGCACAAGCAGAGGCATGGCTTAACCAGACAATAATAGCTGGCCAGAATGCTCTAGCAATGTCAAATGGTGTATGATGGACTCCATTGCATTGTCTGCCATACTGGGACCCAGTCAAACATGTTGTTCTAGGTTTTATGCACAACTGGCTTGAGGGTATTTTACAGCATCATCTTCACTCACTCTGGAGAATTGGACAAGATGAGGATGAAAGCCAGAAGATTAAAGAAATAGAGCTTGATGAGAAATTGACTGAAGAGGATGTATCAGACTCTGCTGAAGAGTTGGAAGGTCTTTTTCAGGAAACTGATAAATATGAGGCTGCCATCATGATGTCAATGCAACATACAACACCACCTATGTCTCCCTCACCATCTTCCTCATTTATTGCTGGTTCAAGCCTGTCTGAATCATCCTCAGCACCTACAGCTACACAAACACATCCAGCTCCCTATGACCTCAATTCTGATGATGAAGATGATGGTGATGATAGTGACTGTATTCCTGCTGATACAGTGCCATTCAGCTTTACACCTCCAGAGCTACAAGCAATACAGGATTTCATTCATGACATTACTCTTCCAACATGGATACAATGACCACCAGTTAATCTGGGTGAACCAAGTCATGGCAAGCTCAAAGCAAGAGAATATCTCACTCTCTTTATACATGCATTTTCCCTCTCATCATTCCTGAGTTCTAGTACATTGTTGCTACTGCAGATTTTCACCACCAACACTTTCACTGCTTCTATAACCTTGTTGCAGCTACAAATATTATTGCTGCATTCAAGACTTCAAATGCTGATGCTGATGCCCATACCCAGCATTATGTCCAGTATTGGACTGCTATTCAAACTCTCTTCCCTTATTGTCCATCCAAGCCAAATCACCACTATGCCATGCATAATGGCTCTCTGCTCAAATATTGGGGTTCTTTGGCTTGATGAGTGAGTTTTTATGAGTGAGTGAATGGAATGTTGCAAAACATTAATACTAATCACCATCTTTGTATGTTTAATTACACTCATTTCAAGCTAGTAGCTAATATCAATTGCAGGAGATTTGGATTTTACAATGCTCCACCAAATGAGCCATAGAGCATATATTGATGCTTCACTACACAGCGACAATGCTATAAAAGAGTTGTCTGACTTTCTGGAGCCCATTGACACTTCAGTGGATGATCCACCAGTACCTCTTAAATCTACAGAAGTGGCAGAAATTCTAGAGAAGGTTCCTAGTCTTCGATATGTAGAGTATAATGGGCTGCTTCATTACCTTCATCAGACTGGAAGGCCCTACTGAGCTTACTCTGATCTTCCCCATACATCCAACGGCATTATTCTTCCTCCACAAGCCCAGCATCTTATGGAGATCCACTGAGATGAATGTACCTTTAGCTGTGAAAGATCACACAACAGAAATAGTGCCATACAGTTTTACAATCCTTTAACTCAAGTTCATGATACAGGCTTTATTCAACAAATTTGGAGGCTTCTGCTAGAAGGAACAGTGCACATCTTCATAAATGTCTGCCCACATCAACAACTATCTGAACAACAGGAAGGACAAGCACCATCCAAATATTATCCTGGATTTATGACCTGGATTGTTGATGCAATCCCCTCTAACACCAATATCATCAATGAACCTGCTCATATCATTACCAATGTTGTAACCTTTCAGCACCCAGTAGGGACTTACAATATTGGGAGAGAGGTGCTAGTTGTTTGTTGGGCTGCAAATAGAGGGCATAGATAGGAACAAAGGAGCAGGAGTGGATGCTTAGGGTCAGTATTTAATTGTACATTTGTATCCACTCAACTTAATATATCTTGCTGTTGGGAAACATGTCAGTTGAATTTTCTTTACTTTGTCATAGTAGTTTCCTATTATTTGAGCACAGGTGCAGGTTTTCACCAAGTTGGGCCCAGCTCTGGTTATCATAATTTTACTTGTTGTGATTGAGACTGTGGGAATGCAACTGCAATCAACAATGTTATCACTGGCACAACAGTAGAGAACAAAATTACAGGTAAGTTTTTTGTTTCTTTCTCTTCTACTAAATTAACAAAGTGTTATTTTTTCTAGATTACAGTGTTTTCAGCTTGACAACAACTGCCTAACACAAGACCACCCTCCTCCCCATCCAAATGGGATGTGAGAGTTTCATTTGGGTGTAGGAGACCACAGAGGGCACAGGAGACCCAAGAAATGGGATACCTGCCAGGTATGCCCCATATCCCCATCTCTGCCCACCCTGACTCACCCTGCCATAGGCACTACAGAGACAGTGAACAAAATGATGATAACCACCAGCAAAGAGGACAGGTATGAGGACAAGGGTCAGCCCAATGCCCTGATGACACAATGCCATGGAAAACGACAGAAAGTGATGATGATGAGGGGCCACCACCACCACCAAACAAATGAACACAGGGATGGGTGAGGGACAGGCCCAAATGATGTGTATTGCCATTTGGGCCCCAGGTAGGTTTTTCTTATGTTCTTTACTTGTTTTTATTCATTCAACTAACTTCTACTTTCATTATCTACAGGTTTTATCTCACAATGACACAACAACCTCACAGGGTGGATAGCAGGACCATGACAAGAGGACAACCCAGCATCCACTGCTGCCACTGTGAGCCACTGCTCGCAGGGTTGATGGTGGGTGCAAATGGCTCCTGACTTCACAAGTAGGTGCCAGGATGATGAGGAAGAGGATGAGGAAGACCAGGGGGCAACAATGATGACCATGCTGCCTTCAAGCAATGGCGAGAGGATGGAGGTAGAAATGGAGACTGCAGATGAATATGGCAATAATGATGGGGAGGACAATGATGAGGACAACCAGGCCAACAACAAAGATGAGGACCAATGCCTCAATGACCCAACACCAATGAAGGATGACTCAATGGCAGGTACAGGCAAGGCAATGATGAGGGGGACCACATGGCCACTACCCAACACCATAGCACCCCTGACCACCACTGTGGGTGACTGCTTGCAGGATGGAAATGGGGAACAACGGGGAGAGGGAGGGGATGGCTACCATGGCCTGCCATCTACAATTTAGCACAGCTGTGAGCCCCTGCTCACAGGGTGGACTGTGGACTAGAATGACAAGGACCACAAAGGCGACGAGGACTATAAGCATGATGACTACTGGGACAACCAGGACCAGGGCAGGGACCAGATGGTGACAATGTACAAAGTGAGATGAATGACAAACAGTGGAGGAAAATGAAGCCTGGGCAAACAGCCAGGAGCAGAGGGCAGGGCACCACTGCTGCCACTGCCAGGGTGTGTGCCAATGGATGAGGATGATGGGGATGATGGGGATGAGAGACAAGGAAGCTGCAGTGGGTGATGGGGAGGATGAAGCCCCAATGAACCCCTAAGTTATTATTTCTTCTCAATTCATTTTTTTTATAACCTAACTAACTTCTTTTTTGTTTTTTAGGCTGTAAACTACTGATCATGACAGGTGCCAATGCTGGATAGCTGATGCCATGACAGGACAACAACACCCCCACTGCTGCTACTGTGTCTGAAGGCCCATCTGCTGCTGGTGCCAATGCTAGTGCCAGCCATTCTACTCCATTGCCTCTCAATGTTGTGGACTGGTAACCCCCCTGCCCAGAGGTCTTTACACTCCCCCACGTATTCCTATCAGAATCCGACCATATTCTGATGTCATTTTTACCAGCCAAATTGACATGAAATGGCAGGTTCAGTCCTAGTCCAGTCTGATGCAGTCCAATCAGAATCTGATCAGACCATCAGAATTTTCTAGGAATTTCTGACCATAGGAATACATAGGAATATTCTGAGGTTATGCAGAGACATTGGACAACATAGGAATTCGATAGGAATGATAGCAGCCTTGCTTAGTAATTAATAGTAGAAAAAGTAGACCCACACAGCAGAATTGAACCCTGGACCCCCAAGATGATTACATAATAGTACAGTGACAAGAAGACCACTCCACTAAGCAACCATTGCAGGTAAGTGCTCTTACTGCACTACATACCATTCCCATGGGTGTGATGACAAAGCACATAGCCACATCACCACACCTTGCCAGCTCATCACTTCCCACCACCACCATCAATGGTGACCATGGCCTCCCCTCCCTCCCCTCCTTCCCCCCTCTTCCCACAACCCCAACCACATCACCCTACACTCCCATGACAAACACTGCCTCCACAAACAAGCCACCTGACACACAATGCAGCCCAAATGACATTAATCATCATTTGGGCCAATAGTAAGTTTTTTTTGTTTTATTTCTTTTTTTGTAATCTGACTAACTGTATTTCTTCTTTTTAAGGTTCTAATCTACTGGTAACAATGGTCAATGACACCTAATGACGTGCACCCAACGGTGCCACATCATCCAGGCCCAAACAACATGATTGCATCATTTGGGCCCACAGTAAGTTTTTTTCTTCTTTTGTTTTCCAGGTTTTTGTAACAAGGGATGGACATGAGACCATGCCAATGCTGCCATGTCACAACAGCACACCGCCCATGCCCAGCCTCACAAACAACTGCTCATGGGGTGGTTGGTGGGTGGAGTGACGGGGGAGGAGAGACAATGACAGGGGAACAATGAACAGGAGACCCCCACGACACCAACAACAACCAGCACCCCCCACCACCACTGTGAGCCACTGCTTGCGGGGTGAATACAGGGTGTGAGAGCATGGGGATGACAGGGATGATGACAACAACCCCACAGATGACAGACAATGCACAACACACCTCCAGCCTCATGAGCAACTGCTTGTGGGGTGGACGGTGCATGGAACAATGATGGGGAGGGGAGATGATGGGGAGGGGTGGAAATGGCAGGATGATGGGGGGATAGGGCAACAACAGGATGACAAACCCCAAACCAGCACCCCACACCACCACTGTGAGCAACTGCTCACAGGGTGGATATGGGGTGCAGGTGGAGGGATGATGACAACAATGATGGAGGTGAGACACAATGGAGATGAGAGGGAGGGGAG
This sequence comes from Tricholoma matsutake, assembly GCA_026075535.2. NCBI lineage: Eukaryota > Fungi > Basidiomycota > Agaricomycetes > Agaricales > Tricholomataceae > Tricholoma > Tricholoma matsutake. The sequence continues at coordinate 17,677,533 of AP026538.1, forward strand.
ACGAGGGGGGAGGGAGGGGAAGGGGTGACAATGAGACAGCAGCAACATGACACAACACACCACCACCCCCTCCCCCACATTTTGTGGGGGGGGGGATTTAGTTTTAAATTGTATAATTAAATAGTATAATCAATTGTCCCCATGCATTTGCATGGGGTTTTTTTTTTTTTCAATAGTGAACTATCCCCAGGTGCTTTAAATGGACATTATATTATAAATTTACTCATTCTCCTGTGGCTCAACTGGTTAAGCACTTGTTTGGTTGTCATGTGATTTATATTCCAAGGTCCATGGTTCAATCCCTGCTCTACCCATTTATTTTGTAAGCACTTGCCAAGTTAAGTCTTCTGAAATGTGGTATTCCGACTCCATGTTGGAATTGCATAGGAATTTACCTGGAATTTACTAGGAATATCTTGGAAACAAAAGTACATGGTTATAAAGATACATTCCAATCAGATTCTGATCAGACTCCTGTTGGACAACTCAGATTCCTATTGGAAAACTTGGACTCCTAGGAGTCTGATAGGAATCTGTGGTGGAGTGTAAAGTACTGCCTGCCCACTCCATTCACTTTGTCTGACTTTGAGGACTCATTGGCTGCCAGGCCTGATACTCACACTGGCTGTTCTACTACATTGGATGTCTGGCCTTTTCACATTGCAGATTTCAATGATATCCCTGTGCTGGTGACCTCATTTCACACAGACCCCCTTGCATTTAATGTCTCTGACTTTGAAGACTCATTGGTGGCCAGCCCTGGGGCTAGTGCCAGCTATTCAACTACATTGCCTCTCAATGTTGTGGGCTTTGATGATGTGCCTGGGCCAGTAACCTCTTGCCCACTCCATTTGTGTTTAGTGTCTCTGACTTTGAAGACTCCTTGGTGGCTGGCCCTGGGGCTAGTGCCAGCCATTCAACTACATTCCCTCTCAATATTGTGCACTTCAATGATGTGCCTGGGCCAGTAACCCCCCTGCCCACTCCATTCACTTTGTCTGACTGTGAGGACTCATTGGCCACTGGGCCTGATACTTGCACTGGCCATTCTACTACATTGCATGTCTGGCCTATTCATCTTGGAGATTTCAATGATATCCATCTTTGACTTTGAAGACTCATCAGCAGCTGGGCCCAGTGCTACCACTAGCTGTTCAACTACATTCCCTGCTTTTAGTATTGAGAACTTTGACAGTGATGATTCCCTGGTGATTGTCACCACATCCCCCAGCTCCCCCCCCTACTAATGCAGAAATAACACTAGTTTTGTCACACCATGCATTGGTTGCTGAGGACATTGAAATGGTACCTCATTCTGGTGCCACCCCTTGTTTACTGAGCTATACATATGGTTCATCCAATATTCAGACTTGGAGGCAATCATCCACCCATCCTTCCACCCATTCCTCTCCTCCATTGCCCACAGCCACATCTGTCAGGCAGGCTCCTCCAATTCAACCTCAAATATTTCATCATGGCATCAGCATTGCTGGCGCTGGCACCCAGAGCACATACTGGCCCACAGATGTATTTTGGCACCACCCCTAGTCATGGACTCTGTAACAGCTCTGACCATCACTGTATAGATCCTAATGCCATTGATGCCTCTGTGTTATCCTCACAATTGTCCATTTCTACTGTATCTGATTTCAATATGCTGGACCCCAACATCTCTCCAGCCCCAACTTCCAATGGGAATGACTTCAACATTGACAATGACCACTCCCCAGTGCATTTCTTATCACTTTCAACCTCCAAGTTTCCTCCATTCTGCAACCACACTGCTAAGTCCATAAAAGTATAAGCTTCCTTCTTTATCCCCCACAAATCAACATCACAGATTCGATCCTTATTCTCACTCAACCACGATACCATCTCATCATATTAAGCCACTTTGGGAAAATAATGCTTGTAGTAAGAAAGGAAAAATGACTTTGGTTCAAATAATTCAATAAAATTGGTTTTTGTTGGTCATGTGATCATCCAGGTGTTCACTTTCACCATTTCACAAGTTTGGAATGCAGTAAGAAAAGCCTTGTAATCTTGATATGCCAGTTGAAGGGAGACATCACCTGTACCAGTCAATGAACCTGGTATGCCAAGAAGAGTGATGAGTTGCTGTTTAAAAGGCAGAATAGAGGTCAAGGAAGAGGCTGGCAAGAGTAAATCTGAAGTTGGAGTTGGAGCAAGCTGGGTGTCTGATCAGCCACCTAAAAGTAGAGACTCACAAACTAAATTCCTATAAGAGGATTTAAAACTTATAATGAGAAGCTTCAAGGTAAATTGGTGGTTTAAAACCACCCAATCAACCTCTCCATCTTCTTCAATCACAGACTCATATTGACCTCAGACTTTCCAAAGGTCATCCTCACATACAAATACATGCTGATTTTCCTTTAGACTTTGTCTTAAGACCAATTTAAATTCAAAATCAAAACAACATACTTTTGACAGGTGAGTATGAGTCTCCAAGCTTCTTGAGGATGTGTGTGAGACAGTTGGTGACTTCATGCTTGAGCACCATATAAGGCTTGGAGTCATTGGGATTACCATGCATCATATAAACATGGACCTTGCCTACAACTTTTCCCTGCTGGTCATCAACATCCATGTGGTCACCAAAGTTAAACACATTGCCAAGTGCATGACCATGTAGGATACCACCTGTGGTACGAGATGCTCCATGTTGACCAGGAGGGCTGAGGTGGGTTCTGAGGTGGGCTCACCATGAAAACATCTGATCTATCTTAAATAAACCAGTTATCATAAATGAATAATACCTACCATTTGCTGATTGATGATCACCAACTACATTATTACTGTCATCAGTCATTATAATATCTAATACAGTTAAAGGTATGATATGGATTAAAAATTGACAATTAGTCACACTTACCCACATCAGCTGAAGTACCTTTAGCAGCAGTGGTGTCAGCTGTAGTGGTCTTGACAGTGGTGGCAGCACCCAGGGCACTGACAGTGGTGGGACACTCCTTGATCTCAAACTATCATCATCTCAGTTTCTTCCCATGGTATCTGTACTGGGGAAGGACAGAAGGAAGGCAGGCACAAGGAGTTGAATAATGTCAAAGCCTTCATACATTATCATAATCTCTCACCTATATCTACTTAAACAACATGTCATCATCTACAGGATCAACAAATCAGACTACCAGATCAAAGTCAGTGACGGCACCAAAGAAAACACGAAAGGAACTGGAAGATGCCGACAGAAAAAACACTGACATAAAATCGAAGTGACAAGCCATGGCATACCTAGCGACAAGTGATTATATCCCACAAGGTGCATCCATCAACCCTCACATGCTAGCTCACGTATTGTTACAGCTCAGCATATCTGACAAAATACCAAAAACGACGATGGACGTAATCAGAGCGGTGGCATTCCTGATGGAAGAGGGATACAAACAACAAATAATGAAAGGCATAGTCAACATAGTAAAAAAGAAGCTAGAGGAACAACTGGAAAGCTATGCAGCAAGTGTAGAAACCATGCATGATGCAGTGGAACATGTTACTGGAGCTGCAAAGGTAATCACAGGCAAGCTAGACAAATTCACAGACAGCTTCCAAGCATCAACAGACCAACTAACACAGGCCACGCACAAACTCATGGAAAAAACGACAGACACCATGAACAAGAACCCAGACGCGACATCCCACAAGCAACAACACAATACATATGCAAGAATCCTACAATGACCAAGCCCAGATCAAGCGGAAATAGTAGCAAGGACAGAGACCGCAGATAAGCAATTGCTTATTCAAAGAGACAGAAATGCTGCTGACAACTCGCTCTATGACTTAGCAGAAAAAGACCTGGTAGCAAAGGCAAACACAGCTTTGGACCTCATGGGATGGAAGGGATTGGACAAACCACACGACACCACCTTCATAGCAGCAAGAAAACTAAGAAATGGAGGCATTTTATACAGCATGAACTCACAGAACACAGCAACTTGGTTACACCTGCCGGACATTAAAAAGGCTTTCATGGACCACTTCAATGGCACCTCCAACATAAAGGACAAACTACACTATGTCATAGCTGAGTTTGTACCAATCACCTACGATGCAGGAGCAAGCTATGCCCATGCAAACCTGGAAGACGTTAATCAGCTCACAGATGGCACAATAGGATTCTCAAAGTATATCAAACTGCCACAACTACGATCATCAAACCAAAGGGTAGCTCACATCACCATCAGCTTCAGGAGTCGAAAAGATGTGAACCAAGCAATTCAGAAGGCATGTACATTGAAGGGAAACACGTAATGGTATGAAAAACACTGGCAGAACCAAGGAGATGCCTCAAATGCCAGAAGTTCGGACACTATGCCCCAGACTGCAAAGCAGAAGGCAACACATGCGTGTGATGCGCCGAAAAACACCGCACAAACCAATGCACAGTCATGGACATGGCCCACTTCTCATGCGCAAACTGTACAGGAGAGGTAGTGAAGGGACATGGAGCTGCGGACCGCAACTGCCACCATTTCAAGACTGAAAAGGAAAAAGCCTTAGCGCGTGCGCCAGAAAATAAGTATAAGGATTTCCCTACACAAGACCCAAGCACATGGAGGCTACTAAACGATAATACCTTGAACAGAGCACCTTTACAGCAGACAATGAGACAAGACCCAACCCGATACCCACATCACACGGACGAACAATATCAGCAAGCTTTCATGGACAATTGGCAAGAAGTCAGACGACACAGAGGTAGACACCCACTGCCTCAAAACCATGCATCAGGTACGCAAATGGACAGCAGAACAGGAGCTAACACAAGGACTGTAGACAACAGTTGGCCAGTAAGACCAGCACAAACCACTCTACATGACTATGGATACAGCATGGGCAGATGGTCATACCCAAACACAGTCACACCTGAAGAGGCAGAGAACCTACCAGTGCAATATCTGCTAGACTGGGGGGACAATCCATACCCACCCAGCCACGGGAAAGCCCCCAGGACCAACAAACACAACAGAGCGCAGAAGCCTAATGCCCCTTGACTATGTCTGAGAACCCACAAGACGAAACGATATGAAGGCCCTTCCAAATATGACAACAAAATGTTAACAAGTCTCTACTAAGCCAACTTGATCTCCTCAGAAGCCTATGGCGAGACGATATGAAGGCCCTTCCAAATATGACAACAAAATGTTAACAAGTCTCTACTAAGCCAACTTGATCTTCTCGGAAGCCTACAGTGAGACGAATATGACATGTGTGCAATACAAGAACCTTACATCGACTTCAATGGTAAATCTTGAGCCAACAGGCAATGGATCATGGTATACCCAAGCACCCATAGCACTCACCCACAAAGTTCACAATCCCTCATCCTCATTAATTCTAACATACTAATGGATGCTTGGAAACAAATAACAGTTCAACACCCAGATATTACAGCAATAGAACTGACAGGAACATCAGGTATGTTATGCATCATCAAGGTATACAATGACTGTGAGAACAATGGAGCACTCACTCACGTATCCACATACATGCGAGATTGAGAAAGACAAAGATTCACTATAGGACCACTATATACCATATGGATGAGAGACTTCAACTGACACCATCCCCTCTGGGACAAAGCCAGAAATGCCCACCTCTTCACCAGAGCAAACCTAGAACTAATGCAACTGCTACTAAATATGCTAAGCAGACATAACATGAAGATGGCCCTCCCACCATTCATACTGATGCTATGCTCACACAGCACAGGAAATCATACGAGGGTTGACAACGTATTCTGCAGTGAAGCACTCATAGACACCATAGTCAAATGCAACATGGACGACACCTCATGGCCAATAAAAATGGATCACTATCCCATCATGATGCAACTGAACATTCATACACCAAAGATAGCACAAAAACCGAGACACAACTTCAGACTTGCAAACTGGCCAGAACTGGTAACAACCCTGAAAACTAACCTCGACAACTTACCAACCCCAACAGAAATCACTAACGTTTGAGATTTCGACAACAAACTGGAAGCTCTAAACACAGCGATCCAAGATGCCATCAACAAACATGTACAGCTAATGAAACCGAGCCCATACTCCAAAAGATGGTGGTCAATGGAACTAGCGAAGGAGAAAAAGAAAATGATGCAGCTAGGGGGAAGATCCAAATACCACCGTGGAAGCCCAGACCACCCAATTCATGAAGAATATTGACAGCAATGCAATGCATACTCAGAGAAGATACGAAATGCCAAAGCGGACCACTGGATAGAATGGCTGGAAGGTTTAGATGGAATGAGCATATGGCAAGTGAGTAAGCTAGTGATGTCACCACCCACAGATGTGGGCAGAGTAAGGACACCAATGCTTCAACTGAAGGACCCAGTCACAAAAAGAGTATGCAGAAAAGAGTCCGACAATGTGGGCAAAGGAAAACTGTTTTATGAAACATTCTTCCCACCAGCTAACCCATGGCTAACACCACCACCAGAGAACTACATATACCTGCCCCTGCGGTGGACATTCCAGAACATAACAAACAACCAGATACACCAGGCCATAAAGAAGTTGAAGCCATTCAAAGCCAGTCAGAGCGGGACCATCCTGAACTTGGTACTCATACATGCCAGAGAAGCTATCGTTCCTCACCTAGGACCACTGTACTGCGCCACCAACACACTGAACTACTACCCAAAGATATGGTCGATCACAGAAACTCTGATACTAAAAAAACCCAGGAAGCCTGACTACACCACGCCCACAGCGTGGCGACCCATTGTCCTATCGGATGGCTTGGCACACCTCCTGAACAGCTGCCAGACAGAAGAAATTGTACATATGTGCGAGAAATTCAACATTTTACCAGCAAATCATTTTGGCGCGAGACTGGGATGCACCACCACAGACTTGATTCACATGTTAACAAAAACGATCAGGGATGCATGGTGTAAAGGCCAGGTCATGTCTATGCTCTTCCTCGACATCAAGGGTGCCTTCCCCAGCATGGATATCAAAAGACTCATTCACAACATGAAAAAATGCAGGATACCCATGGAATATACGGAATGGATGAAGAGATGACTAGAAAACAGACAAACAACACTATCATTCAATGACTTCCAAACAGAAACATTCGCAGTACTGAATGGCTTGGATCAAGGAGACCCATTTTTGGCAATATGCTATCTATTATACAACGCTGACTTATTAAAAACCCCAGACATCAAAAAAGGTGAGTCAATGCTACTATTTGTGGATGACGCGGCGGTAATTGCCACAGGAAAGGATTTTATGGAAACACATACCAAACTCTGCGACATAATGAACCACACAGGAGGAGTATTTGAATGGGCTAAACTACACAATTGCGAATTTGGCATAGACAAATTCCAACTACTAGACATCACCAGGAAGACGGCACCCAACCCAATCAACACCTGGAAAAGAATACCCATGCCTAGAAATGCTCTAACATTAGGAAACCAAAGGATACCATCGAAAGTGATGGTAGACAACAAGTTAAACTGGAAAGCACAATGTGCATCTGCACTTGGTAAAGGTCAAGACTGGATCATCCAGTTCAACAGGATAGCACAAACAACCAAAGGAATACATGCTAAGTACTTTTGCCAACTTTACATATCCATTGCAATCCCCAGAATGCTCTATGCAGCAGACATTTTCCTCACCCCACACCAGAAAGTGGGCACAAAGACTCCAGACAAAGGTGGGACAAAACAAGCAATACTAACGAAGCTAGCAGCAATCCAAAGACGCGCCGCGATCATGATCACAGGTGCCATGAGCACCATGGCTACGGATGCAATAGAAGTAATGGCAAACTTACTACCCTTCCAACTGCTAGTAGACAAGCACAGACAATGAGCAGCAGTTCAGCTCACCACCCTACCAGCCATGCACCCACTACACAAGCCAGTATTGAATGCAGCAAGCCATCTAGTCAAGCGCCATCCAACACCCCTCCACGACCTCATGCATGGGTACAACATCCAGCCACAGAAAATAGAAACCATCAAAGCAATCAGATATGATACAAAATGGAAGCCAGGAGTAAAAACAGAAATCACAGCGGATATCAAACAAGCAATAGCATCAATCCCACATGATGAGGTGGACGTAAAGGTTTTCACAGACAGCTCGGGAATGGAAGGTAAAGTAGGAGCTAGCGCAGTCCTATACAGACAAGGAAGACCAAAGAGCAGTCTCCAGTACCAACTCGGACCCACACAACACCATACTGTTTACAAAGGAGAAGGAATCAGCACAGTACTAAGCACATGGTTGATCAAAAGGGAATGGGGAATATGGTTGGCTTGCATATACATTGACAATCAGGCTTCTATCATGGCTATGACACTATCTAAGCCCAACCCAGGTCATTACATCTTTGATGCTTTCCATAGCATCGTCACAGCACTACAAAAGACACATAGCAGCATAAAGATAAAGGTCAAATGGGTACCAGGACATAAGGAGTGGGGGAAATGAGCGAGCAGATGAAGAAGCAAAGAAGGCCATAACAGAGGGCAGCAGCAGCATGGATGACCTACCGAGGTTCCTATGCAACAAGCTCCCATGTAGCGCATCGGCAGTGAAACAAGCTTATGGGGAGAAACACGGGCACAGCGCATCTGGACAAGCTCATACAGATACAAGAGAATGAAGAACACCGACTCAAATGCACCGTCGGAAAAATACATCCAACTCATCATGCCATTACCAAGGAAGCTAGCAAGTATACTCATGCAACTGAGGACAGGACACACGCCAGTAGCTAAGCACCTACACCACTTAGGAAAGAATGACTCACCAAAATGCCCAGCCTGCCAACAGAGTGATGAAACCGTACAACACTTATTACTACACTGTCCTGTTCATGAAGAAGCCAGGCAAGCACTACGAAATGCAACATGGGGGAGGACAAAGCTATTCATGATGAAGAAAATGTTATGTGCACTATTCACTTTTGTAGCCATAACTGGCCACCTACAAGACACATACGGAGAGATACCCACCCTAGTAGAAGAACCACAATGAAGAAGGGACTGAAAGGAGCTGGGGAGCACTAGAGAGAAATGGGGAATGAATGACAAATACAGATGAGACGACATACTCATACACTATCCACAGTCCAGCACCACTTATTATGGTGCCAACAGCGCTTGAGAGCCACACCGTGGTCTCTCCAAGCTGATGACAAAGAATTCACTTTGGACGATAGCACAATAAACATACTATACAGCATACACTTTTATCTCTCACATATGGTACACCACAAAAAGAGAATAAATGGGGAAAAAAAAAAAACTGACAGTGGTGTGAGTGGGAATGAAGTGAGCGTGTTTCCCCATGGAATCAACTGTGCACATCACCACATCAAACCCATTTGACTCTTGCAACTCCACCACAAAGTCGACATTGACAAAATCCAAATGACTCTCTGGAACAGGGAGAGGGTGTAGCTCACCAATGGGTTTGTGACGAGGAATCTTGGTGTAAGTCCAGCCCCACAGACTTATGACATTATGCACATTCACTCATGCTGCTGCTGGCACACTCCCCTGGTGCTGACACAGCCACACACATTGCTGACACAATCACCCTTGCTGCCAGCACAGCCACCAGCAATTACAACACTGCTTATGGTGCATTACAATCAACATCTACTTCACAATGTCCCACGGTGCTGGCACAGCCACTGCTGGTGACATCCTCACATACCCCTGGAGCCATACAACCACTGACATAGCCAGCAAGTATACACCCCAATGACAACATGTACATCATCACCCAGACATTGACAACTTGTTCCCTCCATCACCAACACAGCCACTGCCAATGATATCCACTCACCACCCAATCACCGACACAGCCACCAGTGATAATCCTAGCAACACACTGGCAACATATGCACCAGCAACGACCTTTACATTATTACCTCCCTATCTGCATCCATCAATGCCAACATTGCACCGCTGATGCGGTACCTTCCTATTATGTGACTACACCCGATGTGGCCTTCCCAAATCACACACTGCGCTTGATGCAGTTTTTTACTTACACAGTCAATCTTTTTCTTATATATTGCTTATTTTTTATTCCTTAACCTTTGTTCCTACTTCCATTGCAACAAGGTATAGTAACTTCCTATTCTTTTATTTGTAGTAACTTATGGTTCCTACTTTCATGCAACAAAGATAACCTAGTCCTGTCTTTCCAGTCCACCTTAAGTCTAGTGTATGTTGCCAAACCAGGCATCCTTCCACTTGGTGTGTAAGCAAAGGTCACAAGTACAGCAATACTGACCAATGAGCCATGACATCTGTGGCCACCAATAATTCCGTGAGGTGAGCTCCAAGGTCCTCCAAGGTCCAGGATGACTGGCAATCTGTGAGTCATGGTATTGGGATATGATGCGCCAACAAAGGTCTGGGTTGTTGGGGACATAGATGTGATCCCTGAAATACAACAAGTCCTCCTTTTCAGCCCACTCTGCCGCATGCAAGGAGAGGGTGGATCCCTTCCTCAGCTCTTCAACAGCTCAGGCCATGACATCCTCATGTAAACTGCTATGGTTCACAACACAAATGTTGTGTAGGATGTCCCACTCCTTGCAGTGGGGTGCGATGCCTTCCAATGCCCAGATAGTGAACAGGTTTGGCTGCAACAACACAATGTCTTGATTGTTGTCACTGCCATCCCCATGGTCCATGCATTGGGAGAGGGCATTGGTCTTCCCCATGCTGTGACCTGGACAGTGGTGCAAGGAGAAGTCGAACCTGGATAGATACAGGGACCAATGAGCTTGATGACAGTTCAATCTCTTGGCTGTCATAAAGTACTCAAGATTCTTGTGATCCATCCAAATTTCCACCTTGTGTTGGGCACCCTCAAGAAAGTGTCACCACTCCTCAAGCACACACATTATCACCAACATCTCCTTGTCATGGATCTCATAGTTTCACTCCACAGCACTAAGGCTTTTGGAATAGAACACAACAGGATGCCACTTCTGGTCCTCTGGAGACTGCTGAGACAAGATGGCACCTGTCACAAAGTCAGAACTGTCAGCCTCTATATGAAAAGGGTGTGAGTCATCAGCAAAGGTAAGAATGGGAGCAGAAGTGACCATCTCCTTAAGCTTTTCAAATGCCTCCTGTTGTGCATTATCCAACCTCCATGCCTCCTTCCCCATCAAGTCAAACAGTGGTCATGCATGATGTGAGAAATCCTTGATAAAACACCAATATAAATTGATGACTGGAAAGACTGCACCTCTTTCTTGTTCATGGGCATTGGCCAAGCTGTGACCCCATTCACCTTGACAGAATCCATCTCCACCTGACCCTCCAAGATAATCAGGCTAAGGTACTTGATCTTGGTCTTCTCAAACTCCCACTTGTCCTGATAAAGGTAGAGTTTGTACTGTCAAAGTCATTCCAGTACGAGGTGTGTAATGCAAAACCATGTGAGTGAAGATGAGGATGTCATCAAGATAGATACAAATGATGCCCTTGAGGATGAGGTCATGGAAGATGTTGTTCATCATGGTCTGGATGGTGGCAGGACTATTAATAAGGCCAAAGAACATAACGAGCAGTTCAAAAAGACCAAGGTTGGTACAAAAGGCTGCCTTCCACTCATCTCCCTCCTTTATCCTCACATTATTGTAACCCCAATGGACGTTGAGCTTGGTGAAGTATTGGGCTCCATGGAGTTGGTTGACAGAGAAAAAGGGAGAGGCCATGGGTGACTTCGATGGTTGAATACATCCAGAGGCTAGGTGCTCATCGATGAGCTGGTCAAGCTGTCACTGCTCCTCAGGGGAGAGAGGATAGACCTTGCAGGAGGAAGGGGTTGCACTAGGGATGAGTTTGATCGCATGATCCCATGGCTTGCATGCAGGGATAGAGTTGAATGATTCCTTGGAGAACACATCCTTGAACTCATGGAGATGAGGAAGCAAGGAGTCAGTAGAGGATTTAGCAGTATTGTTTTTGTGGAAGGCCCCAGCGAGGCATTGGGATATGTTTGATGTAGCACACACCTCATGCAATGGATGAATTGCAGTTAGTGTTTGAAAGTCCAGTTTGCACAACTGCAAAAAACTGCCAACCAAACCAAACTGAACCAGCAGTCCAGTCTTTTTATCAGTTGCAGTTGCCCAAATCTTAAGAATAGTTGGTTGCAGCCTTAGATATTAAAAAATTATATAAAACTGATGAAAACCGGTTGCAGTCAGTTGCAACCAGTCTATTTACACATACTATACACTATATCTATTACATAGTAATATGATAACTAATAATGGAGCAAGCCCAAGGCAAAAAGAATATGAAAAGCATGGGTTTATATATCCTGCAGGTGTGCATGGACCATTTGGTCATGTTTGCACACCCAAACAGGAAAGTGGTGCCACTTGTGGATACCACTCCCATGACCAGCAACATCAATGAACCACCACCATGACCCAGCATCACCACTGCGCCTGCAAGCCACTGCTCATAGGGCAAGTTGGAGTTGCTGACAATGACAATGGACACAGAGACTGAATGCACAGCAGCCCAAATGATGATTAGTGTCATTTGGGCTGCATGTATTTTTTTCTTTCTATCTGTTCAATAACTAACTAACATTTTCATTTTCATTTCTAGGTTCTTTGCTTTTACAATGACAACGTACAATTACCAACCCCCAATGGCTCCCATCCCAACATAGCACCTCCACCCAGCCTGTGAGCCACTGCTCACAGGGGGAGATGGAGGTGCTGCCAGACAATGATGGGGAACAACAACAATGACAATGGCAATGGCAATGGGAACACCAACACCAACACCAACACCACCAACACCAAATGCCCATTGCCCATTGAACACCCATCACCAACTGCCCATCACCCATCACCAGCATCACCAACGGCCATCACCATCAACAACAACAACAACAATGTGGCATTGCTGCCACGTCACCACCAGCCAACACAACATGGCACCACAGCCATGCCACCATGCACTCACCCTGATCACCACCACATGACGAGGCCAAATGACACCAACATCACTTGCAGGTGGCAACAATGGATGACAACAATAAGGCTGGGTGGGGGCAGTGGTGGGTGGTGAAGCTCGATGACAGTGAGCAACATTTTTTTTTTCCCTCATTTTTGGGCTTACAGACCACCCTTCCTTCACACATCTTGCAAGGTAGGGGGATTTATTTTAGTGCTTTTTGTTTTGTTTTATTATCCACACAGCTCCCCTGCCACTACCTCTGAGGGGGGGGCTTTATTTTAATTTAGCATAGTATTATTATGTAGATTATTGTGTATATAATGTCAGTTTAGACCAACCTGAGTCGGTGGACGACTGGTTGTGGCCTAAACTGGCCATAACCAGTTGTCGAACCTGTACCAGACCACAACAAACTGGTCACTTGCAGTCCAGTCCAGTTTTATGTAACTTTTGAATGTAGTCAAGCCAGTTGTGGTCTCGGTTCACTCCAAAATTCCTCCACTTCCTCTGGCTCCTCCTCATTGTCATCTGAGTCCAGCACCAGATCAGGAACCCCCTCCAACTCCACATCACGCACAGGTAGGGGTCCAGCATGACACTTCTGAGTGCATCATACTGAGGCCCTTTGTCCATGGTGCTCTTGCCTGGCTTCCATGAAACAAGTGTGACAGCTGGACAGACATCATCTCATGGTGACCTCCCCAGTATGCCAGTTAACATCTGGGTTATGGTCTCAAAGCCACAGATAGCCCAAGATCACCTTCTGCTTTCCTCACTGAGTGACAGCAAAAAGGGCACACTCACTATGATCTTGGCAACAGAGGACCAGGTCCACAACCTCTTGGATGGCACCAGCTTCATTTGGGGACCCATCCACATTATAAACAGGTATCGGATGCAAGAGTGAGCGAGTATTCAGGCAATGTTGTTGTGCAAGATGGGCATCAATGAAGAGACCTGTAGCACCAGAGTCCAGGAGCGCAGAGACACCAAGACTTTAGGGTTGCCATGGCTCAGCCATGTTTTTTGCTACTTTGGGAAATAAAATAGCTAAAATTCCGAAAATATTTGAGGACCTAGATCACATGATAAGCCGAGGGGTCCTCTGCCAACTCTAAGTGATCTGACCACTGGTTCCCATGTTATTTAAGTGGCTTGGATGATGACTTGCTAAGCCACATTTTAAGCCACTTACATAACGTGGGAACCAGTGGTCGGATCGCTTAGAGTTGGCAGAGGACCCCTCGGCTTATCATGTGATCTAGGTCCTCCAATATTTTCAGAATTCTAGCTATTTTATTTCCCAAAGTAGCAAAAAAACATGGCTGAGCCATGGCAACACTACACCAAGTATCTGTCCAGTGTTGGTAGTCTGTAGTTCAATTGCCAGGCTCAAGGAAAGTGTTGAGGGAGTGGATGCAACAATATATTTGTGTGGCAGTTTGCACTCCCATGATTTAATTTTGGGGTGTGAGGCAGAGGCAGAGATAGGAGGGGCAGATACATCTTCACCCAACTTTGAAAGGTCAGAGAGGGAAATAGTCATGGAATCAGATTCATTCTCCAGGGATTCAACTGACAAAACTTCAAAGTGGTTATGGACAGGCAATGAGGGCATACGATTCACTCACTGTGAATAGAAAAATCCTGCTCCTCTACAACCTCTGATTTGATCTCCTCTGTAACCTGACCCTTCATTTCCTTGACATTTACAAGTGCCAACAGGTCCTGGAGGAGTTCATCTCACCCCTCAGGGGTGAGCATGTGAATATCCTGGCAATGGGGACATGCTCCAGCCATGTGTCCAGTTTCCCCACAGCAGTAGCAGAGATTCAACCTATGCACATGGCTACAGGCTGCATCAACATCCATTGGTACCGGAACATTGACAGCTGGCACAGGAGTCTGATGGATAGGAATGGGGTTCCACTGGGGAAGGGTTTGATTGAATGTGTAGGGTGCAGGGGTGGTAGTTGGAGTGCAGAATGCAGCATTAAACACTGCATTTGTGAGTTGGTTCTCATCACAGAGTGAAGCAGCTTCATACCAAGCATTGATATTGTTGTCTGCTGGATGTCCTTCCAACATCTGTGCAATCTGGTGCTGAATCTCTTGGTTGAGGCCCCATTGGAACTTCACCACCACTGGTAGCCCACTCCTATATCCTGCCATGTCCACCAAATCTTTAAACTTGTCAATATAATCATCCATGGATCGACATGCCTGGTGGTAAGAGGATGACTTGAGTCATGTCACTGCTTGGTGGCACTCATTGAGGGGACAAAAGTGGCATACAAACTCTGCTCAAAAGTCACCCCAAGTGGAGAAAGGAAGAGAACCAAGTTCTTTAGTTTGGTGCAGAATACAGTCCATGTAGAGATAGGCGCATTCAGATTTCATGTATGTGAAGGCCCAATAAATCTTTGCAGCTTCATTGATGAATTGATGAGACTGGAGACTGATGTACAACTCACAGGAATTAAGGAATGCATGTCCCTGCGCATGTGCCATTAAACTCGGTGGGGGGGATGGTTTGATCTGGGTGCATTCCTTAGTGGGTGTGTTAGGCAGTGCATTGTTGTTGTTGGGCACACTTGGAGTCAAAATGGGGTGAATATTGGTCGTGGAGCTAGTCTGAAGGGTTCTGACAAAGTTTTCAATTGTAGATTTAATCAAGTTAATTTGCATGTGTATTCCAGTAACATTCCTTTCAAGTGTGTCAAGGGGCTCTGATGTGTCAATGGCACTAGGGGGCGCATTTGGCAAAAATGGTGGCGCACTAAAGGTGGGACTGTTGGGAACAGTATGTAGGGAGTCTATGCAGCTTTGGGAAGTGTTGTCCACTCTGTACCTGCCTATCTTGGGCAGTGTGCTCATGATTTCAGGCCTTAAGAGAGAGTTTTCTACTATAAGGGCAACCTCACCCTCTAGGAAACTGAAATCTGAAGTTAAAATTATGCTACATATTACAGGGATTGGAGGCACACCTAACAAAGGGAAATCTGAAGAGAAAACTCTAAGGACCCCTTTTCCAGTGCCCAGTATATGTGAAGACTGCAAAAATCAAAGAATAATCTAAAAATAGAAAAGGTGGAGATAGGCTGATCAAGGCCACCAAATGACATTGTACCAAGGGGTAGGTGTTGGAAGGGGTACTCTGTCTCTAAATATAGAACTGTCAACATGCACAAATGTGATGGAAAGGGAAATTAGTAATAAAATGAGGAGAAATCATAGAAAATGAAGAATAGAAGGAAACAAGGTGAGGAAAAATATAGGACGAACATAAAAAATAGGAGAAACACATGGGGCACCCTCTAGTCCCCTTACAGCAATGATTTGTGTTGTTGCAATGGACTTTTTGACAATTGATTCAGACATTTCTACTATCAGATCCCAGCTTGGTTTTGACCTGGCAAAGTCTTCCAGGGAAGCCCTATTAGAATCTTGAACCTTTGCTTCCAACCACCAACAATCTAACATTGATGCCCAAACATGTGATGAATCACATCATGCATTCAATGGAAACCTGGTTTCTCTTCTTGTGTCATAAGGTCTGAGAACTCCACACAAGCCATGTTAAAATGGAAAAGGCCTGGTAAGACAATGACATATTGAGAACAGTGCTTTGGTGTTGCTTCAATACTTCTGGAATCCTGGTCCCAGGGAAACTGGGGAGGTGCCAACAACAGCAAGGAGAGCACTGGCTGGGACAAGGGAGTTGAGCAGGCTAACAACAACACATCTGAAGGATAACCATCAATGATGATGACAAGGCCAACTTCACTGGTTGGCAAGGATTAGACCACCACCAGTGAGGACAAGCCCTGAACACAACAGGGAGCCTCCACTGGCAAGGACAAGTGCCAACAACTGCAGGCAGGCAGTGATGAGAAGAAAACACCTCCAGCAAGGCCACTGATGGTGATGACAAGTGTGCATTGTGCCCGGCTCGGCCTTGTGTCAAAGGATACTATATTGTTGGCACCTCTGTTGCACTACTCTCTAGTGGTTTTATTATGTACACATGTACCTACTGTAATTATTATATGAATGAATATGACTATAAGCTTTTGTATGACTGCTAATAATATCTGCTAGAGCCTGATGGTTGACTATGGTATAACTGTACATCCTAGAGAATTGTAACTATCAGTTGACTTGCATGGTAAGGTGACAGTCAAAATCCAGGGAATTTAGTCAGGCTACATGACTATACATGACTCTGCATGACTGTCACCCGACTTTGCTTTTTACTGAGAATGACATCCACTGCATCCAGCCAATCATCAGCAGAACTTCCCACTACCCCCCACACAGTACTTTACACTCCCCCCTAGTCTGAGAGGACTCCAATTGGATCTTTTAGAGTAGTGATGTTATATACCATTCTGACTGGATGTTTGAGCTGAGTTGAAAATCTCCCCTGCATAGTCATGTTACCTACCATATATGGAACATAGTGATGTCATATACCATTCTGACCAGATTTTTGACCTGAGTTTGGAAATCACCCTGCATAGTCATGTGACCTACCACATATGGAACATAGTGATGTTATATACTTTTCTGACCAGCCTCTGCTGCTGAGTCAAAAATGCAGAGTAGCAGAAACTGAGGCCACCAAAGTGGTCCCATCATTAGATAGGTGAGGAGCAGAGAGGCAAGAAACAAGTAATATACTATAAAACTACATATGAAAAGAGGGAGTGGTGGGTGGGGCACGAAAAAAATGGGTGAAGCCACATAGAGGTGATGAAAGGAGGAAGCAAGAATGCTGAGTGAGACTGTTTCACATACTGATCCTTCCTCAACACAGCATCGGCTACTAAACAGTAGCACCATGTTGAAGACAGTACATGAGCAGCACACTGAAAGTGGAAGGCGATGCCATTGATGATAAGAATGTGGGAATGCATTTGATAGGTGCAGAGGCCTCTTAAAATACTCCTTACCCCTAGAACCTGCATTTACAATGATTATTCAGGTAGTCCTGGTGGACTGGTAGGATTCCTGGCAGATTCCTGGGGGATTCCTAGTAGGACTGGAAAATGCATGTAGGAATTACCAGGATTGGTGGTGAATTCCTGCTGGAGTCCTGGTGGAGTCCTGGTTTTCCTAGCAAAGTTGAAAAGAATCAAGCAAGTAAAGAATTACCCGGATTCCTGGTGGATTCCTGGTAAATTCCTGGTCTTCCTGGCAAAGTTGTAAAGAATCAAGCAAGTAAAGAATTACCAGGATTCCTGGTGGATTCCTGGTGGAGTCCTGGACTTCCTGGCAAAGTTGTAAAGAATCAAGTGGGTAAAGAATTACCAGGATTCCTGGTGGATGTGAAGTCCTGGTCTTCCTGGTAAAGTTGTAAAGAATTAAGTAAGAAAGAATTACCAGGATTCCTAGTGGAGTCCTGGTGGAGTCCTGGTCTTCCTGGTAAACCAATCAGTTCAAAAGGTCATGCAATTAACTGTAGATAAATTATATTGATACTAATGCTATTTAATTCTGAGAAATTACTATGAAAGGCATACAAAAGCCCCCCTATTGTACAGGGGGGCAAGTGCTAAGTAAAAAAAAAAAACACTGTCTCACTGCATAAGCAAGATGGCAGGTGCATATACACATGGGGGGTTGTCGTCTCCTGTCTCCACCCCCTTGTGGCCTCCCTGTGGTCCCCTACCTCCCTGCCACTTCCCTATCCTTGTCGTGGAGGGGTGCCATAGCCATTAGCACCTGTTCCACCCTGCGAGCAAGTGCTTGCAGTAGTGGGGGTTCCTGGGATTATACCAGGAAGAGCCCAATTTACCAGGATTATACCAGGACTTAACCAGGAATCCTACTGGAGGAAAAACAGTCAGAACTGAACCATTTGGTGGATAATGGCTGTGGCAGGGATTACCAGGAATACATGGGGGAGTGTAAAGAGCTCATATAAGACATAGTCACAACAGTGATGTTGTAGACTATTTTGACCAGGCTTTGTTGTCATGGGACATCCTGCCGCTGTAGCAAACTGCACCAATCATCCACCCTATGATCAGTTGCTCATAGGTATGGGGGTGGGTGCTGTGGCGCTCAGCATCATTGTCTGGCCCTGGTGGTGGTGGTTGTAAGGGGACAACCCCTTGGTAGGATACCCAGCCCCTTCCTATGTTTATATTATTTTACTTCAGTCATGGACTCATTCCTACATTCCTTTCCATTACATTACTCTAGCTTTGTTATTGTTTGGCTACAGCCTTATCTTGGACAGTTGGAGTAGTTACCTTTCTTTAGTTCATTATTACTAGGATTTCCTCTGCTTATAGCAATATACTGGCCATGCTTTAGTGCCCCTTCTCTCTCTGATTGAGTCTCCTCTTGTTGCTGCAGGGTCTGGCCCTTACAGTGGTGTCCTGGTGTTGTGGGTGTCATCATCCCCTGTTTTCTTGTCACCAGTGTTGTTCCACCCATCATCCACCCCACAAGCAGTTGCTCATGGGGCTGGATGCAGATGGTGTGTCATGTGGTTGGTGCTGGTGTCGGCATTGGTGCTGGTGTTGTTGTTGGGTCATCCTGGTGAGTCCTGGGGCCATTCCTCATTGTGGTGGGGCCCTGGCACTCATTCCTTGTCGTTTTCAATGCCCGCTGTCATCCACTTGCCCTACCCAACCTGCAAGCAGGTGCTTGCAACGCTGGGAATGGGGGGTGGGTCGGCGTTTTCTGTTTTGGGGGGTTGTACATGTCAGTGCAACATGGCATGTGTACAGGTGTTGCTGTGTGCTTACTGGGTGGGTATCCCCCTCCTGGGGTCTCCCAGCATCCCTCTGCGCCCTCCTAACCTGTGTCAACAGCCTCACATCCTGTTTGAATGGGAGGAGGGGGGATGGCATGGTTATGGGTGTGTGTGGCATGTTTTTTGCCATTGTAGGTCATCACCAATGAAGTACAACCTAAAAATTAAAAAAATACAATTAATTAATTCATAAAAACAAACAACGAAAAGAAAAAAACTTATCTATGGCCCAAACGACAGTTGCTGTCGTTTGGGCCTGCACGCCATCCAGTCAGCTCATTTGATGGTGGTGGTAATGGTAAGGTGATGGTGGAGTGGGCATGGGAATGGTTCATGGTGGGTGATGGTGGTAGAGAGGAGAGGAGAGAGGTGGCATTGACAATGGTGGTGGTGGTTGTGAGCTGGCAGTCATGTGTCATGTTTCATGCAATGCATGTATGCATATTCCATTAATGGCTTGTGGTTAACTATGCACCTTGGTTGGGTAATAAAGGTATTAAATGTATGTAGGTAAATAATTATCTGATAGCTCAGTGGTTAAGTGTGATGTTATGTGTGTAGGCCTAAGGTTGAGTGTTCAATTCTTGTTGTACATCAAACTTTTATTTGGGAAAGCACATGCATTCCAGTTATTCTGGTTAGTCCAGTTGTGATGAGTCTGGTCAGATTCTGGGGATTCCGGGTATAAATTTGATGCTTATTCTGACTGGAATCGTGCTGCATAGGGAGAACTACATACAAAAAAAATTCCACTGGATTCCAGAATTTCCAGAATTTCCAGCTGGACAAACTGGAATCCAACTGGAATAGGTGGGGGAGTGTAAAATACTCATCTGAAACCAGCCTGAAGGTTGGAATTTATATTACAGATAACGGCAAATTGAAGTCAAATGAAATGGAAGCTTGACTCAAATCTCAGGGATTAACACAGTGTTTCACAGTGCCACACACATCTGCCCATATTGGGTGCATTCGAAATGCATCAGACTCTAAGGTGAAAGCATGTACTATGCAGCTTTATGCCAGTTTGCCAACATATTTGTGGGACAAATTTTATTTGATGGCAGTTCATGTACATGCTAGAACCACTACACATTTACTGAAGGTGGTTACACCTTGAGAACTCTGGCATGATCATGAACCTGATTATTCTTACATGCATGAAATCAGCTGTTGTGGATTTGTCCTCATTCTTGACAAGCACAATCCCAAGATCTTTGGACAGGCAATTGAGTGCATCCTTATAGGATATGAGCTGAAATCAAAAACCTACCAGTGTTACAACCATACTACCCAAAAAGTGCATAGCTCGTATCATGTCCATTTCACATTTTGATGGGGAGGAGGGGGTTAGCGCATGATTGAGCATGCATCGTGTTGCATCTGCATCCATCATTACCACTAGAATCTAACCTAAATATAATCAAAAGTAGTTAGTTAGGTTATAGAAACAAGAAAAGTTACCTGGGCTGGGTGTTGTGTTGGTCTTGCCTGTGACATGGCACCACTGTGGCCATGTGTCATCCTCGGTAAATGTTCAATGCTGTAGTATTTGGTCGCCAAGAGGCTGTGATATGGCAGCTGTGGTTGTCACCGCTTAGAAAGATGGAAGCTTGTGGAAGGGGACAGGGATGGAGACAAAGAAGAGACAACAAAGAAAAACCTTTGTTTGGTCTATGTTTGATGCATGTTGAATTTCCAGCGGGGTTTGAAATGACTTGGACATCAAGATGTGAGATATGTATGTGATGGCAGCCCCCGTTGAACTTGAAGTGCATAAATTCCAAGTTAAAGTTACTACTAGTTCTTCTAGTATTCGCTCATGTAAATTACTGACTCTTTGTTGCTTTGTGTCAACCAATATCATACATCTTATACCATCTAGCAGAACAACCTTTAGTAGGGTCTGAAATGGTCATATCGACCTATTCATCCTATGATACATAGTCATGCAATGTTCTTTTTTGTTTTCCTTTCAGAATGTTTTTACAAGTAAAATATGGAAATCCACTGAAATTAGTGGAGTAGTAAGTACCAGGCACACCGGGGTGTTCAGATTTTCAGGATAAATTTACCAGGGTTCCCGAAAACTTATAGTGCGCTAGGGAAAACACAGCCTAAAAGCTGGAATAAGTAGCATTTGCCGTAAATCTCTGCCGCTTAGCGACGTTACTATGCATTAGTCACATTTCCAGTAATAGATGGGAATTAAGCTCGAATTAGGAAATCAGGTTTTTCCTGATGTAGGCTATGCCCTACTTCATTCCTTTTAAATATGTATAGCTAGTGATCTAATAGTTTAGATTTCAAGTTTCCAGAGGTTTCCGTTCTGGATCATTCAGAGAGGTTTCTGGAGAAATGGACCTGCATTTTCAAGTGCTCAACTTTTCATGTTTCTGCTGGTTTTCGGTGGTTGCTCAAGTTGAGCAACCTCTGGAAACTGAAATACAGGATTACTGATGCTGAACCTATGGTTCGGTCCAAAGTTCAGCGAGGTGGCTGACTCAACTGAACCTGAAGTTCGGTTCTACATTCACAAAAAACCTTGGAGAACCAGACTGAACTGAACCGCGGCAGCACTAACAGTAACAGTAATATGTATTTGTAGT
Source organism: Tricholoma matsutake (assembly GCA_026075535.2). Lineage (NCBI taxonomy): Eukaryota > Fungi > Basidiomycota > Agaricomycetes > Agaricales > Tricholomataceae > Tricholoma > Tricholoma matsutake. The sequence continues at coordinate 17,699,947 of AP026538.1, forward strand.
CCAACAGTCTCTTTCGGTATATAGTAGTAACTGTTCCCTTCTTATTATATTGGGGTTCCTCGAGGTGGCCCTCGTTTTTACCCTGTTCAACCTCACATCCTTTACCTTGAGCGAGGTTGATGTCTATCACGGCAATGTCTCCGATACTTATCATGTCACTGGCGATGTTTCCGATACTTATCCCACGGTGTTTCGGATTTTCAGTTTCGTAATCGACTCCCCCTTTGACTTGTACGCCACTCATCCTGAGTCAGAGAAAATGACGTTTACATAGTGATTCGTCCCCCCGATCATAAGGGTAGCATATTCTGCTGAGTGTGGGCTTTGTTACGCTGTGACTAGCATCTTTTTGAATGGAATGTTGACAGCTGTCCAGGGGCCTATGTATACCATTCATTTCGGATCGAGGGGAAAACCGTGCTGACCGATAAAACCTTATGTAAACATCATTTGGTTGGCTGTGGAATTCTGGACATGCTTTTATGGACATTGTCACCAACGTGGGCGAGCAACCATACACAGAGTGCACAGTGATACACTCCCCCCTTGCTAATGGAACTTCAATACAATTACAAGGATGTAGAACTAATTCATTCTTTTCAAATGCTTTTAAACCGATGTCATAAGATCTATGTAGTATTGCTAGGCTTTGTGTACATGCGGTGGAAGACCTCGTTGACATCGTTGGGAACGACGACAACATACAGCGGGAACTTGTGTCCACTGGTCATCATCGATTCATCGATCTTCGTCGGGATTTCAATGAGATCCACCTTGGCACCTGATTGATATATTTACAGTCACCAGATGATGTCATCAACGAGTTCAATCACATCACAGGATCGTTTACCAGGCAGGCAGGAGGAGACGATGATAATGGGGATGGACGGATGCCTTCTCGTAATTGCGATTGAGATTGCAAAGCTATTTGATTTCACGAAGAAGTCCTGGATCCCATCACATGAACGTAGCGCATCTCGGATCTAGACGAGGAATTAGAGCTCTAACTTCATCTGTTGAAATTAATCCCTGATGCATGCTGTATACATGAGGCAATACATGCAGCATACACATGTATACATGAGGCGATACATGCAGCATACGCATGTTACTGCGCTTACTGCGCATACATGCGGTAAACACATTCCCGAGTCATGTGACATCCTTATTATTATGTATATAAGGAGAACCTGTACCGTAGTAGGAATACAGTGTTCTTACCTCTGCTAACCCTAGCTGTAAGTCTAACTAAACCCCAGGTAGGTTGTAAGGAACGTGTAGTCTCTTCCCCTGTGCAGCGTATATAGTCTGCTCCAACAGGTTATGGGCCCTGCTGGGCACGTCGCGAACGCGCTTTAATTAGCTGCGAACGACGTTGACTTCATTGTCTCCAAATTATAACCTTGCACTCTTCGAGAGCTGCATTGCGCTCCCTGCGAGCTGCATATGAAACCTAGGTTGACTAGGGTTAATCACTCTGAAGGAGTGTTTTCTCCTGAGAACGTTAAACGTGTTTTATTGAGTAAAAAGACTGATTGAGCGCTTTTAACAGCTGCCACCACAGAATCATGTCTTCAACTCTTGAAAAACTCGTTCAAACTTTCGACGGATCAAATTACATCTTATGGGCCGACTCTATGAAGGCGTGGCTCAGGTCTCAGGGCCTCTGGCAAATAACTAGCGGGGCGGAGCAAAAACCGCCCCCGGCGCCTCCTTTAACGGCGACGAACGCTACCTTGGTAGCGGACGCTAATGCCAAGCTCCAGACCTGGAGCAACAAAAATGACCAGGCTATTGGTAGCCTAGTGCTCCGCCTGGCCCCCTCCATTCGGCAGCGTGCCAACACAAAGGACACTGCTGAGGAGGTGTGGGACCTCATCCGCACCGATTATGGTGTGGACGGCCCCTCCCAAGTCTTTTCGGACTTTAGGTCCGCAATAGCAATCAAAATCCCGGCTGCGAACCCCGCACCGGAGATTGCAAGAATGGCTGACAAATTTGAGCGCCTCATGGCTGCTAATGTCGCCATCCCCGAGCTAGTACAGGCGATGATTCTACTTGCTGCGATGCCGCGCGAGTACGACTCATTGTCTGCAACGGTCCTTAACACGACCGCCACTAGCGCCTTGACATTTAAACATGTCAAGGACTCCATTGTTGCTGAAGCCTCAAGGCGCACAGCAGTTGGAAAGCCCGCTGGCCAGCCTCAGGCCAACAAACTTTCCGCTGTTAAGCGCAAGGGGGGAAACCCCAAATGGCAGCCCAAAGAAGGGCAAAACAGCAACGGAGACTCGTCCCGAAAACGTGGACGACGTGGGGACAGAAAGACTAAGGAGGAGAAGCCAAAAGAGAAACATACCCACCTCGCCTCCAACGCCTTTACCACCATAAATGGTAATGGCACCATCATACCGCCGATGCCGCTCATACAGCGCATCGAGCGACGCGAACACACTCCCACAAGGGATCCTCGCCGTCGACCGCCTGCACAGGCATATACGGGTGCGGCCTCTTCTTCTCGTTCGGTTTACACCGAATATCAGCAAGCTCGAGACACCCTCGAGCGCATGCAACTTCCGCGCACCGCGAAAAATCTGCGACCGCTGGAAGAGCACCTTACGGTGCGAGAAGGTAAGAGAAGGAGGATAGAGCCAGAAACCGAGGCTACGATCGAGGAGGTAGAAGACGATACCGTCTCCCTCGGATCCGAACCTCCAGTAACTGACGAGGAAGTGTGGAAAGCCGTCGACGAAATGCTCGTCGATGAACCCCTTGACACAGGGGCGTATGATGACAGGTCAGTCTTTTTCCCTGCCACAAGCACCAAGATTAAAATTCCTATGAATACAGCGAACTTTTCATGTGAAATTTTACCGCTATTAAATGTATCATGGAATTATGTAGATCTTAATATATGTGCTATGTGTGCAAAGGGAGATTGTAAGAAAGGTGCCGACTGGATCATAGATTCAGGCGCATCAAAACACTTCACTGGTGAAATGAAAGATTTCGCTTCTTACGAGCCTTTACCGAGAAAGGACTCTACCTTGGTCCAAACGGCCACTGGTACTACTCATATAGTAGGAAAAGGAGCAGTCTTCATTAGACACCAGGTAGTATGTAATGGGAAGTCAGAGACGCGTGAAACGCGACTATACCCCGTCTACTACATACCCGACATTAATACTCGATTGATGTCAATGGGGGTCTTTTTACAAGACGGAAGTGATGTGCGTGGTTCCTCCGCATACATTTCATTCATCGAGCATGGAAACCCAATCATGCATTGTGTCCCTCTAAGGAGGAATGACACGATCTATTGGGCTCGGACTCATATATTGAGCACCAAAAAGGTTAATGTCGCGACCATTTATGTCGCTGACTATTTGACTTGGCATAGGCGACTTGGACACCCATCCAAAGAGGCGCTAGGGAAAATGCCTAAAAGCACCATAAAATTCCCAAGGAATTTAATTATTCCTAAAGACAAAATTATATGTCCAGGGTGTGCAGAAGGGAAAATGACCTCAAAATCTTTTCCCGAGTCAGACTCACGAGCTGACAAATCCTTTGAATTAATACATTCCGACCTAAAGGAACTCCCGGTACTATCGTACCACAAACATAAATACTTCATTGTATTTCTGGATGACAAAACGTCACATATTTGGGTCCAATGTCTCAGAAAGAAATCTGACGCTGCTGCAGCGATTAGACAATTTCTAGCAATGGCTAAGACCCAATATGGCGCTACAATCAAGCGCTGGCGTATCGATCCAGGGGGGGAGTTCAAGGATCGTGAGCTACAAAAACAGCTCAAGGATTTAGGCATCAAAATAGAGATGTCTGCACCCCACGTTCATCAACAGAACGGGCGCGCAGAGCGCGCCATAAGGACAATAATGGAAAAGTCGCAAACCCTGCGATTCACCGCTTGTCTACCACAATCATGGTGGGAATTTTGCATAGAACATGCAACACATTTATACAACCGAACCCCAATAAGGCGCCTGAAATGGCTGACACCTTTTGAGGACCTGACAAAGGTCCGCCCAGATCTAAACAATCTGAAGGTCTTCGGTTGCGGTGCTTATGTCTATCTACCAAAGGAAAAACGTCCAACAACATTGTCTCCTCGATCGGAGCTAATGACGTACCTTGGAGTAGAAGACGGCATTAAAGCATATCGTTTCATGCGACGAAACGGCGCAATATTCATTGGTGCTACGGCACTATTTGATGAAACGATGTTCCCATGCTGTCCCGGAGCTAAAACTCCTGCCAAGACAGACCTTGGTGATTTTCCACCAGAACCAGAAGATGACAACCACTCATCTGGAACGGATGGCGATGACCCTATACCGCCACAAAATCCGCCCCTTCCTCCATCATCAGAAGATGATGATGATGATTTACCAAGCGAGCAAAAGGCGCATGACGATGCGACTAACGCTCCTCCTCCGCCGCCTCCAGTTAGCACTGAGGACTTTCGTCCAAGACGTGAAGATCAACAGGAATGGCAGCAATTGCCCCGTCGATCAGGCAGGCAGAGGAAAATCCCAAACCGTCCCGGCAATACCTATGGAGAACAGCGACTCCCCTCTGACATAGAGAGAGACATTGCGCGTGATCGATATTGGAAGAAGTCTGTGGGTCAAGATTCGGATCATAACCGAACACGACCACGACCTCAACAGCAAGAACCGGTTGCTGGACCGAGTTCGGCACCCCACGAGAGTGTGCCCGATTCCAATAATCAAGAACATGATCACCCAATGGGGGAACCGGACGAAGCAGGTTATATTAAAAAGATAACCAAGGAAGGTGGAGATGAGCTTATCCGCTGGCTGTTGTCAAAAGCAGTCACACCATCAAGCGGAAAAAGCCTAGTTCCAAACCAATTTCGCGATATTGCGCGCCTACCCCGGCAGCAGCAACTTGAGTGGAAACAAGCTTGTCGTGAAGAGTTAGAGGCTCTTCGCAAGCGACAAGTCTATGACATCGTCGATCTTCCACATGATCGAAAAACGATCAAAAATAGATGGGTTTTCTCCGTGAAATCGGACGGAAGAAAACGAGCCAGACTCGTGGCCAAAGGCTTTTCACAAGTCGAAGGCGTTGACTTTGATGAGATTTTCTCACCAGTAGTCCGCTACGAGACCGTACGCCTCATGTTTGCCCTTGCGTCTCTAGAAGGCATGTATATGACCGGTCTAGATGTAAAAACCGCATTTTTATATGGCAAACTTGATGAGGAGATCTATATGGATCAACCCGAGGGTTTCAGACTCGAGGGTAAAGAGCGCAAAGTAATGCGCTTACGCCGAGCATTGTATGGCCTTAAACAGGCTTCACTAGCATGGTGGAGAGAGCTAGAGGCATTTATGCGCACCATTGGGTTCGTGCGCGCCAGCTCCGATGCCGGCATCTTCATACACAAAGATCCTAAGACAGGCAGCATCGTTATTGCGCTAGTCTATGTTGATGATGGCTTGTTCATGGGCAAGAACAAGAAACTTGTGGATGAAAAGAAGAATGCTTGCCTGAAGCATTGGGAGTGCCGTAGTACTGAAAAAGTCACGGAATTCTTAGGCATGCGCGTCACCCAGACCGCTGCAAAAGTCAAACTCGATCAAACAGAATATCTCGCCAAAGTGCTTGAGAGGTTCGAGATGACAAATGCCAAGATTGCCCCCACTCCGCTCCCGACTGGCTACAAACCGTCGGAGAACACAGCGACGCCAAACGCGGCGCTTAGATCAAAATATCAGTCTGTGATCGGATCTTTATTGTATCTGATGCTCGGAACGCGACCTGATATCGCTTATGCGGTAATCAAGATGTCGCAATTCTCGGCTAATCCTAGCCAAGAACATCTAGACAAAGCAATGTACATAATGCGCTATCTGGTGGGAACCCAGAAGTACAGTATAGTCTATGATGGAGAGAAATCCGAGGGGCTACAGGCCTTCACAGATTCTGATTGGGCAGCTGACACAGTCAAGCGCCGATCTACAACGGGTTACTTTGCTACTCTGGCGAGTGGCATTGTGTGCTGGCAGTCCCGTTTACAAAAAACTGTAGCACTGTCATCCACAGAAGCCGAATACATGGCTCTCTCCGACACTTGTCGGCAGATAGTGTGGATAGAGTCCTTATTCCAGGAACTTGGATATACACTGAAGCGCGTACCAATCTGCGCTGATAATCAAGGATCCATCTTTATTGGATCAAATCCAGTTCAGGAAAGAAGGACCAAACATATAGACATTCGCTACCACTACACCCGCGAATGCATAGAAAATGACAAAGTCACAGTCGTTTTCATTCCTGGAAGTGATAATCCGGCTGACATGTTCACAAAGAACCTTGGCGCCGTCCTATTCAGGAAATTTAGAGACTCTCTCGGAATTACTTTCGAGATTCAAACTTAGCTGCTCAGAGCGCTGTACAGTTTGAGGGGGGGTGTTGAAATTAATCCCTGATGCATGCTGTATACATGAGGCAATACATGCAGCATACACATGTATACATGAGGCGATACATGCAGCATACGCATGTTACTGCGCTTACTGCGCATACATGCGGTAAACACATTCCCGAGTCATGTGACATCCTTATTATTATGTATATAAGGAGAACCTGTACCGTAGTAGGAATACAGTGTTCTTACCTCTGCTAACCCTAGCTGTAAGTCTAACTAAACCCCAGGTAGGTTGTAAGGAACGTGTAGTCTCTTCCCCTGTGCAGCGTATATAGTCTGCTCCAACATCATCATGTTTAAACTGGATCCCATCACATGAACGTAGCGCATCTCGGATCTAGACGAGGAATTAGAGCTCTAACTTCATCATGTTTAAACTTTAGCATACTACGTAGTGTTACATTCGCCGCCGCCGCCCATCACATCAGCGGCTTAGGTAATGGGAGCAGTCACGGTTGTTTGCAGTCGCTCCAGACGACTCTCCGAGTCCTGACTGTCACGACTAGTCACTGACTGGCACAACACTGAGAGCTGGAGCTGAGAAAGGTCCGATATCTATCTTTGGAACACATGTGGGGGAGCTCGTGCTCGACGTTGGCGGCGACGAGCACGCATATTACAGACACGACGGAGGCAGCGGGTCGGAGGCAGGAATTGATGGAGGACGGCATTGTTGTGTGATATCACAAAATATCTAACTTTAGAACATATCTTTTCTAGGAGGTATACTATTCAGTGTCTGAGGTGACACTGAACACTGGTTCAACCGCTGAATCTGTCTACAGTAGCTAAATCAAGCTAATTAGTAAGGAAACAAGCACCTCGGCTCCCTTTATTAAGTTAAAGGATGGAGATAATCCTTCTCGAATACGACAGCGTTGGGGAAAAAGCCGGGCGAGCGGATTATGTGATTTTGCTGATGTAGTCCCCCAAGGGCCAAGGCCACAGTTGAACTATACCGTTAGAAAACGTATAAATACTTGTCCTTCTAGAGGTTTTTTAATCAGTTCCTCTTCTTACTTGCGATCAGGTTAGCATCGGGGCCCTTCTCTCCAAGCCTCTTCTTCATCATCTCGTTGTATAACCTTTAACTCATCCTCGTTTTTTTTTCGCTCTTTCAGAAGCTATCCAACCCGCCAGTCATAATGCAATTCAAGTTCGCCTTCATTACCACTGCTCTTCTTGTTTCCGCCTCTCCGGCGATGTCGGCCACAGTCCAATGGTTCGCCGGCGCTGATTGCACCGGCTCTGTCATTGCCACCAGCAACAATGCCGAAACTGTATCATGTATCTGGCTCACAAATGGTGGTTCGGCGAGGTCAATCTCATACTCAGGCACCAATTCGATCCAGTTCTTCATTTCTGGCGGTGGCCACGATCGTTGCACTAATGGCTCGCAATTGACCCGTAGTGGGTCTGGATGTGCAACTGCTCCTAACGGGTAAGTTCTCTGACTGAACATTGATTGATGTGGTGAACTAATGATGTCGGTTGTAGCGTCAACTGGGAGAGTGTCTCGGTGCATTAAATCTTTAGTGCTAGTAGCCACAGGGTTTTTGATATGTAAATCAATGTGGACACTGTATTCACTTGTAAACACTCAAGGGATTTGTACAGTCAAATAAACTTGTTTTTGTTACGAACCGTTCACATTTCAGAGCTGGAAGCCTGGACTTCAACCTCAACCAGGGATTTGGTGAGGGTATATGTGCATACGCCCTCATTAGTGTTGCCGCCCCTCGGCTCAGGGATGAGAGCTGACAAATTGGATTTGGCTCCGAGTCGACTCCTGAGCTGATTTAAAGTGGCTCGATATAGGCAAAGGGGGCAGCTCCGAGCTGGCCGGGCTGCGTGGTCCCTTCCGAATTCGGCAATGGATTGAGTTTGACCTCGCCGTCCGTTGTTGTTCCGAGTTCTCAACTAATCGTCCAAGATGAGTATGGATCGTGAGATGTGGGAGGGAGACAAAGGGTAAATAGGGAAATGCACGACTCCGTGAGGAGGCGGTGCATAGCACCAGCCATCCCAACGGGTCTGCAGGCACGTATTTCGAGCGTGGATCCCTACAACAAAACAGGTGTGCTAATGTACATGATGTGGCATCATAGCAATGATGCGTCAAAAACTCTCTGTTGATTAAAACCCAGTGGGAACAATGAATCAACAGAAAGCAAAGCTACCAGCTGCTGCCAAGTAGGTGGACTCGAAACAGCACCTAGGATGCGGGTGGGCGGGAGTATGAAAATAGAGGCTCGCTGGCTTGAAACTCTACAAGTCCGGAGGACCGGAATGTGCGGATTTGATGCGGATCGCTTGCACGGGGACAGCCGCTTTCAGAAACCGGGGAAGGAGGTGTCACAGTCCAGGCCGATCATCGCACTGTAAGATTAGACTACTATAAAAAACATTCTAAAGACGATTTATTGAGATTCGGATCCGAGTTATTGTCAATCTGAGCTCGCTGGATGTCTCATCGGATCCAAACCGGATCATCCGATCTATTCGTGCGGCGTTTGCCGAAGAAATCTATTTTTATTTTTGTCCGATCAGTTTTCCCAAGCTCCACTCTTTTTTTTGGCTCGTCGACAGGGAGTCGGTCATGCACCAACCACCCGACATGGTAGTCGAGGCTGGTGTGATGTACTTTTTTTTTTTTGGCTCGTGACTCTTTTATTACACGTGTCTTTATTTGGGTTGCGCCTGCTATTGGAGCGCAGACCTCAGGCTGTTGTGACACACCGTCCTTTTCTTGGTCTCATTGCTTGCTCTGGTCAATTGTCATGACTGATTACAATCCAGTGGTATTTTTTTTTTACCCCGAACTTTTCCTTGTGTGTGTTTAACTTTTGGTAGCTCACCAGGGTGAGGAGGTAGCACGTGCATAAGTTGTCGTGGAATGAGATGCTCTGAAATGGCAGTCGATCTGTAGGGTGTGCTGTTGGAATACCAAGCGTGACTCACCCGAATAGGTAGCCCCACCTACCCGCTTTTTTATTTGCTTTTCTGGATCTTATTGTGCAGCTATGCACCACTATGCCGACTCCATGGTATGTTTGCATTACTTGCAAATTCCTTTCATATTACTACATTGCTATTGCTCTCGTCGAGAGCCTTTCCTTTTGTTATCTCATTGTAGTTTAGCTTACTTTACTATTTGCTACAAGTACTGCTGCGTGGACTCGTCTCCCCTCAGTCATTTGGCTATTGCTTGCACATACAAACACTGAGGTGAGATCATTACTTACTATGCTTATCTTTTCGCACTCACCGTTGTACTTCTAGCTCTATTATTAGGTGAATATACTTAGTCGTTTGGCTATCGCTCGCGTGTACAAACACTGAGCTCTATTATTAGTATGGCTTAGTTCTACATTCATTACATGTGCAGCATGTGGTTACTGGAATCTGAGCAAGTTGGAGAGAAGGGGATGGACCTGGCAGATACTCAATTGCTGTCAATTTCGGAGGGAACTGTTTCGAGGGGAAGACCAATGACACAGGGCATAGCATTTAGAGTATAGAGGCAAAGGGAGCAAGGATTAAGTGTCAGATGAGTTGTGAGTGGTAGTAAGAGAGATAGTGACTCACCTGTTCTCCTGTGCTTTCCTCTGCTGGATGCACATGGTAAATGGGTATTGGAGTCCCTAGATACACTATACAATGTTTACACAAGGTTCTAAGATGGTCAATAAAGTCAAAAAAGTGAACATTGGCTCAGGAGGGGGAATATGTACTGGGAAATATCCATGGGCCCAAAACATTCGCTTTCTTCGATTCCTAGCCTGTTGTTGCTCAATGGGAATAAAGATATGTACACACAATGGCAGGGGAGATAGGCTCCAGCCCATCAGGGCATGGGTCTCCCATCAACAAAGGTGAATTTGACTCACCATGTCCTCCCTGTCATCCATATCATTAAATGCTTATATACAGAGCATATTGTAGTCCATTCTCTCTAAGAAACAGCTTAGATATAATCTATATGGTCAAAGCCTAGTCCAGGAAGGTAGGTTTATCAGATACTCACCTATTTCTTTATTACTGTCTTCTAGCAGTTCCATCCCATTAATAGATGGAATGCACAAATGAAATGGGGTACTTTGAGCCATATTAACACCTCATGAGGATAAATTAGCCTGGGGAAGACATGTGGTAGGTTGAGATGTAGTGAGGTAGGTACAGTCACTTATCCAAGGCCTGTATGCCAGAACCTGCCACTTTTGTTGGAAATGGGTTATGGATATAGTAGATAACTCAAGTAGATAAGAATGAGAATGAACTTGAAATGAGAGGGAGATGATGGTACAAGGATGAGTGATCAATTGTCTCAACGGGTAACAGTCAATGGGTTATTACATCACTGTGACTATGTATTTCTGTGTACGACTTGCTTTCCCTACAACTTTCCATTGACATTCAGACAGACACTCATAGTAGATAATGCTTACTTTCATTAGAGCATGTCCATAAAGCAGGAGAGGCTGTAGCATGTACCAGAGAATGAGTTGAATCATGTGTTCCTAAAGAGGCAATAATTTGAGAACAACACAGTGTGTTGTTGATTGGACAGCTGGGGTTAATAGAGGAGTGTGTATTGCATAGAATGCAAAAAGTCCAAAGGAAAACCATAGAGGGATGGACATGAAATGCTCAAATAAGTGTTGATAGATGGATGATCAGGAGTTCATGATTAGAGGCATATTGGTGTACCTGCCTGATCAACTACTCTGACTGCATGCATCTAGCACTGTATAGGGCTGTGCATTGACAGATACATGGTGCTGTCTGATGGTCACAGCACAGGACCCCCAATAATGCATAGCAAGGCTAGATCTCAAAAACCCCAATTTTGCAATTTTTGTCCAGAAAGGTTTCCACTGTTTTTGTCTGGATTAGATTAGTATCAGTACTTGATAGCTAGGCATTAAAAATAGAATTTTAGCAGAATGAGGAACTACAATTTATTGTTCATCCCATCCTTGTCTCCACAGGACTGCTGCTTGCATTTATGAAACAATTGCATGGCTTCCTTGAACTTCCCTTCACCCAAAAGGTTGAATAGAAATCATTCAGCATCTTCCTGACCAAGCTCATTGAGTTGAGAATTTGACAGTTGGAGGGATGGTAATAGATGTGTGGCCTGTAAAATGCCAGAGAATGAACTTGTCATGCTGAACTATCTTCTCCTTCCTATCAAGCCAGAGAGTCATTTGTGGATATTCATCATTATGGTTTGTAGCTCAGTAAGCATCTTTTGCCATGTCAATGTGTAAGCGCTCTGTGTATTCAAAGTCCCTGATAGACACAATGAAATGATTATGACCTTCAAGCTTTGGAAGTTGAAAGTAGTCCCTGATTTCAAGGTCGACAAAAATAGTTTTGGTGGCATGAAAGGAGTTGAGAGTGGCTTGCATATTGGAGAGTGTTTCCTCACTGTGTTCAGGATATCGTGCAAGATAGAGAAAATCAAGAAATGCACAAATGCATGCAACAAGTCTTCTGTGTTCCATGCCATTTGGCAATGGCAGGTCAATGATCAATCCAAGCAGGAATTGTGACATCTCCTCATGCTCTTGTCCAGTGACTTGTGTCAAGGTGCTGATACCCTTCATGAAAACACAGATATTGTGATTGGGAGGTAGTCAGCAACATTGTGCATCAATTTCAATGGTTCCATATGCAGAGATTATCCATGACTTGAGATGCTTCAGAATGCCTTGGTAAAGCTGATGAAGTATGTCTGGGGTTATCAATAGGGAAATGCATGGGTTTTACCCATGGGTTTCCCATGCTTTTATTTCCTAATTTATTCAATGAGTTTTGCATGAAAAATCATGAAAAAATGATTTTCTGGAAGTGTTTTGTTGGCTCTTTGTGATCCAGCACATAAAACAATACTTGGGTGACATTTCTCATGTGTCAAGGATAAAAATATATTATTTTGTCCATGGTATCACAAGCACCCAATGAATAGCTACCAGAAAATCATTTTTTTGTGATTTTTCAAGCAAAACCCATCAGATAAATTAGGAAATAACAGTGTGGGAAACCTGTGGGTAAAACCTGTGCATTTCCTTAGTTATCAATCAAAAGATATTGGAATATGGAAGCTTTTCCCAGAAAGGCTGGAAGACAGGTTTAATACCAGCCTCCTTGCAAGCATGATGGAAGCACAGTATGTCATTGATGAGAGACAAGGCATCAAGAATCTGTTCCAGGTCTTGGAATGGATTCACATTCTCACTTTCTTCTCCCACTTTGTGTCTCAGGATTGGACACTTTGGACACTCTCCATTTTTGCAGCAGCATACAAGAACTTGCTCAGGGTAATTGCAAATGTAGCATGCCAAAAGAGGATGACAGTGATAAGACACTCCTTCTCCTGTAAAGAGGACTTTCCCCAAAGTACTGGCTTCTTGTAATGGGGCAGTAATTATATCCATTGCCACATGAAAGACAGTGCCTTCGCTTGGCACAATTTGTGATATGCTCAAGATTGGTGGTGGGGAGATATCCAAGGAGGACATATGCATGACAGGAAGGTTTATAATGGATCTCCTTAGGTATATTTCCAACTATAAGATACACAGGATAAGCACTTTTGTTATGAAAAATCATCACTTGAGTCTTGTCAGTGGATATCAGAAGTGGGACAATTGTTCCTCCAGGCAATTCTTCATCGTGAGCAAAGATGATGCTGTAAAATACCCTCAAGCCAGTTGTGCATAAAACCTAGAACAACATGTTTGACTGGGTCCCAGTATGGCAGACAATGCAGTGGAGTCCACCATACACCATTTGACTTTGCTAGAGCATTTTGGTCAGCCTTGGTTGTCTGGTTAAGCCATGCTTCTGCTTGGGCTTGCACCTGGGCACCATTACATAATTCCCAAGATTGCATATTAAGGTCTTCCAGCTGATCTTTGGTACAGAGGCAGAAGGAACAAAACATTATGGCACCATGTGCTAAAAAGCCACTAACTTTCTGACTTCCCTCCAGATCAGCAATGACAGGTGCACACTAGTAAGAAGATTGTGCTTCTGAAGATTGTGGTGATGAGGATCCAAGTGATAATTAATGGTCATAACAGGTATGTACCCCATACTCCCGATGATTAGGAGGTAGTTTTGAAGCATTGGCGAGGATCTGAGATGGGAGGTTATTCAGTGGATAGTGTTTCACTCCCTTTTTGTCAGTCTTATTAATAGGTGTTCTTTTAGGTTCTTCCTGTGTATGCCACGAGTAGTAGGGCAAGTTCTTAGTTCATGCTCTTTGGGGTCTTCTTCACACAGCTCATTCTGCTCTTCATCAAGTTCTCAATCTGGGTCCTCATCATCTAGGTTGACATCCCCTTCGACACCTGCATCCGAGTCCTCCACCTCGTCAACTTTTACCTCCCCTAACTGCAACACCAAGACCCAGTACAATCTACTTGACCAACTATCTAGGTCCCTGGAAATGCAGTTCCATGCTGCTTACATGTTTCTCTGTTACTTCTACATTATATTCAAGTGTTTGTCATATGATTCAGAGGCTGAGGCAGAGAGATGTTTTCAGTGTCAGAAAGCCAAGGAATGGGTGGCTCCCCATAACAAGTGGGTGAATGATAAGGTGGTGGATGGATGGGATCTTGTGACCTGGGACATTGGGCTAGTGTGTTTGACATTGGGGGTCAAAGTAGGTGCGATCTTGGTTTTGTTTATCAGTAAACTTTCTGATCTTATGCACCACAGTTCCACTGTGACTTTCTAAACCTGTATATGCCTACAAATACCAAGCATTGGCTCCACACTACATGTCATATGAGGATCTTGAAGTTGATATCATACCTTCTCTCATTCTCTTGCAAGCTGATTTCAGCTTTCTTCTATGTATCACAAGACCTCCCAGTGGGATATTCTTTCTGCATTCTCATACAGCCTTGGATCAACACCTCAACCATCTTGGATGAACTTTGGATTGTGCTGCCCTCCCTTTGACAGTTATTTAACTACCAGGGGGGCAGGAGTTGTATGTTGAAGGAAACATGGTGGCTGTTGTTTGAGGCTGTCTTGGGTAAATATCACTCATAAAAGTTTATGTGTTTTGTATGCAGAACCAGATGTCCTCTCAGTTCTCCATCTCACTACTTACAGTGGCTGCCCTGGTTGATGCAATCCAGGTTTGTCTAGTCCATAAATATGAGTATCAAGCACAGTGGAATGCAGAGATGGCAAACTGGCATCAGCCTGGGAGAGGGTATGATCTGAGGCAGGTTGCCAAAGTGGACTTGAATGTGCATGTGAAGAGAGAATGGAGGGCCCAGTGGGAGGCAAATGGCATGGTACAGGACATTCAGGCGATCTTGAGGATTTCTGATGTGAGTTTCAGTTTGGTGAATTAGATGATGCTGGGGGGGGCTGATTACAATTGCTGATGTAGGCTAGATTGCAAGAATTGTTGACATTGGCTGAGCAAGGTTATTCTATCTTAGATTTGTGGAGTGTTTGCAGTGTCAGAATAATGGGTTATTTCAGTGTACATGCCAGTACCTTTCAGGAACAGATTATAACCTGGACTTTAAGCTGCCATTGGTGCATTGCATGATGTGGCAGTTACATCTTCCAACTGTATGCATACTACGTAGCTTTCTCTGAGCTGTACTGTAAATCATCTAACCTGCTAATTACATCTCAGAAAATTGTTTAATACAAACTACACAATCTCCATTACCCCAACAGCTATTCAGAGTGCTTGTTTGTCTGCACAAATATTCAGTGGCTGTCATTCCTCAACTCTTTCTCCAGGCTCTGGGTTTTGACATGGCTTATACTATTGCTCTGTTCCAGGTCTCTGATGATTATTGATTGTCAGTCTATAAATGACATCTCAACTTGTTGGAGTAGGTAGAGTATTCAATGCTACTATTAGGCTAGTGGCAGGTTTCATTGTCTCATGTGTACACAGTCCTAAACAGCAAGGACAGGCAAAATCACTTCTTTCCTTTGAAGGATGGAAATGCATCAGCTAGAGCCTAGTAAAGCTGATGTAGATTTGCACTTCAGGCATCTTTTGAAGCACCATTGCAAAAAAGATTCTGCCAAAACATCCATCAAGCCAATGGTTCTTATTGTAGATGCCCTTGATGAGGGCTGGCAACTCCTGCTGAGAGAAAAGTGCTTCTGGATACTCTATGAAAATGGGCTCATTTTGTCCCAACCTTCAAGTTATTCCTCACAAGTTGAAATGAAGAGCTCACAAGCACCCAGCTTTGAACTACCATCAAGGGTGGACAATAATGCCAGGTACCTTTCCTTGGTGCAGAAGCTCCTTCATAAGGATGGTGTTATATTTGTGTTATATTGATCATTTGTTGCTGTTGGCAAAAAAGTCTCATGAACCAGAGTTTGCCAGTCAATTGATCTTAGCACTCCAATCCTGACTTGAGCTCAGGGCCTCATGCAACTGTGCATGTGGTTGCTGAGCACAACCTAACATTAGTTTCAGCAAGTATGAAACCTCCATCACTCATGGTCCAGGTGGGTTGGTTAATCTGCATGGTATCTGAGTCTTTGTTTGTGAGGTTGTCAGTCAGCCCCATGGAGTGATCTTTAAGGAAACCAGGCTTGATGATAGTGCAAGATACATGCATTGTTTTAGCATCTTAGTGAGGTGTATTAAGCATTATTGACATTATGACGGTGTGCTAAGTGAAAACATGACATTAGGAAATTCCTTGTGTGACTTTGCTGGATTTCTTATGATCTTACTGTGCACAGCCTAGGACTCAGCCACTCTAGATGTTTTGGTGTCATTCTCCTGCAACTAAAAAGACATTCATAAATGGTCTGTTTAAGGTAATAGAGATTTGTCTCAGGAATATGTGTATAGTTTAAATGAGATTTACCCAGCTAAAAATCCAGCAGGAGTGAATATGGTATGGGAGTATCCATTTTTGGCCCTGACCAGGAAGTCAGCCATACCTACTATGCTATGAGACACAGTAACATTTCAACCTTGTACTGCAGTACAATCTATTCTACTATGCCTCTACTTATGTAGGAAATCCAAATTTGTAGTGCTATTAACTGAAACTTATGGTAATTGAGGCCTTTCAAGTTAGACTACCTGTGTTTTGCACAGTTTGGCTCTAAGGCATAGTGTGAGTGCACCCATGGGTGACCTGGATCCAAACTCATGAGTATTCTCACATAGAAAACTGTTACTTGGATCCGCATGAGTATTTTCCCATGGATGACCCAGATCTGCGAGTGTAGAACTCACAAGTGTGCAAGTACCTGTAGGTATATGGGTAGATACAAGTACTCACAGGTAACTCATGGGTACTTGTATGTTATTTTGTGCAAGAGATAGAATATACAACAATAACACAAGCTAGGTTTCAGTTAGGTTAGTATCTGAATGCTGGGTAGGTGAGTCAGTGTCTGTAGCACTGTAATTCAGGAATGACTTAGTGGTTCCTTCCATAAGCTTGTATTATACATTGTGCATACTATACATCTATTGCATTTCCAAAGGGCTAGTTGAAATGTGCAACCATTATTTTATAACAACACCCCTTCCTCCTCCTCCCTCTGACAAACCCATAGCACCATAACTCAACAACTGTGCAACCATTCCTTTCATAAACTTGGATTCTCTACTATGCATTGCATATTTACATCTCCCTTAAAGCACTACTCAAATGGCATAGCCATTGTTTCATACTAACCACCCCTTCCTCCTCATCCCTCTCAAAAGCCTGCAGCACTGTAACTCAATAACTCTGAGACTGTGTCTTTTGTAAACTTGGCTTCTATACTGTGTATAGTATATGTACAGCATCCCAAAAGCATGAGTTGAATGGTAGAGCCACTGCTCTTTGGCAACCATCCCTTCCTCTTCATTCCTCTCAAAAGCCCACAGCATTATAACTCAATAAACCCAAAACCATTCCTTTTGTAAAATGGGATTCCGCCCTCTATATACCATTTCTATAATGTTCCAAAAGTATTAGTAGAGCTATGCAACCGTTATTTCATAGCAACTGCCCCTTCCTCCTCATCCCTCTCAAAAGCCCATAGCACTATAACTCAATAACTCCATGACCATTCCTTTTGTAAACTGGTAGTACACACTATATATAACATATCTATGCCTTCTCCAATGCACTAGTCAAAGGGTAAACCCATTCCTTTATGGTAAAGTTCTTTCTCCTCATGTCTCTCAAAAACTTGGAGCATTGTAAATAAATAATGCTGGAGTGATTCCTTCTATAAACTGGTATTCTACATTGTATATAGTATGTCTATGATCTGCCAACAGTACTATATGAACAGTGCAGTAGTTCATGCACAAGTACTTGTGTGAGTACCCATGCCTGCAAAAACTGATACCTGGATCCTCAAGGATCTGTTCCCATGGATGACTTGGAGCCCCAAGTATGCATACTTGTGGGTAGTCCCATGGGTCTATATTGGGTTTATGGTGTGGAGTAGAAGTTCATAGGGATTTTATAATGGGTGTTCAGAGCAAGGTAGAACATCTCGTATTCTCCTATACTATGATGTACATATGTTGTGATCTATAAATACATCATGTTCTATTTTTATATGTGATGTGGTAGTGTTGTGCTTGTGATGCACTAATGTAATGCACTAGGATTGACTATCCCAACACTCCCCCTCAAGCCTAGCATGGTTGAGTCCATAGGAATGGTTAATAAATAATTGAAATGTTAAATTTCTTGCCTTTCATGTGTGTTAAAACCTCTATGTTGTGGAAAACCCCATGGGAAAAACCAACTCACATGCAAGGAAAGCTACTGAGTTTGCACATCGACTGGATTACCATCTCTGCCCTATGTCGTATATATTTTGGCCTTGGTAATGCCTTTGTTAACACATCCACTGATTGTTCCAGTTTTGTATATCAAGTATTTTGTCAGTTACTAGTGTTCGGACCCAGTGATGGCAAATAACGATATGTTTTGATCACTGGTGAAATTGAGGGTTAGGTGTCAATATTATGGATCCTTCATTATCACCTTTAATTTCCATTGGTGAGCTTTGTGGGAATCTGAGTTCACTGTACAAATTTCTCAGCCATGTCGCCTCATGTCCAGCCTCTGACAGTGCTACATATTCTGCCTCTGTAGAGGACAATGCTACCACAGTTTGTTTCTTTGATTTCCATGTGATCGCTCCCCCTGCTGCTAGAAAAACATAGCCAGTTGTGGATTTGAGGTCATCAGCATTTGCATATGCAGCATCTGCATATCCGTGGAAGAGGTTTCCAGTTCCAGTTTCATCTTGGGATTTTCTATATGCTATCCCTAGAGTTTTTGTACCCACCAGGTATCTGAGTATTTGCTTTATTGCACCATGGTGTTTTAAACCTGGATTTGCAGTGTTGGTGGCCAATTTATTAACTGCATAGCTTATGTCCAGTCTTGTGGAATTTGCCAAAAATTGCAGACTCCCCAATAATCATGCATATGAATTGCTTCAATTGGGTTTGTTATCATCTGGATTTGGTCCAAGCTTTATATTGGAGTCCATGGGTATACCTGTAGGACTTTCATCAGCTATTCCTTCATTATGAAGAATATTTTCAATATATCTCTGTTGAGATATAGTTATTGCATTCTCAGTTCATGTAACTTCAATGCCAACAATTTTACTTGGCTCTCCAAGATCTGTTACTTCCCATTCTGAGGGGAGTGTTTCTTTCATATGATCCATCATTTTATCAGATGAAGCAAAAAGTAGTGAGTCATCCACCCAGATAGCCATTATTCCAAAGTCATCACCATCATGTTGTATATATGTGCATGGATCAGAAAGTAAGCACACATAGCCATGGATTTTGAGTTTGCCATCAAGTTCATTATTCCACTCTTGGCCTGCCTGTTTTAAACCATAAAGTGTTTTGACTAACCTGCATACTTGACCCATTCCATCTTCACATCCTTTGGGCTGTTGCATATATATTGCCTCTTGCAAAGTGCCATTTAAATACATGCCCTTTACATCCATTTGTTGTAACTTGAGTCCCTTTTCAGGTACAAGTGCTAGTATTGCACATAATGTATCCATCCTGACAACTGGTGAGAATGTTTCCCTATAATCAAATCTGGGTCATTGTGCATATCCCTTTGCCACTAGTCTTGCTCGATACCTTACTACTTCCCCTTCTTTATTGTGCTTCCTGACAAAGATCCATTTATTTTTGATTGCTATTGTGTCATGAGGTTTCTGGATGAGATCCCAAGTCCCCTTCTCCAACAATAAATCTAATTCAGTTTTCATGGCCTTTTGCCATTCAGGCCAATCTGGGGAGTTCTGTGCATCTTTGAGACTTGTAAGTTCATCTCCAGCAACAATTGCATAGACTTCTTCTTGTAATAAGAGATTGTCATCTTCCTCATATGCAAAAGGATTGTGAAGGTGCCTATAATTGGTATGAATTCCATGTGTCTTCCACATTTTGTCACTATTTATATCTTCCTGTGTTTCATTCTGTTTTCGCTTCCTGGGCACAAGGTTCTGAGTTGTATCATCAGAATCTGTTACACCCATTGGCAGTGAGCCACCTGCAGACTCCCCCTCACATGGTAAATTGGGTGTAATTTCAATATGGTCAGGAGTTGGTTTTTCTGTAGGTGTAATATTCCAGAAGTTGCAGGAGGTAAGTACTTTGAGAGTTTCCACATTGTAATATTTTACTGCCCCCAGCTTGTCTAACCTCCCTATCAACTCACAGCACCATCATCATAGCCAATGTATGCTCAGTGCCCTGATTTTGGTAGCAATTTTGGGGGTTTCTTTTGACCTTGTAGTAATATCCATACATGGCTTCCGCATTCCTGTAAATGTGATATGTTTGGTTTTATTTTGTGCCATCCTTCATAAGGTGTTGATTTCAGGAGATGTTTCATAAATGATGAGTTACAAAGGTAAGTGCTGTGTAAAACTGCATATTCCCAAGGAAATTCGGGAAGTTGGTTGGCAGTTATCATGGACCCATGGTGCATGATAGTTCAACAAGAGTTCTATTCATTTGCTCTGCGATGCCATTCTGTGAAGGTGAGTATGGTGCAGTTAGTCTTACTTCTATACTGCATTCATTACACCATTTTTTTAACTTCTCATTTACAAATTCTTTTCTGCTATCAATTTGGATCCCCTTCAGATTTTGACCTTGAGTTATTAGATGTGCCAAATAATTTATTACTGCTTGTGTAGAGTCCAATTTCTCTTTCAAACACTGGACAGTTATGTAGCATTTTGCATTGTCCACACATAACAAGTAATATTGATTTCCATTTATAGATTTGATTGTGTATTTTCCCCATAAGTCAATATGCATCAATTCTCCAGGTTTGGTTTGTCGCATGGATATTTTAGGAAAGGGTTCTATGTGTTGCTTTGCCTTGGTACATGCAATACAGTCTGGTTTAGTACTGTGTTTATCAACATTAA
This sequence comes from Tricholoma matsutake, assembly GCA_026075535.2. Lineage (NCBI taxonomy): Eukaryota > Fungi > Basidiomycota > Agaricomycetes > Agaricales > Tricholomataceae > Tricholoma > Tricholoma matsutake. The sequence goes on from AP026538.1 coordinate 17,720,894, forward strand.
ATCCATCGACCAAATTCCTATCCAATAATTTCTGCAGGCCAGAATACCTGACGTGCCTGAAGCACCTGTGCCAAGTTTCCTAATTGGGCACCACATCATTATTGATGTATGATCAGTGATTGGCGGCTTCTATTGTAAGTGTTGGGTGTTGGTCGCATACAGTTAATTCCATCTTGTATACGTGGTTGTTAACTTTGTTCCCTTGTCTGTGTTCCAGGTACATAGAGTATGTCCTCCAAGTGCAAAATATAATTGTGACCATTACATGTCAAAATTAATTCAACAGTTCTGTGGCCCTCAATTTTTGCTTCTTTACTGCCTACACCTGTTACAGAACATTTTTCCACAGGTGTGTACACAATAAAAGCTTCCCTTTGATGCATAACATGTGAAGTTGTTGCTGAATTGGCTAACCAGTCATACCAGATCAATCGCTCATCATTTCCAACAAGGTTACAGGCTTCATACGTGTCAAAATTGTAAAGTTCTTCATTTACTGGAAATGCGATCAATTCCTCCCCCACATTCAAATCTTTAGTACCTTTCTTTGATCCCTCTTTTTGCTTCTTCTTTCCCTACTTTTTCCTCCAACAATCTCCTTCTTTATGTCCTATTTTCCCACAGTTCCAGCATTTGTTACCAGCATATTTGCGACATTTGCTTGTCCAATGTCCTGGGCATTTACAATGTTTGCAATAAGGTTTGTTGGAGGATTTATGATCTGTGATGCACTCTTCCAAAGTTTTATTAGTTCCGCTATTATTCTGGGTATTAACCAGGTTTGTGCTAGAACCATTAGAATACTTGTTATGAGAGTGTGTCATACAAATTTTATATTCCTCCCATAATAAGCCAATAAAGGAATCTGAGGACATTCTCCTTTTGGGATCTGGATCATTGGGATCATTGGGATTCCCATTATAGGGTTCGACATAAGTCTGCCAAGACAAAGGTAAAGATGCCAAAATAATTGCTTTGAAGTGCATGTCCAAGACATGGAATTCAGCATTGGGGAATTTATTGATGCAGTCACAATATGATTTAAGCATGTCAAGGTGCTTTGGGAGATCATCTGCATCTAGTATGTTGGTCTCATATAACAGGCACTGTATATGATTTACTGTTTGATGTGCCTTGTTCTTATGAGTGACCATAAGCACTGAATATATCACTTCAGCTGATGTTTTCAATTCAATGTGATTCATTTGAGAGGAGGTGATGTTATGCATGATTACTTGTTGTGGCCCAAGAGTCATTTTTGTCCCAGTTATTTGTGTTGATGGGATCTTTGGTTTCATCTGGTCATTTCACACTGCCAGTAGTATATCCAGTTATATCACAATTGATAAATATCCTTTTCATTCTCTCCTTCTATTTGTGCCAATTCTCATCTGTTAAGTGATCACATTCCGCAATTCTGTTCACATTTAAATATTCTTTGATCTGAATCAATTTGGTTGTTGGTTGAGCTGCAGCTTGTTGCCATTGTTGAGCAGTGTTAGAGGTGTAGACCCTACTAGCTTGAATAGGGGCTGAAGGTGTGCCCCCCTCAGGCTCTTCCAGGTCATCAAGTTGATCTGACATATTGTGTCCAAGTCCAGAACAAGTTATCTAAATATGAAAAAGGCCAGGGCCCATAACCTATTGGGATTATGGTGTGGAGTAGAAGTTTGTAGGGATTTTATAATGGGTGTTCAGAGCAAGGTAGAATGTCTCATGTTCTCCTATACTACGTTGTGATCTATAAATATATTGTGTTCTAATTTTATACATGATGTGCTAGTGTTGCACTTGTGATGTGCTAACATAATGCGCTAGGATTGACTATCCCAACAGTCTACCCACTGGTACCTGTGGGTGACCTGGACTCATGCTATGCCTTATTTGGCTCTGGTTGGAAAGTATGGCAGTTGTGTGAAATGTTTTTACAAGTTGTCACTATAACTGTAGTTGCCATATCATAGGTAGACATATAGCCCATCATGGCCCACTGCAGCTGAAGGCAGGGAGGATGTGCTGGATTCACAATTTGAGGTTGACTGGGTACCTAGGGTGGCTGAGTACCTGACCACCTATGGTAGGCATTTTTGTTTGCTGAAACTGATTGTGGAAACATTCCAATTGTTTTGGAGTCATCTTCAGCTTGAAAAAAGCTGTTGACTGCACTATTTCTCATAAATTTCCTGAAACTTTCCAGGGTGGGCCAAATATTTTGGGGTACATTTTCTCAGATCATTGATTGAGGAAAATTGCCTCATGAATATCAATTCATTAGGTCCTTGTAAGGGCAAGACCCATGCACTCCTAGACATAAGGCCTGTACTAGCAGGGGGAAATCTGAAGTAGGATTGGTACTCTAGACACATACATCCCTACTCTCCTAGTGTTAGGAAACAAGCCCATTACCTAATAAAATTTCATTTTGATTTTATTATGTTGAATTATGCTACATTACACTGAGTTACATTACACTTTGCTAGCATGAGAATTTTATTTCACATGCATCAATATGTATGTGCATGTATGAGTGTGTCAGTAGCAACAATGTACAATATATGTAACATAGTATATAAACCTTGAATACACACCTAGGGGACCCCAGTTGTGTTCTCTTAGGTATTCCACCTACACTTGTGGTGCAAAATGCCTTTCTCAACCAACTATTCTATTAATAACCCCTCACATCAAAGCCATCAATTTCCCCATCATGTGTGCGCATCCTGTTGAGAATCACACTGTGATCGGGCAATGACCAATGTGTGTGATGCATGCACTATTTTTAGCACATCCCTTTGATGTGCCTAAACAAATGTCTCATACCCTTTGTACCTTTGTTTCTTTATCTGACAGGACTCATATATATACAGTAGATATTTTGCTTGACCACCTCAGTCACTTATACAAAGACTGAGGTGAGCATCAACTCTTGTACTTTCCATATAGTTTGCTTACTGTACCTATAGTATATTCTCATCTATTATAGGTACAGTACACATTGAATAAAGTCACTTATACAAGGACTGAGTATATTCTCATCTATTATAGGAATCAATTCTCTAAAGGTTATGGATTTGCATTGTTGAATTGATGGTAGAGACTTCCTAGCCACTCAACATTTTTTTCCTAATGTCATTTTTGATTTATCGGATCAGTCACCTTTTGCCCCAGATCACAGACCCAGTGTCCCCATATTCTGTTGTGTAGATCTCCTTTGTTGCATAACACATCCCTCTACACCACCTTTCAAGCCTTATTTCACCATGGCTGTTGACTCTGAACCCACCACTGTTTCCATTTCTGCGAGTACATTACACTCCTCCAACTATTCCGGTCAGAATTTCCAGAATTCCGGGGAATTCCATTTACATATATTTTTCTCACAATTCATAATTCCGATTGGACTGGAGGGTCAAATTTACCCCCAGAATCCCTGGAATCTACCCAGACTCATTTTTACCTGGAACAGTTGGATCAACTGGATGCGCGGCAACTAGCATAACCAGACTAACCAGAATAACCAGAATGCATGTGCTTTCCTAAATAAAATTTCAATGTACAACAAGAATCAAACACTTGACTTTAGGTCTGCACACATAACATCGCACTTAACCACTGAGCTACCAAGTAATTATTTGTCTACATACATTTAATACATTTACTACCCAACTGTAGTTAACCGCAGCATTAATGGAATATGCATACATGCATTGCATGACATGTGACTGCCAGCTCACAACCACCAACACCACCATCGTCAACGCCGCCTCCTCCTCCTCTCCACTCTACCACCACCATTCCCATGTCCACTGCCACCATCACCACCACCTTCAAATGAGCCGACTGGAGGTTGTCGACACTGGCTAGGAGGGTGCAGAGGGATACCAGGAGACCCCAGAAGGGGGATACCTGCCTAGTAAGCACCCACCAACCCCATACATGTGCCACATTGCACTGACACACCCAAACCCCTCCCCCCCCCAAAAAAAAAACAGAAATCCAAATGGGGGACGACAAGGATGAACAACGACAAGCCACCCACCCCAGCCTCATGAGCAACTGCTCATGGGGTGGAATGTGGATGGAACGATGCCTAGGTGTAGGAGACGATGGCACACCACCCGCCCCCAGCCTCATGAGCAACTGCTCATGGGGTGGATTGCAGGTGGAACGACAATGACGACAAGCCACCCACCCCCAGCCTCATGAGCAACTGCTCGTGGGGTGGATCATGGGTGGAACAACACCTAAGTGCAGTGATGACGGCACACCACAGACAATGATGCTGAGTGCCATGGCACCCACCCTTATGCCTATGAGCAACTGCTCATAGGGTGGATGATTGGTGCAGTTTGCTATGGCAGTGGGTGTGAGGGAGGAGGGGTGGGAGACCACTGCCAAATGACATGGCACCCACCCCATGCCTACAAGCAGAAGCTCGTAGGGTGGATTGTGGGGGCTATGGATGCTGGGAAGCAGGTACAAGGGCCCAGGAGACATCAGACAATGTCTCCTGGGCCATATGTAAGTTTTTATTTTTATTTTCCCCCTCCCCTGCATTTCATGTGGGGAGGGTTTTTTTGTAGTTTTAATTATTTAGTATTATTACACCTCCCCCTCCCCCCTCGCGCTGAATGTGAGGGGTTAGTTTTATGTATATATATAATCAAATTCAAAAAATTTTGAGCTTAATTATCTACTTCGAAAAAATGAAGTTATGAGTTTGGATGTCAGAAATAAACTTTATAATAGCCAGCTAATAATTCTCCTGTGGCTCAACTGGTTGAGCACAGTGTTTGGTTTGTCACATGATGACTTTATCATGAGGCCTTGAGCTCAATCCTTGCTCTGTACAAATTAATTTTGTAGGCAACTGAGGAACTTCAGGACTCGAAGTGTGACTTGACTTGACTTTCCACTGTTGTATACTCTAAGTTAATTATACATGCATAACTTGGGGTCTGGAATAACTGAAGTCCAGTTGGAATCTGGTCGGAATAAATGGAATAACTGGAATCCGGTCAGAATAACTGGAATCTGGTCGGAATAACTGGATTCCAGAGAGTCCGATTGGAATAGGTGGGGCAGTGTAAATTACAGATTTCTGCTATCAAAATCTTGATCCAATACTCCAGGGAGCAGCTCGACATACTCAAATCAATCTACAAAGAATGGTGTGAAGATGTTACCATTGCTCTCTCCCTCAATGGCCTATACAAGTATGTCACTGGGGATGTCAGTGCACCACCTACCACTGAACCAGTACTTTACACTCCCCCACATTTTCCTATTGGACTCCTAGGAGTCCAAGTTTTCCGATAGGAATGTGATCAGAATGCGATCAGAATGTATCTTGATAATGTTGTACTTTTGTTTCCAAGATATTCCTAGTAAATTCCAAGTAAATTCCTTATGCAATTCCAACATGGAGTCGGAATACCACATTTCGGAAGACTTAACTTGGCAAGTGCTTACAAAATAAATGGGTAGAGCAGGGATTGAACCATGGACATTGGAATATAAATCACATGACAACCAAACAAGTGCTCAACCAGTTGAGCCACAGGAGAATCAATAAATTTATAATATAATGTCCATTTAAAGCACTTAGGGATAGTTCACTATTGAAAAAAAAAAACCCCCCCCCCCCACACAAACGCATGGAGGGACAATTGATTATACTATTTTATTATACAATTTAAAACTAAAAAACCCACCCCTCCGCAAAATGTGGGTGAGGGGGTGGTGGTGTGTCGCATCGCATTGCTGCTGTCTCATTGTCACCCCTTCCCCTCACCCCTTGTCTCCCCTCCCTCTTGTCTCCATTGTGCTGTCCACCCGTCGTCCTGCTGTTTCCCCCCCTCCCCATCATCTCCCCTCCCCATCATCATTCCACACACCATCCACCCCACGAGCAGTTGCTCATGAGGCTGGAGGTGTGTCATGTGTTGTGTGTTGTCCTTGTTGTTGTTGTTGTTGTCCTTGTCATCCCCGCGCTCTCACACCCCGTATTCACCCAGTGAGCAGTGGCTCACGATGGTGGTGGGGGGTGTTGGTTGTTGTCAGTGTTGTGGGGGTCTTGGGTGGTGTGCCGTCATGACATGGCAGTGTTGGCGTGGTCTCGCATCCATTCCTTGTTATGAGAACCTGGAAAAAAAAAGATATACATTAGTTAGTTTATTAAAAGAAACAAAAAAAAAAAAATTACTGTGGACCCAAATGATGCAATCACGTTGTTTGGGTGTGGTCTCACATCCCGACCCTTACGTTATTTCCAGTAGATGAGAACCTGAAAAAAAAGAAATACAGTTAGTCAAATTACAAAAACTGTTACAATTTTCCTTGTAACTCATGGAACCCAACGCACCCGACGATCCCCTCCAGACAGGAGGCACCCCTTGATTCATGCCTAGGGCACATCCTTGACATCAGACACACACACGACGCATGCCGACTGCATGCATTCGATCCCCTTCCCGTGGAAGGCACCCTTGATGCATGGTGACTCCATGCACCCAAACCCACTCCCACACATGCTGTGATATGACAGCCCCCTGACATGAGGTCCATGACATCGGATCCTTGACGTCAGATCTGTGACATTGGATGCCTCATGCTAGTCATGAGGCTTATCTGTTATTGCTTCCTGACATGCTGTGCCGCAGCACTCTGTGACATCGGACGCCTCATGCAAGGCATGAGGCCTATTGTTTCTATTATTACTTGATATGCATCTACCTTTCTGATTGGATGATAAGGACCTCCCTTCTAGTATAAGTACTGCGACTTGTAGTAGGGATGTCCTTAGTTTAGATCTAGGCAATTAACAGCCTTAACTTGCAACTCGCGAACTTACTCAAAACCACTAAGGAAGCCCCTTAGTGCATGAACCTGAACGACTCTACACAGAAGTCCTGCTAGAGTGCACTACCTATCTTATGTCGGACACTCCGAGTAAGACTAGTGCAGAACGACTCGTCGAGAAAGCACCTCGTCGAACGACATTGACTAGATCGAGTGGTTGAGGCTTTGCCCTTAACAAAAACAAGAAATAAAACAAAAAAACTTACTAGTGGCCCAAATGACAATTCACGTTGTTTGGGCCATGTTGTGTGTCATGTGGCTTGTTTGCGGAGGTGGTGGTCATTGTGGGAGTGTCGGGTGATGTGGTTGGGGTTGTGGGAAGAGGGGGGAAGGGGGGGAGGCCATCGTCACCATTGATGGTGGTGGTTGGGAGTGATGAGCTGGCAAGGTGTGGTGACATGGCTATGTGCTTTGTCATCACACCCACGGTCATCAGATTCTGATAGGAATATGTGGGGGAGTGTAAAGACCTCCACTGAACCTTGCACCCATTCCAACTCACACCTGGCATACGCATTCCTTGCATCCAGAATCTCCCCTTCCGAATGCCCTTTCATGGACATGACAAAGGGCCCTGATGTCAACTGGACGACTCTATGGGACCATCACCAAAAAGAGGGCCCAGTCTGCCAGGTTCAACTGCTGCAACAAGCTCTTTCTATACAATGCTCAAAGGAAATCCTGCTCCCAGAGACAGCTGAGAAGATTTGTACCCTGATTGAGTGAGCATTTGCAATGGGGGACATAAAGGCTGATCTTCTATGCTGCATCACACTTCTTAATTCCCTCAGTGAACACTTTCCCCATGCACACTCCATTATTTCCTGTGACATTGCTACCTTGACTGAGTCTACACCATATACCTCCAAAGATATTTGTCATTTCTTAGAAACTGAACAAACCCTAATTGAGAATGATCAGCATGGTGAACCCTGATTGACCATTGCCCTTACTGCTCATACAAAGCCAGCAAAATCACCTAACACTCCCATTTGTGGAAGTCCCATCTGTAAGAAATCTGGCCACACCACCAAATTTTGTATCAAGCCAGGTGGGGGGTTGGCAGGGAAGACAATTGATGAGTCCAAAACTGCCTGGAAACTCATGCTTGAGAAGAAAAGGCAGGGTCTGGATTTTTCTAAGGTCCTGGTGACCATGAAAGATATCAATGGATGAGCCTTCACTGTAATGATTGACTCAAATGCTGTCACCTTCTCCCCTGGAATTGACTGGCCTTGCTTCTGATCCCCTCCCCATGGCTACAATTGATGAAGTCAAGTATGAGGGTTGGCTAGTAGTTGAGGAGGAGCCAGTCACTTCCATTGACTGAAACAAATATCACACCACAGCCACAGGGGGTGCATTCACTGTCAAACCACTGAAGCAATTGAACCATAGTCAATTATCCCTCATGGGTTTCCTCTTCATTGCCAATACAGGTGCCACAGTTCACATATCACCCAATTGTTCTGACTTCCTCTCATAATGTTCTTTACATCCCAAACATGGCAGTTTGCCTCATTTCCATTGGTTCCCTTGCCAAAGACTCAAACACCATAGCTCATTTTGATTCCTCTTCCTGTTGGATAACTGACAGATCCACTGGTGCCCTCATTGCTCGAGGCCCCCAACTTACCACTAAAAAACTCTACATGCTCACTTTTACACTCTGCCACTGCTGACCATGTTTTCACTGTCCATGGCTCCCCAAACCTTGAAACCTGGCATTGTCATCTTGGTCATGCCAACTACCAGTCCTTATGGGACATGGCCAAGAAGGGTACACTCACAGGTGCACCAATCTCCTCATTTTTGAGACCACCCAAATGTGATGCATGGACCCTGGGCAAACATATGCAAACTCCAGTCCCCAAGAAGGGCAAAGAGGGGGAGGGGCATAGAGCAACAAGGAAACTAGAGAAGGTGTGGGTCGATTTGTCTGGCCCACCACATGCTGTCAAGTCTTGTACTAGGAATGAGTATGTTATGGACATAGTGGATAATTGTACTTCATTCCCTTGGTCTATACCACTTAAGAGTAAAGATGACACATTTCCCAGACTCACAGCCTGGGAACTGGCATGAGAAGCTGAAACTGGTCTGAAGGTTGAGATCTATATCATGGACAATGGTGAATTGAAGTCCCATGAAAGCTCTTGGATCAACTCAGCATTTCATGACACCCCATATGTCTGCTCATATTGGGTGGGTTGAATGAATGCATCAGATGCTCATGGCAAAAGCATGTACTATGCAGCTTTATGCTGGTTTGTCAACATATTTGTGGGACAAATTTTACTTGACAGCAGTTCACATACATGCTAGAACTACTACATGCTCGCTGCAGGGGGTTACACCTTGGGAACTTTGGCACAAACAGGAACCTGACTACTCATACATGTATGAAATTGGTTGCCACCCATTCCCTTCCTCTTTCACTCAACAATGCCTTCAGTTATATGTACATGCACAGTTTGCTGCATGAAAACTGTCTCCATACATGGTGTTGAACAACCAGGACAGTCTGTTAGTGGTCCAACCTGTTTGATACATGAGAAACAGGATAAACAGCCTGCCTCAGCAAAACAAAAGCCACCATCATCCCAAAGTTCATCAGCAAGAAAATCTACAGCTTCCTATTCTCCAACAAGTAAGTGCTAAATTGTTTCTATAAGAATATAATTGATAAATATAGTACAGATATCAACTTTTCCACTCCACTTATAAAGATGGTCTGCCTTCTTGTCATCTGGCTCCTGTAAGGGCAAGACCCTGCAGCAACAAGAGGAGACTCAATCAGAGAGAGAAGGGGCACTAAAGCATGGCCAGTGTATTGCTGTAAGCAGAGAAAATCCTAATAATAATGAACTAAAGAAGGGTCACTACTCCAACTATCCAAGATAAGGCTGTAGCCAAACAATAACAAAGCTAGAGTAATGTAATGGAAAGGAATGTAGGAATGAGTCCATGACTGATATAAACATAGGAAGGGGCTGGGTACCCTACCCAGGGGTTGTCCCCTTACAGCTCCACAGTAGAGCTGGTGTGAGTTGTGCTGTCACCAACAAAGTTCTATGAGCCATTGAGGTTATCATCTCCACAACTCTTTATTTTGTGGGCATTGCTTTGATGTCATCAGGACTTGCTGTCAAACTTTCTAATGTCAAACTTCCTCATGATGTTCATACAGCCTATCAGCTTCACTGCCCTGAACCAGAGATCATCCAGACAGCATGCTGCCCCCAGTGCTTTTCCCTCTTCCCTCATCCAATTCCTTGGAAATGTCAGTGGAAGGAATCTCCAAGATCACATGCCTGCAATACAAATCTCTGGAAAACTCAGAATACATGGAATGGCCCAAAATGGGTTCCACATCAGCTATACAGTACACAGTCATTTGATTCTTGGCTTCATTTTTTTTTGTCTCACCAGATCATAGAAGACTCCCTTCACAAGACTTATATATCCAAGGTAGCCCTGCTTGGAATGATATTCTAGGCTTTTTCCAGTCTCCCTATCATTTACTCTTTGGGATTTATGTTGATTGGTACAACCCTTACACAACCAAGATTTCTGGTAAGTTGCTAGAAAGAAATTATACACTAATACAGCTAATGATATTACATATAGGTAAACAGGTATCTTGTGGTGCAATTTTGCTTTATTGCTGGAATTTACCTTTCAATCTGCACTATCAACCTGAGAATCTCACACCTCCACCTCATCTTCCTGACCCAACAACTATTTCCCATCTTCTTGATAGTGTTATTACTTCTGTTACCAAGTATGGTGTTGCACCAGGTCAAGATGTGCCTGTAATTTACACTGCCCCACCTATTCTGGTCAGACTCCATGGATTCTGGAAATTCCAGTTGGATTCCAGTTATTCCGATTGGATTCCGGTTGTTCTGACTGGATTCCAGTTATTCCAGTTGGACTCTAGTTATTCCAGATGCTCAACTTATTATAGTATACCATAATTGAGAGTCACATTTCAAGTCTGAGTTCTCGAAGTGCCTACGAAATAAATTTGTACAGAGTAAGGATTGAACTCAAGACCTTGCAGTGAAATGATCACATGACAAACCAAACTACTGTGCTCAACCAACTGAGCCACAGGAGAGTTATGAGTTAGTAATACAAGGTTTACTTATGACACTCAAACTCATGACTGTACATTTTTTCAAAGTCAGATAATTAAGATCAAATTTTTTGATTCAACCACATCCCTTGCATTGAACTCGAGGGATGTGGGGATGTAATTACATACATAAACAAAAAACCCTCCCTCTCACAAGATGCGAGAGGGAGTTTTATTTATATACATTATATACATAAAAACTTAACCCCTCGCATTTGGCGCTGATAGGTCCACTGTGTGCTCTAAGCTCTGGGAACATCTCCAGAGGCATCAACACATCAAAATGCATGCTCCCAAACCCTACAAACCCCACCACACTGATCCGAAACTACTTCAATCAACTTCGAATGACTTCGAACAAGATCGCAGCACTTTGAACACCTTTGGCCACTGTACACCTATCACACTGCCCTACGGATACACACAGCACACCTTTTAAGAGTTAGTGGGTCGCATATTGTGCACCACCGGACACAAGGAGACACAACGATGGGATTTTAGGATGTGATTGTGGCACTTTGACATCTTGGTGATATATTGGATCAATGGGGACAGGTACCAGTGATAATCATGCCTCTAGATGTTTCCCTTCTTATCTTCTTTCATTTATTCTATGATTTGCAAAGAGTCTCTATTGTTTTATATCTTGCCTCATGTATTCCTCATGTTTTATTTCCTTTTTAGTATCACTTCTCCCAAACATATATAGCCTTGTACTAGCTACTTAGAAAAAAACAATATACATCATCCTCTTACACCAATCATCTGATTTAAGAGCCATTCTCTTGAGTCCAACCAAGTGTCTCAACTTAGTCTCAAAGTTCAGTGTTTTATGCCAAATTTCCTCAAACTCTTCATACTAGCTTCTTGAAACTATCGCATATTGTCTATCATCTCTTGACATCTTTCTACATCCTTATAGTCTATCCTCAGCCACTGTCAAAGGCATCTTTGACTTCTATAAAGGCCCTCAAACTTCTTCAAACATCATCACACCTCTTTGAACTTCTTTGAATACTCTTTGAACTTCATTAAATTTCTCTCAAACGTGATCAGAGCACTTTGTACACCCTTGATTGTTATCAAACTTCTCTCAAACATCATTGCAATGCTTCAAATACTTTCGAACCTCATTGAACTTCATCACACACCCTCTAGAGTCATTTTCATACCCTTAGGTTTACAGCGGTGATATTTAGTACCACCTTGCAACCTTCCTCTAACTAGTGTTATACCATTCAAGCCCTTATAGTGGGTTTTGTTTGGGTTTCCTGGTCGAGTATCATCATTTTTGGAGCCCACCACAAGGGGTTTCTAAATCATTTCATTGCCTAATCCATCTCGAATCTCCTGGCTTAGGCCAACACAAGCTAGAAACTTACAAATCGACACTCACCATGCCTTCGAATCTCTTGAACAATCAGGAGACATTCTTATACCTGTTTCCAAAGCAGAATCGACTCATTGTTGACTATTCCCTTCACCAATCTCATCACCCTCGACATCAACTTCTACTTCTTCGTCTTCATCATCTACATCTTCATTCATCCTTCCAACAACTTCGACTCCTCTACCATCATTCACACAAGTTTTAACTCCTCCTCCTAGAAACATCACATTCATGACTATGCAAGCAACGATGCCAGCTTGTGGTCATTCCATGGCTCCGAAATTTGACCCTACCCAGCCGCAAGAACTTTGCAGATACTTTAATGAGCTCAAATTACTTTTCTCGGCATGTAATGTCACAAACTCAGAAGATATGAAGAAGCATGCTTGTCGCTACCTTGATATTGACACTTCTGAACTCTGGGAATTGATTCCAGAATACGATGCTGGCATTTCATTCCAGAACTTTTGCATCGCTATTCACCAACTGTACCCTGGTTCCGAAGATGATCGTAAATGGTCAATTTTGGACATGGACAAACTCATTGGCAAACAACTTTGCATAGGTATTTACAACATGAGCCATTTGGGATTATACTATCAGTCATTTTATAACATTACAAAGTTTCTATCTACTAAAGGCAGGATTTCTGACATGGAACAAAGCAGAGCCTTCGTCTGGGGTTTCCAACCAGGCTTATGGGCTAGAATCACTTGATGACTCGAACTAAAATTCCCCGATCACTACCCCAATGACCCCTACCCACTCGATGATATTCACGTGGTGGCAAAATTCATTTTAGCAGGATCTATCGGCTCAGATTCAACATTGTTACTTAGTTTGCATTCTTCAGCACCTTCAGCAATCCCAACAACATTGACATCTTCACCCCAAATTAAATCGGAAGACCTTATGGCAATCCTCAAGAAATTTGCAGCCACTCTTGTAACAACTTTAGCAGGTTTGAAGGCCACAAACACTACTCAACCTAACAGTGGATTTCACTCGGACCAGCTTGAAACCTTAGTTTGCATCTTTTGTGGACTTACAGGACATTTTACTAGTGACTGCTTGGTTTGCCAGTCTTATATCAATGAAGGAAAGTGTAAGAAGAACACAGAAGGCAAAATCATTCTCCCAAATGGTCAATTCACTCCTCAAAGCATCCCCAGTCATTTTATCAAGGACAGGATTGACAAATGGACTTGATGAAACCCTCCATCTAACCTTACCTTTGCTAATGTATAATATTGCACCTTCCACAGTTTCTTCAATGCCATCCTGGGGTATCTACCAAATTACTGACTTATCCACAACAGCCGAAGATTGTATTGCACAACTCAAACAAGAGATATATGCCTTGTGAAGTGGTAGACCTTTTATGCGAACTGATCTGAATGTGCCAACAGCTCCCACCTCACAGCCCTCGATCCCTGCGACGGTCAAATGAATCGTCCCACAACTACCTACACCATCGATATCGTTCACAGCAACCAACCCACCTACTTTGAATATGGCACCATCTTCAACCTCCAAGAAAACATTGCAACTGGTAATACATCCCTACAATGGCGCTAAAGAAAACTCGTACCTACCTCCACATGAACGCAACTTCACATCGACAGGCAAAGTGAAAGATGGCCCATCATACCATACCCAAGCTCCCATTCAAAAAGACAAAATCACCCAAGACGTCTTCACTCGATTGATGAAAACACTGATTATCACTCTAACCCCCAAAGAATTACTTTCACTATCACCCGAAGTTTGTACAAAATGGAAGGAACAAGTCACTGCACATTGTACCCAACAACCTGAAGGAAATAACACTATGAATCTCCTTCACAATGACATATTCATAATTGACAACCCTTACGAAACCTATATTAGCAGCCTTCACCCTGGAGAAATACCTGAACCTTTTATCGCAGCGAAGGAATTGCATTCTATTAAATCAGTCATTATGAACATCAATGGAAGAAATCCAGTCAAAAGCATAGTCGATCCGGGTTCATCAATCATTGCAATGTCAGAGGAAGTCTGTCACAAACTTGGTCTCGCATACGATCCTTCAATACACATTCCTCTGCAATTCGCTAATGGTGGTATTGACCAGAGTCTAGGTTTGGCATGCAACATACCTTGCGAAGTCGGTAGCATCACTCTCTATATGCAGATACACATCATCCACGACCCAGCATATGATATTCTGCTCGGACGACCATTTGATGTTCTCACAGAGAGTATGGTCAAAAATTATAGAAATGAAGTGCAGACGATCACAATATTCAATCTGAACTTGACACGATCCTGCACTATTCCAACTATTCCCCGATCAAATTGATGAAGAAGAGTAGTTTGCAAGGATTTTTGCAACTAGAGGATAAAATCTTGGAGAATAACCAGTGCACCCTCATTATTTCTTTCGACCATTCTAATTCCTCTATAACTATTGAGTACACTGCGATTATTCCCGTTATTGACTCCTTGAACTCTTCGAACCCTTTTTCCTTTTCTTCGATCCTTGCAAACTTATATTTAATGGCTAGTCCTCACCCCCCATTGTTCATCCCTTCTCCCTGATATACACTCAAACGCAAAGCTATTATCGACAAAAACCATCCTGGCAATTTTCTATGGCCAGAAGAACGAAAGCTTATGCATGATTTTATTTGAAATCACAAAATGGGTTTTGCATGGACTGAACAAGAACAAGGAAGTTTTCGCCCTGACTTCTTTCCTCCTATCAAATTCCCCATTATTCCTCACACTCCATGGGTCAAACATAATATCCCTATACCTCCTGGTCTGTACAAACAGATCTGCGAGATGCTGAAAAAGAAGATAGAAGCAGGAGTATATGAGTTGTTGAACTCATCGTATCAGTCGCGATGGTTTTGCGTTGTGAAGAAAGACGCAAAATCACTTCAAATCGTTCAGTCTCAAACCTCTTAATCAAGTAACAATACAGCACTCTGGCGTCGTCCTGATCCCCAAGCATCTAGCTGAACAATTTGGTGGATGCACTTGCAGTGGAATGTTGGACTTATATGTCGCATTCGACAAAAGGAAAGTTGCAGAATCATCTCGAGACCTAACAACATTTCAGACACCTTTTGGAGTGCTTCAAATTGTCACCCTACCAATGGGGTGGACAAACTCAGTCCCAATCTTACACAACAACATAATGTTTATCCTACAACCCAAAATCCCTCATATCACCATCCCTTACATCGATGACACACCAGTTAAGGGTCCAAAATCAGAATATTGAACTATTGGCGGATCTTATGAAATGATTGCTGATAATCCAGGCATTTGACACTTTGTTTGGGAGCATTTTGGGAATCTAAATCATATAGTCCAATGCATGAAGTATTGCGGAGGAACATTTTCTGGTCTGAAACTTTACCTTTGCATTTCCAAAATAATGGTTCTAGGTCATCAATGCAATATCGAAGGTTGTATGGCCAATCCCACTCACATCGCAGCAGTTAGCAAATGGGGGCCTTGTCAAAGCCTTACTGAAGTCAAGGCATTTCTAGGAACCATTGGTGTTTGTCATATTTTTGTTTGAAACTTTGCTCAATGTGCTACAGCTCTAATACACCTTATGTGAAAAGATGTCCCTTTCAATTTCAGACCGAAACAAATCGCAGCACAAGAAGACCTGAAGCAAGCATTGATCAATTCCCCAGCAATTTGTGCTATCGACTACTCATCTGATGCCCCAGTTATCCTATCAGTCGATACTTCATACATCGCCATTGGCTTCTTTGTCATGCAATGTGATCCCAACAACCTTCAAAAATGATATTACGGTTGATTCAGCTCAACCACGCTTAATGACTGCGAATCCTGGTTTTTGCAAGTGAAACTTGAACCCTATGGTCTATATCATGCTCTCGGAGCACTTTGATTGTACCTAATAGGGGTCCACACTTTCATTGTCGAAGTCGATGCAAGGTATATCAAAGGTATGCTCTTGAACCCTGATATTGCACCTAGCGCTAGCATCAATCAATGGATTGTCTCGATCCTCACTTTTCACTTCACGTTAGTTCATGTTGCAGGTACACATCATGGTCCAGATGGACTTCCAAGACATCCTCCACAAGATGAAGATGACCAGTTCAATAATGAAAACAATTTCAGAGACTGGATCGACTGTCTTCACAGTTTCATACACCAAATCAATCCCATTATGACTTGACCCTTCACTTCCTATTGAGTTTTGACACTCTCCCTCTCTTCAGATCTCAGTAAGGGGGAGGATCTGACCTACAACGATGGCCCATGAATGAACAATGCAAAAAAGGAAGACAAAAGACTAATTTGCATTTGAAAATGGTTAGAGGATTTGGTACAACCTCCAGAATTATCAGATTCTGAATATGCTACCTTCATTCAATATTGCACTGAATTCTTCTTAGATTGCAGCAAACTTTGGAGGAAAGACTCACATGGAGCTCACAAAATTGTTGCAATTCCCGAACATTGTCTCGAAGTCATTTGTGCAGCTCACAATGATATTGGACACAAATGGTCTTCACGACAAAAGCCGTTATTTCCCTACAATTTTGGTGGCCTAACACAAAAGAAGTCATCACATGGTATATTTGCACTTGCCACCTGTGCCAGGTATGACAAACTCGAAATCTCCTTATCCCACCTACTGTTGCCACACCCACACCTTTATTTGGCAAAGTCTACATTGATACCATGCAAATGCCTCCCTCAAACGGATTCAAGTATATTGTACAAGGTCAATGTTCAATAACAACTTATTCTGAGTGGTGAAACCTTCAACGAGAAAATGCCATGACCCTCGGGGACTGGATCTTCGAAGATATCATTTGTAGATGGGGTTTGCTATATGAAATTGTGAGCAATAACGGATCAGCATTCATCGCAGTGTTGGAGCATCTTTTGAAATGATATCATATTAACCACATCTGAATTAGCAGCTACAACTCTCATGTGAACGGGATCATTGAACAAGCTCATTTCAATATTCAACAATCGTTATTCAAAGCAGTCGATGGAGATCAGAGCAAATGGTCAGCTGGAGCACACTCGGTGTTTTGGGCAGAATGAGTTATGGTTCATAGATGCATGGGTTGCTCTCCTTACTTTGCAATTACAGGATCACATCCTCTAATTCTGCTCGACATCTCCAAAGCAACATACTTGCAACCCCCTCCCAATTCTATTTTATTGACAACTGATCTCATTGCTCGAAGAGCAATAGCCTTGCAGAAATGATCAGCTGACCTCAAAATTCTCTATTCGAAAGTCTATACTGCTTGACTTGAAGCCACAAAACATTTCGAAGTCATTCACAAATGAATGATGAACGACCACAACTTCAAAAAAGGCAACCTGGTCCTACTTTGCAACATGCAAATTGAGAAATCCCTCAATCGCAAGATGCGACCTTGATATTTAGGCCTGCTCATCATCATCGATCGAAACTATGGAGGAGCCTACATCATCTGTGAACTCGATGGATCAGTATTTCATTGACCAGTTGTGGCCTTCTGACTCCTTCCCTATTTTGCACAAAAATCAATTCCCCTACCGCTGAACTTCCTCGATATCGACTCCAAAAGACTCAAAAAACTTTGAAAGACTTTGAACGTCGACAAAGATATTCCCAAAGACCTTCCGGACTTCGAAGATGAATAATTATCCCCTTTCTTTGTTCATGATCGCTTTCCTATGACTTTGATTTCTTTTAGTGTACAATACAAGTCGTGATATCGCATTATAGCATGGTCACACAAACTCCAAAAGGGTTTTTTGGCCATGATGATGTACTGAGCCTTTCCCTTATTCCTTTTTTTTTCTTTTCTTCTTTCATTTCCTTCTTACTTTTCTTATCGCTACTTTTGAGACTCACAAAAAAAAAAAAAAAAATCTAAATTATAAAACAGAAAGAACGACACAATCTATTACTCTTCCAACATCTCTTCCACCACTTCTATTTGCCTGCACAAAACCTCCATCTTGACCTTCAATTCTGCCAACCTCGTTGCCAGATATCAACGATGAGTCATGACCTCCTCATTGACATCCTCACCCTCTTCGAAACTATTTGAGGCTTTTGCTTTTGCCTTTCCCTTTGACGACTTCTTCTTCTCCTTCGATGGTTTTGAAGGGCCTGCGACCGGTTTGATGTCGGCGATGGGACCCATGATGTGAATTCAAGGTACTTTTGATCCAAAAATAGGTTAGCATACACTACGAGATTATATCAAATGAATTTTGTACCTGGTTTTGGGTGCAAATCTGGTTTTGCAACCCCGAATCGTCTCACTTTGCCTTTGCAAAGTCCCCGCCTCAAGACCTCTTCCCAGTAGCAACCTTGTGCTGCCTGAGTGCACTTTGTGCACTTCGGGGCTCCCTCCTTGGCAACACACGATGGCTGGAATATCATCCTAGCACATCGATTGCACTATGACATTGATTACCCCTCTGAAAACCCTTTGAAAGCAAAGCAAAAACTCACCAGGCCTTTGAAGTTGAGAAGTCCACCCTCAGCAAACCTCCTCTGCTTGCTCTCTACCCTGTCCTCAATGACCTCATTCTCATCATCCTCACCCTCGCTTCGCTCGATCTCCACTACCTTACACTTCCCAATCCTGACTATCGGCAATCCTCCCAAATCTTCTTCCTCGTCCTCCTCTCCAGCCTCTAGCCTCTTGATCACTTGTGCCTCTGCTGCAAGCTCTGCATTTCGTCATTGCAGCTCCTCCTTCAACAACATTTTAGCATGAAACTCAGCAAGGGCTGTGGCTCGAGCGTCTATTAATGCCCCCTTCCGAGCCTCGATTTTCACCTTCTTTTCATCTTCCTCCACCCTGCAAGCCTCCTCCTCCTCCTGAACCCATCTCGCTTCTTGTTCCCTTCACTCTCGCTCTACCTGCTTACTCAGATCTGCAAATAAAAAGTCTCCCCCCCACGAAAGCCATTTGTGTCAAGCCATCAGTTTGAAAAGCTCGAAAACCTCGTTGATGACCTGTTGCATGGTCGAGTCATGTTCCTCGCCCAAATTGTCTGCCAATTTGTTGTATTCCACCTGAACATATCGTGTTAGAATCCGAATATTGAATGGGAATTGGAAACTTACCATCTTCTCACAAAAACATTTCCCCCACACTTCAAAGTCGAGGTCTTCAGCGACACTGCGATCGGGCATCAATTTGGCATATTCGAGGATTTTGGTGTTGAGTTCAGCAAGAAGAGACATGATGAAAAATAGTGTCAAAGGTTTAAAGAGGTGATGAAGAACAAGAAGTTTTTTGAGTTTTGTTTACAATTTCAACACGATCATGCAGTTCTCACATGACTCCAATCGGCTGACTGTGACAGTCAGGATTTCAGTAAGGGGGAGGATGATAGGTCCACTGTGTGCTCTAAGCTCTGGGAACATCTCCAGAGGCATCGGCACATCAAAATGCATGCTCCCAACCCCTACAAACCCTGCCACACCACTCTGACACTACTTTGATCAACTTTGAACTACTTTGATCAACTTCGAATGACTTCAAACGAGATTGCAGCACTTTGAACACCTTTGGCTGCCATACACCTATCGCACCACCCTTCGAAATTCTTGATAAAACACCAGTAGAAATTGATGAAGCCTAAAAAGGACTGCACCTCTTTCTTGTTTGTGGGCATTGGCCATCTCATGACCCCATTCACCTTGACTGGATCCATCTCCACCTGGCCCTCCAAGATAATCAGGCTGAGGTACTCGATCTTGGTCTTCTCAAACTCGCACTTGTCCTGATGAAGGTAGAGTTTGTACTGTCGAAGTCGTTCTAAGATGAGGCATGTAATGCGATGATGCTCTTCTACCATGTGAGTGAAGATGAGGATATCATCGAGATAGATATAGATGATGCCCTCAAGGATGAGGTCGTGGAATATGTCATTCATCATGGTCTGGAAGGTGGCAGGGGCCAAAGAACATGATGAGTGGTTCAAAAAGACCATGGTTGGTATGAAAGGCTGCCTTCCACTCATCTCCCTCCTTTATCCTCACATTATTGTAACCCCAATGGACGTCGAGTTTGGTGAAGTATTGCACTCCATGGAGTTGGTTCACGAGTTCAGAGATGAGAGGTAGTGGGTAGCAATTTTTAACCGTGATGTCATTGAGCCTTCTATAGTCTTGAACTGGACGAAGTGAGCCATCCTTCTTCCTGACAAAGAAAAAGGGAGAGGCCATGGGCAACTTGGATGGTCGAATACATCCAGAGGCTAGGTGCTCGTCAATAAACTGGTCAAGCTGTCGCTGTTCCTCGGGGGAGAGAGGATAGACCTTGCAGGAGGAAGGGGTTGCACTGGGGATGAGTTCAATTGCATGATCCCATGGCTTGTGTGCAGAAAGAGAATTGAATGATTCCTTGGAGAACACATCCTTGAACTCATGGAGATGAGGAAGTATGGAGTCAGTAGAGGATTTAGCAGTATTGTTTTTGTGGAACACCTCAGCAAGGTGCTGGGATATGTTCGATGTAGCACACACCTCATGTGATGGACAAATCACAGTGTAGAAAATCTGATCCCCTTCCTCAACTTCCTCTGGTTCCTCCTCGTCATCATCTGAGTCTGGTATCAGATCAGGAACCCCCTCCAACTCCACATCCAGCACTGGTAGGGGTCCAGCACAACACTTCTGAGTGCATCACAGTGAGGCCCTTTGTCCACAACATTCTTGTCTGGCTTCCATGAAACAGGTGTGACAGCTGGATCGACACTGGCTCATGGTAACCTCCCCAGTACACCAGTTGACCTCTGGGTTATGGTCTCGAAGCCACGGGTAGCCCAAAATTACCTTCTGCTTTCCTAATTGAGTGACAGCAAAAAGGGCATGCTCACTGTGATCTTTGTAATGGAGAACCAGATCTACAACCTCTTGGATGGCACCAGCTTCATTTGGGGATCCATTAGGCGCGTTCAGATTTCATGTATGTGAAGGCCAAATAAATGTTTGCAGCTTCATTGACAGATTGATGCAACTGGAGACTGATGTATAACTCACAGGAGTTAAGGAATGCACATCCCTGCACATGCGCACCATTAAATTTGGCAGGGGGGGGACAGTTTGATCTGGGCGTGCTCCTTGGGTGCATTAGGCAGTGCATCGGGTGGCGTGTCATTGTTGGGCACACTTGGAGTCACAATGGGGGGAATATTAGTCGTGGAGCTAGTCTGAAGTGTTCTGACGAAGTTTTTGATTGTAGATATAAGTGAATCAATTTGCGTGCATATTCCGATAATGTTGCTTTCAAGCGCGTCAAGGCACTCTGATATGTGATGGCGTCCATGGCGCTAGAGGCACATTTGGCGAAAATGGCAGTGCACTAAAGGCGGGACTGTCAGGAACGGTGTGTAGGGAGTCTATGGAGCTTTGGGAAGTGTTGTCCACTCTGTACCTGCCTATATTGGGCAGCGCGTTCGCGATTTCGGGCCTTAAGAGAGAGTTTTCTACTATAAGGGCAACCTTAGCCTCTAGCAAAGGGAAATCTGAAGTTAAAATTATGCTACATAATACAGGGATTTGGGGCGCACCTAGCAAAGGGAAATCCGAAGAGAAAACTCTAAAGATCCCTTTGCCAGTGCCCAGTATATGTGAAAACTGCAAAAATCAAATAATAACTAAAAATAGAAAAGGCGGAGATAGGCTGATCAAGGCCACCACATGACATAATACCAAGGGGTAGATGTCGGAAGGGTACTCTGTTTCTAAATATAAAACTGTCAACATGCACAAATGTGATAGAAAGGGAAATTAGTAATAAAATAAGGGAAAAACCATAGAAAATGAAGAATAGAAGGAAACAAGGTGAGAAAAAATATAGGACGAATGTAAAAAATAGGAGAAACACATGGGCACCCTCTAGTCCCCTTACAGAAGTTCTGATCATGATCAAGAAAGAAGAGCAGAAGCAAACCTTTAGAGCAATTTGTGGAGGACAGTCATGGGACAATAATATTGTGAATGTGGAGAAGCCAGTGGAGGAGTGCCAAAAGTGTATCATGAATATCTGTCAGTGTTTCAGAAGAAGGAGTCTGAGCAAATGCTGGTGTGGAAGCCATGCAATCATGCAATCAAGATGAAGCCAGGGTTTGTGCTGAAGAAGTCAAAGGTATATCCATTATCTCCGATGGAACAAGAAGAAGTGGATGCATTCCTGAAGGAGCAATTGTGCAAAGGATATATCTGACCTTCAAAATTGCTGCAGACATCACCAATATTCTTTGTACCAAATAAAGATCAGAGGAAGAGGATGTGTACTGATTATAGGTATCTGAATGAGTGGACAGTGAAGAATGCATACCCCCGGCTGTTGATCTCAGAAATAATTGACAAGGTGGGAAAAGCCAAAGTCTTTACAAAATTGGATTTATGATGGGATACAACAATGTATAAATAAAGAAAGGAGATGAGTGGAAGGCTGCATTTGCCATGTGTCGAGGATCCTTCAAGCCACTTGTCATGTTTTTCAGGATGACTAATAGTCCCCAAACTTTCCAAAATATGATGAACAACATTTTCAAGGATGTAATAGACAAAGGCATGTTAATAATATTTATTGACGACATTCTTACATTCATGGAGGATGAAGAAAATCATGAGGCGATAGTGCAGGAGGTGCTATGGAGGTTAGCGGAGAATGATCTATT
Source organism: Tricholoma matsutake (assembly GCA_026075535.2). Lineage (NCBI taxonomy): Eukaryota > Fungi > Basidiomycota > Agaricomycetes > Agaricales > Tricholomataceae > Tricholoma > Tricholoma matsutake. The sequence goes on from AP026538.1 coordinate 17,743,987, forward strand.
TTTGAAACTGGAGAAGTGTGTGTTTGGGGCAAGCAAGATCAAGTTCCTAGGATTATTGATCAGCCCTGACAGGATCAAAATGGATCCAATCAAGGTACAGGTGATCATGGATTGGCCTGCACCCACCCATGTCAAAGAGGTTCAAGCTTTCTTGGGACTTGCAAATTATTATTGTTGCTTTTTGCATAATTTTTCCAAAATTGCTGCACCCTTACATAACCTTATGCAAAAGGGAGTAGTGTGGAGGTGGGGAGAGCAGCAGCAGACAGCATGTGAGAAGTTGAAGAGGAAGTTTGTGGAGGGACCAATATTAGCCCCAGTAGATTTCATGCATCCCTTACAAGTGGAATCAGATGCATCCAACTTTGCTACTGGAGCAGTATTATCAATGCTGTTAAGTTCTGAGTCGAGGATGAAAGATGTCAGAATTCTGGTCAGACCCGGAATGGTAGAACTGAGTGGTAGGAGTGGGATCCCAAAGGAAATCTGGGATGAAGATTAAATGGGCAGAAAGGACTTGGCTTCAGTTTATAAGAAACTGCACCCTTCTCCTTGTCAAGTGTCCTAATTTCAAATGAAGGTGAGTGGGGAAGATCGGAAGTCCAGAGGTTATCCAGTGAGGATGAGTATAGGTGTAGAGGAAGACTTAGATAGAGATGAAGGGAAGTGAGGATTGACTTGGATTAAACTGAGTGACTTGGTTGGAACAAATGGGTGACTTTGTTGATTTACAAACTGGTGATACAAAACAAAGGTAGCTAGCTTAAATACTAAAGTCCAGAGATGATAGGGGTTTCCAAGGCCGTGATAATTGCAAACCGGCTTCTGAGGCATTTCCTGAAACTGTTTCATGTAATTGGAAATGGGGGAATTTCGCCTATTAGGCAGTGCTGCTGATAGGAGGTGGGCAGTGTTGCAAGGTGGCTGGAAACTGCAGTGGAAACAATCAGAAATCCAGTCGGAGGAATCAGTCTTGACAAATGCTGTGCAAAGATGGCATCCTTGTGCATATTTGTCCTGAGGGTTGAATGATGTGGAGAGGAATTATGATGTGCATGACAAAGAGATGGTGGGGATAATACAAGCATTTGAGGCATGGAGGCATTATTTGGAGGGATGTATGTATCAGATTGAGATCTGGATGGATCATCAAAATCTGCAATACTTCATGTCCACTAAAAAGCTTAATTGCCTGCAAGCACATTGGGTGCTATTCCTATCACATTTCAATCTTCACTTAGTCCATAAGGTGGGAAGCTTAATGAGGAAAGCAGATGCATTATCCAGATGTATTAATCACAAAAGGGGGGTGGAGGAGGACAATAAGAATGTTACCTTGCTCAAACCCAAATACTTTTGCATTTGTGCTATGCATCAAGGGCATCTATTAGAGCTCTTTACTCTCCCCCACCTATTCCAATTGGAATCCACTCGGATTCCAAGCTGTCTGATTGGAATGCTAGGAATCTGAACAGAATTTACTATGAATTTTTTTGGCAGGAGTTACTGCCAAAGTTGCATTCCTAGTCTGAACTTTGTCCAATCAGAGTCTGAATGAAGTCCTAGTGGATTCCTAACAAGGTGCTCAGATTCAGAATTTCTTGGTAGGAGTCCATTCAGATTCCAAACAGCAATCACTAGGAATGCTAGGAATAGTCTGAGCTTGTCTGAGTCCTAGTTAGTCCTTACTTGTAAGTATAAAAGTAATGTTTTGGACAAGAGTCAAACCCTCAACCATTTGATCAACAATTACATAATCAAAGACACTACTAACCATTACACCACAAGGGTGTAATTGGTGTAGTAATTAAACACCCTATTAGGGTTTGCAGTGGCTGTGTTTACAAAGCACACAGTCATCATCAATGCTGCCACCTCATCATCATCAACCACCACCACCACCACCACCACACTCGATGACAATGCTGCCTCCGTCCCCCCTCTGCCACCACCACATCCTTAACACCCCACAGCCATGGGTCCCATGGCTGCTACCACAGCAGCACATGGCAAATGGGAGCCACAATGCACACTAAACAGGCCCAAATGACAACAATGTTGTTTGGGCTGTAGGTAAGTTTTTTTTTTCATTGTTTTTTTGCTGATTTATTTGAACTAATTACATTTTTTATTTATGTAGGTTTAATCTGTGGTATAACACCACCATGACGACGGCTGCCATAGCCACCACACCAGCTTCCTGAACCACCACCGCAAGCCACTGCTTGTGGGGTGGCACCAGGGAGCAACAGGACATGAATGAATGGCAATGGTGTGACAATGAAGCAACCCAGACAGTAATGGGGCAACAACAACAACAACACTGACAGGACAGATGGGACAACAGGGGGGAGGTGGCAATGAGGAGGGGGGAGTGGAGATGACAACAAGGAAGGGCAGCAAGCGGCAGTGGCAGCAACAACAACAGCAACAACAACAGCAACAACAACAGCAACAACAACAGCAACAACAACAGCAACAACAACAGCAATGACAATGGCAACAACAAATGATGACAAAAGGATGCAACAACAGTGGGGAGAGGGGGAATGACAAGGACCACCAAAACCAAAGGCCCAGGAGACATTGATGACACCTCCTGGGCCACAGGTAAGTTTTTTCTATTCTCATTTCTTTTTCTTTTTACTGATGAAGTTTTTTAGGTACAAATTTCAACTATTGACAATGACCAGACAATGACCCAGCATCCACCTGGAAGAGGGCAAGGAGGGTGGTGAATGGGATGGCCACAACACAAAACCAAAAAAAGGCCCAGGAGATGTCAGCAATGTCTCCTGGGCCATAGGTAAGTTTTTTTTTCTTATTTCTTTTTCTTTCTACTAACAAAAATAATATTGACGACAGGTGCCCCCTGACATACCCCCACCACTGCCATGAGCCCCTGCTTGTGGGGTGGCTGTGTGGTGGTGCACACCCATTAGCTGGACCAAGATGACCACAACCAGCAGTACCACATGGGGCAACAACAATGGGGGCCAACAACAACAGGGGCCAGCAACAACAGGGGGCAATGACCAATGATGGGGGGGGGGGGGGGGGGCAACAATGGCAAGGAAACAGCACCCTGAGAGACAACAGCAATGGGACAAGCAACGAAGACATGCAGGGTGGCAAGACCCCCCCCCCCCCCCTCCCCACCATGACAGCACCTGGGGAGGCAGCAATGAGGAGGGGAGAGGGGAGATGGCAACGATGAAGGGTCAGCAAGAAGAGGCAGCAACAACAAACAGCAAATGACAAAGTATGATGACACTGGGACAGTGGGGGGAGGGGGGGAACAACAAGGAAAAACAAGGCCCAAGAGATGACAACATCTCTTGGGCCAGATGTAAGTTTTTTTTCTCATTTCAATTTTTTGTTGCTAACAAACTTTTTAGGTACTAATTAAAACTATTGACAATGACAAAGGCGACCCACCATGCACCCCTCCCACAGTTGTGAGCCCCTGCTCACAGGGTGGAGAGTGAGGGTGATGAAACAAGGGGGAAGGGACACAATGGGAGGGGGCACAATGGGAGGGGGGAGGGGGACGAAAATGAATGGTGGCAAGATGCTGGCATGAGGGGAAGGGGATGGGACACACAGGGGACAACAATGGGTGGATGAGCAACAGGCAGACAACAACACAACACCCTGTGCCCCCTCCCTTTCATGGGGCACTGAGACCCCTGCCCCACCAGTGTGTGAGGGGAGGCTGTCTTTTTTTCTTTCTTTCTTTTTTGTAATTAGTTTTCCTCAAAACTAGTTTACTTTGTAAATTAATTTAATAGTCTCCCTTGAGGGAGTGTAATAATTTTTTTTGTTTAAATTTGCTAATGACATGCCTGCTCCCTTGCACAGATGTAAGTGTGGTTAATTGCCTCAATCTACAGGGGACCTTAATTATGAATTAACTTCCATGATTGAAAATGAAAGAGTATCAACTTCAGATAACACTGACCACTCACTATCACCATGACTATCACTCTTGTTATCCTGATCATTATTTGCTCACTGCCTACATTTCTTTTTCCAACTGATATAAAACACTCCAGTTACAAGTGGTGGTGGGGGATGGGGATGGGGATGGCAGGGTGGGGTGTAACTGCCCAAAGCACTAATGCACAACCCAATGATATGGCACAGCTGATCACAAATGCATAAATGCATCAAAACATGTGATGCACATCAAAACCTTCACTCAAGATTGCAGGCATATCGTCTAAAGTCCTAGAAACATTCTTGGAACATCCCAAACATATCCTACAGTCATCCGAGATAATACTCTTGTGTAACAGACCAACTGGACACAGGCAAACTTCACTAGCAATGCATATAGCATATGGCAATCATGCACAGTGTACCATCACAAAGTCAGTGATGCAGTGTTAGCATATTACTTGGCTACTTGGCTAAGTTTGGCAAGTGTGGTTAATGGGGATGTGGCTTTCTGAAGATCCTAAATTTAGGATGAGAGATGCAGTGATAGGAAGAAGGCACATGGCGATTGTGAGTGGCAGTAATGGTGGGATGAAGTGCCAAGGATTAAATTTTTCAATTGGATTTTCTTTCTTTTCAAATTTCCCTTGTTTCTCTATTTCTCTCTCACTCTATTTCATCTACTCTAAAATAGCAAACCGTGAATCCCGAATGCTTTATGACATGACTACTTCTTTTTATATGTATTTCAAAATCTTGAATAGTATAAGTAGCTAGTTTACTCTACTGAATACAAGGAGTCTTCTTGTTTTACTCAATATTGGAGTAGAAATTTAGTCTCACTGCATTATTTGCATCATTGCATTGAGCTGCATTACATATTTTGCAAACTTGCATCTAAGACCATCCTTTGGAGTTTCTTAGGAAATTTCTTAATGGCATTTGGAATATTTTGCATCACTGCATACTTTGGAATATTATTGCAAACTGCATTATTGCAAACTTGCTTAGGAGGATAGTTGGGATCAGAAGAATTGAATTGGGAGAAACATAGGAAAACTTGGTGTGTATTATTGCAACAGATTCTGTGGAAGCCATTACTCGATGCTTCTTATTGGGACATCTTCTACCAACTCTCTCTACTTTCATGTTAGGTTGTTGATTCGATGATTCTCCATCAGACCTTTACTGTGATCATCACTGATGATGGCCAAGGCATGTGAACAACTAGATGTGATATACAACATATGATGCCATCATAAGATGTGGTACTGAGTTTGCAAATTCCCCTCAACTTACTCTAATATGACACCAAATGTTTTGCTTTGAATCTGCAAAAGTGTTGGTATGTATTTGGATGTCTGCAAGGTTTGGTATACAATAGATGATACCATGCATTTCAAAAGTTTTCCTTCAACCTACTTGTAATATGACACTAAATATCCTGCCAGTATATCTTGATGATTCCATATTTCACACATCAATTGGATTTGATCATTCAATAAAAGTGTGACAATAACAAAAATACAAGATGAATATCTTGATGATGCCTTAATGGCTTTACTTGATCAGTAAAAGAGAGTGCAAGAATGACAAGAAAAAGCATGTGAAACTCAGATTAAAACATCTGGTCAAAATAGAATGCACCATCACTATGTTTTATATACAGTGTGTCACATGACTATGCAAGGGTGATTTTCAAACTAGGCTGAAAAATGCGGTCAGAATGGTATATAACATCACTATATTCCATATATGGTAATTCACATGACTTAACAAATTCCTAGCTGTCCTAGGATTTCCTAATTGTCTGAGCAGACTCCAAATAAATTCCTAGCAGTTTTCAAGCATTCATTCTGAGTAAAGTCCAAGTTTCCAAGTAAATCCCTAGCACAATCTCTAAATATTGCCAAGTCAACTAGTGATGATTATATGGACTCCACTCAGAATCTGCTAGGATTCTGAGCGTTCCAATTGGACTAGGTGGGGGACAGTAAAGTACAGATCTATTAATAGATAGCTTGGAAACAGAAATGTTGTCTAAAATTAGACAATGTTCAGAAATGGATGATGAAGTAGTGGAAGCCATGAAAGCTCTGAAGGGAGAGAAGAAAGGTAATATTAAAGGAGATGAATGGGCTGAGGAACAAGGGTTGGTGTTATTTTGAGGAAAGGTGTATGTACTGAAGGATCAGGATTTGCAAAGGGAGATCATCCAGTTACATCATAATATGCCAACTGCCAGACACTCAGGAAGATGGAAGACATTGGAATTAGTAATGAGAAATTATTGGTGGCCTGGAATTTCGAAGTATGTGTTGGGGTATGTGGATGGATGTGATACGTGCATGAGGGGAAGAAATTTCCAGAGAAACCTGCAGGAAAATTAATGCCCAACCCTATATCTAAAGTGCCATGATGAGATATATCAGTGGGTTTTATTACTGGATTACCCAAGGATCAAGGTTACAATGCAATATTCATAGTATGCAACTGCTTCACAAAGGAGGTCCATATTATTCCTACTACTACAGAAACCTCATCATTGGGCTTTACTCATACAGGACCCTATATCATGTGTCATTCAAATCCATTAGCTGGCATCCCCTTGTGATCTCTGAAACCCATCAACAATCAACAAATGATATCTACCAGGCAAAGCTAGGGGAAAGCCCAAACCCATATGCTCTATTCCAATTGGAGATTGACTGGGGATTTGCTCACTGGGCAAAACTTTGAGGGCCAAGTTCAACAGTGTTTTCAGAATTGCTCAAAATAACAGGTGTATGTTGATCTCGTGAGATTCTCAAATGGCTGTGCTGAGAAGGAAGTTTGATCAGATTGTCAAGAAACTTGGCCTCTCTTACTCCAATACTCAAGAGCTCAACAACATCATTGATAAGAAGTTGCCTGGTTGTCCACCATTCAAATGCTGAGAAGTAGTTGATGGTCAGGCATTTGATGTTTATTTCCAAGATGTTGTCACATGTGTCCATGGGCTTTTTGGGGACCCTGGATTCTTGCAACACTTGAAGACTGCACAAGAGTGCCATTATCTAGATCCAGATAAGACAATACAAAGGTATGGTGAAATGCATACGGTGAATTGGTGGTGGTCAACTCAGGTTTATATCATAATAACTCTCGCTGATTGTTTGCCTGAATCATTAAGTTAGACTTCACTTGATAAAGAATTGCCTGGAGGAACAATTGTCCCACTTCTGATATCCACTGACAAGACTCAAGTGATGATTTTTCATAACAAAAGTGCTTATTCTGTGTATCTTATAATTGGAAATATACCTAAGGAGATCCATTATAAACCTTCCTGTCATGCATATGTCCTCCTTGGATATCTCCCCACCACCAATCTTGAGCATATCACAAATTGTGCCAAGCGAAGGCACTGTCTTTCATGTGGCAATGGATATAATTACTGCCCCATTACAAGAAGCCAGTACTTTGGGGAAAGTCCTCTTTACAGGAGAAGGAGTGTCTTATCACTGTCATCCTCTTTTGGCATGCTACATTTGCAATTACCCTGAGCAAGTTCTTGTATGCTGCTGCAAAAATGGAGAATGTCCAAAGTGTCCAATCCTGAGACACAAAGTGGGAGAAGAAAGTGAGAATGTGTATCCATTCCAAGACCTGGAACAGATTCTTGATGCTTTGTCTCTCATCAATGACATACCGTGCTTCCATCATGCTTGCAAGGAGGCTGGTATTAAACCTGTCTTCCAGCCTTTCTGGGAAAAGCTTCCATATTCCAATATCTTTTGATTGATCGACAATAACCCCAGACATACTTCATCAGCTTTACCAAGGCATTCTGAAGCATCTCAAGTCATGGATAATCTCTGCATATGGAACCATTGAAATTGATGCACAATGTCGCCGACTACCTCCCAATCATAATATCTAGGTTTTCATGAAGAGTATCAGCACCTTGACACGAGTCACTGGACAAGAGCATGAGGAGATGTCACAATTCCTGCTTGGATTGATCATTGACCTGCCATTGCCAAATGGCATGGAACACAGAAGACTTGTTGCATGCATTTGTGCATTTCTTGATTTTCTCTATCTTGCACAATATCCTGAACACAGTGAGGAAACACTCTCCAATATGCAAGCCACTCTCAACTCCTTTCATGCCACCAAAACTATTTTTGTCAACCTTGAAATCAGGGACTACTTTCAACTTCCAAAGCTTGAAGGTCATAATCATTTCATTGTGTCTATCAGGGACTTTGAATACACAGAGCGCTTACACATTGACATGGCAAAAGATGCTTACTGAGCTACAAACCATTAAGAAGAATATCTCTCTGGCTTGATAGGAAGGAGAAGATAGTTCAGCATGACAAGTTCATTCTCTGGCATTTTACAGGCCACACATCTATTACCATCCCTCCAACTGTCAAATTGTCCACTCAATGAGCTTGGTCAGGAAGATGCTGAATGATTTCTATTCAACCTTCTGGGTGAAGGGAAGTTCAAGGAAGCCATGCAATTGTTTCATATATGCAAGCAGCAGTCCTGTGGAGACAAGGATGGGATGAACAATTAATTGTAGTTCCTCATTCTGCTAAAATTCTATTTTTAATGCCTAGCTATCAAGTACTGATACTAATCTAATCCAGACAAAAACAGTGGAAACCTTTCTGGACAAAAATTGCAAAATTGGGGTTTTTTGAGATCTAGCCTAGCTATGCATTATTGGGGGTCCTGTGCTGTGACCATCAGACAGCACAATGTATCTGTCAATGCACAGCCCTATACAGTGCTAGATGGATGCAGTCAGAGTAGTTGATCAGGCAGGTACACCAATATGCCTCTAATCATGAACTCCTGATCATCCATCTATCAACACTCATTTGAGCATTTCATGTCCATCCCTCTATGGTTTTCCTTTGGACTTTTGGCATTCTATGCAATACACACTCCTCTATTAACCCCAGCTGTCCAATCAACAGCACATTGTGTTGTTCTCAAATTATTGCCTCTTTAGGAACACATGATTCAACTCATTCTCTGGTACATGCTACAGCCTCTCCTGCTTTATGGACATGCTCTAATGAAAGTAAGCATTATCTACTATGAGTGTAAGGCGAAAACCTTTTGTGCCCCTACAATGGTTGGTGCACAATTGCAAATGCTTCTGCAAACACACAAACATTTGCGCAACAACACAAGGTGCCTTTTGTGCAACAAAGCGCCTTTTGCACCAACCATCTACAAACATTCCAATATATTGATCCATCAGCCCCTATTGTACTCTCCCCATCCTCACAGTCAAAACCCCTGCGGAAACAATTGAGGATGTCTTCACACACCCATTACCAATCATGGCCTAATGCAGACACCACTTACCAAGCATGGCCTGATGCAGACACTATCACTGATTGATGGCTGTCTCCCCAAATGGGAACATGACCCTGGATCTGAATTAGTGCTAGGATGGAAGGGGCTCTAAGTATTTTAGAATGTTGCATGCCTTCCATATATATACTTCAGCCTTGCACTGGACTCCTTAGAGTTTTTTCTTTGGTTTTCCCTTGCAAGGTATGGGTCTTTTCCTTGTTCAATAGTTATTGAATCTAATTTTTGGTTTTCCCTTGCAAGTATTGAGTTCTTAGGACTCTGATCGTAAGGTTGCCCTTACAGTGAGTGTCTGTCTGAATGTCAATGGAAAAGTGTAGGGAAAGCAAGTTGTACACAGGAATACATAGTCACAGTGATGTAATAACCCATTGACTGTTACCCATTGAGACAATTGATCACTCATCCTTGTACCATCATCTCCCTCTCATTTCAAGTTCATTCTCATTCTTATCTACTTGAGTTATCTACTATATCCATAACCCATTTCCAACAAAAGTGGCAGGTTCTGGCATACAGGCCTTGGATGAGTGACTGTACCTACCTCACTACATCTCAACCTACCACATGTCTTCCCCAGGCTAATTTATCCTCATGAGGTGTTAATATGGCTCAAAGTACCCCATTTCATTTGTGCATGCCATCTATTAATGGGATGGAACTGCTAGAAGAGAGTAATAAAGAAATAGGTGAGTATCTGATAAACCTACCTTCCTGGACTAGGCTTTGACCATATGGATTATATCTAAGCTGTTTCTTAGAGAGAATGGACTACAATATGCTCTGTATATAAGCATTTAATGATATGGATGACAGGGAAGACATGGCGAGTCAAATTCACCTTTGTTGATGGGAGACCCATGCCCTGATGGGCTGGAGCCTCTCTCCCCTGCCATTGTGTGTACATATCTTTATTCCCATTGAGCAACAGGCTAGGAATCAAAGAAAGCGAATTTTTTGGGCCCACAGATATTTCCCAGTAAGTATTCCCCCTCCTGAGCCAATGTTCACCTTTTTGACTTTATTGACCATCTTAGAACCTCGTGTAAACATTGGATAGTGTATCTAGGGACTCCAATACCCATTTACCATGTGCATCCAGCAGAGAAAAGCACAGGAGAACAGGTGAGTCACTATCTCTCTCACTACCACTCACAACTCATCTGACACTTAATCCTTGCTCCCTTTGCCTCTATACTCTAAACGCTATGCCCTGTGTCATTGGTCTTCCCCTCGAAACAGTTCCCTCTGAAACAACAGCAATTGAGTATCTGCCAGGTCCATCCCCTTCTCTCCAACTTGCTTGGATCCCAGTGACCACATGCCACACACCCCACAGATCGACTGCCATTTCAGAGCATCTCATTCCACGACAACTTATGCATGTGCTACCTCCTCACCCTGGTGAGCTACCAAAAGTTAAACACACACAAGGAAAAGTTCGGGGTAAAAAAAAAATACCACTGGATTGTAATCGGTCATGACAATTGACCAGAGCAAGCAATGAGACCAAGAAAAGGAGGGTGTGTCACAATAGCCTGAGGTCTGCGCTCCAATAGCAGGTGCAACCCAAATAAAGACACATGTAATAAAAGAGTCATGAGCCAAAAAAAAAAAAAAAGTACGTCACACCAGCCTCGACTACCATGTCGGGTGGTTGGTGCATGACCGACTCCCTGTCGAAGAGCCAAAGAAAAGAGCAGAGCTTGGGAAAACTGATCGGACAAAAATAAAAATAGATTTATTCAGCAAACACCACATGAATAGATCGGATGATCCAGTTTGGATCCGATGAGACATCCAGCGAGCTCAGATTGACAATAACTCAGATCCGAATCTCAATAAATCGAGTTTAAAGACCGTTTACGCAAGTCCAATCTGTGGCAACGCTTATGCCCATCCCTTAGCACCGCGTGCTTACAACTCCGCACCGCGTCCAACAAAGGCTCACACTGAGCCTCCCAGCGCTGCGTGCTCCGAAGATTCACCCTGAATTTTCCTCATAGCTCAGGCTTGTCATGTGTTAATATTAACACTCCTATTCCTAGTGAAGAGTGCAAGCTGCAGAGACATTCCTGTCTCAGGATCTCTCTGCCTCTCACTCTTCCCTAGGTAAGGGTTTCTCTTTAGATCTAGTCTCTCTGACTCTCATACTCTTATAGCGTCGCGTCGCCACCTCATTCACTTGTATTTTTTTGAACTATTAATTCTATACATTGTTCCTCACATGACAAGCGATGGGCACGCCTCCTATTTCGGACAATATGTCATGCCAGGAGAGGGTCAATCAACTACAGGAAGCACATCGGGAGGAAGTGTCTCCAACGATCCATCAACACAAACCATCTCGACTCAAATTACCACTGGAAATGAGAATAGGGGAAGCAAAACCATCATTCCTGCAACACAGACTGCCTCTCTTGGAACGTCTGAGCAACGTGATGCATCCTCAACAGAAAGGAGACCGGGAACTCCAATATCTAATCAAAGTCCCGAGAATGCAGGAGGTGTGTTCCAAGCAGATCTCATCTCAAAGATGGAAGGACTTATCCAAGGTTTCAGAGAGGGAAAGGCATCGAAGATGGAAACCTTATACCAGATCTTATGTGTCTTGCAAAATGGAGACCTCGAAGAACCCATCAGATGAGCCACTCTCGAGGAATACGTGCTACACCTCGACATCATTGCTACGCAACAAAAGAATGCAGAACAATGAGGATTGGAAGCAAGAGTGGAATCATGCCATCCTGAGCAAAGAAACAAGAGTGCCAGTTGAGATGATCACGGTGCTGGAGCGCATGCAGAGGGACCACAAGAAGAGGAATCCAAACGATTCCTACAACAGCTTCACAAGGAGCTACTCCACAAGAGACGACGAAGCTCAACCAGCTCTTCAAGTTCAGGCAATGGATCCTCGTCAGGAAGAGGAGACGGAGAATCAAACAAGAAGAAACGCGTCTACCAATCACAGCTTCCTTGGTACAACGCGGAACTCAATGCACAATCTAAAGAAGTCGACGAGAACCGTAAGAAAATGAGAGAGACCCTCGCCATATTCCAGAAAGATCTCAACTTTGCCGAATGAGAAATCGGTCGAGCAGCTTCAGCACCCCAGGGTTTTTCCGAGTCAGAGTGGAAACAAATATTCAAGGGAGAAGCAATCAATCTTGACATCGTCTTCAGCTGCCCCATTCCACACCCCAAATGACCCAACTTAGCGCTCACCACAAACTTATCGCTTTTGACAAAGCGGTCAGAGCAATGGTCGGAGGAGGACAAGCAATCTTGCTCATGGACCGCAATCAATTCGCTTACCTCTACTCAGCCTACCTTCTCCCAGATGGGATTCAAGGAGCTTCTAGCACCCGGAATGCTGTTGGAGAACAAACAAGAGATCGCACCTCTGAGGCTTGCAGGCACTTCAACAGTGTGGGAGGATGTCACATCACAGCCAGCTCTTGCAGATATCGGCACATTTGCCTCAAGTGCAAGCAATCAGGACACGGCCAAGACAGCTGCACTCAGCAGAATTGATATGGTTTACAGAATGCGCCCAAAGTACCTCAGATATAATTTATGGAGCAGCGAGGAGGAGACCGATTTTGGTAACATGGCTCCGCCTCTGTGTCTTGCTGTTTGGACTGAGTTTGCGAAACCATTACCTGCAGTGCCAGAGAGGGAACTTACCAACATCGAAGCAATGAAGACCATTAGAGAAAATCCCAAGCTTTTCAAAATTATCACACCTATCAATGTAGACAGATTTGAAGAACTTCTGAAATCCCATCCGAATCGACCTTTCGTTGAGTCCATTTGCTGAGGACTGCAAGAGGGATTCTGGCCTTGGGCAGACACACAATACCAAACTTATCCCTGCACAGTCGACGAGTCACTAGGAATGCCGCAGAAAGCAGATGAAATCAAGTTCTTGCGGAAGCAGCGAGACCATGAGCATTCGAAGGGAAGGTTCTCTCGATCTTTCGGTTGAGACCTTCTCCTGGGAATGCATGCTTCGCCCATTCACATAGTACCAAAACTGCACTCAGAAAAGTTGACGATGGTGATTAACCAAAGTGCGGGACCGTATGCCCCGAATTCAATGATCAAACACGAGGATGTTAAGGGGTTTCCACTTGACAATATGAGACACCTAGGAGAAGGATTACTAGCCCGTCACTGAGAAAAACCCAATCAGTCATTCATACTCTTCAAGTCGGACGTAGCGCAAGCTTATTGATTATTACCCATGCACCCGCTTTGGCAAATCAAACAAGTTATCACAATAGAGGGTGAACGAGACCTTGACAGAAACAATTGCTTTGGAGGTCGTGGTTCAGCAGGAATTTATATCTCCTTCGACGGCCTAGTGACGTGGATCGCCAGGAATATCCGTGAAATTTGTGACCTCTGGACATACAAGGACAATTCCTTCGGGATTGACGAGGAAGGGGATGTCGTTTGGTATTCACGATACAAGAAGCATATGCCAGCAAATCAGTTCAAGCTTCTGTCCTTGTGGGACGAACTTGGAATACCTCATGAACCGCATAAGCAGTTTTTCAGGCAAAAACTTATGATCATCGGCATTGAAGTGAATGCCAATAGCCTAACTCTAACGCTCCCGATGCAAGCCCTAGACGATCTCCTGACCGAGCTCGAGGAGTTCACAGCTCAGCCAGTTAAGAAAAAAGGGGCCTCCTGGACTCTGCGAAGGTGGCAAAGACTTGCAGGATGGATGAATTGGGGTTTTAACGTCTTCCCCATGGTGCATCCGGCTCTTAATAACTTATACCCAAAGATTGCAGGGAAAGACCAATTGCTGATGAAAATCTAGGTGAACAATGAGGTGAGAACGGATCTGAAGTGGGCAATGGAGCACCTACGGAACTCTCTCGGAGTCAAATTGCTGTCCTCAGTTACCTGGAATGTAGATGAGGCTGATGAGACAATTTTCTGTGATGCATGCTTGCAGGGCCTTGCTTTCTGGTACCCCAGCCAACATCAAGGGTATTTCTCACCTGTTCCCCCACACTTGATTGGCAAATCAATTTTCTTCTATGAAGCATTAGCGACCACTAGCGCGATCAGTGACTTACAAAGAAGAGATTTGAATCATTCAAAAATCATCGTGTTCATGGATAGCATGAACACCGTCAATATCTTCAACTCCCTTCATTGTCTGCCCTTGTACAACCCCCTACTACGCTTCTGCGTAGATATCTGCATTGACAACAAATTAGACTTACGAGTACTCCATATCCCCCCAGGGGTGCAAAATGAGGTGGCCGATGCAATTTCTCGACAAAATTTCGAGAAGGCACTGAGATTAGTGCCAGACTTACAAATCTCTACTTTTCTACCCCCTCGATGTGCAATGCTGGGGGCAACAAAAAAATGATTGTTTCACAAGTTCGCGCCCAGTAACCGGTGAGGGAACCGTGGTCACGAGAATGCCTGCTCTGGGAGCGAGCAATCGCTCTAGGACAGGCAATTGATGTCAGTACCTGGAAGAACTATGGATCCATTTTAAACTCTTACCTCTCCTTTGTATGCATGCACAACATGCCCATTGAACCCACACCTGACAGCCTCGGCCTCATTACCATCTATATGTGTCACCACATCAAACCAGACTCCGTGGACACATACCTCTCAGGCATCTGCCAACAACTTGAACCGTACTTCCCACACGTCCGTGAAATCAGAAGATCACGCTTGGTCCACCGCACTCTCCAAGGATGCAAACACTTGAGAGGAATGCCAATGATACGGAAACAAGCTCTCACAATTGACGACCTCAACACCGTGTGCAAATCTTACTCCCATAACCCATCTCATAACGACCTCCTTTTCTGCACCCAACTCTGTGTAGGTTTTTTTGCCCTGATGTGTCTAGGTGAACTCACCTGGCCTGAGGACAAGGACCTCCAGGATCCTCACAAACTCATCAAACATAATTCCGTGATCATAAATGATGCCTCCTTTCAATTTTTCTTGCCCAGCCACAAGGCCGACAAGTTCTTCGAAGGGAACATCATTCTACTCTGCCAAAACCCCTTCCCCTGCGACCCAATGTCACTCTTCCTCAGGTACCTGCAATCGCGTGACTGCTGTTTCCCTCTGTCTTCCCCGCTGTGGCTGACATCAAGTGGGACAGTGCCAACTCGGTCATTCTTCATGCATCGTTTGCATCATTTCTTCGAGAAGGATGTAGGAGGGCAGTTGATGAGAGTGGGAGGTGCAACTTCACTTGCAGAACATGGGGTTGCACCCCACATCATCCAAGGGATCGGTCGTTGGGCCTCGTCAGCATGGCAGATTTACATCCATAAGCACCCAGTACTGCTTCAGGCTATGCTTCATGCTTGAGCAGGCGTGTGTTCCCACTGGAACTACGTCATACAGCTTCTCTTTTGTTGTTTTCTACTACCCGGACTCATGTGCATTTCGTATCCACACTCCTCACATCGCTCCACTTCATCTCGCACCTTTCGGACAACTACATAATTCTTCGAACACTTCCACTACTCTTTCCCCTTCTTTTGGACAACTTGACTACCTTCGGACAACTTGACTACCTTCAGACAACTTTCCAACTACTCCTCCCCTTCAAATTTCAATCTATAGTCTTTAGGTGTACCTCAAGAATACAAATTGCAGAGGCCCCTCTGACTAACCCTTTGGGTTGTCAGAAGCGCTGTTGGTCCTATTGTACATGAGAAAACAACTAAAACTATACCCTTGCTATTGGTCGAGTTTAAAGACCATTTACGCAAGTCCAATGGTGAGCGGTGTGCTGTGGCGACGCTTATGCCCATCCCTTAGCACCATGTGCTTACAACTCTGCACCGCATGCAACAAAGGCTCATGCTGAGCCTCCCAGCCCTGCGCGCTCCAAAGATTCACACTGAATTTTCCTCATAGCTCAGGCTTGTCATGTGTTAATATTAACACTCCTATTCCTAGTGAAGAGTGCAAGCTGCAGAGACATTCCTGTCTCAGGATCTCTCTGCCTCTCACTCTTCCCTAGGTAAGGGTTTCTCTTTAGATCTAGTCTCTCTGACTCTCATACTCTTATAGCGTCGCGTCGCCACCTCATTCACTTGTATTTTTTTGAACTCCCACCTGTCCCACCACTAGTGACATTAGCTAATTAGGTGTACCTCAAGAATACAAATTGCAGAGGCCCCTCTGACTAACCCTTTGGGTTGTCGGAAGCACTGTTGGTCCTATTGTGCATGAGAAAACAACTAAAACTATACCCTCGCTATTGGTTGTCTTTAGAATGTTTTTTATCGTAGTCTAATCTTACAGTGCGATGATCGGCCTGGACTGTGACACCTCCTTCCCCGGTTTCTGAAAGCAGCTGTCCCCATGCAAGTGATCCGCACCAAATCCACACATTCTGGTCCTCCATCAGGAAAATCTGACACTAACTTATTATGCTTAATGTCTCCTTATTGCACTTAAAGTGGAAATTAAGGAAGATTAAGCAAATGGCTGTTAAGGAAATTCTGCTTAGAATAAGTAGGGTCGTTTCCTGAATTAAGCAAAATTCCCCTTATTCACGCTTATATCACTTCTTAAACTGCTTTTGGGCTCTTAGGGGGCTGCCTAGCCATGTCAATAAGGAAACTTAAGCAGCAGTTTAAGCAAAAAAATAAGAATAATATATATATATAAGCACATCGCTGACTACAGTTTCATCCCTGCTCCCGTCGTTCCCATGTGTTTACCCAACCCCCACTCGACACCCCTTTTCACTGTCCTAAATGCTCCCCTTCACCCCCAATCATTGCTGCTCCCCCATCATCATGGCAGCCTTGTCATCATCGTCATTCCACCCACAATCCACCCAAGCGGTTGCTCGTGAGGCTGGTGGCTGGTGGCATGCTGTTCGTCGTTATGGTGTCCTGGTTGGGCATCGTGCCGTCTCAATGCTACAAAGCAAAAAAACCCGTCTTGCTGTGAGGGAGATGACGGGGGGTGAGGGGTGGCGGTGTTCCTTGTGTCATGGTACCTGCTATGGTGGGTGCTGCTGTCATGTCACCCCATCATCCTTGTGGCCTTCCTCATGGGCATATGGTCATGCTACCACCTAACCACCCCACAAACAGGGGCTCGTAGCAGTAGTGGGGGTCCATCAGGGGGCACCCATCGTCGTTGTCAATAGTAAAATCACTACCTAAAATTTTTGTTGTTAGCCACAAGGAAATGAAATTAGAAAAGGGGAAAGAAAAAAAACTTGCCTTTTGATGTTTTTTTTTGGCCCCATCACCATTCTCTTCCTCCTCGCTGCATGCGTCATTTGTACCCCTCTCCATCCTGGTCCCCTGGCATTGTCGTCCCATCTCGTTGCTCCCCGTTTGTACCCTGTGAGCAGTCGTTCACCGCGGTGGTTAGAGGTGCTGTGGTAGTGGTTCATCATTCGTTGTTGTCATCCTCTCCCCCTTGTGGTTCATCTTCATCTTCATCATTCATCCCTCCATCCACCCTGCGAGCAGGGGCTCGCAGCGGTAGGTTCTCCTGATCCTGTCCTGGGTCATTGTCCTAGGCGTGGGTGTCTTGGCGCTGTCTCATTGTTACAACATACATAGAATATGAATCTTGCTTGCAGTCACTAGTGGCTCTGGCTGGCATGGATATGGTGGTGTAGAGGTGTGGAGCGGAAGCGGTGGATTGAACACAAACAACGTGTGACGTCGGTGATGCTGAGTTTGAATTTCCATTTTCGGGAAATGCCGAGAGGGACTTTGAAGAAAATTCGAAAAAAGTCCTTAAGGCCTTAAGGGATTACACGCTCCTTACGGCCTTAATTTGCTTACATGTTGCTTATACCGCTTGGTTGATTATATCTGCTTAACGGTTATCAGTTTTAAGGGAAAAAATGAACTTATTTTCCTTAATTCCCCTTAATTCCCTTAATTGGGGTTTAAGCCAAATAAGCCAAATAAGTCGATCCTTGATTTTGCTGATGTCCGGACTTGTAGAGTTTCAAGCCAGCGAGCCTCTATTTTCATACTCCCGCCCACCCGCATCCTAGGTGTTGTTTCGAGTCCACCTACTTGGCAGCAGCTGGTAGCTTTGCTTTCTGTTGATTCATTTTTCCCACTGGGTTTTAATCAACATAGAGTTTTTGACGCATTGCTATGATGCCACATCATGTACATTAGCACACCTGTTTTGTTGTAGGGATCCACGCTCGAAATACGTGCCTGCAGACCCGTTGGGATGGCTGGTGCTATGCACCGCCTCCTCATGGAGTCGTGCATTTCCCTATTTACCCTTTGTCTCCCTCCCACATCTCACGATCCATACTCATCTTGGACGATTAGTTGAGAACTCGGAACAACAACGGACGGCGAGGTCAAACTCAATCCATTGCCGAATTCGGAAGTGACAACCCAGCCCGGCCAGCTCGGAGCTGCCCCCTTTTCCTATATCGAGCCACTTTAAATCAGCTCAGGAGTCAAGCCAAATCCAATTTGGCAGCTCTCATCCCTGAGCCGAGGGGCGGCAACACTAATGAGGGCGTATGCACCTATACCCTCACCAAATCCCTGGTTGAGGTTGAAGTCCAGGCTTCCAGCTCTGAAATGTGAACGGTTCATAACAAAAACAAGTTTATTTGACTGTACAAATCCCTTGAGTGTTTACAAGTGAATACAGTGTCCACATTGATTTACATATCAAAAACCCTGTGGCTATTAGCACTAAAGATTTAATGCACCGAGACACTCTCCCAGTTGACGCTACAACCGACATCATTAGTTCACCACATCAATCAATGTTCAGTCAGAGAACTTACCCGTTAGGAGCAGTTGCACATCCAGACCCACTACGGGTCAATTGCGAGCCATTACTGCAACGATCGTGGCCACCGCCAGAAATGAAGAACTGGATCGAATTGGTGCCTGAGTATGAGATTGACCTCGCCGAACCACCATTTGTGAGCCAGATACATGATACAGTTTCGGCATTGTTGCTGGTGGCAATGACAGAGCCGGTGCAATCAGCGCCGGCGAACCATTGGACTGTGGCCGACATCGCCGGAGAGGCGGAAACAAGAAGAGCAGTGGTAATGAAGGCGAACTTGAATTGCATTATGACTGGCGGGTTGGATAGCTTCTGAAAGAGCGAAAAAAAACGAGGATGAGTTAAAGGTTATACAACGAGATGATGAAGAAGAGGCTTGGAGAGAAGGGCCCCGATGCTAACCTGATCGCAAGTAAGAAGAGGAACTGATTAAAAAACCTCTAGAAGGACAAGTATTTATACGTTTTCTAACGGTATAGTTCAACTGTGGCCTTGGCCCTTGGGGGACTACATCAGCAAAATCACATAATCCGCTCGCCCGGCTTTTTCCCCAACGCTGTCGTATTAGAGAAGGATTCCAAAGATAGATATCGGACCTTTCTCAGCTCCAGCTCTCAGTGTTGTGCCAGTCAGTGACTAGTCGTGACAGTCAGGACTCGGAGAGTCGTCTGGAGCGACTGCAAACAACCGTGACTGCTCCCATTACCTAAGCCGCTGATGTGATGGGCGGCGGCGGCGAATGTAACACTACGTAGTATGCTAAAGTTTAAACATGATGAAGTTAGAGCTCTAATTCCTCGTCTAGATCCGAGATGCGCTACGTTCATGTGATGGGATCCAGGACTTCTTCGTGAAATCAAATAGCTTTGCAATCTCAATCGCAATTACGAGAAGGCATCCGTCCATCCCCATTATCATCGTCTCCTCCTGCCTGCCTGGTAAACGATCCTGTGATGTGATTGAACTCGTTGATGACATCATCTGGTGACTGTAAATATATCAATCAGGTGCCAAGGTGGATCTCATTGAAATCCCGACGAAGATCGATGAATCGATGATGACCAGTGGACACAAGTTCCCGCTGTATGTTGTCGTCGTTCCCAACGATGTCAACGAGGTCTTCCACCACATGTACACAAAGCCTAGCATTACTACATAGATCTTATGACATCGGTTTAAAAGCATTTGAAAAGAATGAATTAGTTCTACATCCTTGTAATTGTATTGAAGTTCCATTAGCAAGGGGGGAGTGTATCACTGTGCACTCTGTGTATGGTTGCTCGCCCACGTTGGTGACAATGTCCATAAAAGCATGTCCAGAATTCCACAGCCAACCAAATGATGTTTACATAAGGTTTTATCGGTCAGCACGGTTTTCCCCTCGATCCGAAATGAATGGTATACATAGGCCCCTGGACAGCTGTCAACATTCCATTCAAAAAGATGTTAGTCACAGCGTAACAAAGCCCACACTCAGCAGAATATGCTACCCTTATGATCGGGGGGACGAATCACTATGTAAACGTCATTTTCTCTGACTCAGGATGAGTGGCGTACAAGTCAAAGGGGGAGTCGATTACGAAACTGAAAATCCGAAACTGAAAATCCGAAACACCGTGGGATAAGTATCGGAACATCGACCTGATAAGTATCGGAAACATCGCCAGTGACATGATAAGTATCGGAGACATTGCCGTGATAGACATCAACCTCGCTCAAGGTAAAGGATGTGAGGTTGAACAGGGTAAAAACGAGGGCCACCTCGAGGAACCCCAATATAATAAGAAGGGAACAGTTACTACTATATACCGAAAGAGACTGTTGGACTACAAATACATATTACTGTTACTGTTAGTGCTGCCGCGGTTCAGTTCAGTCTGGTTCTCCAAGTTTTTTCGTGAACGTAGGACCGAACTTCAGGTTCAGTTGAGTCAGCCACCTCGCTGAACTTTGGACCGAACCATAGGTTCAGCATCAGTAATCCTGTATTTCAGTTTCCAGAGGTTGCTCAACTTGAGCAACCACCGAAAACCAGCAGAAACATGAAAAGTTGAGCACTTGAAAATGCAGGTCCATTTCTCCAGAAACCTCTCTGAATGATCCAGAACAGAAACCTCTGGAAACTTGAAATCTAAACTATTACATCACTAGCTATACATATTTAAAAGGAATGAAGTAGGGCATAGCCTAGGGTCTAGTGGTGTATTGTGAAAGGGGTTATATACCCGGAAAATGTGCATGGACCATTTGCTAATGTTTCACACTGTTCAGTAAAAAACAACGGTATATCCATTCAGTGGATTTCTGCAAAACGACAATAGATCTGTCAGTAGTGGATTGGGCCCACATCAGGAAAGACTTGTGTGGGCCCAGGGTGTGATGCATCCATGTGGGCCCAGTATACAGCTTCACTGAAGAATTCTCAGCTGCAGCAACATCTGAATCACAGTGCCAGCTAGCATGGTTATCATTTTACTACATGTTACCACATATACATGGGCCCAAATGCATGTGATACTGCACAATCGTATTGGCCCACCACTGGTTTTCTTATAGACATTGGCCTATATGGACATATCGTTGGTGCTGGTTCCCGGTGCCCATGATCATTGTAGGTTTGGTAGGAAAAAGTGCAGCAGCAGGTCAGCAGGTATCGGCAGTTGGATCCATATGGTGTCGGGTCACAGCAGATATGGTTGGATGCATGCGGCGCCAGGACATGCCACACTAGCCAATTGTTTTAGACACCGATGTGATGTCCTGCTATAGATTATGGTTAGATATAAACGAATGTCCCAATGTTGGGGCCAGAATCTGGAGGTATGAGCGCACAATTTTACTGACTTGACAGAGGGTGTAATTAAGAATTTGAACTGCTTACCACATATACATGGGCCCATGCGATGATTCCATTTGACAGGGAATGATTGTATTGGCCCACCACTGGTTTTCCTATAGACATCAGCCCATATGGACTTATCATTGGTGCTTGTTCCCAGCGCTGATGATAATTTTGTCCATTGATTACTTAATCGTCCAAACATTCTGTATCTACAACTGCATTGAAGTTATGATATCCCGCTATACAAACCTCGAATCCGTGCCTCACTGGCCATATAAACCTGACCCTGTTACTGCTGGCAAATTCGCTACCACATTGAATCAAATAGAAGTCGAGCATCAGAGGAACACCGATTTCCTAGAGAACCCTCACCCTACAGTCAAACCTACTGAGTTCCATGAGCAGGCCATCGCTGCTCAACAGGTAGCTCATGATCTCAGCATTCGAGAGAGTACTATGGGACTACTACAGCACGGAATGATCTAGCACATGGGCAGGAAGTGTTGTTGTATGGAATGTCACGTCTCTGTGCTGCAATCACTGCATGGATCCTTGCGGTAGATAACGATGAAGACTATGAAGAGTCATGGTTGGGGTGGGTGTCTGGCCTATTTTTCGAGACTGTAAGTGAACATATTGTGATTGCCAATTATCTGATCACCAATACCAACTTAGAAGGAATTCTTGATGGCCACCAGAATTTATGCCTCTATGGGTGGCAGTGCTCCATACACTCCCCCGCTCGTCATGGAAACCATAAAGATGGTACAGGATGGGACTTTGTGGTGCTCAGAATGCAATGATCCTGAGTGCAAAGATTTTCTGGAACTAGAATATATTCCAGCAATACAAAGGTACTTGAAGGTTGATGCTGATGACCCCACCCATATTGTCGATAGCTATATCAATTCTTGGTGGAGTAAACAGAATGATCCGGAGAACTATGACTCATACCCATTCGCTCCACATGACTTCCTGGTGGTTCATCGGCCACAGGTGAGTAACATGTTGTTGTCCATTAATTTATCTTAAGTTTCATCAGATCCAGTTCACCTGGCAAGACCTATGGCCGGTCCCATATGCTGCCGGTGACCTGGCCGAAATACAATTAATAATGAAGATCTTCAATGACCTGCATTCGACATGGAAAAGGATGACTGAGACGGTCCGAGAAAATGATGCCCATCTTCAGAAGGACAGGAAATTGTTGGCTTACTGGGAGGATGTGTGGAATCAGGTTAGGGAGCACCTTGGTTTATGTAGGAAAAGATAAACATTGTAGTGACTGGTGCCGGTAGTGATAAAGTCACTTGTGGCGATAAGCATCCAAGGTCAAGAGCTAAGTGAATGACCGGCACCGGTGATTGTAGAACCCCATGAGCTACGAAAATGTGTATGGGCCCATCCTAAAATAATACAGGGAAATGGGCCCATACAAATGATACACTCGATGGAATAATTGGGTGGGCCCATGACAGTAAAAGGAAAACAGTATGGGCCCACATGACTATAGTGTACAGGACTTGAATTACTGCTGTTATTACAAGTCATAAAGAATATATCCTAAAACAGTACATTGTAGTGACTGGCGCCAGTAGGGATATACACAGGCATGTAACAGAAGAGAACAATCATTAGTCAAAGACAGTAGTAATGTGCAATGAGAGTAGATGTAGATTAATCCTGACACTGGCCAGAAAGCAACTGTCACTTGTGTGGCAGTCAGCTATTGCCAAACTGTATCTCTCAGCGCCGGAAAAGGTAAAGGCGGCACTGGTCATTCACATAGCTCTTAAAAGACTTGTATACTAATTGCAGCCGCTGTGCACTACAATATGGATAACAAATGCAGGAATGGTGACATGCTGCATGCTGTAGGAATGTGGGAGGATAAGGATATATGCAAAATCAGTACATTGCAGTGACTGGCACTGGTAGTGATAAAGTCACTGGTGGCGATAAGGATCCAAGTCAAGAGCAAAGCGAATGACCAGTGCAGAATATATGCTAAAACAGTACATTGGAGTGACAGGCGCCAGAGAAGACAACATCGCACTGATCATTCCCATAGCTCTTAGACTTGTACACTAATTGCCGCTGGTGGTCACTGATAACAAAACACTGCTGGTGGTCACTGATAATGAAGAGCAATGACATGCTGTAAAAGTAAGAAACTATTGACCAATGGGTATCACAAACACTGCTGGTGTAATTTTCCATTGGAAACATCGACAGTAGCTTTGTGAGTATGACCTAGGTAACATGTTAGTATGCTGTGTAGAACAGTCCCATAGTAACCTCTACATGGTACCATTGTCATTTACATCGCCATGTTGCCATGTTTCCTCACTGCCTACAGTGCCTATATAATCCTGGAGATGCTTGTTCATAATTTTACATCGCTCTACAAACCATCATGCCTAGAGGACACACTCGCACCATCATTGGAAGAATCACCCAGATGACTGTCGTTTGCTCCCAGACATCGCGGGGACCCAGGGATCGCCTTGTACCAGTTTGGCAAAGTCCTCAGTCAACTCCAAGGCATAAGAAGGCCAAGATAAGTGCACCAGTGTCAGGATCAGCAACCACATCCAACACCAATATAACATCTCTGATGTCCAATGAACCAATTGAGCATCACGCTCTAAATTTCATTGCAGATCTTGATCCCCCCTCTTCAAAGGCGACTTATTATGGCTACCACATTTACTATGCTAATATTACCCTCAGACACCTCAAGATTACATTGAAGAATGGTTGCCTAAAAAGGCCATGTATTTGGAAGCACTACTATCCAATGAAGTACCCAATTGCATGAAATGCAATTTGTGTGGGGATGATGCTGCTACCTGGCAATGCCGAGACTGTCTTTTCAATCCCATGTTCTGTACTGACTGCTGCCATGATAACCATGCTTCTAACCATTTCACCGCATCAACCACTGGACAAGTTCCTATTTTGAACCAGCTTGGTTGTTCCAAGTCAGGTTAGTTTTACATCTCGGTCACAATGGTGCATCCTGCCCAAGTTACTTTCACCCATCGGCGCCAGATGTGGTTGGACAAGAGGCCGACAATTATGAAGATGATTTGGATGATGCAACAGAAGGTGATGGAACCAACAACATCGTCAAGGAGATGAAAAGGTTTACCAGTGTTTATGACCTTGGTCCCACAACTTTCCCAATGCCGATGGATTGTCACAAATTGACAGTAATCGATGTTTCCGGTGTACATCATATGTGGGTCAAGTGGTGTAATTGCTGTAATTCCTGTCAAGAGCAGGAAAATCACTTGTTGCAATCGGGGCTTTTCCTGGTCAGCTACAAAAATATCAAGACCATGTTCACATTTAAAGTCCTCGATGATGCGCAATTGTCCAATCTGGAATGTAAATCTTCAGCCTATCAATACTACCAGAAGCTCTGGCACATGACTTCACCCTTATTTCCTAGTGCTGTGGAGGTATGATTGATATACTACAGTTGTCAATATCTCTGACATCGGTACTTGAGGATCGATACAGGGAGCTTCTCCGGGCAAGCCGGCTATGGCGAATGTTGAAACATTTGAAGTGGAGAGGCCACTGGGGAGAATCACAGTCCAGTGCCGGCGGCTCATCGGTGGCTGCAATGCATGGTGTGCCTGACATCCCAACATTCTGTGCTGCATGTCCTCAGCCTGGTGTCAATCTGCCAGAAAATTGGACTGAGGATCCTGACCAGTAAGTCAAATTGCATGAATTGGAATGTATTTAATGTAATCTTACCTCAGAATGGCATACACTCGGACTTTTGTCATGGATGGAAACTTCACCGCTGTTCATCAGAAGCGTGAAAATGCTCACTGTGATATTAAGCTCAGTCATGGTGATTTTTTCATGACCGAGCCAAATCACTACAAAGCACACCTCGCCGTTGCTAAGGAAGTCACAGAGGTAAGATATTTGAAAGACTTTCAGCATATTTACTAACTCCAAATTAGAAACTGACCTGCAATGAGCATCATGCTGTAAATGACCGCTTCATCAAATACAAGGGTCTTGATGTAACCGGTGTCAGTGCAACCGCTTGTGGCCATCATGGTTGCTTCTGCCCAGTGCGGTGGTTGAATTCCAAAAAGGGGAATGGTGAGATATCTTCACATTTTGAGAGACATTGTGTAATGTTTTCTAGACAAGCAAACATGGACTATTCTTTATCTGAAGCCTTGAGAAACACTAATATCACCAGACTCAAGAAAATCATTTTGATTTATGATATAATGTGCCAGTATTGGAAGAGGCTCAGACTTCGGATGGAAGAGAGTCAGTATATCCAGCTACCACTCGGCATCACCATTCTGCATGGTATTGGTCTTTTCCATGTTGGTGGCCACATCTGGCAATGTTTCTCATGCTTTTCACTGAGTTTCATTCCCAGCGCTGGACAAGTGGATGGAGAAATCCTTGAATCATTGTGGTCAGTGTTGAATGAAATCTCACCTAGTACCCAAAATGCTACCATTTCTGGATGGATTGAAACCTTGGATGATCATATGGGGGATTCCAACTTCAAAAAAATGCCAGGCAACACGTCTAACTGATCCAGAAGCAATGGACATCTATGATATAAACCCTGGTCAGGTAGTGGTCACACGAAGCGACCTTCAAATGAACCTTCTAGAGGATGAAGATGAAACTGGTGATGGAAAGGGTGAAACCACCTGGGTTGCTCTTGGCCTCAAACTTGAGGAAGCCCAGTGCATATCCAGCCATTGCAGAATATTCCTATGCTAACTAGTATCAGACTGGCTCTTTGGACCTTTATATGTCAACAGTGTTCAGTGTTGTCCAAGGCCGATAAGCTGAAGATTGCAACAAAATGGCAAAACCTTGATACCAGAGTGGATTCCTTCATTGCTAAATCAGAACAATTTGTGAACAATGACACATTGGATACACTGCAAAAGCTTAATGACTCGCCACCAAGACCAGTACTCCAATCACAAGCTCCTGATTACCAGACTAACTCGGATGATGATGATCAAGGCAACCCGTTTATTACAAGGCCCCCAGTAGCAGCAGTCCATACCGCTGAAACATGCCCATTACCTCTTCCCTCTACATTTGGCTTTCCACAAATTACTCAGCTTGGTTTGGATTCCCTCGCCGAGAAAGAGTTGAGATTGAGGGAAGGACAAGCAAACGGTGAGCTCCAGGGCGTTAGAATGGCCCTCGGTGAGAAATCTTTCTTATTCAGAAAGAATTTATGTCTCACCACCTCCAAGAACAAAAAGGGAAGGGCTTGGTCAAAGGTGCATGCTATTAGCTGCCGGGTTCAAGCACATCGTCAGGTATACAATGCTGCAAGGGCTGCAATGGTATCATTGGGATGTTCACCTGAGATGCAGTCCAAGTATCAGGTATTGTGCCAGGACAAACTCAAGATTTCAACTGCTGCGGTGAGGGTGGTACCGGCAATGCTGAGGGTGGAAGCCAGAGACAGGATGAACCATTGCCATGGTTTTGGACCATTAATGTCCAAGCCGGTGTTGAGGCAAGCGAAATGATGAAAGAATGTAAGTACACCTCAATTCACTTTAATGAGCGACTTCACTATTATTTAGTCTACAGGGTGCACTGGTTATGGGTGAATGCCAAACATGATAGATGGTCAGAGGAGTTATCAATTACTAGTCATGAAATGGCTTGGATCCCACGTTATTTTCTTCACAGAGCAGAGGTCTGGGTTAACTGCTTGGAGACTCAGACCTCGCTGGGAGCTGTGGCATATACCAAACGTCAGGCAGTGGGATGGCCACTTCCTCCATGCATATTTTCAAAGCCATACATCCACGGGTAGGAAATGTCTGGGGTTTTGAGTAGCCAGGTAATTGGAAGGATGCCGTGTTTGGCAGCCTACACTAGACTTATGTTTACAGGAAAGACAGGATCAAATTATCTTTGTTGGATGGAAGTAGGAACCATAAGTTACTACAATTAAAAGAACTGGAAGTTACTATACCTTTGTTGCATGGAAGTAGGCACGAAGGTTAAGGAATAAAAAATAAGTAATATATAAGAAAAAGATTGACTGTGCAAGTAAAAGGCCACATCAAGTGTAGTGTGTGATTTGGGAAGGCTGCATCGGGCATAGTCACATAATAGGAAAATACCGCATCAATAGGATAATGTTGGCGCTGCTGGATGTGGATGGAAGGGTAATAAAGATGTATGGTGCCGTTGCCAGGATGCATATTGCCGGCATGTTGTTGTCATATTCACCTGTGGCTGTGCCGGTGGCGAGGGTGATTGTGTTGGCGATGTGTGTAGCTGTGCCGGCACTGTGGGAGTGTGTTGGTAGCATGGGGTGGTCGTAACTCACTGTAACACATACATTGGTATATCAGGTGTTGGTGAGTTGGTGATGCACCATAGGTGGCTATGCTATTGCCAGTGGCTGTGTCGGCGATGTGTGTGGTGTGCCAGCGCAGTGGAAGTGTGTAATGGCGGTGTAGGTAAATTAGCTCATCACTTGTGATATTCGACCATACTTGCTGCATGTACCCTGCCACCAACATTGTAATTGTGGCCCCACTGACAACACATCCATCTATTGGCAAATGGCTCAAATGGCTCAAATGGCTCGATTGGAGCCATGACTGAAGACAACAAATGATGGTTTACTAATCTTACCTTTTTTTTTATAAAATTCTAAATAATTGGCGGACCACCCAGCTAATAATACTCCACTACTCGCTGTTCTGCTCAGGGACATTGTGATATATTAAGGTGTGGCAAGAGGATTAAAGGTGTACCGAGTGAAGTTATGGGTATATTAGGGTATATTGAGGCTGAAATATGACCTGTAAATAGTCCTCAGGGACAGTCTGATGCAATATCAAGGTACCTAATGTATTTGACAGCACAACCTGTCTACTGCATCCACATTGACTATCATGTCCACTGAGGATGCTGATCAAAGCGGGGAAGACTTTGGCAGCTGTCCTTCAAGTTCTAGTGCGGAATTTCAACCAGTTGCCTATAAGTGGTCACCAGCGGAACTGAATGTACTACGGCAATGAGTGGACGACTGGAAGACATTGAAAAACTGTAAAGTGCAACAACTAACCTTACAAGGTGCCATGATGGACTTATTCAATTTACCTGTTAAACCTCCAATGGATGGCCTGCAGGAAGTGAGCAATAAGCCCTTGATGTATATTCTGCCCTCTTTGACAAACATGATTATCAGTGTATTAGAGCTTGGTACAGACAAAATGCTCACAAACCACCAAAGGCAGCGGTCGGCAAGGTCCCTCCACGGCGCAAAGTAATTATCCACCTGTATGGGTCAGAAATAGAGATAGTGATTGGATGGGAGGCTCCAGATCTGGAGAAAGGATGACCAGACTGGATGGCCAAATATTCGCAGCAATATGCAAAGGTCAACAAAAGAATCTCCAATGATTCAAAGGAAAACGCAAAGATTGAGGCACTTTGGCAACAATGGATGAATACCGGCCCACTGTCGGCTGTTCAGCAAAAGTATGTGTATTGCCTGTAATTCAGTAACTTGGCTGAATTGATCTTAGGGATGCTGAGAAAATGCTCACAAAGCATATGAATGAATTTCAAAATTTGATGTACCTTGAACTTGGGGTTCAAATGGTTGTGTTGGGTGGATGGGTAAATCCAGTGGGCAAGAGGAAGTGGAGCGTGTATGTCCACTCACCTGGCATTTAACGGCGACTAATGAAGAATTTGTAGGTTTGAAACAAATAGCTTTCTAGGCAACAATAAGCCAAATTTCATCGCCGATGAACCTGGGTGGCATGAAAAGCCTATTCCAGACATGTTCAAGGCATATATCTCACTGCCGATGAAGAGGAGAAATCAGTGATACAACCTGCTGGTGGGGCAAAGCCTAAACAAATCCTGGAGACTGGAGTGAAGGGACAGTCACTGCTACCAGTGAACTGTCTTATCCGCCATGGCGACAATGCCCAGTTTTTGAATTACCAAAAACAAGTTTTACGGGCATACATTGAAAGGATGTACAGTGAGTGAACCATTTTTGATTAATGAAGATACTGATCCCTGGCAAGATTTAGCTGCAAGGAGAACCTCTGGTCATGTCCTGTGGCTTGATATTCACACACGGCAATCCGAATTTATCAACCAGGTGGACTATATGCCTCTGCAGAAAGGAGGAAAGAGCTGCGCAACTTCCTTGGCACCAGGGAGATCACGAGCATCAACTGCGGCGCCGGAAGACTCAGATGACTCACTGGATGAGGAGTTTGTATTATTGCGGGAACCATCGAAAATGCATAAACATGATATTGAGGCATGTTTTACCCATTGGATGGGAAGGCAGGAAGAAGGAAAGATTGGTTTCAAATTCACAAATGTCCTTAATTCACGGGAGGGAACACTTTGGCCGGCAGTTTGATTACAAGAACTTACAGACTTGGATGACATGGAGACCGAAGGAACAACAGCAGCTCCACGCAATCCGCCGAAGCGCAAACAAA
The DNA here is from genome assembly GCA_026075535.2 of Tricholoma matsutake. Classification (NCBI taxonomy): domain Eukaryota; kingdom Fungi; phylum Basidiomycota; class Agaricomycetes; order Agaricales; family Tricholomataceae; genus Tricholoma; species Tricholoma matsutake. The sequence continues at coordinate 17,774,485 of AP026538.1, forward strand.
CCAAAAAGAAAACAAAAGGCAAACGGCCCAAGGCCACCACACAGCAACCCGAAAGTGAGAGTGCACCAGTACCAAAACAACAAAAGAAAAAGCAGCCCGACACTCCTCCACTGGCTATTACACCTATCAACCAACAAGCCGCTGGGTTAGCTCCACTGCTACCGGAAAACCTGATGCTGCTGGAATGGGACCTTTTGGTCGATCCCATGCTCCAGAAGGCACTCATTCCACCTGGCCGATACGTAACAGCGGAGGATCACAATATTCTGGCGATGACAGGTTTGACGACTGGTCCTACAGGAGTCGACATGACAGAGCCTACCTATGCTAGCTATCTTGCAGATTTGGAGCATGGGGGTCATTTAATGAATGGTCCGGTTCCTGCATGGATGGAACATGGTAGTGTCCATGATTCCACTGCACCTGCCCTCCAACTGGCCATTCCGCAAGGTCAAATTTCTCACCAGAACATGACACTAGCTTCATTACCGATGGATACAATCCCTGAGGGAACATCAGTTGCTTCAACCAATAGTGTAATCCCTGACCACAGAAAGCATTGGATGAAAACATGATCAAGATCCCACAATTGCAACACCGATGAAGTGACTACAACACAGGATGCTGGAACGAGTACACCAGCAGAAGGAAGCAAGGGAAAGCTGAAAAGAGCATGGTCGAATGACCACAGATCCCGCACTCGCAACACCGATGAAGTGACTATAACACAGGATGCTGGAACGAGTACACCAGCAGAAGGAAGCAAGGGAAAGCTGAAAAGAGCACAGTCGAATGACCACAATAGTCACGGCTGGCGGCCTAAAAAATCAAAGCCCAGCAACACTGATGTCCAAGTGATGAATGTGACAATGGATCCCGGCCTCCGTCCAAAGCCAAGACCAAAAGCTCATGGAGATGCATCCACTGACCCCCAGGATACGTTTGACTTAAGACACCAACATGCACAATAAACCATGCCTTTGGATATCACCGTGGTTGGTGGATAGTTTTTTTTTGGCGCTGCCATGGATGCAATACATTCAATAGATCCCTTATATATTTCATCTACTAATGAAATGACCATGCATATATTCTTCAAACTATGTGCCCCTAAGTGCTGGTGCATTATCACCGCCATTGTCACTACTATCACTGGTCCCTACAAAGTACCATTTGTGTATAGATTCTTTTATGAGAAGGGCCCATAGACATTTCCTTAGGTCATGTACAGTGACCATCGCTGATCGTGGCACCAGTCATTTGCTTAGCTCTGAACTTGTATGCTTATTGCCCCTGGTAACATTATCACTACACCATGTTGGGCACTGACTTTATGTTTTCCAGTGCCGAGACATCCTGTTAGGAAATAGCTGACTGCCACACAAGCAACAGTTGCTGTCTGGCCAGTGTCAGGATTAATCTATGTCTACTCTCATTGCACATTACTACTGTCTTCGACTAATGATTGTTCTCTTCTCTTACTTGCCTGTGTATCTCCCTACCGGCGCCAGTCACTACAATGTACTGTTTTAGGATATATTCTTTATGATTTGTAATAACAGCAGTAATTCAAGTCCTGTACACTATAGTTGTGTGGGCCCATACTGTTTTTCTTTTACTGTCATGGGCCCACACAATCTTTCCATCCAGCATATCATTTGTATGGGCCCATTTCCATGTATTATGTTAGGATGGGCCCATATGCTGATAGGTCGTCTCCTCAGCTCAAGGACCGATTCACCACTTTAGCATCACTCTAATTACGTCAGCTAACTCTTACGACATCCCAGACGCAGTGCGACCCACTCTATCGATTGTGATATCATATCGACCACGTCGAAACATCACCTGTGACATCGATTGCATCAAAAGCCCACATTGCACAACCCTAGGACTACCCCAAAAGTCACTAAGATTCCCCTACATGACCATCGACCATCCCTGACCAACTTCAAACAAGCCGCAACTGCGATTGAGCATCGTCGACCATCGTCGAGTGTCATCGATCAATATCGAGAAACTATGAGCGACATCGGGCGCCGCCTTTGTTATCTAAATGGTGGAAGACCATGCACTAGGACATATTCCAACTCGTGCTCAAACCTGCTGATCATAGGTCAGCCTCGTTCCAAGTCCCTATCGTGCACAGAACCCGCTGGACGCATTATTGCGAGACTTAGTGCAATTTATACACAAAGGACAGTCTCTTTTAGTTCTTTCCTTTTATTACTCTTTCATCATATGATATATATATCTTTCTTGTTCGGATTCCAGTCTCCTTTATGGCCTTGTGCCTTAACTCATATCTTTTGCCTCATGTTCTACACATGTTTCTCATTCTATTTTAGGAAGTTTCTTTAAAACATATAAAACTCTGTAGTATCTACTTGAAAATAACAAGAAATCATCTTCACATATCGTCTCGTATACAGTTCTAAGCATCCGATCAACTTTCTAAAAAAATCTAAGTCTCTGCAGGTTTTCTCGATCGACGAGAAACCTCTGCAATCATCGCATCCTTGATCCTCCCTCAATCCTCTCATCATTAGTTCTAGCAACCCTTCCAACACTTCATAGCAGTTTGCCACACCCTTCGTATACCATCGACCTATCGAAAGGTCCCCATAATTCACATATCAACCATCGACAATAAAACTCGTTCACTGTCGATCTCATCGATCGCCCTCGATATCAATCGATACTCAATCGGACCACAACAAATGCCTTCGTCTCTCATAACGCTACCTTCATGACTAGTGTTAACTAGTAATCTTGTCAGAGGTTTGACCACAAACTTTCAGAATGTCTCGCAACCCTCCTCTGACTCGTCACAAACATCATCGATTGCCTCATTGGCAGTTCTGGTGGTTTTCCCGGGTTGAGCATCATCAATGCATGCTCATGGGGTTCTACAACTCCAATGTACTGTTTTAGGATATATTCTGCACCAGTCATCTGGCGGCGATTAGTGTACATGGTGTTTGTGATACCCATTGGTCAATAGTTTCTTACCTTTACAGCATGTCATTGCTTTTCATTATCAGTGACCACTGGTGGCGATTAGTGTACAAGTCTAAGAGCTATGGGAGTGATTGGCACGATGTTGTCTTCTCTGGCGCCTGTCACTCCAATGTACTGTTTTAGCATATATTCTGCACCAGTCATTTGCTTTGCTCTTGACTTGGATCCTTATCGCCACCAGTGACTTTATCACTACCAGTGCCGGTCACTGCAATGTACTGATTTTGATATATCCTTATCCTCCCACATTCCTACAGCATACAGCATGTCACCATTCCTGCATTTGTTTTCCATATTGTAGTGCACAGCAGCTGCAATTAGTATACAAGTCTTTTAAGAGCTATGTGAATGACCAGTGCCGCCTTTACCTTTTCCAGTGCTGAGAGATACAGTTTGGAAATAGCTGACTGCCACACAAGTGACAGTTGCTTTCTGGCCAGTGTCAGGATTAATCTATGTCTACTCTCATTGCACATTACTACTGTCTTTGACTAATGATTGTTCTCTTCTGTTACATGCCTGTGTATATCCCTACTGGCACCGGTCAGTACAATGTACTGTTTTAGGATATATTCTTTATGATTTGTAATAACAGCAGTAATTCAAGTCCTGTACACTATAGTCATGTGGGCCCATACTGTTTTCCTTTTACTGTCATGGGCCCACCTGATCATTCCATCGAGTGTATCATTCGTATGGGCCCATTTCCCTGTATTATTTTAGGATGGGCCCATATGCATTTTTGTAGCTCATGGGGTTCTACAATAACCAGCGCCGGTCATTCACTTAGCTCTTGACCTTGGATGCTTATCACCACAAGTGACTTTATCACTACCAGTGCCGGTCACTACAATGTTTATCTTTTCCTACATAGACGAATTGTTAAGTGTCAAGGTGCTCCCTAACCTGATTCTGCACATCCTCTGAGTAAGCCAACAATTTCCTGTCCTTCTGAAGTTGGGCATCATTTTCTCGGACCGTCGACTTTATCACTACCGGCGCCAGTCACCTTTTCACTCCTGGCACCGGGCACTTTTCACTACCAGTGCCAGTCACTACAATGTACTGATTTTGCATATATCCTTATCCTCCCACATTCCTACAGCATACAGCATGTCACCATTCCTTTGTTTGTTATCAATGTTCTAGTGCACACTGCCCGTGATTAGCATACAAGTCTTTTAAGAACTATGTGCATGACCGGCGCCCACTTTATCTTTCCTAAATAGACAACTTAAAATAGTATGGGCCCCCACAACTATAGCGTACAGGACTTGAATTACTGCTGCTATTACAATGCAAATCTTTTAAGAGCTATGTGAATTGCCTGTGCCGACTTTATGTTTTCTGGCACCGAGAGATGCACTGAAGTCGTGTGGGCCCATACTGTTTTCCTTTTACTGTCATGGGCCCACCCGATCATTCCATCGGGTGTATCATTCATATGGGCCCATTTCCCTGCATTATGTTAGGATGGGCCCATACACATTTTCTTAGCTCATACAATAACCGGTGCCGGTCATTCACTTAGCTCCACTGTTACGCTTATGGCTGCCGGCGACTTTATCACTACCAGTGTCGGTCACTTCAATGTACATTTGTTGTATCTATCCTTGTAGCCTCCTTCCACATTCCTACAGCATGATGAATTCAATATATACCTTATACTCCATCTATCAATGAAGCAACTATGCATATATTGATCAAAATATATACACAAATAGGCATAGTATAAAAAATATTGTTATTTTTTATCCAATGTAGAATTATGATGGGGGTGTTGATGTTTTTGGAATTGAGACAGTGGTATCAGGCGGGAGGGGGGACATTTGTGCAGTGTATGTTGATGTTGGATCTGGGGAGGTAGAAGTTGCAGCTGCGTTGGTGAAAGAACTGGTGTCAGGGATCACCGATGTAGCTGTGGTCATACTAATGGGAACAGGCGACGGTGGGGAGCGAATGGATTCATGCAAATGGGCTGGATTGACAAACATTGATGACTTTGGGAGATGGATGGTCAACGGTGCCATGGCATCTGCATTCCGTGGATCTTCGTCTTCTGATTCCTCCTCGGAGCTTCCCTCATTCTCCAATTTGGCCAGCTGCTTGTTCGTCGCTGCCAATTGACCATGCAACATGAAAATCTCCTGCTTCATCTTCTCCAACTCCATCCCATTCCTCAACCCCCTCATCTCAGCCTCCAGCACCAGAATGCTCACCAGCACCTTTTCTCTCAACTCACCCATCTCAGCCTCCAATGCCGGAATGCTCACTGTCATCTTTTCCTTCAACATGTTCAGAACTTCCATGTATCTATGCAACATGAGGCTTTCCTGATCCAATTTCCCTTGATTTTCTGCCAAGACCGATATGAGCATGTGGAGGTCTTGGAGCTCCCATTGTAAACCACCGATGGTGCGCATGCAATTGGGATGGGTGCCACGACCTGTTGGGAGTGGCGCAAAGCGTGGTGTCGATGGATTGGGGGATCGTGAGGCTTGTTGATGGGACAGGCTCTGGGGTTGGTTTATGGTTGGAGATGCATGAAGTTGAGGTGATGGGGGCTGGTGTGATGGGGATGTACTCATCTGACTCACCGGCAGTGTCTGCTGCCCGGCATTTTCTCTTCGGTGCCATTCTCAGTCATTCACTTTCCTCTGCCTTCACCTTTTTCTTCCCAATGACCTTTTTTCTCCCCTTGAGCTCCCCTGCCACTATCAATTCATCCCACCATGCTGTACATGATGCTGTACATGAGCATTTCATCTTGCCCTTGTGGCACGTCACGCAAGCAATCTGGATGCCCATTGTTCGGCAGGTTGTCAGGCCCCTCAAACTGCAGGTGTCACACAGAGCAGTGGATCATTCCACAATGGACCTCCATATATCATCTTCAGGTAGAGCAGGAGTGGCTGTCATGATTGGCAGGTTGGCATGGATGAATGGTGGCTCTTTTGTGACGTTGCTGTCCTCCATTTCAGGCAGCACCAGCTGTGGCGACACCTTTTGGCGTTTTGACTGAGGTGGAGCCAGGTGTTCTACGACCTTCTTTTCCTTGCCCTTGCCCTTGCCCTTGCCCTGGCTCTGGGCTTTTGCAGCTGCTTCTGTTTGGTTGGTCTGAGCCTCTGGTGTCGCAGTGGTGGGAATGGGTGCGGACACAGCAACGAGTGATGCGGCTGCAGAACTGGGAGCAACAATGGGTGGCATAGCCGTGGTGGGGATTTGGAACATAACGTGCATGGCCGGGAGAGTGCTGCTTGGTGCAGCAACAGGCAAAGGTTGACGAATATATATGCTCCAGTCGATGGATTCCCAAGGCGTTGGGCCAGACTTATCCCACTGATGGAGTACTTTGAACACATGTTTGAGGAATGGCATCATCGCCGCTTCCTTTGCCAACACCTTTTGCCTATAATCCAACTTCAAAGCCTTCTTAGAAAGATTCATAGGACATAATGAAAATCATGCACCAACTTGCATGGATTTCGAATCCACGGTCATCCGAGTACCATCCAAAAATGTATTGAGGGCACGCTCCATGGATTCGGTGTGCTGAGAAGACATGATAAAACTGTTTGTACTTAGGGTGGATGCAGTTGATAGCGTCAATAAATGCAATGTCAGTCTCAACTTCCGTATTCAAAATTCACATGACTGCATTTGTTGATCAATTTTTGCGTCTTATGGAATATTCAGGCAGCTCATCAGTAAACTTGCCAAATTTGCCACCAACAAGTATGCCCACTCTGGACCTCGACACCTTGGATATTCCTGGTAGTCCTGATTCACCAGCAGTGTATATAGATACTCTGGACCTGGCCACTTTTCATATTCCTGAATGTCCTGATTCACCAGCGGTGGATGGTACTCTTCATTTCTCCATACCATGTTCATCGATACATTCCTCATTTGCTTTTATTTCTGAAGCGGCTGCAGATATTATCCATTTGGCAACCCCACCCGCTGAAAATTCCCAATCTTTTGCCTTGGATGCATTTCACATTCCTGGTAGTCCCGACTTACCCACAGTGAGCACCATTCATTTGACATCATCACCGCCACACCATGACCTAGATCTCTTTCATATTCCTGACTCGCTGGCCGCCAATGCGTTTTATATTCCTGGTAGTCCTGACTCGCTGGTGGTGGTCAGCACTGTTCATTTGACATTATCGCCGGCACACCATGACCGAGACATGTTTCATATTCCTGACTTGCTAGCCGCCGATGCATTTTATATTCCTGGTAGTCCTGAGCTGGTGGTGAGCACCACTGCTCATTTGACATTATTGCTGGCACACCATGACCTAGACATGTTTCATATTCCTGACTTGCCAGCCGCCGATGCATTTTATATTCCTGGTAGTCCTGAGCCGGTGGCAAGCACCACCATTCATTTGACAATATCACCAGCACACCATGACCTAGACATGCATATTCATGACTCGCCGGCCGCCAATGTGTTTTATATTACTGGTAGTCCTGAGTCGCTGGTGGCAAGCACCACTGCTCATTTGACATCATCCCCGGCACACAATGACATGAACATGTTTCATATTCCTGACTCGCCAGGCACAGATTGTTCTGGAGTTGATTTTGGAGCCCCAATGGTGCTACATACCCATACCATTGACCCAGACACTTTTTATATTCCTGGCAGTCCTAATCATTCGGCAACACCGCCATCACAATTACAAATGGTGGACACTCTTGAGATCCCTGCCAGTGTTGACATGCCAGATGCAGACAGTGCACACTTCTGGTTTACTGAGGTGACTGAAGGTAGTGACATGGAGCTCGATGTCTCTATGGCCTATATCGAACCTGTGCTGGATCATGTCACCCTGACATTGTCCTTGCCTGGATCTTCTCATAGTTCAAATTGACACAGAGAGATTCAGATGAGGTCCATTCCCCCCCTGGCTCTCCCCAAAATGTTCCTCAGTGCACCATCTGCCTTTCATTACCCAGCCGCATTCATCCAGTATTCCCAGGTTGTACTCCATCAACACCGGCATCATCCCAGCAGGCCCCCCAAGTAAGTCCTGAACTTTGGCCGGGAGCTGCTGAATAATGATTGTAGGAGATTTTGACTTATTCCGACGCTGTTGAACACAGCTACCACGAGGCCGTCAAGACAGTGAAGTCCAACATTGCAGTAAACCATGCCCTTCACCAGCAGCTTGCCACCCTTGATGAGGCAATGTGCCAGATGGCCCAATTAATGCAGCAGAAGTGCAGGACAATGATGAATTCTTTACCAAAGAAACATTGTAAAATTATCACTAGCAACTTCTTTCGTTTTGCTTAATGTATATGTCAACCGTGCTAGCTGGCACTGTTTTTCAGCAATTACAATCTTTTCAGTAATTACTGGCGGTGAGAATCATCGCCTGTTAAGGGTAGACCATATTTTTCTAGCAATTACTGGCGGCGATTGTTGCTGCTGGTGCTATAATTCTATTCACTGGGCCCACACGGATCAAGTAATTACCACCGGTAATAATCATCGCTGGTGCCATGTAGTAAAATGGTGACTGTGCTAGCCAGCACCATGAGTCAGATGTTACTGCCACCAAGAATCTTTCAGCAATTACCACTGGGAAGAATCATCGCCAGCAGTGAATCTGTATACTGGGCCCACATGGATGCATCACACCCTCAGCCCACACGAGTCTTTCCTGCTATGGGCCCAATCTGCTACTGATGGATCTATCGTTGTTTTGCAGAAATCCGCTGGACGGATGTATCGTGGATTTCTACTGAATAGGCTGAATGTTTGGCAGTGATAAAAGTGGTTTCATTTTTGCAAAATATTCCATGCATTGATTTTGGGTATATACACTCCACCCCCCTTTCACCTCTGACTCCCAAACATGAGATAGTAGATAGTAGATCTAGTTTCCAAGTTTTGAGGTTACCCAGAATATGATTTACCAATTTACTGATGAGGTTCAAAGGGGTTCAGTTCAGGTTCAAGGAGGATTCGAACCAAGAACCAAAACCAATGCTAACAATAACATGTGGTACTAAGTAAGTTGGAAAAGTCCCTCAGTTATTGTTATTTTATTTTTATTTTTTTATCCATTTATTTTTGTTTGTGGTGGACCATATGTACAAGAGTAAATATGTACATTTGAATGCATTGCCACCCCTCTCTTCCCCTATCACTTACTAGGGATTAAGCTGTCAGCGTTGACAGCCTATTACCTGCAGTCTGATGGGCAGACAGTGCGGGTCAACCAAGTGTTGGAACAGTACATTCAACTCTTTATAGGTGAGAGACAGGATGATTGGGATGAGCTACTATCACTTGAAGAGTTCCAATACAACAACCATGTCCATGCCTCAACACAGTATACACCATTTCTGTTGGATACAGGGTGGATGCCATGGATGGGTGTTGAGCCAAATGCTGCAGCTTCCCACATGGAGTCAGTTAATGAATTCATAGGTCACATGAAAAGCATGATGGACAAAGCCAGAGCCACTCTAACGAAGGCTAAGGATGACATGGCTAGGTACTACAACCAGCATAGAATGCCAACTCCCATGTACACCCCAGGTGACAAGGTATTCCTAGATTCCAGTGACATCAAAACCACCTGTCCCTTACCCAAACTTGCACATTGCTATCTGGGCCCATATCCAGTAGTCCACACCATCGGAAGCCATGTGTACCATCTCAAACTACCCCAATCTATGTGTTGTATCCATCCTGTTTTTCATGTCATCAAACTACTTTGTGCACCACAGGATCCAATTCCAGGGAGGCACATGCAACCACTGCCAGATCCTGAGTTGGTAGAGGGAGTCCTTGAATATGAAGTCGAAGAAATCAATGACAATTGGCTCTACCACAACACATTGCAGTATCTAGTGGTGTGGAAAGGCTACAGATATGAAGAGCACTCCTGGGTCAATGAGAGGGATGTCTCAGTGCCAGACTTAGTAGTGGAATTCTATTGCAGAAACCCCAGGGCTCCGTGAAGGATTCATGCCATCCACACAGCTAGTTTTGCCTTCCAATATGTCACGAGGTCATGACACCCTAGAGAGGGGGGTGATGTAAGGGGACAGCCCACCACCGGGTTTCCAATGGGTTCCCACTGACCACCTTATGGTGCTACCATGATGTGATACAACACAAACCTGGAGGAGTACATGGTTACCATGGAAACCCATCAGAGACCCATGGGATATTATGATGATGTAAGACAATGGAGTAGGACAATGGAGTATGAACAATGGCTTGGGAAATGTGTATATAAGTTTCACACCCTGCAAGGGGGACCTTAGAGAATTCTCTTTGGTTCCCCCTTGCAAGGTCAGTGGACCCCATGCTGTTGCTGTAAGGTTGCCCTTACAGGTCCAGATAACTAGCTCATTAAGCTAGATAGGGCCAGGGCCCATAACCTATTGGGGTTTATAATTGCTCAAGGAAGGGGGGGGCTTATTATCACATGTGGTGAGAGTCGAAGTGAGACCTAGACATCTTGTATACTCCTATTGCAGTATTGATGCATACTATGATCTATATATAGCATGTACTAATAATCAAATTATTTACTCGGACCACACATGGCTTGCCTGTGTCCCAACATTGGCTTTCAGAGAAAAGGGACATGGGTTTTTGAGTTCCCAAGTTTTGAAGTTTTAGCTGGTTTTTAGAGGGTTTTTTTAGGTTACTCAGGTTAAATAACTCACAGAAACTGAAATGCAAGAATACTGATGCTTGAGGACCACTAGCTGGTCCCTCCAAGCAGATGATGAAGAAGACTTACATGAGTTCCCTCATGAATTCTGCCACAAACTGTGGGCCTTGGTCGCTGAGAACATTGAATGGAAGGCTGTGTAGCTTCCACACATTGTTCAAGAAATTGTGCACAGTCCCAAGAGTGGTGGATAGTGGTGTGCATTGGTATGAAGTGTGCACATTCCTGCAGAGTCAACCACTACCATGACCACATCAAACCCATGGGCTTCAGTAAAGGATGTAACTCATCCATTGGTGGCTGCCACTGCACCTTAGTTTGCAGGCTAGAGGTTGCAAGTGCTGCAATACTTGCCAATGTAGTGGGACATTTGTGGCCACCAATAAGATCTGGACACTAGTTCTAGTGTTTTCCAACATCCCATGTGTCCCACTATTTTCATGTCATGATGCTGTTCCATGATCTTGTGACACAGTTCTGCATTGTTTGGCATGTATATGCAATCCCTGAATAGGAGAAGTCCTTCTGACTCTTTCCATTCAGAACTGTGAACCAATTTCCTGCAGGTTTCCTGCAGTGCCTCCACTGCAGTAGCCACTAAGTCCTCCTGTTCACCAGTGCAGTTTTGTTGGTGGATTTCTTGCAGAATGTCTCATTCCTCTCCTTCAACAGTAATGCCTTCCAGTGTCCTGATGACAAACAATTCTGGTGTTAGCAGTGTGATATTGTCGTTATCTGCACTTCCATCCCCATGGTCTGCTTGTTGTGAAAGCACATCTGGTTTTCCCATAGTTCTCCCTGGTCGATGATGCAGTGAGAAATTGAAGCAGGATAGGTAAAGGGACCATCAGGCTTGTCACCAATTAAGCTTCTTGGCTGTCATGAAGTATTCCAGATGTTTGTGGTCAGTCCAAATCTTGGATTTATGATGGGATCCCTGTAGAAAGTATTGCCATTCCCCTAATGTGTGAATAATGGCGAGCATTTCTTTATCATGGATCTCATAGTTCCATTCCACTGCATTAAGGCTTTTGGAATAGAAGGCAATGGGATGCCACTTCTTGTTGGCATCCAACGGTTGTGACAATATGGCTCCCATTGCAAAATCTGATGAATCTGCCTTGACTCTGAAGGGTTTTGAGTCTTCCATGAATGTAAACACAGGTGTAGAGGTGATAGATGCATGGAGTCCATCGAAGCTGTCCTGTTGCTCTAATCCCTATTTCCAAGGTGCCTTAGCACCAGTCAGATCAAACAGGGCATGAGCATGGTGCAAGAAATCCTGGATGAATCTTCTGTAGAAGTTGGTGAAACCTAGGAATTGCTGTACTTCCTTCTTATTTTTGGGTACAGGCCATTCTGCGACTCCTGCTACCTTGACTGGGTCCATTTCAATGCATACTTCCGAAATGACCAACCCCAGGTATTTGATCTTGGTGCATTCAAACTCACACTTATCTGCCCATAGGAAGAGTTTGTGCTCACAAAGCCACTCCAACACCAAATGGGTAACCCATCGGTGTTCCACAATGTCTTTGGTAAAGATGAGAATGTTATCCAAATAGACACAGACCACTCCTTTTGAGATGAGATCCTGGAAAATATTGTTCATCATAGTCTGGAAGGTGGCAGGGCTACTGGTTAATCTGACCATCATTACCAGGGGTTTGGACAGCCTGTGATTGGTTCAGAATGCCACTTTCCACTTGTCCCTTCTTCTGATTCTAACATTCTTGTACCCCCATCACACATCCAGCTTGGTGAAGTAGCGGGCCCCATGCAACTGTCCTATTAACTCTGATATCAGTGGGAGTGGGTACTGGTTTTTTATCATGATGGTGTTGAGGGCCCAATAGTCCTGAATCAGTCAAAGTTTTCCATCCTTTTTCTAAATGAAAAAACAGGGTGAAGCCATGGGAGACTTAGAAGGTCAGATGCAGCCAGATGTGAGGTTTTCTGTGATGAATGTGTCAAGTTGTGCTTGCTCATTGAGCAATAGTAGGTAAACTTTGCAATTGGACAGCTTTGCATCTGGTACAAGTTCCACTGTGTGGTACCATTCCTTTGGTTGTGGGAGTGCTTTGAAAACCTTTTCTGAGAAGACTTCCACAAATTTACTATACTGACTGGGTATGGTGGATTTCTTGGGATCAGAATTCTTGTGATGAGCCTCTGCCAATCGCTGTGAGAAGTTGGATGAGGCATGGATTTCTGCAGATTCTGGCAAGAGCTGAGTGTAGAAGACCCTATCTCCCTCTTCTAGTACCATCTCACTTTCTGCTTCTTTCTCATCCTCATCATCTGGGACTAAATTGGGGATTCTGTCCCAGTCAACCTCTGGGGTGGGGAAAGAACCTGCTCTACAAGCATGGATGTGACAGGTTTCCACATGTCAAATTTTGGACTCTGCCTTTACCTTGTCTTTGCAGGTGCAGCATTTCACAGGGCAGCAACTCATCTTTATCTCCCATAGACTCCAATTGACCTCTGAGTTCTGTTCCTTCAGCCATGGGTACCCGAGTATCATTTGATGTTTGCCTAGCCTAGTTACTGCAAACTGCACAAGTTCTGAGTGATTGCAATATCTGAGGATCATTTCCACTATTTCCTTGATAGGTCCTGCCTCATTTGGGGTTCCATCCACATTGTTCATGGGAATGGGGCAGCTCAAGTTTTCGGTAGTCAGTTTCTGTTGCTTGACATAGTCTTTGTCCATAAAGAGACCACTAGCTCCACAATCTAGTAGTGCAGAGACTGACCTAGCTTCTTCTGTTCCTGAAGAAGGTAAGATCTCTATGTTCAGGTCCAGGGAGTTAGTCGAAGGGATTGCCACTATAGTCAATTGTTTAGGGAGTTTTCACTCCCAAATTGGTAGTTGGGGGTGTGGGTTGTGTGGATTTTGCACAGGCTGGGTTCATACGTCTAAAAGATCTGATTGGTCTGACACTTCTTCAATGTTTAGCAAATGAAATCTATTATTTGACAATGAGGGCATACACATCACTTGTTGTGCATTGTAAAACCCGTGTTTCCCATTTCTTCTGTGATGTCCTCCCTATCAATCTGGGCTATATCCAACTCTTGTGCCAGGTTGAACCCTTGTTGCCATTCCTCTTTTTCTTCCAGTGTCATGAACCTTATATCAAAGCATTGTGGGCAGTCTGGTTCTAGGTGATCAGCACTGCTGCATCTAAAGTAGGAGGGGTATTGGTGAACAAAGGTTTATTTGTGGTTCATTGAGATGATGGTGGGTTGTGCAGGAATACCAATGCAGCTCTGGTGGGTTGTGTTTGTGGGGTACTGTGGAAGACTGTGTTAGTAATGCAATTCTCATCACACCTAACCACAGCTTGGTACCATGCCTCTGGGTCGTTGTTGTCAGGTCAACCTACTCCTAACAGCATGATCTGGTCTTGAATTTCCCATTGTAACCCACAGCAGAACTTGACCACAATTGCCAATCCTTCAGAGTACCCTGGCAGTTCGATCAACTTGTGGAAACTGTCTATGTAGTCTCCTATGGATCGCTGTCCCTGATGATACTCCATGGTTTCTAGCTTTGCAAGTGATAGCTGTGCCTCATTCTTAGGGCAGAACTTGTCTACTATTGCTGTGCAGAAATCCATCCAAGTGTGATATTTAGGTGTGCCTGTTTTGGCCTCGTGTCACATCATGTGATTGGCAAACAGCATGGCTTGTCCTGACTTCATGAAGATGATTGCCCAGTAGATGCTGGTATCATCATTCTCAAACTGTGGTGCCAATTGTATGTACAGTTGGCATGAGTTAAGGAAGGCCCTTCCCTTGGAATGATCTCCATTGAACTTGCTGGGAGGTGAAGGCTTAAGGCCCACTTTTCTCTGCAGTTTTCCAACAGCATTTGTGAGGGTCAGTTAATCAAATTTTCTTGTCAAGTCATGTACTTGTTCAGCAAGGGTGTAATTTTCAGCTTTCAAATTGTCGAGCTCGCCCTTGAGTCTTTCTAGCTTTTCTTCTAACTTCTTGATGGCTGTTACATGAGTTTCTGGCATGGCAGGTGAAAGGGGTGTTTCGACACTTTTTATGGAAGGTCCACATTACAACACATTGTTCTCTGCTAAAAATTTCTTGCAGAAATATGTCGAAAACCTGGTTCATGTTTCTTGGAGAGAATTCTGTTGTAAGGGCAACCTTATGGCAATGGCATGGGCTCTGCTGACCTTGCAAGCGGGAACCAAAGTCAATTAGATAGTGACATACAGTGGCCAACAAAACCATTGCAATGTTTTCAAACTTTTAATAAGTGTACTTGAATAAAATGAAATAAATTGTCATAAAATCTGAGAAACTTATGGAATATACCTTAACATTCTATCTGATCACCTGCATAGCCACAAGATCATGTGACACTATTTAATAGGTAAGTTTCATCATATAGTCTAGTCACTCATTGGAACAGTTTTGTTGCACTGATTTTTGAGTATAGAATTTATGCAAATCACATGACTTTGTTTGATTATTACAAACAGAAGTAAACAATATCATGTGATACAGTATATTGAAAGCATGCCTAAAAGACTTGCTGCAGTAGTTAAAACAAAAGGTGGCTATACCAAGTACTAATTTATACTCAAAAAATCAGTGCAACAAAACTTTTCCAATGAGTCACTAGAGTATATGATGAAGTTTACTTATTTAACAATGTCACATGATCTTGTGGCTATGCAGGTGATCAGATAGGATGTTAAGGTATATTCCATAATTTTCTCAGATTTTATGACAATTTATTTCATTTTATTCAAGTACACTTATTAAAAGTTTGAAAGCATTGGAACAGTTTTGTTGGCCACTGTAATACAGTGACATAATCTGCTAACCTTGCAAGGGGGAACCAAAGAGAATTCTCTAAGGTCCCCCTTGCAGGGTGTGAAACTTATATACACATTTCCCAAGCCATTGTTCTTACTCCATTGTCCTACTCCATTGTCCTATGTCATTGTAATATCCTGCAGGTCTCTGATGGGTTTCCATGGTAACCATGTACTCCTCTAGGTTTGCATTGTATTGCATTGTGGTAGCACCATAAGGTGGTCAGTGGGAACCCATCAGGAACCCGATGGAAACCCAGTGGTGGACTGTCCCCTTACAGGACCTACCATGTTACAACACTCAGATGGAGAAACTCCTGAACAACCAGTACCATGCATACACTTTGTAGCCCCTAAACAAAGCACTAGAACATATCCTTCAGGTTTGAGAATGAGGGAGCCAGGATACATGACTGATGGTCCACACAGTACACCTGCTCATGGTGATGAACCCACAGCAGAACCCCACAAATATATTGCACTGATCCAAACCAAGGAATATTTGAATGTCAGTAAGTTGTCTGACCATGATCATTTAATGGACACAAATTGGCATGAAATTAGCTCAATTATACGAAACCAAGAGATCTCTTGAAACACCTCAATATGATGAAGTCCCTCCATGACAGAACTGACTGATTCCCAAACCCAGAGTTTCATGTTTTGGATATGCAATTCAAGTCCACTGTTTTGGCATCCTTACCCCCCAGTTGGCAGACCTTCATGGACCCCTATAATGGGAACACCATGTAGAAAATCAACCCAGAATATACAAGAGTAAACAAAGGTACAGTAAGCATTCTGTGGAATGGGAGTATAGTGCAATGCTCACCTCAGTGCTTGTATAAGTGACTGAGGTGACCATGTATCTATCTACCTCTATATATATATATGTTTGGTTAGATCAAAGATATGAGAGAGAAAAAGGTTTCTTTGATGTGTTCACACAAACACATCAAAGGGGTGAGCTAAGAATAGCACACACATCAAATGCACTGATCTTGGCTGATCACAACCCACATTTGTCTAGCACATCAAAGGAATGTGCCAAGAATAGGACATGCATCAAATGCGCTGATTTGGAGATCATGATGTGAATCTCAACACTCCTCCTCACCATGATTACTCCTCCTTGCATGGAATCAATCATCTCAGGCCCGGAAAGTGCCAAAGATAAGGGAATTGTTTGACATCCAGGGCTTTCATGAAGATGTCGGCAACATTGTGTTTGGTATTAAAGTATGCAAGGTGCAAGTCAGTGGATTGTATGCATTTGTGAAGAAAGTGATATTTAATGTCAAGGTGTTTGACATGGGAGTGAAGAAGAGGGTCTTCAGACAGGGTCTTGGTCATGGTGTTGTCACAGGAGATTGTGGCGGGAGAGCTTTGTTGGTAACTGATAGCATTGAGTAAAGTGCATAGCCAAATGCATTCCTTGAGGTCTTTACACTCCCCCATGTATTCCTATAGGAATCCGACCATATTCTGATGTCATTTCCACCAGCCAAATTGACATGAAATGGCAGGTTCAGTCCTAGTCCAGTCTGATCAGACCATCAGAGTTTCCTAGGAATTTCTGACCATAGGAATCACATAGGAATATCCCAAGGTTATGCAGAGACATTGGACAACATAGGATTCTGATAGGAATGATAGCAGCCTTGCTTAGTAATTAATAGTAGAAAAAGTAGATGCGCATGGCAGAATTGAACCCTGGACCTCTAAGATGATTACATAAGAATTCAGCAACAAAAAGACCACTACACTAAGCAACCATTGCAGGTACATGCTCTTACTGCACTATAGTCATCTGGGCCCAAACAACATGATTGCATTGTTTGGGCCCACAGTAAGTTTTTTTTTTCTTTTGTTTCTTTTCATAAACTAACTAATGAATTTCTTTTGTTTTCCAGGTTCTTGTAACAAGGGATGGACATGAGACCATGCCAATGCCGCCACATCATGATGGCACACCACCCACACCCAGCCTCATGAGCAACTGCTCATGGGGTGGTTGGTGGGTGGAGTGACAAGGGAGGAGAGATGATGACAGGGGAACAACGAACAGGAGACCCCCACAACACTGACAACAACCAGCACCCCCCACCACTGCCATGAGCCACTGCTTGCAGGGTGAATATGGGGTGTGAGAGCACGGGGACAACAGGGACAATGACAACAACTCCACAGATGACAGACAATGCACCATGCACCTCCAGCCTCATGAGCAACTGCTCATGGGGTAGACAGTGCATGGAACAACAATGGGGAGGGGGGGGAAATGGCAGGACGATGGGGGGACAGCACAACAAGGGGACAACAAACCCCAAACTAGCATTTGAAGGTCCAGTTAATCGAACCAGAAAAAAACCAAATCAAACTGGACCGAACCACAGTCCAGTCTTTTTTGCAGTTGTGGTTGCCTTAGTTTGTGTACATGGTTGGTTGCAGTTTCTCAAATTGTATATCTATTTTGAACCAAGTAAAGTTGGTTTGAACTGGTTGTAACTGATCTATAGTATACTTTACATATACTAACTATATACTAACTAATATAATTAAAGTGGGGACATGCCTGAGGAATGACTAACAAAAGTGAGGGTTTATATACCTTGGGGCTGCACACGGACCACTTGGTCATGTTTGCACACCCAAACAAAAAAAGTGGTGCCACTTGTTCACCATTCCCATGGCTGCCAAACCATCAACACAACCCAGGTCATGTACATCAACATCAACCACCACTACCACCGCTGCCACTGTTCTTCCTCCTTCCACCACCACTTCATCAATGCACACCACTACTCCTGCATCCCCCACATTGGACAACACTGCCAAATACCACAAACAAACCACATCCGGCCCAAATGACATCCATTGCCATTTGGGCCCCAAGTAATGTTTTTTTAGTGTTTTTTTTGAACTAACTAATCTTTTCTTTTTGTTTTTTAGGTTCTAACTTTGTTGTAACAATGAGCCGGCACCAATGCAGCACCAACATGCCCACCCACACCTCCACTGTGAGTCCCTGCTCACAGGGTGGTAATGGGTCCCATTCTGGATGACTCCACTGCAGAACTGACACACCACCCACACCTCTGCTGCAAGCAACTGCTCATGGGGTGGATGAGGGTGTGATGACAGACAAAGTATGAACATGACACCAATGCCAGACAAGGACACCAATGCCAATGCCCATGCCAACGCCAATGCCAGATGAGGACACCAGGACCAACAAGGATGCTAACACCAATGTCAATGCCAATGCTGGATGAGGAACAAGAATGCTAATGCCAACACCAATACCAATGCCAGATGAGGACACCAGGGCCAACAAGAATGCCAATGACAGATGAGGACACCAGGGCCAACGAGGACACCAATGCCAATGCCAACACCAGATGCAGACACTGGGGCCAATGAGGATGCCAATGCCAATGCCAGACAAGGACACCAGGGCCAACAAGAATGCCAACAAGAATGCCAATGCCAATGCTGGATGAGGACACCAGGGCCAACAAGGATACTAACATTAATGTAGTACTTTTTTATTTTATTATCCATATGCCTGCTCATGGGCCCTGCCCCATGAGGGGCTTCATATCATTTTAAAGTAGTAGTAGTATTACTGTTAACTACATATGTAGATTTATGAGATGGTTCTGACTGACCCAGGGTTGGTCAGCAACCAGTTTCTAAACTGGTTAGAATCACAATGAACTGGTTGCAAGGGGTCCAGTCCAGTTTTACATATATGTTGAATTGAATTAAACTGGTTGTGGTTCCAGTCTGGCCCCAAGATGGGAAAAAACTGGACTGAACCAGACCCTTAAACACTATCTGGGGTTAAGGGTCTGGTTCCAGATATGGCCACTTTGTTTCATGCCATATAAGTCATGTTGAAGTTTCCACACCCAGTCCTCCTTTCTGGGTTCCTCAAAACTGATGGGTTGTTGCATGTACTGGACCTTGTCATCAGGCAAGAGGCCGTAGAGGAATGCTGTCTTCACGTCGATCTGCTGGGCATCCCAACCTAAGGTGGCCACAATGTGGAGGAGAATTCTCCAGGATTCCATGTGTGCAGTAGGTGAGGTCATTTTGGTGTAGTCCTTACCATAGATCTGCTCAAAACCTTTGAAGACAAGACACACCTTCCATCTGACTGCAAGTCCCAGCTCATCCCATTTGATGTGGGACACCAGCTTTCCCTTCTGGATATGCTTCCCTTGTGGGACTTCAGATTGAGGAATAAGTTCATAGACCCCCATGTCCTTCAGAAATTTCAGCTCATCTCTATACCCTGCTTCCCAGTGTGCTGCATCCACTGAGTTCTTTGCTTCATCCCAAGTCCTAGGCTCATCCTCAAATTGTAATGACTCTGGATCAAAATTAGCCATCTCTGAGATCAGGGCCAGAAGTTCATGTGCCTGATCACCAAGGTTCTCAAATGCAAGTTGGAGGTCATCAATGACATCATTGCCAGTGGCAGGGGCTGGACAATCAGTTTGGGATCCAGGCTGTTTGGTGGTGTGGCACTCTTGGCATATTTCCTTGATACAAGCTGTGCTTTCTTTGGATTCCCAAACTGCTGCTTCAGTGCATGTAGTGGGAGGTCCACTGGCTGGGTTCTGTTCAGTCAGTATGGGTATGCATGAAGAGTGATGTAGAGATATAGGCACCAGTGGTGCAGCAATATCTGAGCTGGAAGGTGTGTGGGAAATGGTAGGCTCAACATTGTCCTCGTTGTCATCATCATATGGAAGTATAGCCATTGGGGTAGTGGGATTGTTTGTGCATCCAGGGCTGGTTAGGGAATGACATGGGTATGGGTAACACCATGGATATCTGGTCATGGGTATGCTTGGGTATGGGTACAGGTTCTGGATTGCTGTACCCATGCAACACCATACCCTTTCCATGGTGTTACAGGTATGCCAGTACCAGGATTCCAGTCATGTGAGTCTGTTGATATCCTGATTGTCACAGGTTACACTTTTGTCTACAATGATGTATGTGGCCCATCCAATGCCCCTACCTTGCATCAAAAGTGAGACAGAGGTCTCTGCCCCTCCCTCACTTCAAGAGTGAGACAGAGGTGGTCTTATTGTGGCACAAACAATGTTTATTGTCATTTGGGCCCTAGGTATTTTTTATTCTTGTTTTTTTTCTAACTAACTAATGTTTTTATTCAACTTTTAGGTTCTAATATTGCTATAACAACAAGACAACACTGTCAACAACACTGCTACACCACCATTGTGAGCCTCTGCTCACAAGGTGGATAACAACAAGGATGGGACCAGTGATGAACAAGAATGACACACCCTGCCCCCCAGCCAGATGATGACACACAACAACAACAACAACACCAACAATGATGACAACAGATGATGCCTGAGGACCACCACCAGGACAGCACCCCCAACCACTGCCACAAGCAACTGCTCATGGGGTGGAAATGGGGTGCAATGAGGATGGGGATGATGAGAAGGCACCACCACCCCCCCTCTCAATGCAAACACGAGCAGGGGGGTGTTCTCAGTGATGACAGGCCCCTCCCTTGCTCCAAACACAAGAGGGGGGCATTCAAATTATGTATATATATTAATTTAGTGTAATATATTATTAAAATAGTTAGTTGTGTTGAAACCCATGGAAACCCATGATAAACACCACACCTCTACCCGTGTGGGTACAGTGTTTGCAGGTATGGGTATGGGTATGAAAAAATATACTTGGGGGTTACCTGTATCATGCCCTAGGGCTGGTGGAGTGTTTCCCTCATGACCTTTCATGAAATGGACATGATACAAGCTATGCACTTTTTGGGTAGTATGGTTGTAACACTGGTAGGTTTTTGATTTCGGCTCATATCCTATAAGGATGCATTCAATTGCCTGAACAAAGATCTTGGGATTGTGCTTGTCAAGAATGAGGACAAATCCACAACATCTGATTTCACACATGTAAGAATAATCAGGTTCATGTTCATGCCAGAGTTCCCAAGGTGTAACCACCTTCAGTAAATGTGTAGTGGTTCTAGCATGTACATGAACTGCCATCAAATAAAATTTGTCCCACAAATATGTTGGCAAACCGGCATAAAGCCACATAGTACATGCTTTCACCTTAGAGTCTGATGCATTCATTCAATGCACCCAATATGGGCAGATGTATGTGGCACTGTGAAACACTGTGTCGATTCCTGAGATTTGAGTCAGGCTTCCATTTCATTTGACTTCAATTTGCCATTATCTGTAATATAAATTCCAACCTTCAGGCTGGTTTCAGATGAGTACTTTACACTCCCCCACATATTCCAGTTGGATTCCAGTTTGTCCAGCTGGAATTTCTGGAATTTCTGGAATCCAGTGGAATTTTTTTTGTATGTAGTTCTCCCTATGCAGCATGATTCCAGTCAGAATAAGCATCAAATTTATACCCAGAATCCCCAGAATCTGACTGGACTCATCACAACTGGACTAACTGGAATAACTGGAATAACTGGAATAACTGGAATAACTGGAATAACTGGAATAACCAGAATGCATGTGCTTTCCCAAATAAAAGTTCAATGTACAAAAAGAATTGAACACTCAACCTTAGGTCTACACACATAACATCATGCTTAACCACTGAGCTACCAGATAATTATTTACCTACATACATTTAATACCTTTATTACCCAACCAAGGTGCATAGTTAACCACAAGCTATTAATGGAATATGCATACTTGCATTGCATGACACGTGACATGTGACTGCCAGCTCACAATCACCACCACCATTGTCAATGCCACCTCCCTCCTCTCCTCTCCACCACCACCATCACCCACCACAAACTGTTCCCACGCCCACTCCACCATCACCCCACCATCACCCCACCATCACCACCACCATCAAATGAGCCGACTGGATGGAATGCAGGCCCAAATGACAGCAACTGTCATTTGGGCCATAGATAAGTTTTTTTTCTTTTCGTTGTTTGTTTTTATGAATTAACTAATTGTATTTTTTTAATTTTTAGGTTGTACTTCATTGGTGATGACCTACAACAATGAAAAATGCGCCACACACACCCATAACCATGCCATTGGATACATCTTGATCTTGTACTGCCACCACCTCGAATCTTCCCATGGTGTGTAGAACCAGTGAAGGAGAGAAGGAGGGCGAGCAGAGCATAGAATAGCATCAAGACATATCATTCCATAGCCATAAACCCCAGTTGTAGCCATGTTACAACCACCTGCCCCAACACCACCTCTAACGAGGCAAAAAACTGCAACAACAACCACAAAAAGACTGGGATAATGGAGAGGCTACAAACACCGATGTATGGACAAGAGATGATGCCATAGGCTTCCTCACATCCAAGGAATACCTACTACCAGGTAAACCAGCAGATATCCTCACCCTTTCTCACATCCTGTTACAGCTTGGAACCGCTGCCATGAGAATGCCAAAAGCCCTGACAGATGGAATAGGAGCGGTTGCAATTCTCATGGCAGATGCAGTGGCACAACACATGGCTGACGAGATCACAGTGGTGGTCAAAACACAGCTACAAGAACACCTAGAAGCCCTTTACAACTGAAGTAGAAACCATGTGGGATGCCGTCAAACATGTTATGGGAGCAGCAAAGGTAATCACAGGTAAAATGGATGAATTTAACAACAGTTTCCAGGAAACAACCAAACAACTTGTACAAGCAATGCAGGAGTTGATGGAAAGGAACAACAACAAGACAAACACAGTGGATGCCCCCCCAGGCCACACCCACCAGCCTATAACATATGCAAATGTCATACAGCAACATGTACCCCTAGCACACAAGTTGGTGGTGGCAAGAGGGGAACTGATGGTTAAGCAGATTATGATCCAAAAAGATCCAAATCTGACTGACAACGCATTAGAAAGCCTTACAGAAAAAGACCTAATAGCAAAAGCAAACACCACCCTCGATCTCATGGGAATGGCAGCAGCTGACAAACCACCAGGTATGACGTTTGTGGGGGCAAAAAAATTGAAGAACAGTAATGTACTATACCAACTGAACTCAATGGACACAGGATACTGGATACAGCAACCAGAACTACAAAAGGCTTTCATGGTGAACTACAAGGGTATATCAAACATACAAAATAAGTTACAGTATGTCATAGCAGAGTTCATCCCCACCACCTTCAATGCAGGATCAAGCTATGCACATGCAAAAGTAGAAGAAGACTTCAGAATAAGCAGCAACACAATCGCATTCTTAAAATACATTAAGCCACCTCATCTCTGCAATGAAAACAGAAAGTTGCACATGTCATCCTTGGTTTCAACAACCAAAATGCAGCCAACAATGCAATCCAAGCAGGTTTATTCATTGAAGGTAAACACTCTCACGTACACAAAAAACTAGCAGAACCAAGAAGATGCCTCAAGTGCCAAAGGTATGGCCATTATGTACCGGACTGCAAAGCAGACATCAACACTTGTGCACATTGCAGAGAACAACATTGAACATCGACATGTACAGTAAAAGACACATCAGCATTCTGCTGCGCTAACTGCACAGGTATGGAGGCCAAAGGCCATGGAGCAGCAGACAGAAACTGCGCAAAGTTCAAAGCGGAACACAAAAAACTGCAGACACATGTACCAGAGAATAAGTATAAGTACTTCCCAACCATCATACCTAGCATGTGGAAATTACTGAATGAACTGGAACATTATGCAGAGAACCAACTGCAACAATGGCAACAGGATGTAGCCTGGAATCAAAACAGGGACAACCAGGTAAACCCCCAACAGTTCATGGAGAACTGGCAAACAGTCTGGTGCAGCAGGCAACAACACAGACAACAAAGTAAATACCAGAATGACCAACAGATGGCTAACACTTGCACAGTCGACAATGGCTGGCCAGTACACCCGGCCCAGACGATTCTAGATGGATACCTAAACCACACAGCAACAAATGAGCAACAAGCAACACACAAAAACTGCAGACCCACACAACAAAACACCCCATGGGGGGACAGAGACCCAAATGAACAGGGACCTGGACCAGGACCAGAGGAGATGCTGCAGAACAGAGAACATACACCCATCGAATGTCTGAAACTCCAGATCAAGATACACTACAAAGGCTGCTACAGATATGACAGCAGAACATCAATAAATTGCTGGTCAGCCAACAGACCTGCTTCAAAGCCTCAAATGCGACAACTATGACATATGTGTCATTCAAGAACCATACATTGACTTTAGAGGTAAAACACAGGCGAACCACCAGTTGTCAGTCATATACCCCAGCATGCACCAAGAACACCCAGACAGTACGAGATCCGTTACCCTCATAAATGCTAATCTCTTAACAGATGCATAAAAACAAGTCCACTTCCAACACCCCAACATCACAGCAATAGAAATTCAAGGCCAGTTTGGCATGCTACAAATCATTAACATATATAACGATGGCGACAACAATAATGCACTAACACACATTTCCACATTCATGAGAGATAGAGAGAGACAGATACAGGCAACAGGACAGCTACACACCATCTGGATGGGGGATTTCAACTGACATCACCCCCTATGGGATGAGCCTAGAAATGTGCACCTATTCACCTGTGATAACCTGAATCTAACACAACCCCTTCTCAACATGCTAGGAAGACACAATATGAAAATGGCATTACTGCTGTTCATCCCGACCCTATGGACTCAGAGTACAGGTAACCACACTGGGGTTGACAATGTCTTCTGTACAGAAGCAATCATGGACACTATCATCAAGTGTACCACTGATGACACATCGCAACTGGTAAAAACTGACCACTACCCCATCATCACACAAACAGATGTCTATGCACCAAAAACAGCCTGGAAGCCATGACAAAACTTCAGACTGGCTGACTGGCCAGAATTAGTTAAAACTCTCAATGAGAATCTTGCTAACCTTCCTGAACCCACAGAAATCACAAACATGCAAGACTTCGACCACAGACTCAAAAAACTAAATGAAGCGATACAAGGTGCCATCGACAAGCATGTAAAACTGACAAAACCTAGCCCATACTCAAAGAGATGGTGGTCAATGGAACTATCAGCAGAAAAGAAAAAAATGCAACAACTCAGTGGGAGATCAAAATACCACCATTGCAATGCTCAACACCTGGTACACAAGGAGTACTGATGACAATGGAACCACTATTCAGAAATGATATGCAAGGCAAAAGCAGAACACTGGGTGGACTGGTTAGAAGGACTGGATCAAACCAGCATGTGGCAGGCAAGCAGATTAGTGACCTCACCAGCAACCGATGCAGGGAAGGCACAAATACCAACTTTACAGGTAAAAGACCTGACAACAAAACAGGTTATTAGGGAAGCAACAGATAATGCCAGTAAAGGACAGTTGTTCTACAAAACCTTTTTCCCCCCACCGAACCCAGCGACACCCCCTGTACCACCAGACCATCAATACCCGCCACTGCGCTGGATGTTCACAAATATAACAGATGAGCAAATACATCAAGCAATCAAAAAACTGAAACCGTACAAGGCCACCAAAAACGGAATGACACCAAACTCAATATTTACACATGCTAGAGAAGATATTGTTCCCCATCTAGGCCCGCTCTTCCATGCCACTAATTCACTGAACTACTATCCACAGGAATGGGCAACCATGGAAACACTTTTCTTGAAGAAACCAGGAAAACCTGACTACACAGACCCCTCAGCCTGGAGACCAATCATACTGTCAGACAGCATGGCCCATCTCCTCAACAGCTGCCAAGCGCTCGACATCATTACCATGTGTGAGAAACACAACACCATCCCAGCAAACCACTTCGGAGCAAGACTAGGATGCACTACAACAGACTCAATACACATGCTGACAAAAGGAGTGAAGGACACATGGAGAAAAGGGCAAGTCACTTCTACCCTCTTCCTTGACATTAAAGGTGCCTTCCCTAGCATAGATATCAACCGCCTCATACACAACATGAGGAAGAGAGGAATACCCCAAGAGTACACAGAATGGATGGTAAGATGCCTGGGAAACCACTGCACAACCCTAAGCTTTGATGACTTTGAAACCACTACCTTCATAGTGGAAAATGGTCTGGACCAGGGCAACCCATATTCGGGCATCTACTACCTCATATACAACTCAGACCTCCTAGACATCCCAATCCTCAGGATAGGCGAATGGGTACTATTACTTGTCAATGACACAGTAATTATAGTCATAGGTAAAGACTTCTCGGAGACTCACGAAAAGCTGCGAAATATCATGAACTGACCAGACGGGATCTTTGAGTGGGCAAAGAACCACAATTGCAAATTTGGCATTGAAAAATTCTAACTCTAGACATCTCAAGGAAACTCATCCTGCACCAATTAAATCCAAAGAAGAGAGTACAAATGCCGCGGCAAGCTCTTGTACTAGGTGACCAACACATACCATCAAAGGAAACAGCTAACTTCTTAGGTGTGGTTATGGACAACAAACTGAACTGGAAAGGGCAATGTGCAGCCACACTTGCCAAAGGACAGGACTGGCTAATCCAGTTCAGCAGACTAGCACAAGTATCGCAGGGAATCAACACAAAATATACACGGCAGCTATACCTTTCTATTGTGGTTCCCTGCATGCTATACACTGCTGACATTTTTCTCACCCCACAGCAGAATGCAGGTAAACAAGCAAAGGACAACTGCAACAATCACACTATCATAAACAAGCTAGCATCCATACAGAGATGAGCCACAATCATGATCATGGGAGCCATGAAAACCACAGCAACAGACACCTTAGAAGTAATGGCTAACCTAGTCCCATTTCAGCTACTTGTCAAAAAACACTGCCACTAGGCAGCCATACATTTAGCAACCCTACCTGAAGCACATCCCCTCCACAAACCCATCATCAAGGCAGCAAAAACATTAGTAAAACACCATCCGACACCCCTACATGACCTCATGCACAGATACAGCATACAACCACAAGGCATCGAGACCATCAAAATGGTCAGGTTCAACACAAAATGGAAGCCAAAAATCTCCACACACATCGCAAACAACGTCAAGGAGGCATTGGAAAACCTGCAACAGGACAGAGCAGATGTCAAGGTATTCACAGATGGATTGGGTATGGAAGGAAGAATTGGGGCAGCAGCTGTCCTCTACTGGAATGGAAGGATGAAAACCAGACTATGGTACCAGCTAGGCTCACAACATCACCACACCAGTCTACAAAGGGGAAGGCATAGGCGCAGTCCTAGGAACTAAATTAATCTCCAACAAGTGGGGTGTACGGTTGGCCATTTTTCTTTCATCACCTCTATGTGGCTTCACCCATCTTTTTCATGCCCCACCCACCACTCCCTCTTTTCATATGTAGTTTTATAGTATATTACTTGTTTCTTGCCTCTCTGCTCCTCACCTATCTAATGATGGGACCACTTCAGTGGCCTCAGTTTCTGCTACTCTGCATTTTTGAGTCTGCAGCAGAGGCTGGTCAGAAAAGTATATAACATCACTATGTTCCATATGTGGTAGGTCACATGACTATGCAGGGTGATTTCCAAACTCAGCTCAAAAATCTGGTCAGAATAGTATATGACATCATTATGTTCCATATATGGTAGGTAACATGACTTGCAGGGGAAATTTTCAACTCAGCTCAAACATCCAGTCAGAATGGTATATAACATCACTACTCTAAAAGGTCCAATTGGAGTCCTCTCAGACTAGGGGGGGAGTGTAAAGTACTGTGTGGAGGGTAGTGGGAAGTTCTGCTGATGATTGGCTGGATGCAGTGGATGTCATTCTCAGTAAAAAGCAAAGTCGGGTGACAGTCATGCAGAGTCATGTATAGTCATGTAGCCTGACTAAATTCCCTGGATTTTTACTGTCACCTTACCATGCAAGTCAACTGATAGTTACAATTCTCTAGGATGTATAGTCATACCATAGTCAACCATCAGGCTCTAGCAGATATTATTAGCAGTCATACAAAAGCTTATAATCATATTCATTCATATAATAATTACAGCAGGTACATGAGTACATAATAAAACCACTAGAGAGTAGTGCAACAGAGGTGCCAACAATGTAGTATCCTTTGACACAAGACTGAGCCAGGCACAATGCACACTTGTTGTCACCATCAGTGGACTTGCTGGAAGAGTTTTCTTCTCATCACTGCCTGCCCACAGTTGTTGGCACTTGTCCTTGCCAGTGGAGGCTCCCTGATGTGTTCAGGGCTTGTCCTCACTGGTGGTGGTCTGATCCTTGCCAACCAGTGAAGTTGGCCTTGTCATCATCATTGATGGTTATCCTTCAGATGTGTTGTTGTTACCCTGCTCAACTCTTGTCCCAGCCAGTGCTCTCCTCGCTGTTGTTGGCACCTCCCCAGTTTCCCTGTGACCAGGATTCCAGAAGTATTGAGGCAACACCAAAGCACTGTTTTCAATATGTCATTGTCTTACCAGGCCCTTTCCATTTTAACATGGCTTGTGTGGAGTTCTCAGATCTTATGACACAAGAAAATTTGAAAGAAACCAGGTTTCCATTGAATGCATGATGTGATTCATCACATGTTTGGGCATCAATGTTAGATTGTTGGTGGTTGGAAGCAAAGGTTCAAGATTCTAATTGGGCTTCCCTAGAAGACTTTGCCAGGTCAAAACCAAGCTGGGATCTGATAGTAGAGATGTCTGAATCAATTGTCAAAAAGTCCATTGCAACAACACCAATCATTGCTGTAAGGGGACTAGAGGGTGCCCCACATGTTTCTCCTATTTTTTATGTTTGTCCTATATTTTTCCTCACCTTGTTTCCTTCTATTCTTCATTTTCTATGATTTCTCCTCATTTTATTACTAATTTTCTATCACATTTGTGCATGTTGACAGTTCTTTATTTAGAGACAGAGTACCCCTTCCAACACCTACCCCTTGGTACAATGTCATTTGGTGGCCTTGATCAGCCTATCTCCACCTTTTCTATTTTTAGATTATTCTTTGATTTTTGCAGTCTTCACATATACTGGGCACTGGCAAAGGGGTCATTAGAGTTTTCTCTTTGGATTTCCCTTTGCTAGGTGCACCTCCAATCCCTGTAATATGTAGCATAATTTTAACTTCAGTTTTCAGTTTGCTAGAGGGTGAGGTTGCCCTTATAGTAGAAAACTCTCTCTTAAGACCTGAAATTGCGAGCGCACTGCCCAAGATAGGCAGGTACAGAGTGGACGACACTTCCCAAAGCTCCATAGACTCCCTACACACCCAACAGTCCCACCTTTAGTGCGCCACCATTTTTGCCAAATGTGCCCCCTAGTGCCATGGACACATCAGAATGCCTTGACACACTTGAAAGCGATGTTACCGGAATACACATGCAAATTGACTTGCTTAAATCTACAATCAAAAACCTTGTCAGAACCTTTCAGACTAGCTCCATGACCAATATTCACCCCATTGTGACTCCAAGTGTGCCCAACAACAACAATGCACTGCCTAACACACCCACTGAGGAACGCACGCAGATCAAACCATCCCCCCCCACCCCCCCCCCCCCACCGAGTTTAATGGTGCATGCACAGGGACATGTGTTCCTTAATTCCTGTGAGTTGTACATCAGTCTCCAGTCTCATCAATTCGTTGATGAAGCTGCAAAAATTTATTGGGCCTTCACATACATGAAATCTGAATGCACCTATCTCTACATGGACTGTATTCTGCACCAAACTAAAGAACTTGGTTCTCTTCCTTTCTCCACTTGGGGTGACTTTTGAGCAGAGTTTGTATGCCACTTCTGTCCCCTCAATGAGTGCCACCAAGCAGTGACATGACTCAAGTCATCCTCTTTCCACCAGGCATGTCGATCCATGGATGATTATATCGACAAGTTTAAAAGATTTGGTGGACATGGCAGGATATAGGAGTGGGCTACCAGTGGTGGTGAAGTTCCAATGGGGCCTCAACCAAGAGATTCAGCACCAGATTGCACAGATGTTGGAAGGACATCCAGCAGACAACAATATCAATGCTTGGTATGAAGCTGCTTCACTCTGTGATGAGAACCAACTCACAAATGCAGTGTTTAATGCTGCATTCTGCACTCCAACTACCACCCCTGTGCCCTACACATTCAATCGAACCCTTCCCCAGTGGAACCCCATTCCTATCCATCAGACTCCTGTGCCAGCCATCAATGTTCCAGTACCAATGGATGTTGATGCAGCCTGTAGCCACGTGCATAGGTTGAATCTCTGCTACCGCTGTGGGGAAACTGGACACATGGCTGGAGCGTGTCCCCATCATCAGGATATTCACATGCTCACCCCTGAGGGGCGAGATGAACTCCTCCAGGACCTGTTGGCACTTGTAAATGTCAGGGAAGTGAAGGGTCAGGTTACAGAGGAGATCAAATCAGAGGTTGTAGAGGAGCAGGATTTTTCTATTCACAGTGAGTGAATTGTATGCCCTCATTGCCTGTCCATAACTACTTTGAAGTTTTGTCAGTTGAATCCCTGGAGAATGAATCTGATTCCATGACTATTCCCCTCTCTGACCCTTCAAAGTTGGGTGAAGACAGATCTGCCCCTCCTATCTCTGCCTCTGCCTCACACCCCAAAATTAAATCATGGGAGTGCAAACTGCCATGCAAATATATTGTTGCATCCACTTCCTCAACACTTTCCTTGAGCCTCACAATCAAACTACAGACTACCAACACTGGACAGATACTTGGTGTCTCTGCGCTCCTGGACTCTGGTGCTATGGGTCTCTTCATTGATGCCCATCTCACACAACAACATCACCTGAATACTCGCTCACTCTTGCATCCGATACCTGTTTATAATGTGGATGGGTCCCCAAATGAAGCTGGTGCCATCCAAGAGGTTGTGGACCTGGTCCTCTGTTACAAAGATCATAGTGAGCATGCCCTTTTTGCTGTCACTCAGTGAGGAAAGCAGAAGGTGATCTTGGGCTATCCGTGGCTTTGAGACCATTACCCAGATGTTAACTGGTGTACTGGGGAGGTCACCATGAGATGATGTCTGTCCAGCTGTCACACTTGTTTCATGGAAGCCAGGCAAGAGCACCACAGACAAAGGGCCTCAGTATGATGCACTCAGAAGTGTCATGCTGGACCCCTACCTGTGCCTGATGTGGAGTTGGAGGGGGTTCCTGATCTGGTGCTGGACTCAGATGACAATGAGGAGGAGCCAGAGGAAGTGGAGGAAGGTGATTGGATTTTCTACACTGCAATTAGTGTTTTAAAGTCCAGTTAGGTCCAGTTTTTTTTTCCAATTTTGGAGTGAACTGAGACTGCAACTGGCTCGACTACATTCAAAAGTTACATAAAACTGGACTGGACCACAAGTGACCAGTTTGTTGTGGTCCGGTACAGGTTCAACACCTGGTTATGGCTGGTTTAGGCCACAACCAGTCGTCCACCAACTCAGGTTGGTCTAAACTGACATTATATACACAATAATCTACATAATAATACTATGCTAAATTAAAATAAAGCCCCCCCCTCAGAGGTAGGGGCAGGGGAGCTGTGTGGATAATAAAACCAAACAAAAAGCACTAAAATAAATCCCCTACCTTGCAAGATGTGCAAAGGAAGGGAGGGGTGGTCTGTGAGCCCAAAAATGAGGGAAAAAAAAAATGTTGCTCACCGTCATCAAGCTTCACCACCCGCCACTGCCCCCACCCAGCCTTATCATTGTCATCCGTCATCGCCACCTGTGAGTGATGTTGGTGTTGTTTGGCCTCATCATGTGGTGGTGATCAGGGTGAGTGCATGGTGGCGTGGCAGTGGTGCCATGTTGTGTTGGCTGGTGGTGACGTGGCAGCAATGCTGCATTGTTGTTATTGTTGTTGTTGATGATGGCTGTTGGTGATGCTGGAGATGGGCAATGGGCAGTGGGTGATGGGTGTTCAATGGGTGATGGGTGTTTGGTGTTGGTGGTGTTGGTGTTGGTGTTGGTGTTCCCATTGCCATTGCTGTTGTTGTTGTCATTGTTCCCCATTGTTGTCTGGCAGCACCCCCATCTCCCCCTGTGAGCAGTGGCTTGCAGGCTGGGTGGAGGTGCTATGTTGGGATGGGAGCAATTGGGGGTCAGTAGTTGTATGTTGTTGTTGTAAAAGCAAAGAACCTAGAAATGAAAATGAAAATGTTAGTTAGTTATTGAACAGATAGAAAGAAAAAAATACCTGCAGCCCAAACGACGCTAATCATCATTTGGGCTGCTGTGCATTCAGTCTCTGTGTCCATTGTCATTGTCAGCAACTCCAACCCACCCTACAAGCAGTGGCTCACAGGCGCAGTGGTGATGCTGGGTCATGGTGATGCTGGGTCATGGTGGTGGTTCGTTGATGTTGCTGGTCATGGGAGTGGTATCTGCAAGTGGCACCACTTTCCTGTTTGGGTGTGCAAACATGACCAAATGGTCCATGCGCACCTGCAGGGTATATAAACCCATGCTTTTCATATTCTTTTTGCCTTGGGCTGGCGTCATTATTAGTTATTATATTACTATGTAATAGATATAGTGTATAGTATGTGTAAATAGACTGGTTGCAACTGACTGCAACCAGTTTTTGTCAGTTTTATATAATTTTTTAATATCTAAGACTGCAACTGACTATTCTTAAGATTTGGGCAACTGCAACCAATAAAAAGACTGGACTGCTGGTTGGGTTTGGTTTGGTTGGCAGTTTTTTGCAGTTGTGCAAACTGGACTTTTAAACACTAACTGCAATTTGTCCATTGCATGAGGTGTGTGGTACATCAAACATATCCCAATGCCTCACTGGGGCCTTCCACAAAAACAATACTGCTAAATCCTCTACTGACTCCTTGCTTCCTCATCTCCATGAGTTCGAGGACCTGTTCTCCAAGGAATCATTCGACTCTATCCCTGTGCACAAGCCATGGGATCATGCAATCGAACTCATCCCTGGTGCAACCCCTTCCTCCTGCAAGGTCTATCCTCTCTCCCCAGAGGAGCAGTGACAGCTTGACCAGCTCATCGATGAGCACCTAGCCTCTGGACGTATTCAACTATCCAAGTCACCCACAGCCTTTCTCTTTTTCTCTGTCAAGAAAGAGGATGGCTCACTTCGACCAGTTCAAGACTATAGAAGGCTCAATTACATCATGGTTGAAAATTGGAGGTCTTTACACTCCCCCACCTTTCCTAGTGGACTCTGACTGGAGTCCAACCAGACTGACCAGAGTCTGACTGGAGTCCACTGGGACTGGTCACCAGCCAACTGCCTGCAAAGTTGCCAGTCCAGTCCCAGTCCAGTCCAACTGGACTCCGAGTGGAATCCACTCAAAGACCAGATTCTACTCGGACTGGTCCAGTGGAGTCCAGTGGAGTCCCATTGGAGTGCGGTTGGAGTCCAGTTGGATTCCACTGAAAAAGTGTGTAAGAAAAGGAATCAAACCCAGATCCCTATAGGTTGCTTATGTAACAATAATACACAATATAACTGTTACACCACAGTACCTTGTGTAAAGTATCATCTACTTGTGCTAGGTACCGTGGTGCAGCTGTGTATGACAAAGCATATAGCCACGTCATCAAATGTGCCAGCTCATCACTCACCACCACCACCACCACCATCAACACCACCTCCCTCCTCTCTCTACCACCACCACTGCATGGACACCCACTGCCACCACTCCCATGCCCAATCCACCATCACCACCACCCACAAACAAGCCCAATGGATGGGCCCTACATAATTTTTTTTTTGTTTGCTTTTTGTTTTTATAAATAACTAACTGGTTTTTTTAGCTTTCTAGGTTATAATCTACTGGCAATGACGCCACCACTTGCAAACGAGCCAACATGGGCCCAAACAACACAGATTGCATTGTTTGGGCCCTACATAAGTTTTTTTTCATTTGGTTTTTGTTTTTATAAACTAACTAACTCATTTTTTTAGTTTTCTAGGTTATAATCTACTAGTAACGACGCCACCACTCGCAAATGAGCCAACACAGGCCCAAACGACATAGATCATGTTGTTTGGGCCCTACGTAAGTTTTTTTCATTTGGTTTTTGTTTTTATAAACTAACTCGTTTTTGTGGTTTTCTAGGTTATAATCTACTAGTAACGACACCACCACCCACAAACGAGCCAATGCGGGCCCAAACGATGCAGATTGCACTGTTTGGGCCCTACATAAGTTTTTTTCATTTGGTTTTTGTTTTTATAAACTAACTAACTCATTTTTTTTAGTTTTCTAGGTTATAATCTACTAGTAACAACACCACCACCTGCAAACGAGCCAACACACCCACCCCATGCCTATGAGCCCCTGCTCATAGGGTGGATCATGAGTGTGTGCAGTTGATGATGACAGCCTACCAGCACCAGGACCCAGAACGACCCAGACCCGACAACACCCATGCCAGCTGCCTCCTCCCCATCCAAACAGGATGTGAGGGTGTCAATAAAGGATAGGAGATGGCAGAGGGGTACTGGGAGACCTGTGGAGCAGGATACCCACCTGGTAAGCACCCACCTACCCCCTCCCTCGCATGCCACATCACTGACCCCTCCCCCCAACCCCTCTGAACTAGGAGACCCACAAAACTGACAACACACCCACCCCACACTGATGAGCACCTGCTCATTGGGTGGATGGCAGGTACACCAGGGTTACAATGACCATGGCACCCATCCCCACACCTACAAGCCTCTGCTTGTAGGGTGGATGATGGGTGTGGCTTGCTATGGTGATGGATGCATGCAAGGAGGGGTGGGCGATGACACCCACCCCAGACTGCATCCCCCAACCCCCCCTCCCCCACATTTTGCATGGGGATGGGTCTTTATTATTTTTAATTTATCTCTG
The DNA here is from genome assembly GCA_026075535.2 of Tricholoma matsutake. Taxonomy (NCBI): domain Eukaryota; kingdom Fungi; phylum Basidiomycota; class Agaricomycetes; order Agaricales; family Tricholomataceae; genus Tricholoma; species Tricholoma matsutake. Next base: position 17,809,967 of record AP026538.1, read on the forward strand.
CCCCCCCCCCCTTGCACCGAAGTATATATATTGTAGTACTTACAAATCCCCCCCTTGTGCCGAACGTGAGGGGTTTAGTTTTTTATGTACATAGTAATAACCCCCCCCCCCTCTCACATCTTGCGAGAGGGTTTTTTTTTGTTTATTATTATATTATACCCACTCCCTCATGTCCTTCACGAGGGATGTTGTTAATTGAAATTTTTTGATCTTAATTTTTTTAAAAATGCCTCCTCGAAGAATATGAAAAGTTGAGTCATAAATAAACCCTATATTGATCACTAATAAATCTCCTGTGGCTCAAGTGGTTGAGCACACTTGTTTGGTTTGTCATGTGATTCCTTATGGTGAGGTCTTGAGTTCAATTCCTGCAGTACACAAATTTATTTTGTGGGTATTTTATGAAATTCACCAAGTCCAAAGTTCTTTGAGCTCATATCTAATTGACTTATCATTTGGTTGAAATGCATTCCACTCGGACTCCACTTGGACTCCAATGGGGGATTGAACTCTACATGATTTAGTGTAGTTCAATTGGACTCCAGTTGGACTCCACTCAGAGTCTGCTAGGACAGGTGGGGGACTGTAAAGTACTGGAAAATTGCTACCCATTACCTCTCATCTCTGAACTTGTGAACCAACTCCATGGAGCCCAATACTTCACCAAGCGCAATGTCCATTGGGGTTACAATAATGTGAGGATAAAGGAGGGAGATGAGTGGAAGGCACCCTTTTGTACCAACCATGGTCTTTTTGAACTGCTTGTCATGTTCTTTGGCCTTACTAATAGTCCTGCCACCTTCCAGACCATGATGAACAACATCTTCCATGACCTCATCCTCAAGGGCATCATTTGTGTCTATCTTGATGACATCCTCATCTTCACTTGCATGGTTGAAGAGCACCATTGCATTACATGCCTTGTACTGGAATGACTTTGACAGTACAAACTCTACCTTCATCAGGACAAGTGGGAGTTTGAGAAGACCAAGATCCAGTACCTTGGCCTGATTATCTTGGAGGGTCAGGTGGAGATGGATTCTGTCAAGGTGAATGGGGTCACAGCTTGGCCAGTGCCCATGAACAAGAAAGAGGTGCAGTCTTTCCAGTCATCAATTTCTATTGGTGTTTTATCAAGGATTTCTCACATCATGCATGACCACTGTTTGACTTGATGGGGAAGGAGGCATGGAGGTTGGACAATGCACAACAGGAGGCATTTGAAAAGCTTAAGGAGATGGTCACTTCTGCTCCCATTCTTACCTTTGCTGACCACTCGCACCCTTTTCATATAGAGGCCAACAGTTCTGACTTTGTGACAGGCACCATGTTGTCTCAGCAGTCTCTGAAGGACCAGAAGTGGCATCCTGTTGTGTTCTATTCCAAAAGCCTTAGCGCTGTGGAGTGAAACTATGAGATCCATGACAAGGAGATGTTGGTGATAATGTGTGTGCTTGAGGAGTGGTGACACTTCCTTGAGGGTGAACACAAGGTGGAAATTTGGACAGATCACAAGAATCTTGAGTATTTTATGATGGCCAAGAGATTGAACTGTCATCAAGCTCATTGGTCCCTGTATCTATCCAGGTTCGACTTCTCCTTTCACCACTGTCCAGGTCGCAGCATGGGGAAGACCAATGCCCTCTCCCGATGCATGGACCATGGGGATGGTGGTGATGACAATCAAGACATTGTGTTGTTGCAGCCAAACATGTTCACTATCTGGGCATTGGAAGGCATCGCACCCCAGGGTGAGGAGTGGGACATCCTACACAGCATTTGTTTTGTGAACCATAGCAGTTTATATGAGGATGTCATGGTCTGAGCTGTTGAAGAGCTGAGGAAGGGATCCACCCTCTCCTTGTGTGCGGCAGAGTGGGCTGAAAAGGAGGACTTGGTGTATTTCAGGGATCACATCTATGTCCCCAATGACCCAGCCCCTTGTTGGCGCATCATATCCCAATACCATGACTCATGGATTGCCAGTCATCCTGGACCTTGGAGGACCTTGGAGCTCACCTCATGGAATTATTGGTGGCCACAGATGTCATGGCTCATTGGTCAGTATTGCTGTACTTGTGACCTTTGCTTACACACCAAGTGGAAGGATGCCTGGTTTGGCAACCTACACTAGACTTAAGGTGGACCGGAAAGACAGGACTAGGTTATCTTTGTTGCATGGAAGTAGGAACCATAAGTTACTACAAACAAAAGAATAGGAAGTTACTATACCTTGTTGCATGGAAGTAGGAACAAAGGTTAAGGAATAAAAAATAAGCAATATATAAGAAAAAGATTGACTGTGTAAGTAAAAGGCTGCATCAAGCACAGTGTGTGATTTGGGAAGGCCACATCGGGTGTAGTCACATAATAGGAAGTTACCACATCAGTGGTGCAATGTTGGCATTGATGGATGCAGATAGGGAGGTAATAATGTAAAGGTCGTTGCTGGTGCATATGTTGCCAGTGTGTTGCTAGGATTATCACCAGTGGCTGTGTCGGTGATTGGGTGGTGAGTGGATATCATCAGCAGTGGCTGTGTCAGTGATGGAGGGAACAAGTTGTCAATGTCTGGGTGATGATGTACATGTTGTTGTTGGGGTGTATACTGCCAGTGTATTGCTGGTGTAATTACTGGTGGCTGTGTTGGCAGTTGTATGGCTCCGGGTATATGTGAGGATGTCACTGGCGGTGGCTGTGCCAGCACCATGGGACATTGTGAAGTGGATGTTGATTGTAATAGATGCTCATGCATCTTATGTTGGTGAGTTGTTTCTGTGCCATAAGCAGTGTTGGAATTGCCAGTGGCTGTGCTGGCAGTGAGGGTGATTGTGTCAGCAATGTGTGTGGCTGTGTCAGCACCAGGGGAGTGTGCTGGCAGCGGTGTGAGTGAATGTGCATAATGTCATAAGTCTGTGGGGCTGGACTTACACCAAGATTCCTCGTCACAAACCCATTGGTGAGCTACACCCTCTCCCTGTTCCAGAGAGTCATTGGGATGTTGTCAGTGTCAACTTTGTGGTGGAGTTGCCAGAGTCAAATGGGTTTGATCCAGTGATGTGCACAGTTGATTCCATGGGGAAACATGCTCACTTCATTCCCACTCACACCACTGTCAGTGCCCTGGGTGCTGCCCAACTCTATCTCCACCATGTGTGGAAGTTACATGGACTCCCTGGCACTTTCCTTTTGGACCATGGGCCTCAGTTTGTGGCAGAGTTCACTTGTGAGCTGTACTGACTTCTGGGGATCAAACTCCTCACTTCGACTGCTTATCACCCACAAAACTGATGGCCAGACTGAGCGAGTCAACCAGGAACTGGAGCAGTACATCCGTGTCTTCGTCAATGAGTGCCAGGACAATTGGGATGATCTCCTCCCCTTGACCAAGTTTGGATACAACAACCATGTCCACACTTCCACTCAACATACCCCTTTCTTCTTAGATACTGGATGGCATCCACACATGGGATTTGAACCTCACCAAGCCCCCTCACACATCAAGACAGTGAATGAGTTCATGGAATGCATGAGGGACAGTTTGGAGGAGGCAAAGGCAGCCTTGGCAAAGGTGAAGGACAACATGGCATGTTTTTACAATCAATGCCATTCTCTGGTGCCTCAGTACAAGGTTGGTGATCCAGTTTATCTTGACTCCAGTGACATCTCCACCACACATCTGTCCAAGAAACTCACCCATCACTTCCTGGGACCTTTCCCCATTGTCAAGTGTGTTGGAATGCATGCCCATCATTTGAGGTAATGGGTAGTGATTTTTGACTGTGATGTCATTGAGCCTTCTGTAGTCTTGAACTGGTTGAAGTGAGCCATCCTTCTTCTTGACAAAGAAAAAGGGAGAGGCCATGGGTGACTTTGATGGTTGAATATGTCCAGAGGCTGCTTGTTGATGAACTGCTCAAGCTGTCACTGTTCATCAGGAGAGAGAGGATAAACCTTGCAGGATGAAGGGGTTCCACCAGGGGTGAGTTTGATTGTGTAATCCCATGGCTTGCATGTAGGGAGGGAGTTGAATGACTCCTTGGAGAACATGTCCCTGAACTCATGGAGATGAGGAAGTAAGGAATCAGTAGAGGATTTAGCAGCATTGTTTTTTTGGGAAGGCCTCAGCAAGGCATTGGGATATGTTTGATGTAGCACACACGTCATGCAATGGACAAATCACAATGTAGAAAATCCAATCACCTTCCTCTACTTCCTCTGGCTCCTCCTCATTGTCATCTGTGTCTGGCATCAGATCAGGAACCCCCTCTAACTCCACATCAGGCATAGGTAGGGGTCCAGCACAACACTTCTGAGTGCATCACAGTGAGGCCCTTTGTCCACAACATTCTTGTCTGGCTTCCATGAAACAGGTGTTACAGCTGGATCGACACTGGCTCATGGTAACCTCCCTGGTACACCAGTTAACCTCTGGGTGATGGTCTCGAAGCCACAGATAGCCTGATCACCTTCTGCTTTCCTAACTGAGTGACAGCAAAAAGGGCACACTCACTATGATCTTTGTAACAGAGGACCAGGTCTACAGCCTCTCAGATGGCACGAGCTTCATTTGGGGACCCATCCACATTATAAACAGGTATTGCACTCCCATGAATTACTTTTGGGGCATTGGGCAGAGGGAGAGGTAGGGAGAGCAGGTACATCTTCAGCCAACTTTGAAGGGTCAGATAGGGGAATGGTCATGGAATCAGATTCATTCTCCAGAGAACTGACAGAACTTCAAAGTGGTTATGACAGGCAATGAGGGTGTATGATTCACTCACTGCAAATAGAAAAATCCTGCTCCTCTACAACTTCTGCTTTGATCTCCTCTTTGACCTGACCCTTCACTTCCTTAACATCTACATGTGCCAACAGGTCCTGGAGGAGTTCATCTCACCCCTTAGGGGTGATCATGCAAATGTCCTGATGATGGGGACATGCTCCAGCCATGTGTCCAGTTTCCCCACAGTGGTAGCAGAGATTCAACCTACACGCATGGCTACAGGCTGCATCAACATCCATCAGTACCAGGACATTGATGGCAGGTGCAGGGGTCTGATGGACAGGAATGAGGTTACATTGGGGGAGGGTTTGATTGAAGGTGTAGGGTGCATGAGTGGTAGTTGGAGTGCAGAATGCAGCATTAAACACTGCATTTGTGAGTCAGTTCTCATCACAGAGTGAAGCAGCTTCATACCAAGCATAGATATCATTGTCTGCTGGGTGCCCTTCCAACATCTGTGCAATCTGGTCCTGAATCTCTTGGTTGAGGCCCTGTCAGAACTTCACCACCACTGGTAGCCCACTTCCATATCCTGCCATGTCCACCAAGTCATTAAGCTTGTCGATATAATCATCCACAGATCAACATGTCTGATGGTAAGAGGAGGACTCAAGCTGTGTCACTGCTTGGTGGTGCTCATTGAGGGGACAAAAGTGGTGTACAAACTCTGCTAAAAAGTCACCCCAAGTGGAGAAAGGTAGAGAACTGAGCTCTTTAGTTTGGTGCAGAATACAGTCCATGTAGAGATAGGTGCATTCAGATTTCATGTATGTGAAGGCCCAATAAATTTTTGCAGCTTCGTCAATGAATTGATGTGACTGGAGACTGATGTACAACTCACAGGAATTAAGGAATGCATGCCCCTGCACACATGCACCATTAAATTCGGCAGGGGCAGAACAGTTTGATCTGGGTGTGCTCCTTAGTGGGCATGTTAAGTGGTGAGTTGTTGTTGTTGGGCACACTTGGAGTCATAATGGGGGGAATATTGGTCATGGAGTTAGTCTGAAGGGTTCTGACAAAGTTTTTGATTATAGATTTAAGTGAATTGATCTGCATGCATATTCTGGTAACATCACCTTCAAGCACATCAAGGCACTCTGATGTGTTAGTGTTTGAAGGTCCAGTTCGGTCTGGTTTTTTTCAATTTAGGATTGAAACCGCAACCACAACCTGTTCAATTAAATTCAAAAACTATATAAAACTGAACCAGACTGCACAAAACCAGTTTATAACAGTTCAAACCAGTACAACAACCAGTTGTCAACAGGCTTAGGTCGGTCCGAACTGACCCAAGCTAGTTAATGTCGAACACTAGAAAACTATTTAAAATGAAATTGTATACTACTAAAGCTATATTAATGAATTTCGAACACTTCCCCAGCTATAAAGTTACTAATAACACTATACTAATGCTCTACCAATGAATATCAGTCACTAATAGTACTATACTACTAAAGAAACACTCAAAAATGAAGTGTGGAAAGGTGGGGGGCAAGCCCAAAGAAAGTTGATGGAATGTGGGAGCCTTTATATACCCAAAAATGCGCACAGACCATGTAGTCACATGTGTGTGAATAAACAATAAAAAGACACCACTTTTTATTGTTTATCCCTATGCTGCTCACAACATCCTTGCAGTTGCAAAACATCCACCATACAAGTTGCAGAGGACATGGCTGTCCCAGAGCCATCTCATCTTACCAGGTGAGTGGTGTTTTTTCCTTTTGCTCTTTTTTCTTTCATTTTCTCTTTCATTTCTGGTCCTTTTTTCTTTTTGTTTTATTTCTATCTTACTAATCATATTATATTCAGAATGGAAGCTCTGCTCAAACACAGGGGCCTTGAGGAGCTTCAGCACCAAGTTAACAACCAGTGTGTTGTCAATGGCTTTGAGCCTCACTTCCAGATACCACCTTGGACTGATCCCACACTGAACAATGAGGCTGCTACATCTGAGCTGAAGTGGAGTATATGTCAGAACTTTGGGGAGGTCAACAAATTGATGAAAATTGCACCAATGCCCCAAGGAGATATCCAGACAAAGCACCAAAGACTCAGTGGTCATTGATGGGTGTCAATATTCAATTTCACAGCAGGGTTCTATGCTGTTAATGTTGCAGAAGAATCCAGGCCATATACTGCATTCTATGTCAAAGGATGGGGTTATTTCTGGTATGCCAAGATGCCATTTGGACTCACTGGGGCACCTTCCACCTTTGAAGATATGACTGCACAATATCTACATGACCTTGTGGCACAAGAAATAATGGAGCTTCATTAATGATGGTGGTGCAGCTGTGGACACACTTGAGCAGATGATGACAAAGCTGGTTACCATATTCAGAAGGATATGAGAGCAAAAGATCTCCCTGTCCACAAGCAAAAATGAATTGTTTATGACTATGGCAGTATTCACCAGTGCTACAGTCAGCCCAAAAGGGGTACAGCCTGACCTCACCAAGTTAACTGTGGTTGTAAACTGGAAGGAACCTGCAGACACACTTAATCTAGCAGCATTCTTAGGTCTGACCAGTTGGTTTTGAGATCTCATAAAGGCTATGTGATGGTTGAGAAGCCACTGAGAGACTTGTTGCATGGGGTTGAACTGCCACAGACATATGCAAAGTCAGTATACAGGAGGACTTTGCTAAACTACAAACTTGTGGATCATTGGACATCAGAGCGTGCAAGGTCATTTCTGGCTTTGAAGAAGATCCTGACATCAGGACTGGTTCTCCAAGGGCCCAAGGGGGATGGAACACATTTCATTGTTACAAGTGATGGGTGCCAGGATGCTTTTGGTGCAGTACTCTCACAGAAGTTTGAAACAACTATGCCAGATGGCTGAAAGCTGATGAAGCTTCACACCATCGGTTTTGCATTGAAGCATACATCACATTCTGAGATCAAATACAAACCCTTCTTACTCAATTTGCAGCATTGAAGTTTGCACTGGATAAGTTCTCAGACATCATCTGGGGGTTCCCCATCAAAATTGAGATGGATTGTCAGGCACTATGGGATGTCATGATGAACAATAAACTGAATGCAACACATGCAAGGTGGAGAGATGGGATCCTGAGTTGGCAGATAGTGGAGGTTTGACATGTCCCAGGGAGGATCAATGTGGTGGCTGACAGTCTCAGCCATGTGAGGAAGGGGGTGGAGAAGGAGGATGGTGATGGTAGTGAATGGATGATGTGCAAAGATTGGGAGGCAGTGACTGGGCTCACACACAACACTTTCTGGGTCACAACAATGGGTGACACTGATGAATTGTGATGCCAGTTTGCAAAGGAGCCCATTTTCTTGCAGGTGATTGAGTCATTGTAGGAGTTAGACCAAGGGCACAGCATGAGGGAGAGGAGGAGGGCAAAGCATTGGGCTTTGGAGTATAAGATTGATGAGGGTAAGCTGTGGCATGTTGGGCATGGGAGGAGAGCACAGGCAAGGGTGAGGGTCAAGTGCATGACAAGGGGAGAGGCAGTTGAGTTGGCAAGGAAGAAACACCTGGAGGATGGTCATTGGCAATGGGATGCAATAAAGAGAGCACTCACAGATATCATATGGAGCCCAGGCCTAGACATGTCCATAACACACTGTGGGCATTGCAAGAACTTTGGTGGTACCCATCTACATGCAATCCTGAATCTGATCACCTGACACCACCCATTCGAGCTCTTGGTTGGTGATTACCTTTCTCTGCCTGTGGGAACTGGTGGATTCCACACTGTGGGGCTGTATCTCAATACCTGTTCGCAGCATGTGTGGGGTTTCAAGTACAAGACAGCAGGGAGTGGAAAGACTACCGTTGGCAGATTGTCTAGCATCTTCCAAAACTTTGCCCCATCCAAGGTATTCATGACAATGACAACAATGACAACAAGGACAAGAATGACAAGGACAAGGACAACAAGGAAGGCAAGAAGGCCAGGGACAACAATGACAGTGAAAAGTTTATGTGTACCACTGCCACCACCACCACCTGTCCCCATCACCTCTCTCCCCACCACTGGCATACTGCTGTTACCACCACCAACACTACTGCCACACCACTGTCAAGACCACTACAGCTGACACCACTGCTGCTACAGGTACTTCAGCTGATGTGGGTAAGTGTGACTAATTGTCAATTTTTAATCTATATCATACCTCTAACTGTATTAGATATTATAATGACTGATGACAGTAATAATGTAGTTGGTGATCATCAATCAGCAAATGGTAGGTATTATTCATTTATGATAACTGGTTTATTTAAGATAGATCAGATGTTTTTATGGTGAGCCCACCTCAGAACCCACCTCAGCCCTCCTGGTCAACATGGAGCCTCTCGTACCACAGGTGGTATCCTACATGGTCATGCACTTGGCAATGTGTTTCACTTTGGTGACCACATGAATGTTGATGACCAGCAGGGAAAAGTTGTAGGCAAGGTCCATGTTTATATGATGCATGGCAATCCCAATGACTCCAAGCCTTATATGGTGCTCAAGCATGAAGTCACCAACTGTCTCACACACATCCTCAAGAAGCTTGGAAACTCATACTCACCTGTCAGAAGTATGTTGTTTTGATTTTGAATTTAAATTGGTCTTAAGACAAAGTCTAGAGGAAAATCAGCATGTATTTGTATGTGAGGATGACCTTTGGAAAGTCTGAGGTCAATATGAGTCTGTGATTGAAGAAGATGGAGAGGTTGATTGGGTGGTTTTAAACCACCAATTTACCTTGAAGCTTCTCATTGTAAGTTTTAAATCCTCTTATAGGAATTTATTTTGTGAGTCTCTACTTTTAGGTGGCTGATCAGACACCCAGCTTGCTCCAACTCCAACTTCAGATTCACTCTTGCCAGCCTCTTCCTTGACCTCTATTCTGCCTTTTAAACAGCAACTCATCACTCTTCTTGGCATACCAGGTTCATTGACTGGGTACAGGTGATGTCTCCCTTCAACTTGCATATCAAAAATACAAGGCTTTTCTTACTGCATTCCAAACTTATGAAATGGTGAAAGTGAAGACCTGGATGATCACATGACCAACAAAAACCAATTTTATTGAATTATTTGTCTCAAAGTCATTTTTCCTTTCTTACTACCAGCATTATTTTCCCAAAGTGGCTTAATATGATGAGATGGTATCGTGGTTGAGTGAAGATAAGGATTGAATCTGTGATGTTGATTTTTGGGGGATAAAGAAGGAAGCTTATACTTTTATGGACTTGGCAGTGTGGTTGCAGAATGGAGGAAATTTGGAGGTTGAAAGTGATAATAAATGCACTGGGGAGTAGTCATTGTCAATGTTGGAGTCATTCCCATTGGAAGTTGGGGCTGGAGAGATGTTGGGGTCCAGCATATTGAAATCAGATACAGTAGAAATGGATGATGGTGAGGATAACACAGAGGCATCAATGGCATTAGGATCTATACAGTGATGGTCAGAGCTGTTACAGAGTCCATGACTAGGGGTGGTGCCAAAATACATCTGTGGGCCAGTATGTGCTCTGGGTGCCAGTGCCAGCAATGCTGATGCCATGATGAAATATTTGAGGTTGAATTGGAGGAGCCTGCCTGACAGATGTGGCTGTGGGCAATGGAGGAGAGGCATGGGTGGAAGGATGGGTGGAAGATTGCCTCCAAGTCTGAATATTGGATGAACCATATGTATAGCACAGTAAACAAGGGGCGGCACCAGAATGAGGTACCATTTCAATGTCCTCAGCAACCAATGCATGGTGTGACAAAACTAGTGTTATTTCTGCATTAGTAGGGGAGCTGGGGTATGTGGTGATAATCACCAGGGAATCATCACTGTCAAAGTTGTCAATACTAAAAGCAGGGAATGTAGTTGAACAGCTAGTGGTAGCACTGGGCCCAGCCGCTGATGAGTCTTCAAAGTCAAAGATGGCAAATGCACAGGGCGGTCTGTGGGAGATGTCACTGGCCCAGGGATATCATTGAAATCTGCAAGATGAATAGGCTGGACATGCAATGTAGTAGAATGGCCAGTGCAAGTATCAGGCCCATTGGCCAATGAGTCCTCAAAGTCAGACAAAGTGAATGGAGTGGGCAGGGGGGTTACTGGCCCAGGCACATCATTGAAGTCCACAATATTGAGAGGGAATGTAGTTGAATGGCTGGCACTAGCCCCAGGGCCAGCCACCAAGGAGTCTTCAAAGTCAGAGACACTAAACACAAATGGAGTGGGCAAAGGGGTTACTGGCCCAGGCACATCATCAAAGCCCATAACATTGAGAGGCAATGTAGTTGAATAGCTGGCACTAGCCCCAGGGCCAAGAGAGATGGATGGAATCCCAGGGGTAGGTGGTCCAAATTCACATTGGCAAGACTGTCGGCCAAGGACCAAAGAAGGATCAGCACATCTATCATAAGGCCGATCAAGGTGCCGATGCCAATCCAAGACATAACATACATCTGTCATACATCTCAGTGATGTATATTTACTTAATTTAGGAAAGATCTTCAACTTACAACCTCGGCATAGAGAATTCTTTGCATCCAACTTTGTTTTACAAAGTTTGCCTGGTCTACCTCCAACAAAACCCGGCGGAATCGGGACTCCGCATACCAAATGATCTCTTGTGCATGCCTTTGGAGTTGCACTTTTGGGCCCGATTGCAAAGAAAAAGGGCTGTAGACTGAGAGACTTTTGTTTGACATGGTTTTACTGATCGTGGTTGGTTATCAAGATAATCGTATTTACATCAAGATTACATAATCATCAGTCACAAAGGGGAGATATAATCGGCATTTGTTGATCTAAACACTTTGTCAGCCCTCAAAGCTAATTCATACCATGAAGCACGTTGATGATTAGCATAAGCAAGTGGACCAGGAAGGGTATTGTTGGACTCTGAGGCTGACTGCCACCATTGGCTGTGATGGATGAAATACCGCACAGTCCACTGCATTTCATATGTGACAAGTAGAAACTCCTCCCTCCACTGATTTCTCTGAGCCCGTGAACGAAGCCAATGTACGTGTCTGACTATGAAAAATGTGAGCACAACAAATAGAGATGACCACCTAAAAAAATTTACATTCCCAGAATCGACTGAGGTCGGCATCGGAAGCGGGTATGGCCGCAGCCCCGCTCCCACCATCGGCACCAATGCCACCGTTAGCTAAGACACCAGTACAAAAGGAATTATGCCAAATCCAGGACAGACGAACAGAGGTGGAGCCAGCTACATTTGGATTCAAAATAGCTGTGCTGGCATTGAGGTCATCCTTGGTTAACCACTGAAACATACTCAATGTGTCAGCATCACAATACAGTGCCAGCAATCGGCTACAGCAATGGTTATACATCCGAGCATGCAAGCTAATTTTGTTAACCAACTTGTGGACAACAGCTCGTGACCGGGTGCGAACTCCCTTTCGCAGTGCCACTCACATCATGTGTGAATATTGAAATGATTTTTCAGCGATGAGCTCCCACAGCTGATGCAGCAGTCAGCTTGCCTGGCACTTCCGGAGCTTAATCTCTACCTCGGCCAGGTGGCCATGACGAGGGAGGGTTACTTGTTGCTCCTCCACTGAAATAGTAGATGTTGCAGGAAGGTTTGATGGGCCAGCTGCCAATGCCGTTGCCGGTGCCAATGCCTCGTCATCATCAAGTTCACCTGGGATATCAAATTCTCCTTCGTTATCATTGTTGATCCACGAGGAAGCAATGTCATGATCGGCTATGTTGGCAGCATTTTGTAACTGGGTTAAGGTTACCATGTGGGATGTCAGAGCTTCTCTTTCCCATTCAACAGCTTGTGTGTTGGAAATGTGAGGTGATTTACCCAGTCGACAGACTTTGTCTCGCAATTCAATCCTGGTGATGATAAATGATTGGTTGTCATCTGGGGTAGGCAGTGGAACTCACTGCATTTGCTGAAAAAGAATAGTGAAATCAATCCACTCCTCAACCACGGATTGAACCAGTGCCATTCCCAAAGAAGAGGCTGTGCCCGAGGCCGATCCCGATCCTGCTGCCGTGTCTGATATCTGCATGGCATACATGTCCATTACCTTGATATCTGTAAGTCTTCTGGTTTCTGCTGAGATGACTTCATCCTCCCATCATTCGATTGGTTGCTGGCTGAATGCTGCCATTAGTTCAGTGTGGTATAGGCCAAGTTGTGTGGAGTTCTCAAGTGCTTCCCGAGCTTTTGTGCATAGTGTGACCATCATACTGAGCATTTTCTTGTGATTTGAATCTGTAGCATGATCATCAAGCATTTCTGCCCGATGTGGCAAGGTTGCTGTTCTGACTGTCAGGGAGATGGAATTCAGTGATGCCCACAGAGACTCAAGTATTTCTCCTGCTACGATGCCAGACCCTGGGATGAAAGATGGAGCATAGCAAAAAAAGCATTCATCTTTGTGGCCATGAACATGTAAAAGCCCAATGGCCTGGTCAATCGTCAAGCCGGCCAGAAGATGGGCACCAATACATTCCCGAAGGTAGATAATGTACTGGCAGACAATGTCATAAATGAGCATGACTCCCTGTTGAGGGTCAACTCTAGTGATCTTCAGCGCTTGAAGAAAAGCAAAGTCGATATTCTTCTGCTGTTTTCCATGAAACAGGTCTAGCAATGCATTGGGAACATAACATCCATGCCATGCACATGCAATGGCTGTGCATCCAGTCCTGTCACATGCCTTAGATGCCAGAAAAGCATTCACAATGGCTAGGAATTTATTTTTGCAAGGGGCCTTCTGAAAGACTGGATAGAAATCAGATCAGCATCGGGGCAGGCAGCAGGAATGGCAACGGCAATGGCTGCCATCAAGGGAAGTTACCTACTGTTAATCGTTCTATGGCGGCTTGGAGAAAGCGATGATATTCAGCCTGATTTGGGGCCATCCCACCTCCATCCCATAGCCATATGTCAGTTTCTGAGCTTTTCTGCTGGACATGATCAGCTTTGAAATTGCCATTGGCCACGAATATGCGTTTGAAAACAAATCTGAATGGCAATGTGTCATTATCCATGCCACTGCAGAGACATTCTGTCACCCACTGGTTCACATCATCCTTCCAATTTTCCAGTATGTTTATGCCTACTTGAGGACATGCTGGGCAGAAATTTGCAAGTGTTCCTGGTTCAGGATTCAAAGGATCTTTTTGATTGTGTCTATACCCTGCCCACTTCAATCTTTTCATCCAACACCATAAGCAGGACGTGCCCCAAAGCTCATGGTAGAGATTAACCACTTCGGCAGGCCTCATTGGCAAGGTTACATGCTGAATCAGCTGGTAAAACTGATAGGCTGCAGTACTTTACAGTCCCCCACATGTCCTAGTGGACTCTGACCGGACTGACCGGAGTCCACTGGAGTCCAATTGAACTACACTAAGTAATGTAGAGTTCAATCCCCCATTGGAGTCCAACTGGAGTCCAACTGGAGTCCAACTGGAGTCCAACTGGAGTCCAACTGGAGTCCAACTGGAGTCCAAGTGCAACCAAATGATAAGTCAATTGGATATGAGCTCAAAGGACTTCGTACTTGGTGAATTTCATAAAGTACCCACAAAATAAATTTGTGTACTGCAGGAATTGAACTCAAGACCTCACCATAAGGAATCACATGACAAACCAAACAAGTGTGCTCAACCACTTGAGCCACAGGAGATTTATTGGGGATCAATATAAGGTTTATTCATGACTCAACTTTTCATATTTGTTGAGGAGGCATTTTTCAAACAATTAAGATCAAAAAATTTTAATTAACCACATCCCTCATGTAGGACACAAGGGAGTGGGTATAATATAATAATAAACAAAAAAAACCCCTCTTGCATCTTGCAAGAGGGGGGGATTATTACTATGTACATAAAAAACTAAACCCCTCATGTTTGGCACGAAGGGGGGATTCGTAAGTACTACAATATATATACCCCTCGCATTTGGTGTGAGGGGGGGGGCAGAGATAAATTAAAAATAATAAAGACCCCTCCCCATGCAAAATGCGGGGGAGGGGGGGTTGGGGGATGCGGTCTGGGGTGGGTGTCATCGCCCACCCCTCCTCGCACACATCCGTCGCCATAGCAGGCTGCACCTGTCATCCACCCTACGAGCAGTTGCTCGTAGGCGTGGGGATGGGTGCTGTGGTCGTCTTATCCCTGGTGTGCCCGCCATCCACCCGATGAGCAGCTGCTCGTCGACATGGGCTCTCACCACCCATCCACCCTGCGAGCAGAGGCTCGCAGGCGTGGGGTGGGTGTGTTGTTGGCTTTGGGGGGTGCTGGTAGGCATCATCGTCGTCGACTGCACACACTCACAATCCACCCTATGATCAGGGGCTTGCAGGTGTGGGGTGGGTGTGTTGGCTCATTTGCAGGTGGTGGTGTCGTTACTAGTAGATTATAACCTAGAAAACTGAAAAAATGAGTTAGTTAGTTCATAAAAACAAAAACCAAGTGAAAAAACTTACATAGGTTGTTTGTGAGTGGTGGTGTCGTTGCCAGTAGATTATAACCTAGAAAACTAAAAAAACGAATTAGTTAGTTTATAAAAACAAAAACCAAGCGAAAAAAACTTACATAAGGCCCAAACGACGCAGATTGCGTCGTTTGGGCCCATGTTGGCTCGTTTGCAAGTGGTGGTGTCATTGCCAGTAGATTATAACCTAGAAAGCTAAAAAAACAGGTTGGTTAGTTTATAAAAACAAAAAGCAAACAAAAAAAAAACTTACCTAGGGCCCAAACGACGCGATCTGCGTCATTTGGGCCTGCATTCCATCCATTCAGCTCGTTTGCGGGTGGTGGTGATGGCGGATTTGGTGTGGGAGTGGTGGCAGTGGGTGTCCACACAGTGGTGGTGGTGGTAGAGAGAGGAGGGAGGGAGGCGGCATCGACGGTGGTGGTGGTGGTGGTGAGTGATGAGCTGGCACATTTGATGATGCAGCTATATGCTTTGTCATACACAGCTGCACACAGTACCTAGCACAAGTAGATGATACCTTAAACAAGGTACTGTGGTGTAACAGTTATATTGAGTGCTATGATTACATAAGCAACCGACAGGGATCTGGGTTTGATTCCTTTCCTTACACACTTTTTGAGCGGAATACAACTGGACTCCCAGTGGACTCCAACCAGACTCCAACCAGACTCCAACCAGACTCCAACTGGACTCCACTGGACCAGTCCAAGTGGAATCCGGTGTTTGAGTGGATTCCACTCAGAGTCCAGTTGGACTGGACTGGGACTGGACTGGCAACTTTGCAGCAGTTGGCTGGTGACCAGTCCCAGTGGACTCCAGTTGGACTCCAGTCAGTCCAACGGGAAAGGTCAGGGAGTGTAAAGACCTCTGGTTTGTAAGGTTTTGAAGTGCATCACAAGTGTGAACATTCCAGAATCCATGTAGTCCACTCCCAGCTTCTGTGAGAAACCTTGAGCAACAAGGCACACCTTGTATTTGACAATGTTTCCTTTTTCATCCTTCTTCTGATCAAATACCCATTTGCATCCTACAGCTTCCCTGCCTATCGGGAGCTTCTCCAAATGCCAAGTCCCCCTTTCCATCAGTTGATTATATTCCTCATCAATTGCCTTTTCCCACTCTGGTCCCTCATCACATTTAATTGCCTCCTCATGAGTTTGTGGAAGCCATTCCAGGTCTTCCAGTTTTGCCCTGTCAACACATCAAAAATTGATTGAAGTGCAATGTGCAATGTTTCTCTTGGTCTGCACCTGGCTGATGATGCTGCTGTGGGTCTCAACACATTTAATGACTCTGTTTGGGTAGGTATGCATTGTGATGGCTGTGCACGGGGATTATTGATCACTCTGTAATCCAGGTCCTTTCTCCCCTCATGTTCTGGTCTCATGAGAGTTTCCATGATGGGTTTGGTAGTATTTTTGGGTGCAGGTGGTTGGGAGTTTCAGAGTTTGCAAAGTCATCACTTGGCTCTGGCTCCCCCTCAGCTTGTAAACCCGGTACATATGTGTATATCTCCAGTTCCCACAGTTCATCATTTTCATTGAATGCAAAGTTTTGTGATATTTTGATTGATCAGGTGGCTGCATCATAATTAGGGTAAAGCACAGGTGCAGGTCAACCTGCAGTATATAGGTGGCGGGTTTGATAGGAACAGGTACAGTTGCTGAAATTCCATACCTGTGGTACACCATACCCATTTCAGTGGTATCATGGGTATCAACAGTGTCATGGGGTATGAATGTTGCCAAAGTTGATCACTGAGCAATAATGCCACACAACACAAAGAGTTCTTTCCTCTGCTTGACTTCGACTGGTTGTTGCCTCTTTCGCCATCTTAATTGATCTTGTAGTATGTGGTTGGTAAGTAACAAGTTCAGTTTTTTACATCCACTGTTGAATTCCTCAACAGGATAAATTATGTATAATGAATCTCCAACCCTATATAAGCCATCCTTGCTTTGACATTCCATTATTCTTTCCCCCCATTGTTGGTTAGTCACCATGCACCAGGATCATGCTATGTTGCCTTCTTCATGTTCCTCATCCATGCTTTCATTCCTCCCCACTTGCTTCTATTGTGTTGAGTACTGTGCACACCAGCAAAAAGGCCTTGCAGTCTGTCAAAAATGTTGTCGAGAATGCTATTCGTCCATTCAAGAAAGCTCATACCAAGTCTATGTCTTCAAACACGTCCATGACTGGTTCTGATAATGGTATGTTGTTCATTTCTTTGTGTTATGATGTCTATCAGCTCACTCACCTATGTGTTCAGATGTAGTTCCTGTTTCGACTATTGGTGGGAGTATAGGTGACAATGAAGCGGAGGATGAGGAAAGTGATGGTGCTGAGCTCAGCATGTAAACCTTTGACCAACATTATGCTCCTTCTTGTACTGACTCTCTTTTGCAGAAAGACTCAGTAGAGGTTAACCCGATGTCAAGGTTGGATACGATGCCAAACACAAATACCATTTATTTAGCTGTGCTGCGAAGAAATGTAAAGGCCTCAAGGGTGTACATGGCGTTCAGCACTTCCAGGATTTGAAGGACCGTGCTGCAACATCTAATCTTAAAAGTCACGCAATCAAGTGCTTTGGGCAGGAGGCCATCAATGCTGCCTTCAATGGCACACACCCAAAAGCTCAAGATACATCAATCTTTGTGGCATTTGTGTGACAAGGCCAACAACCCATCAAGATCTCTCACCATGCACATACAAAGGCTGAATCTCAGTGAGCATTGCCTTAATTGTCAAGACCCCCTTCTGATTTATTGGCAGTGCTCATATTTCCCAATGGTGCACCGAAAACAATTGCCTCTTGCACATAGTCAAAGACCAGCACTTTGAGTCCTTGTTCATATGCCAGATCTCATTGAGGCTGTGGATGATAAGGGGAAGGGGAAGAAGTGAGGACTCAAGTGTCAAAATGTTATAATTTTATGCTGACATGTTTTGTCTTGTACCTTCGCAGGTAGTTTTTTGTGCTCTTGTCATCTGTCAACACCATGGTCTTATGCTGTGGTGTCAACGGTATACTGCAGTGTGTCGACACCATGGTCTGTATATATTACCTGTGGGTTTGACCTGTACCTCTGGGTGTGGTGTATGTAAGGGTATGGTGTGACAGGTTACAGGTATGGTGTTGGTGATGAGACCCTCAGTGTGACCCGTGCTACACCCTAATCATAATAGCGAATTGATTTCGATCTGTCCATGAATCCCATAAATTTCATCTTCTTCGATTTTGGGAATACTTTGATCTATTTTTAGATTCATCAAGAACCCAAATGTTGCATCCAAATTCACATAAGTGCACCACATCTGGCTTCTGCCCTGTCCATGCCTCATATGGTGTCTTCCCATCAAGTGCACATGTAGGCACTCTGTTCTGTAAATAGGCTGCATGCACCACTGCCTCATCCCAAAGGAATACAGGTAAATTCTTCTTGATCAGCATTGCCCATGCTAATTCAAGAAGTGTCCTATTGAACCTCTCAGCAACCCCATTCTGTGATGGTGAGTATGGTGCTGTAGTTTCATTGGTAATGCCCCTTTCTGCTGCAAACTTTTCCAATTCTTTGTTTACAAACTCCTTCCCATTGTTGAAGCATAAATATTTTTGGGGTCATCCAAATTTGTTCTCAATCATGTTTACATAAGCTCTGATCTGAGAATGTGCCTGGTCCTTGGTCCATAAAAATAGTGTTGCAACATAGTGCTTGGCATCATCTGTAAGGCATGACAGGGGTTACCCTTATATGTAAAATCTCATACCCTTACCCTTACCCCTAAACACCCTACCCTTTGGGGTAAGGGTATGGAAACATATAAGGGTTGCCAAGGGTATGGGGGGGTTTGTCAAGGGTACAAGGTTTCTGCACAAATCAACATATTTAGGGCAAGATTTACATAAGAAGTGTTGATAGCTATTGTATTTACTATTAATCCCACAAGTGTAACCCTCTTATAGACATAATGAAGCCATCATGATGTTGGCCAACTCCTAAATCTGAATATAATTGATGAAAATCTTGAATATAAACCTTTGTAGCTGGAAAAATCCAACAATATTCTTATGTAAACATACCCCTATACCCTTAGTAAGGGTACAGGGGTATGCAAGGGTATGGACTTCCAAACCCCTACTTTTACCCCTCATACCCTTACCCCTGCCATGCCTTAATCATCTGTGAATGAGATGTAGTATTTCCATCTCCCAATGGATTCTACATGGGCCATTCCCCACACGTCACTCATAGCGCGTTCCCCAGCTACCGTGGATCTATTTTTGGCTTCTTTTGGAAATGGCCAATGTGCCTGTTTAGCCTGGATACAGGCTTTGCATGATCATGATGGGATTGAAGATTCATCGATTACAAGTCCCTTCACCAGTTTCTGCTTCTTGATGGTTTCCAATGCACCTACCAACAGATTTCCATATCTGTGGTGCCACTGATCCCATGTTAATTTCTGGGTTGAGGTGAAATTTGCTCTCTCCTGGCCACTCGTGCATCTAAGAGGTATAGTCTATTTTTGACTCTGCCAATTCCAACAGTTAGGTTGCTCTTCTTCTGTAGAATGGCCATCCCATCCTTGAATTGGATGTCACCTCCCCCTGCATCAAAGTGGCTGATGGAGAGTAGACAATTCTCGGCATCAGGTGCATGCCGCACTTCCCATAACGTGTGCCAAATTATCTTTCCATCAACATTAAAGTTTATGATCACTGTCCCATGCCCCTGTGCAGTGATTGGATGTGATCCCAGACCATTAATGGTTGCATTGTAGAGTGGGGTGTAGTCAGTAAATGCTTCCCTGGTAGTACAAATGTGTGAGGTAGTGGCTGAATCCAAGATCCAGTCATAGCATGAAAATTCCTGTGATTCCTGAGTTGAGTAGGTGACATCATTGGGTAATGTATTAATAGACTCTTGAGTCTGATGTGCTCAATCACCTCTCTTCCTCCTTGCAGGTCCCTTTCCTTCACATCCTCCTCCACCTTTAGACCAACAATCCTCCTTGATATGGCCTTCCTTCCCACAGTTGAAACATTTCCTCTTCTCTGTCCCCTTGTCTCCTCTTGAAAATTTGGCTTGCATAGCCACCCTGGAGGCTGTGTCATCACTTCTCCCATGCCACTGCCTATCCTCTTCGAGTAGGATGGCAACCAATTCATGTGATTTTAGAGTGGGCTTGTCACTGCTTAATCCTAGGTAAGCAGATGTATATTGATCCCAACTCTCAGGTAGTGACATAATGAGAATCATCACAAAATCCTCATCTGGTACCTTGTTATCCATCAAGTGTAACTCCTCCTGTAGCTTGCATAACTTTGATATATGTTCCACCATATCAAATCCTTCATCAGCAGTCATCCTATATAGTGCATGGCAGGTTGCAAGAACTCCAAGCTGGCCTTTGGATTCCTTGACCATGGTGAGCTGATCCCACATTTCTCTTGCACTGTCAGTGCCACTGATGTGGATCATTTCTGAGTCGCCGATCACTAACTCAATATGTCTGTGCACCTGCACATCGCCGTCCCTCCATTTCTTCTGCTCCTCTAGCTCTGCAGTGGCCAGGTTGGCTCTATCTGCTGATTCTGGAGCTTTTGCATCCTTTGCAATATATTTCTCCAGTCCAAGGTCCCAGAGCATGGCAAGCATCCTTCGCTTCCATGGCATCCAATTTTGGGCCTTCAGTAACTCCATCCAGTATGATCCTGATGTGTACAATGATTCTTCCAACATACTGATTTGGTATTGATATGATCAAAGATTGATGAGGGCAAATGTGGAGTAAGATACAAAGGGGAGTCATGTGATGAATTTCTGATATGGGGTCAGTTAGTCCCCCCCTCGAAAGGGTCCTTGAAATTTTTTTGGAGGTCAATTTTTTTTTCTGGTCAGAGGTTGTTCTTTCAATGCTATGAACATGAGATCACTTAAACTAAGGTCTTGAAACCCCTCTATTGTAAATTACATATTGAACAATGTGACATCAAGCAATTGTGGTTGGCTGGAGCTGCACCTAGTGACCTCCCTATTCTATGATCACTACAGATCAATGTGTCAAGAGTCAAGCAGCACAGTATGATCTATAACTTCCTTCACCTCAGTTCCTAATATGAGCATTAGCTTACTATAATGTGAACAATAGCATTATTGCAACCCCATCATCAAACTTGGGTCAGTTGGTATGGCCAACTTGGCACGCCACAGGGGCAGCAAGAAATGCAAGGTTAATAAGAGAAGTTGGGGCAGAGAATGATATGGATACATACAGGAACAAGGACACAGTAAGCATCAAAACATGAATAACAATGTATGACAGCTTACTTTGGCTTCCAGAACCAATTCACTCTGATACAAATGGATGTCGAGATCCCTTACCAGTGGCTCAAATGACAGCCAAAACTGTGGCACATTCTGTCACCCCAACCATACATATCCCCCTCCAGACCTCTACTTGAGCCTGACACAGATCCCAGGTTACAATCAGTGTTTCCTAAAGGTACTGGCATGTATACCGAAAACAACCCATTATTCTGACACTGCAAACATCTCAACAAATCCAAGATAGACTAATGTTGCTCAGCCAACATTCGACAATTCTTGCCAAATCCAGCCTACATCAGCAATAGTACTCAGCCCCCCCCAGCATGATCTAATTCACCAACAAACTGCAAACCACAAACTCACATCAGAAACCCCCAAGATGGCCTGGAATGTCCCTGTAACCACACACGCATGCCAATTCCCATTCACCTCCCACTGGGAGCCCTCCCTTTCAAAACTCTCTTCACATTCACCTTCAAGTCCACCACCCACCTCCACCAACCTACCTCAGATCATACATCATACATACCCTATCCTCTCCCAGGCCTCCCCACACCACCTTGACCCATCTCCACATTCCACTATGCTTGATACTCATATTTACAGACTAGACAAACCCTGGATCACAGAGTCAGTCAACCTAGGGCAGCCGCTGTAACCCTAAGTAATAGTGAGATGGGGGAACTTGAGAGGACATCTAGAGTTCTGTGTACAAAACACATAAAAACTTTTTATGAGTGATTATCACAGAAAAAAAGTGATATTTACCTGAGACAATGTTTTCTTCAACATACAACTCCTGCCCTGCCCCCCCCCCTGGTAGTCAAAATAACTGTCAAAGGGAGGGCAGCACAAATCCAAAGTTTGATCCAAAGACGTGCTTGAGGCGTTGATATCCAAGGCTTGTACACGAGAATGCAGAAAGAATTTCCCACTGGGAGGTCTTGTGATAAATAGAAGAGAAAAGCTGAAATCAGCTTGCGAAGAGAATGAGAGAGTAAGGTATGAATATCAACTTCAAGATCCTCATATGACATGTAGTGTGTAGTGTGGGAGCCAAGAAGCCAAATGCTTGTGTATTTGTAGGCATATACAGGTCAGTGGAACTGCGGTGCATAAGATCAGAAAGGTTTACTGATAAACAAAAAAAAACCAAGATGGCACCTACCTACCTTGACCCCCCAATGCCAAACACGCTTTGCCCAACGTCCCCAGGTCACAAGATCTCATCCCATCCCATCCATCCTACTGCCTTATCATTCACCCACTTGCCACTTGTTACTGGGAGCTGCCCCCCCCATTTCCTTGGCTTTCTGACAACTGAAAACACTGAAAACATCTCTCTGCCTCAGCCTCTGAATTGTATGGACAAACCCTTTGAATATAATATAAAAGTAACAGAGAGAAACAATGTAAGTGGCATGGAAAACTGCATTTCCAGGGGGACGTATAGAATAGTTGGGTCAAAGTTAGATTTGTACTGGGTCTTGGTGTTGTAGTCGGGGTCGGGGGGGAGGTAAAAAAGTTGATGAGGCAAAAGGACTCGGATGCAAGTGTTGAAGGGGATGTGGTGGACCTAGACAATGAGAAACCCAGATTGAGAGAACTTGGATGAAGAGCACAGGATGATCTGTGTGAAGAAGACCTTGAAGAGCACGAACTAAGAACTTACCCCACTACTCGTGGCATACACAGGAAGAACCTAAAAAGAATACCTATTAAATAAGACTGACAAAAAGGGAGCGAAAACACTAACCTTGAGGATCCACTGAAATAACCCTCCCATCTCAGATCCTTGCCAACACCCCAAAAACTAACCTTCCAATTGTCGGGGAGTATGGGGGTTACATCCCCGTTACAACCATTAAATTTATCACTTGGATCCTCATCACCACAATCTTCTGAAGGCACGATCTTCTATACACTTTTTCATGCTGCGTCCCATGCACCCACACCTAAACCCCAACATTCTCCAATCTGTCTGTCTGCCTCCCTCCCCCCCTCTTCTCCCAAGTCCCCATCTAACAACCTCTCTAACCCTAACCTGACTGACTTTTGCATTCACCTCCTGGCTCAGCGGTAAAAGTGAACATATGGTCCTTTTGGCGGCACAATAATCGAGGGACTGGAGAACTACTAATGTGCTTGCAAAACTTGCCTTCCTAGCGCTCAAGCACAACTAGCATGCGTCATTGCATGCATGAGGGTACGTACGGGGTGGGTGTTGTCAGAATGGGTAGACACGAGGTGGTTATCCACATCGAAAGTGGGTGTGTCCTGTTCTGTAAGAGACATGTTTACACGTAAAAAAATTAGGTTCAGATCTGCGATGAGAAACATAATATGCAGAGTTCTAGTATGCACCTCATCGATGTCCATTGTCATCAGGTACACAATTTTGGCATTGGATCATAGCGTGAAAGCGGCTCTATACGTAAACTGGCTGAACCCATACCAAAAAAGTTTCCAGAAGCAGAAGATGTGTCATAAGTTGGACCTTGGAATCTTTTTTGGAAGGTCAGTCCGAGTCGTCATTGTCGTTGTCAAGGGTCAAGGTGTGTTTTTTTGGCTAGATGGTTATATTTTGAGTTTTTACGCTCAGTGAGGAATGTTGAAGGAGTGTTTTTTTGATGATGTGGTATTGAGCAACAGGAACTTGGTCAGTCGTGGTGGCTTTAGGTGTTGGCATATTGTTGTAGTTCAGTTGAGCTGCCCAAATCAGAAAATCAGGAATGTATGACAACACCAATGAAGGTGGAGAGAAGACAGCTCATGAGGAAAACACTGAGTATTCTGTTTTTCAAAGGTTGCATTTGAAAGCAAGGTGATCAATATTAGTTTGATCAATAGAGAGGGATCGAGGATGTTTGAGAGTTCAAGCAGGGGGAGGAGAACAGGAGGGAGAAGCAATTGGTTTCAGTATCAGGCATAGCAGAGGCGTACTGGTATTCTTCATGAAAGAATGACAATCAGTTGAGGGGAGATAACATTGCAGGACTGTATAATGTAGCAGATGCGGTAAGATTTGCGGGCCTAAGGAGGTAGTTGTTCCCAGCACAGAGAGATGGTGACAGTGCATATATGTTGGATTTGTCATCAATGATCTTGGGAAACGACACTGGCATCCCGATTTTCAAAGGACCAAGCTCATAGCTTCTTGAATTGTGTGAGAAAACAATGTCCCATGTAAGTGGATGCAGAGTTGCAGGTTGGTGAAAGTAGTCCAGGTCACACTCCAGGATGTGTTCCAGTCCTTGGTCGAGTTCTTGTTCTTGTTCTTGTTTGACGAGCAACCACGAGGAGAAGTTGATGTAAGCGATCCATAAAATCCACCATTCCACTCATAATCACTGTCAAAATCGTGATTGCTATTTGTATGCGCACCATCCAGAGAATCAGAGTGTGAGCGTGAAGAAGACCCAGAGCATGAGGATTTGGAAGTGAGTGAGGACATTGAGGAGTGCTTTTCAAAGGTCGAGGATCCGGAATTATACAAAGCAGAAGAATCTAGTGAATCTGGAGAGAGGTCTGGGGTGCTGCTAGAAAGGGGAGCTTTTGTGAACTTGGAAAATTCATCTTTCTTTAGGATGGGATGCAGAGCATTGGATAACGGACCACTCAAGAGCCACCAGTCATCCGATAGTGGTGAAGATTGAGAGAAAGGTGACAAAGATGGAGGCAGTGAAGAGCTTGATAGATATCACAAAGCCGCAGACTTGGAGTCGAGATATCGAAAAAAAAAGGAATCTCCATCGTATGTTGCATGTTTTATAGGGCTACTATATGCGCATTTTTCTTGACCACCCCAAAGCATGCAGGGTGGTATTGGGTTGAGGATGATCACAGAGAGGTAATGAAGGATAATCAATGAACTCATCATCCAAATGTGAGGGATTGAATGTGGCGTCCAAATCTTCCTGCAATGATGGATATAAACCATCGACAAAAGTTGAGATGATAGAATGACTGGCTGAGTTCCTTGAAGGGTATCATATCAAGCTAAAACAGATGAAGCATACTGAGACAAAACAGCATTACTAGTACTTGGTTGAGCATATCCCATTCGATGAAGCGTCCTACCATCCTCCATATAACATCAAGACACCTTGGGGACTCGCAAAGTTTTTGGGGTAAACAAGAACAAAGCCTGACCAAGATGTCAGAGACAGTCCCGGCAAAGGCTGCTCTTGATCTTTGTAAGACAGTTGAGAAGCAAATGTGGGGACTCTTCAGCAATTCAATGGTGTTTCCCCAGAAATGATCAGGAAAAGTGCAAACAATTGATTGGTAAGTAACAACTTCACCCTCATACTTTTGCATAACCTAACACTTCCACCTAGCCTTGGTATCTGTACTTTGACCTCATAAGCTGATTTTTGTTTGGGCAGTTGGTGGAAAGTAAATGAATGTATTTCAGAGCCCTCCAGAGATTGGTGAACTTATCAGCAATGGGCATCCCAAATGCAGGATGACTAGTCCACTGCCTTCTTCATGGGCTTCCCTAAGCTCCAGTGTGTAAAAATGCTATGGACTAGGGAGTGATATTTGTGTAGACTTCAAGCTCAAGCACAGTCGACCACACTCTTCGAGGTCTTTACACTCCCCCATGTATTCCTATTGGAATCCGATGATTCCAATGATTCTGATCGGAATCCAACCATATTCCGATATCATTTCTACCAGCCAAATTGACATGAAATGGCAGGTTCAGTCCGAGTCCAGTCCAATGCAGTCCAATCGGAATCCGATCAGACCATCAGAATTTCCTAGGAATTTCTGACCATAGAAATCACAATATTCTGATGTTATGTAGAGACATGGGATTCCGATAGGAATGAAAGCAGCCTTGCTTAGTAATTAATAGTAGAAAAAGTAAACACACATGGCAGAATTGAACCCTAGACCTCTAACATGATTACATAAGGATAAAGTGACAATAATACCACTATACTAAGCATCCAGTGTAGGTAAGTGCTCTTACTGCACTACATACTGTTCCTGCAGGTGTGATGACAAAGCACATAGCTGCGTCACCACACCTTGCCAGCTCATCACTCCCCACCACCACCATCAATGATGCCATGGCCTCCCCCCCTTGCCCCCTCTTCCCACAACCCCAACCACATCATCCGACCCTCCCACAACGACCACCGCCTCTGCAACCAAGCCCCATGACACACAACGCGGCCCAAACGACATGAATTGTCATTTGGGCCAATAGTAAGTTTTTTGCTTTAATTCTTGTTTTTGTGATTTCACTAATTGTATTTCTTCTTTTTCAGTTTCTAATCTACTGGTAACGATGGTAGACGACACCTAATGATGCGCACCCAATGGTGCCACATCATCCAGGTCCAAATGACACAATTGCATCATTTGGGCCTACAAGTAAGTTTTTTTTTTGTTTCTTTTCATAAATTAACTAATGTATTTTTTTTGTTTTCCATGTTCTTGTAACAGTAACAAGGGATGCGCACCCAATGGTGCCATGTCATCTGGGCCCAAATGACACAATCACATCATTTGGGCCCACAAGTAATTTTGTTTTCCTTTCATTTCTTTTCATAAACTAACTAATGTATTTTTTTTGTTTTCCAGGTTCTTGTAATAGTAACGAGGGATGGACGTGACAGGTGTTTGTTGATGAACTGGTCAAACTGTTGCTGTTCTTCAGGAGAGAGAGGATAGACCTTGCAGGATGAAGGGGTTGCACCAGGGGTGAGTTCAATTGCATGATCCCATGGCTTGCACGTAGGGAGGGAGTTGAACGACTCCTTGGAGAACATGTCCCCAAACTCATGGAGATGAGGAAGTAAGGAATCAGTAGAGGATTTAGCAGCATTGTTTTTGCGGAAGGCCTCAGAGAGGCATTGGGATATGTTTGATGTAGCACACACCTTGAAAATCTGATCACCTTCCTCCACTTCCTCTGGCTCCTCCTCATTGTCATCTGAGTCCAGCATCAGATCAGGAACCCCCTCTAACTCCACATCAGGCATAGGTAGGGGTCTGGCTCAACACTTCTGAGTGCATTGCAGTGAGGCCCTTTGTCCATGATGTTCTTGTCTGGCTTCCATGAAACAAGTGTGACAGCTGGATGGACACTGGCTCATGAACCTCCCTGGTACACCAGTTGACCTCTGGGTTATGGTCTCAAAGCCACGGATAGCCCAAGATCACCTTCTGCTTTCCTAACTGCATCTGGGTTTTGGGCCAAAAAGGTTCAGGCTAGATAAGGTCTTAAAATAAGCAAATTAATAATATGTACAATTCTGATATGTGGTCCGACAATGCTATGTAAAGGATGGTA
This sequence comes from Tricholoma matsutake, assembly GCA_026075535.2. Taxonomy (NCBI): domain Eukaryota; kingdom Fungi; phylum Basidiomycota; class Agaricomycetes; order Agaricales; family Tricholomataceae; genus Tricholoma; species Tricholoma matsutake. The sequence continues at coordinate 17,837,869 of AP026538.1, forward strand.
GGGTAGCCAAATTTCACAAGTGCAGTCAGAATTGAGTGTTTCCACATTAAGGCATTGTTAGAACAGATAGTACATGCATGTATAACTAAAGTGTCAGAATGATGAGCCTGCATAACTATCAAAAGGATGACAAAAAACCACCTGTTGTCCCAACATGTATTAGAAATGGTAGCAGTGGCAGGTTGCACAAGCTACAGCAGAAAGGCTTGCCTGATCAAGGACTGCCAGGCAGTGGCAACTTGAGAAGATCTGCAAGAAATGCAAGCACATGTCATAAAGTGTCAGAATGATGAGCTTGCACAACTATCAAAAGGATGACAAAAAACCACCTGTAGTCCCAGCATGTATAAGAAATGGCAGCAGTTGCAGGTTTCACAAGCTATACCAGAAAGGTAGCCTATACAAACAACTGCCTGTCAGGGACAACTTGGGAAGATTTGTAAGACATGCAGCAGCAGTTCACAAGTGTTGGAATGATAGATGTACACAAGAACAGCCAAAAGTGGCAAGTAGTCCAAACCTTGATAAAATGCATCATTGGGATTGAATTCTGCCATAAAAACCAGGAAGGTGACACTTAATCAAAGATGGTCTCAATATTCTACACTGTTGTCAATCAATCTTGGTTCCTAGGAATTCCACACAATTAGTCAGGAGTGCAAATCAGAGTGTTTAATGAAAGACTGGACAGCATTGTCTTGAAAGTCATCTGTATAAGAGGTTGACCTGGCTGGGGATAGTGTTGCCTTGACCGACTTGGGGCATTTTTGTATTTTTAAAATAACTTGACACAATGCACTCAGCCTGCTTCATGTTAAGAGAGGACCCATCGACTTTTGGGGCTCCCTATCTCTGAAAATATTCTCAGAACTCTATACAATTTATTGGAGTTGATATTGCCTTTGACTCATTTTTGCTGGTTGACTTGACAAAAATGAGTCAAAGGCAATATCAACTCCAATAAATTGTATAGAGTTCTGAGAATATTTTCAGAGATAGGGAGCCCCAAAAGTCAATGGGTCTTCTCTCAACACTAAGCAGGCTGAGTGCATTGTGTCAAGTTATTTTGAAAATACAAAAATGCCCCAAGTTGGTCAAGGCAACACTAGCTGGGGCTGGGGATGCTACATATCACAATAGCGCATAATCATGCTGTCCTCCGATTAGATTTTCTTATTCGCTTGATGTTGGCAGGAAATGTAATCCATATTGGGCATCGTTCTAATCTAGAAAAAGCTGATATTTAAGATGTTCCCACATTCTGTATTTGCTTCAGCACCCTTTTCTCCTTCAGCTTGGCTAGTGCACTCTGTTTTGTCACAGCACACTCATGCGTAACATAGCTGGGAAACACCTGGCTGTTAAGAGAAGCATCAACTTTGAGGAGCTCTAAAATATGACAGGAACACATACCAATTCCACCAGTTCAGCAGGTCACCAACATCATCCCTCTCATCTGGATGATCCAAGAGTTCCAAGATGCTCTCATCAAACCGTTCAGAGTCCATTGAAGTGTTAGACCTGCAGAACACTGATGAAGATGACAGTGCAAAGTGAAGCTGGTTGAATGATCAGTGGTGAGTTGGTAGAGCCTTCAAGCTGGACACACCTGTGTTACATAGGCTAAGGAGCCCGTAGTGACTTGCATCATCCCATGTATATGAGCATTGCCAGATCTCATTGCTTTGACCTCTTTCTCCACAGAACTGTGTGAGGTGAAGATGTGTTTGTACACCTGCAGGTAGTGGTGTAAACAATATAAATATGATGAATGAGTCTAAGCAAACCCAAACAAGAAGGTGGCTTCTGGTGCACTTCTGGCTTCGTTAGAAATGGAGGTGTCTATGTCTTGGGCTATCTCCATGGAGAAGGAGGTTGCAACATAGGTAGGGAGTTGTGGGTTTGGTTCAATGGTCTTGATTTGGTCAGGTGGATTTCACGGAAGTGGTCTCGCAGTCTATGTAGGGATGCTCAGTGCTTTTTTGCATGGACTGTGTGATATTCATGAATCAGTCGGTGTAGCAGGTATGACTCAGGTAGCATGCAAATTCGAACTAGTGACCTGTGGCAGACTTTTAGCATTGTTAGTTCTAGTGGGAGGATACCTGCATGTATGCCTAAAGTGTCTGTCGGGGTGGTGCATAGCACTCCGTTGATGGCCAGAGTGGCTATCCACTGTATTTTAGTTAGCTGTCATGTGATTCTTACTGATCCTGTCCACCATTTGGCACCTGGGTTTTTTTGTGGTGGACTATACCATATTTCAGCTCTGTAAGTCACCTTAGATATTGCGACTGCTGAGTAGAGCTGGCACATGTGGTAAGGTGATAGTCCAGTGTCAATTTTTGCTAGGCAACAGCATTGTAAGACCCACTTGGTGGCATTGTCTATAACCCTTTCCTTGTGCCTTCTCCATGTACTTAAACCCACTGTTTTCTCCTTCCATGTGGTTATGGATAGCCTGGGTGGTCTCTTCAAAATCTTTTCTGATGGCCATCACCATCGCATCATCTACATATCTGAGTGCCTACAGTGTATCAGTCAGTTCAAGTAGGTCTGCATTGTAGAAATTAAAGGAGGGGAGAGAGGCCAGGTCTTCTTGTTCTACTCCATTGTCTATGGGGATTGGGGCCAATGTGTAGTGATCAAACTTGAGATACATTGCCCTCCCATTTAGCAGTCATTTGATGAGTTTGACTGTCTGGGTTGGAATTTTCCTCTTCCTCATGTTATGCAGTAGCTGGTCCATTACTGTGTTAGGAAAGGCTCCTTCTATGTCTAGGAAGAGTATTGATACCACTTTTCCTTTTCTCCATGCCTCTTTGACTTGGTGGATCAGTAGGTGCACTGTGTCAGTTGTACTCCTGCATGCCCTTCCACCAAAATGTGTGTCTGGTAGTAGCTGCTGCTATTCTGCTATTGATATGAGGTTCTCAGAGACTATGGATGTAAGGACTTTTGGTATGGTGCATAGCAGGGCTATGGGGCAGTAAGCTTTGGGCTCATAGCTTGATTTCCTGGGCTTCTGTAACATGCATGTTGTGTACTCTTGCCATCCTTGGTAGTAGATTCCATGACTTATTATTGACCTGTAAATGGGGAGTAAGTATGGGACCATGAGGCTAGTTGTCTTCTGTAACATGAGATTAGGAATTTTATCTGGTCCTGGGGCTTTGTAGGGTGATGTTTTTAAGATGTGATCATGAATTTGCTCTTCTGTGACTTGTGGTGGCATTGGTAGTGGGGGGGGGGTTAGTTGTAGTCTTGTGGGACTGAAGACATTGAGGGTTTTGGTGGGAAAAAAGCCTTTGCGAGATACTTGGCCTTGCCTTTGCCTTTGTTGGTGTTTACTTCTGTAGTGTTCCCATTGTCATCTTTTACCTTTAGTGTGGGGATACTTGTCTGACCTCCATCACCTGTTGGGTTGGAAACATACTTGTTCACTGTTGGAGATGTGCCAAGCATCTCCTCTATAGCAATGGTGTAGCACAGATAGTGATAGCATGAGGACTCTGTGTACAGGTGTGACTGTCTACTGGCTATTCAGTCATGTGACTACTTGGAGTAGGTGCCCAAACACCTACTCCATCTGCCCACCTCCAAAAAAGGTGATGTCCTCATCACCACAGAAAAAAAAGAAAATGCAAAACAATAAGCAGGAATAATATAGACAAAAGAATTCTATGACTGGTATCAAAAATAAAGTAAAGAAAAACTCAACAAGGAGGTATCCTTCCCAATGCCCAAAGGGCCTTACTCAAGTCAGCAAGCTGGGGGTCTTGATCCCAGTCTAGCTTCAGAACAGGAGGTGCAGGAGGTGCAGGTGCTACTCCAAAGGGCACAGTAATGATGGGTTGTCCTGGTCCAATACTGGAGGGATGACATTGGGTGATAAATGCTTGAGGCTGGTCAAAGAATGGAAGAGCTGGTGGAAGAGATTTCGTGTTGTGGAGAACTTGTTCACAGTTGAAGTCTTGGGTATTCCATATTCGAACACATTCCTGCAGCATTCTAAGGGTTGCAGCTTGAATAAATCCAGATTGACATACCTCCACTGAGCAGAAGCCTTCTGTCCTTTGAGAATATTAACACATTGATGGCACCTTTAATGCTCGCTAGTTTCTTGCAATACCTATATTCAGGTACCTGAGAAAAATGGTAAACCAGTCAAGGCTAGAAAAACTGGAAATAAAGGGTGCACTTCAGCAGACATAGTACTTGATAGTGAATTTGTGAGTGGTTTTTGCAGGGAGTTTGGGGTTTGTTAGGTTGAGGAGGTTGATCTCAAGGAGGTATAAAGTGAAAAAAAAAAAACAAAGAGTGCAAAAATGCCATAGCCACCCTTTGTCCTGGCAAAGGTTCCTGGTTCCCAGTTGAAAGAAAGGGAAAACACTGGAAAGAAAGAGAGATTTAAGATATAAATTGTACCTAGTATTTTTGCTTCACCCATGGCCTCCAACGTTCCTTATGTCCAAAAGCCCCATCCCCTTATTGCAGCTTGGATTGAGTATACACTTGCACCTGCACCTCCTCTGCCCTCAATCACACCATGCATTGAATTCACTGCTGAGCATCTGGCATACTCTCAAGATGTTGCTGGAGGGAGTTCAGCCACAATGGTTGGACATAACAATGACAACAGTTTGAACCATTGTCCAGCGTCTGCATCAGATTCTTCTGGTGATGACTCAGTCAATGACTCCGGTGCTCAAGCTGCAACTTGAAGATACCCAAACCTACCAGAGAACCTGGCAGGCCAGGTTCAGGAGGATTCTGTGTTGAAGATTCACTTGTAAAGACACATGGGTGGTCTGAAGATTCAGTCAGAAAACTCATGGTGTGTTCCACAAGATTGTTCTCAGATTCTAACAGCACTGACAATACCTATGAGCAGGAGACCATCCAGGTGGAAGCAAGAAAGGAACTAAACACAACAATCAGCTACTGTGGCCAGAGCAAACACACCATTCAAAAGATTTGCACTAAGCTGTACCAGTTCCATACCCATGTACTCCTTTCTTACATGGATCTCTCAACCAGATGATGGATGACAGTCACTGGCCAGAGCTGAAGAATTATGAGGGCTGTTGGCCAGTCCACAGCATCTTAAAACTAGCACTAAAATACAGCACTGAGGCATCTCATTGCACAAGTGCAAATGATGCCAACTGGTGGATGTGTGCTGCCTTGAGGGGTTCTAGCCCTGAAGAAGGGTTGTAGTACTTGCAGCTCTAGTTTTGTAGTTTTCAACTTGTAGATGAGGATGAGTTCACAGTTAAATTGTGCAATTGTTTACAGTAATGTCACTTTAAATATAATATCATCGTCCCCAGCGACGTTGACTCAGCCTAAATAGCCTGTAATGGGATCACAAATGGTACTTAGCCTGGAGTAAAAGGAAAATGCAGTGGGTGTTGGAGAGATCGAGATTTCTTTCTTCCATTCACTTAGGAAAGCCGAGTTGTCTTCTTGGAAAATGTAGTTCTGGTCAAACTCCTTGCTAAGCAGGGCTAAAACGTCGTCCATGGGTGAGCGCAAGTGTACCTTTGTCCAAGCTTTGGGTAGTTGGTCATGGATCAGAAGCTAAAGCTCTCTTAAAATTCCTCTAAAAAAATAAGGTCATGGAGGACCAGGAAACAGGGTGACATTGAGGGTGAAGAAATAGGGAAGTGCTACGGTGATGCTGCACATGGTAGTTGAACATTCATTACTGGGGTCACTTTGATCATAAATGAGGTACTCCAGAGGGGAAGCAGGAGGGCCCTGTGGACACCTCCTCAGAAATGGCATCCACGGTGGTCCCAACAGCTGTAGGGTCAACAACCTGCCCTAAGTCCATGCTGGAGGCATGGACATTGAGATTCATTGGTATTAGGGCTTCCCAATGACCTGGTATGGAAGCATGACCATCACGTTCTACTTGTGGTGTTCAAGCCTCAATGGCATGAGGGTTGGAGCATGCTGTAACCACCAGGATTTAGGGGTGGAAGGACTACACTTGAAAAAACTTCAAATGGAAGCTACCACCATGATGTTCTACTATGGTGGAAAGGACTTGTGGGCACTATAATGGCCAGAGCTGAGGAGTAAGAATCTTCCCGAGAAAAATACAACTTGCCTGCCGCAGTAAGCATCTTGTGGAAGATTCAGAGGAGCTCCTCATTGAGCTCAGCAAGAGTGGGGTCAAGGCTGACACAGACAAATTGCCAATTCTTTTGATCATGCCTATCTATTTCATGAAGGTGAGGGCCTTGAGGAGCTTCATATAGGTGCTTGATAACAGCTTGTAGATGAAAGTCCCAAACTCAACACAGATCAGCATAAGGGTTGCATATTGGGAAGAACTGGGAATTCAGAATTTGCAGGAGTCAACCCTCCAGCAGCTTCAAGGAGTTTGTCACTCCAATTCTACTTGTTTACCTTCAAATATCAGGAACCCTGCAGGCCAAGTGTGAGATAGACCAGTCAATTCCTGTAGGTGTTATTCTACATCCACCATACCTTGACACATTCAGCTCATGATGCAGTTGTGTACTTTTCTGTGGTGTGCAATTTGCATGGAAACCATGAATGACCCTATCGCGTGAGCACCCAGGACTTGCTTGTGGTGCTATAAGCACTATTAAATAATACCTTTCATCCTCGCATGTGGCCATCTTTTTGATCACACATGTATCAGAGAATAGTTTACCACATGCAGACGGGAGGGCGAGAGCACCACCTGTCCAACATGCTGCACTCGGATCTCAATTAGAGCTGTGTTGCTGATGGTTTTTGGACTGGCTGAGGTTTGCGCATTGGTGGAAGGTTCTACAGCCACCTGAGGTTTGCTTTGTTCTATGTACTTATGTGGTATATCTTATGACATGTATGCGTGCTGGATGACAAACATATTGGACATGTTATCTTATGCTTATTGGGTCTTCCAAGCTACACGTACTTGTCATTGAACCAAAAATAATATTTTCAAGGATCCTGGCAATTGAGGGGAGTAGTGTTGTGTGGAATGAACATATGAACAAAGTTTTGACGTGTCAATAACAGCCTGGGGTCACAGTCCCAACGATCTTCATGATGTGATGTTCGGATTATGAAGTTCAATGTGTCACTCTGAGCATATTGTAAACATGGTTTTCTTCCCCAGCAGATATCATCCACTAACAACCAGAGGCAAATTCGACAAAGTAAACTAGCGTTGTCACAGAGTAGAAAAGAACGAGGGTCAAGGATAGCCTCTGGAAAGCTAGCCACAAGTTGCCTGGCACCGAAGGGGATGGATAACAGCTTGTAGATGAAGGTCCCAAACTGAATGTATATCGGCGTGAGGATGACTTCTTTGGGCACAAACTTGGAAGAACCTAAAATGACATCACACAAAGATCCCATGAAAAACAAGACCTGCCTGTTGCCAAAGGGTCTCGATAACACCTTGTAGTAGATGCAGGTCCCAAGCTCAATGCATGTCCATGTGAGATCTCCAAACTGCTACATTGTCACAACAAGCAGGACTTCATCATGGTTGCAAGAACTTGAGGTGGAAGAATTGTGTTCTGGTGCTCAATGCTCAATGGCGTGAGGGGTTTGAATGTACTGTAACCGCTGAGGGCAAGAATACCACACAATTATCACAAGAATGAAGAGTTGTCTGGTGCTGAAGGGGATGGATAACATGTTGTAGATGTAGGTCCCAAACTCAATGCATATCAGTGTGAGGCTTGTATATACTGGAAATGGCAGAACTACCATGATGTTCTCCTTGCAGTGCTCAATGCTCAATGGTGTGAGGAGTTTGAAGGAGTTGTGACAGCTGTTGCCAGATTGTTGAATACTGAGGGATGATCAATGATCAATGATCACTGATGAGCAATGTCGATGAGCATATCTGATGTCTGACTGGCCCTAAAGACTTGGGCAAATTTGTATAGTTTTGTCCACAACTCCTTCAAAGTTCAAACTCCTCACACTGTTGAGCATTGAGCACCAGAACACAATTCTTCCACCTCAGGTTCATGCAAGCATGATGAAGTCCTGCTTGTTGTGACAATGTAGCAGTTTGGAGATCTCACATGGACATGTGTTGAGCTTGGGACCTGCCTCTACTACAGGATGTTATTGAGACCCTTTGGCAACAGGCAGCTTCTGTTTTTCTTGTGATAATTGTGTGGTATTCTTACCCTCAGCAGTTACAGTATGCTCAAACCCCTCATGCCATTGAGCATTGAGCACTGCAAGGAGAATGTCATGGTAGTTCTGCCATTTCAAGTTATTGAGACACTTTGGCAACAGGCAGGTCTTGTTTTTCTTGTGATAATTGTGTGGTATTCTTACCCTCAGCAGTTACAGTACGTTCAAACCTGCTGCAACCCTCATGCCATTGAGCATTGAGCACAATGTCATGGTAGTTCTGCCATTCCAAGCCTCACACTGATATGTGTTGAGTTTGGGACCTTCATCTACAAGCTGTTATCCATTCCCTTCAGCACCAGGCAATTCTTTGTTTTCAAGTTCTTCCAAGTAGTAGCCAACCAGTTACATACAAAATACAACTGCAAATTTTACTGATAAGACCAAGCCACTGGATCTTATTGCATGAGTGACCCTCTGAGCATCCATTGTGCCCATACCCATTGAGTGAGTCCCAGTGGGAGTTGCTCATCGCGCAATCATCGATGTGATGAGCATGGTGATTGGTGTATCTTTTCGTGTTTCCCATGGAAAAATGTCATGTGTTTTCTCGATTTGTGTTTCTCTGGGAAAGAGGGGTAAAGTTTCTGAAGCATGTTTCCAATACATAAACTATAAGGTTGTTCAACAGACACATGCATGGATTCTTGATACATTTATTCCTTAGAAACATGGTAAGAAAAATGTGACAAATTTTCAAAGTAAACAATATGGAAACACTTTCCATTTTTTCTACCTGTTTCTTAGAGAAAAATTCTTGGATAAATGTTTGATTTTTTAAATTAAACCAGTTAACAAACATGATTCATGTTTTTAAGATTTCACCTGTGAATACTTTCTACATATTTCTCATGGAAACATGGATCAGAAATCTCAAAACACATATCCTGATCCATGTTTCCAGAGGAAACAGCACCCAGCCCCAGCAGTGGGGAGAGAAGATGATATTTTGCGCATGTGATAACTTTAGGGTGCCCCCGAAGTATCATCAAATTGCAAAATTTCAATACAAAGTTTGTAACTGATCAATAATATTTGTAATGAAACTATCAATAACAGTTTGTAATGGATTGTATCGAAGTCAATTACTAAAGGTTCCAGTAACTTAGATAGCCAGATGAGAAATTTCCTTTTATACTCGAAATCTGCATCTCGACTAATTTTTGAGTCCCACGGTTAGTAAAGTCAGTAATTTGTAATGGTTGCTCAGAACTTACTGACTGTGGGGGAAAAGGAAATGTTTTTCTTATAGCACTGAATTTTTCATCAATTCCCGGTTTGAAGAATGAGTCTTAACTTTGTTAAGGACTCATAACTTCATTACCAATTTGTATTGACATGTAACTTACTTCATTACAAATGTGTATTGACATGTAAGTTACTTCATTACAAATTTGTATTGACATGTAACTTACTTCATTACAAATTTGTATTGACATGTAACTTACTTCATTAACAATTTGTTATTGACATGTTACTTACAACACTTCATTACCAAGAAGACCTGCCCTAAGTCTGTACTTTGCTACTGACAAAAAGTTGACCTACCCATGTCCCTGCAATGGGTCTGCTTGGCTTCCCTGTGTAACAAGGTGCCATTGACTTGTTTGACTGACCTTGCTTTTTTAATTTTTTTTGCAAAGACTATCTTCCCCCCCACAATGCCCTGCCCTCAAATGCCCCCTTCCCCTCTTCTCTTCCCTCCCATCCCCCCCCCTCAGTCGTATCCCTTTTTTGAAAGAGAGGAGGAAGACACCCTTTGGAATTTCCTCCCACCCTCTTCCAAAAAGGGAGTGATTGAACCCCAAGGGCCCAACATCCATGCCCTCCGCCTTGATCCCTCCCTTTTTGCCCCCAAGTCCCTTTGCATCCCCCCCTTACAATAAAGGGGGTTGGCCCTATTTGGTTGTATTATGCTAGGAATCTGTGAGGAGTGAAAGTTGGTGTCCACTATATCACATGCCCACAAGGGAAAAAAACAAAAAAAAACAAAAAAAAAACACAGCACCCAGGATTCCTGCATAGTCCCCCTGTAAGGGGACTAGGGGGGTGCCCTGTGTGTTTTTCCTATTTTTTATGTTCGTCCCATATTTTTCCCCACCTCATTTCCTTCTATTCTTCATTTTCTATGATTTTTCCGGATTTTATTACTAATTTTCCCTTGCTATCATGTTTGTATATGTTGACACTTTTATATTTAGAGGCGGAGTACCCCTTCCGACACATACCCCTTGGTATGATGTCATTCGGCGGCCTTGATCCGCCTATCTCCGCCTTTTTCTATTTTTAGGTTATATTTGATTTTTGTCGTCTTCACATATACTGGGCATCAGCAAGGGGATCCTTAGAGTTTTCTCTTCGGATTTCCCTTTGCTAGGTGCGCCCCCAATCCCTGTATTATGTAGCATAATTTTAACTTCGGATTTCCCTTTGCTAGAGGCTTAGGTTGCCCTTATACCCCCACTGTGGTACTAACTGGGCAGCACTCTGGTTAACTGTGCAGATCAGATGGGATGTGGTGCTTTCAGAGTCCTATGGCTGTGGACAACGTTCAGCTCATTGATCTCCCTTTGACCTCTTATTGCTGCTTGGTCCCTAACTCTGCCAACCTGCCCAAGGGGACATTCTCTGTAGCCTTCTGTGCCCAAGTTTATATGACTGGCCCTCAACAAGATATGAGAAATAAAGAAAAAAAGTTCAACAAAAGTCAAACAAATCTTTAGAACAAGGGCTTAACCTCAGTGGATCATAGCAACAAGGCTACTCTACCGCTTACAGTACCCCATTCCCATTCAAGTCATCTGCAAAGGATTCACCCCCACCCATATTATGATTGAAATTCATAGGCAAACCACCAAAGCATTTCCACAAAGATGGCCCAAGCCCACCTGATTTGGTTTGTGAGCAAAGCTCTATTTTAGCTCAAGTCAAATGTGTGGGACCAACATCATCATTTCTAGCACAGATTCTGGCTTAGAGGTGTTCAGCCATAATGCAGCAGATGATAGCTTCATGCCATTGCCCAATCAGACAGGCACAAATACCAAATATCTGAATGAACAGTTCCTCTTGTTCTAAGTTCAATTACTATTATGATAACACTCCATCAGTAGGGCAAAACTAACCTGTCTCATGATGGTCTAAACCCAGCTCACATTCCCTATTAGTGGGTGATCAATCCAATGCTTACTGAATTCTGCTTTGGTATGATAGGAAGAGGATCAAAAAGCAATGTCGCTATGAATGCTTGGCAGCCACAAGCCAGTTATCCCTGTGGTAACTTTTCTGGCACCTCTAGCCTCAAATTCCAAGGGACTAAAGGATCAATAGGCCACACTTTCATGGTTTGTATTTACACTGAAAATCAAAATCAAGGGGACTTTTACCCTTTTGTTCTACTTGAGATTTCTGTTCTCAATGAGTTCCCCTTAGGACACATGCATTATTTTTTAACAGATATGCCGCCCCAGCCAAACTCCTCACCTGACAATGTCTTCAACCCAGATCAGCCTGTAACACAAGGGGCAGGGCAATAATTTTGCTGCACCAAAATATGGTAAAAATATAGAAGAAATAACCCCTTTCACCTGTGAAAATATGGGGAGAAATTTTAGGAGAAACAAGATATTTTCGCAACATTTTCTTTGCCAATTTCTCAGGATAGAAATATGTTATTTATCCTCAGCTGAAAACTTGAGAATTTTTGGGAAGAAGAAGTTGTTTTTTCACTGTTTTCTCTATGTTTTGACTTGTCAGATAATAGACATTTCTGCAACAGGAATATGCAGCTCAATCTGGTACTGACGCTGCACTGAATCTAGCAGCACCCAGCTAGAACAGCACTCAGCATCAGCTCAGGCGCTGGTGCTTGCTCATCCACTACCCACCTCTGCAGTGCAGAATGCATATACATGTCAATGCCTCACAATCCTTTGACAAATAAGCACTCTCAACCACAATATTGTGCAGATCCCTCCAACACTTGCCAGTCTGCAATCCAGCTTTTGTGGCAAAAACAGTCTCCCACATATACGGTGGTTATACAACATGCTATATGCTTATGGTGCTACAGTGGTTGAGCCTGAGATAGTTCAATGAAAAGAGTTCTGTGAGATCCTTCTCTCTGAACTTCAATTACATGACATCTTATCGAGTACAAGCCTAATTTTTCTACCAGAGCTCAAAGTATCCCAGAAGTCATGGCTAAACTCTTGTGAGTTGCTTCTTTACTTCTACTATTCTTGCCTTTGGATGAGCGAAAGGGATGCCAAGTTTATCATAGTGACATCCATGGCCAACTCCCATTCAAGACCCATGGAATGGATGATCCTGCACCCATGATTGATTTCTCTCCCTCTGGTAATCCTGATTCATCATATCCCTTGGAACATGAAGACTTTGATGGTATGCAATCAGATCACACAATTTGAACCTTGCTAATACTTTGATAACACTTTGATTTTCAGGCCTTCTCCATGTCTTGGATGACTTGGAGGAGTCTTTGCAGTCATCCAGCAATGATGTAGCTGTGCTCACAGCTGCTCAGGAATGTTGGATGGCTCTGGATAAGCTAATTTTGAAGATGGACAGTGTTTTTTGACTGCATTGCAGAAGAATCTTGTGAATTTTCATAATTCTTTCAGCAGGAACATATAACCCTAATCATTGTGTAGTGCTTTCTGCCTCATGGATAATGGTGTCTCAGCAACATGGTGAGTATATTGCATACATCAATAATTCGCTATTCATGCTCATTTCTATACAGCTATCGAGGCAGATCAACATGTTCATCAGGAATTCATTGATCAGCTTCAAGCAGTGGAGGAATCCATATCCCATCTAGAATTGGAATTTCAGGAAGAGTGGCAGTCTTTACAGGCAGAAAGTGAGAGAATCAATTCACAGCTGCAAGAGGTTGATTTTACAGCTGCAGATGAGCAGAAGTGTTCTGCCCAACTGCACAATGAGAGAGCAAGTCAACTGTCAGATGGACTGTGGAGAACTGAACTATTGAGCTATCTGCTGATAATGAGCATCAATGCACAGCACTCGCACAGGCACTCACAGATGCAACAGAACAGTCGAGGGTGGTGAGCAGTTAAGACAAGAGTTGGCCCAGGTAAAAGTGGAGTTTGAGAAAGTAATGAATCTTCTCAAATACATCTCCACAAAATAGAAGAATCTTGAGTGCAGGGAGAGGATTTAGAGGCACAGATCCAAGGTGTGCAGATGGAGAGCAAGTATGTTCATAAGGCATTAAAGAATGCTAGCAAGGAGACAGATAGACTCCTTTGTGCACAGGCTTTGGAACATCATTGCTCCAAGATCATATTGCTGAAGCTGACAAGGCTGTTTTGGAGCGCCAGTTCTTTGAGTTGAACCCCGTGCAGGAAAATACAGATCGGCAGGTAAAGGACCTTGAGATCACAAACATGAGCTTTGAGAGGCATGTCACATCAAACATCTACTGAGAGGTGACCTGAGGGCCAGGCAAGCATCACAATCCCATTTTGAGCAGTGGCTGGAAGAATAGTAAATGGCACAAGAACTCATTGACAGCTTGTTGTGATCATCAAGAAGAGCTGCATAACAGAGAGCCCAAAGTTAGTTGGTATATTCTGCACCATTGACAGTACATAGTTAAAATGTGCTACATACCTTTTTCTTGTTGACAAGGGCAGACTTGATGAATCAGGACCAATAAGATTGATGGCCTCAATATTGAAAATTGTGTCACACATCACAGTTCTTGCATGAGAACCCTTTTTTGCAGGATTCCTACATATTCATGTGCCACATCGAGAATCATATCCTACTTCCTACAAAATCAGATCTAATCACATATATTCATGTCACATATATAGAAAAAATGTACCAAATGTCACTGTGTAAGGATGCACAAGTTGTCACATGATTGAGTTACCTGTGTCACATCATGTATTTCTGGCAAGATTGCATCTTCGAGTCAGGCTCTCACTGGCAGAACCCTGTATGTACTATGAATCTATCCAGTAGTTTTTTTCACTGGCCAACTGCTAGACCTTCCAACAATGAAGGAAGCAGTATCCCATCAAGCACCCAAGGTAATGTAAGCATATCATTTTGGATCCTACAGCATGACAAGTCTCACAGCATACTATACAGCAAGAAATTGCAATTCAGTCTCCTGAATGCACAAGACACTGTGAAGATATCTGAATTTGAAGTCATGCATTGGGACCTGTATACTGTGACTGACCGACTGCCTGTAAAAGATGGTGTCCTCAATCATAGTCTTGTGTGTCTGCAACAGCATTTACATTTAAATCCAGTAATCCACCGAAAGTATTAGACCTGTTCAGGTGAATATCTGATGAGGTATGTGCTCTATATTGTGGGCTGAGCATGTATTTTGTGCAGTATGTTAGGATTGCTAATTGCTTGGGCTTCATCTGCCCTGTGGCCTGCCAGAAGAGTTTTTGTGGGAATATATCTCAGTTCCCCTGGTCTGCATCCATCCTTCTGTGGCTCAGGATGGAGCATCAGATGAAGATGACCTTACTATTAAGCTGACAGAAATTGTATTCACAAATGCTCTCATCAAGCAAGGACTAGCAAAGGGTGCCCCTACCCCCCAGTTCATGGCACAACATCTGATTCTTGTTTCCAATCTTTCTAAACTGACCGCTCTCCATCCAGGAACAATGGGAATTTCTCCAGCTTTCTGTTGCAATGTATGTCAACTCTTAACTTCCAGGTGTCCCCTCCCAGCCTGGCCAAAAACATATATGGGGCTTTGTACAGTGCCTTAAAGGAAAACAAGATTTCATGGAAACCTTTCTGGGAAACACATGGATTTTTCAGGATGTACCATTATTTCTCCAGACCCTAATCTACGAATCAATGAAGTGGCTGTCCAAGAACATGTAGCTAAAATTTTGACATATCCTGAACATGTAACTCCACACAACATCAAGTTATTGAAACAGGCTGTGTGTAACAGGACTGAAATACACCCTGGGGCAAATTTTGTAGCACAAGGAGAAAATAAGAAATTCTTGAAATTTGGAAATCGTAATGTGATCGCTAATGGGCTTAGTATTGGTAACATTGTGGAGAAGCATATCATCAATGGTGACTTTGTTTTATTCAACCATCAGCCTAGCTTGCATAAGGTATGGGGTTCGCGCATCCTCTGCTGTGTTAAGGAGCTGATGAACTTACTGTCAGCTATCAATCATGTGTCATAGAGTACAACTTTCTGGCACTTGTATCAGCTTCAAGTACTCACCATTCTTCAGGTGAAAATTCATCCATGGCGGTCTTTCCAATTAAACAAATGCATCTGGGCCATACAATGCTGATTTTGATGGAGATGAGATGAACTTGCATGAGGACTGTTGCTCCACTGGAGATCTGAGTAAGGCTGAACACAAGTCTGGGTCACCCATAGGTACCTGTGTGTTGACCCGTGGGAATACTCATGAGTATGCACACTCACGGCTCTGGGTCATCCATGGGAACGGATCCTTGAGGATCTGGGTATCAGTTTGTGCAGGCACAAGTACTCATGCAAGTACTCGTGCATGAACCACAACACTATTTACCTAGTGCTTGTGGGTAGATGTAAAAATATTATATAGAGTGTAGAATACCAGTTTATGAAGGCAATAACTCCAGCATTATTTATGTACAGTGCTAAGAGTTGTTGAGAGAAATGAGGAGGAAGAGGTGTTTACCATAAGTGAATGACTGCATTTGACCAGTTCTCTAGGGACTACAGTGTATATATACAGTATCAAGCAATGCAGGTCTTTGAGAGGAATGAGGAGGAATGGGTGGTTACTATAAAATAACCATTGAGCCATTCAACTAGTGTTTTGGGGACAATGTAGATATGCTATATATACTGTGGAATCCAGGTTTATGAAAGGAACCATTACATATTTATTGAGTTATGATGCTGCGGGTTTTTGAAAGGAATGAGGAGGAAGGGGTAGTTACTATAAAATAACGGCTGGACCATGTTGAATAATAGAGGACTTGAAAGAATAAACATAACTTCATTACTGTAGACAACTATGTACATAGAATATTTATATAGCCCTGTAAACTAAGTCGGTAACTACAGATCGGTATTATAAATAATTGTGGCTATGCATTACCACCACGTTCGGTGTCGGTGTCGGTGTCGCCCAATATGTACTCCCGATTTCAACACTCCCCCTCGACACCTACGCCATTCCTAAGTGGTTAACAAAGTCGTCATGTTTCGGCTTTGGTAATGCTTTGGTAAGCAAGTCGGCTAAGTTGTCATCCATCGTGCAGTACTGAATGCATATCTCATTAGAGATCAGTTTCTCACGTACAAAGTGGTGTTGGATGTCGATGTGTTTGGTTCGACTGTGATTGATGGCATTGTAGGAATAGTTTATCGCACCTTGATTGTCGACATTGAGAATGGTGGGTCCAGAGTACGGGATACCAAGTTCGGCTGTAAGGGTCCGTAACCATATGACCTGCCGTGCAGCTAGACTTTCTGCCATGTATTCGGCTTCCATGGATGATAATGCGATTGTCAGTTGCTTCTTTGATTGCCAAGAGATCGGTCCACCAGCCATCTGGAAGACATATCCAGAAATAGATTTTTGATCATTGATGTTTGATCCCCAATCAGCATCCGAATAAGCTAGGGGTTCAACTTCTCCCCCTTTGCGGTAAATAATTCCAAGTTCCCGTGTGCTGTTAAGATACCAGAAAACACATTTGACGGCAGACCAATGAGCAGGTCTGGGGTTGCTCATAAATTGACTAAGGGTCTGCACCGCGAATGAAATATCTGGTCGTGTTCCGATAGCGGCATACATAAGTGATCCAATTGCGCTGCGGTACTCGGGAATATTGTGATGTTCGTCATCAGGTGTTTTGACCAATTTGATGTTAGGGTCCAAAGGTGTGCTGACAGGGTGTGAATCTGCCATTCCAAACTTCTCCAGGACCCTCTTGATATATTGGGAGTGCATAATTTTGAGAGTAGTCTTCTCCAAGTCCCTTTCCAATTCTAATCCCACAATTTGCTTCGCCTCTCCCAAATCCATGATCATGAAGTACTTCCCCAATTCGGCTTTCATTTCTGTGATGGCATCAATATCAGATCCAAGAATGGTCATGTCATCGATGTGGACTGATGTGATTAAAAGATCATGATCGGTGTGCCTAATATAAACGCACTGATCCGAGAAAAGCCATATGAAATTCATTTTTAGGAAGGTTTGATTGAGTTCCTCATTCCAGGCCCATCCTGCCTGTTTCAATCCATAGAGAGGTTTTAGTAATTGACATATGCGTCCTGTACCATCATCATATTTGGGTGGCTGCATCATCAAAATAACTTCCTCCAAAGTTCCATTTAGGTATGCTCCCACTACATCGACCACGTGGATCACGAGTCCTAAATTTGTTGCAAGTGCCATTAATAGCTGAAAGGTTTCCAGTCGCATGACCGGTGCAAATGTTTCCACAAAATCTATCCCCGGAATTTGGGAATAACCTTTGGCCATGAGTCTTGCCTTGTGTTTCGTGATCATCCCAATGTGGTCGTGTTTGATGCGGTACACCCATTTGCTTGCAATGGCTTTGCGATCTGGAGGTAAGTCAATTAATTTGAAAGTACCACATTTGGTTAACTGGGTTATCTCGGTGTCCATTGCCTCCTTCCATTTTGGCCAATCTGATCTGTCCTTTGCTTCCTTTACTGAGAGTGGGTCATCCTCCAATGTTGCCCCAATCATTGCATAATCCACTGTGATGTAGCCAGATTCTTCCATTGTTGGCACATGGTGACACCATTCCGCTGGTCCACACGAGTTCGGGTTGTTTAGTAGCCGGTAATTGATCAGTGGCTGTGACAGAATTCGTGCTGATCTTTCCCGAACTGGTATGCGTGATGGACTTTCTGATGTGATCGGTGCTGTTTCCTTTTCTGGTGCCCGGTTGCCCTCTCCACCCGAAGGCTGCTTGCCATCCATTTCATGCTCCCCCTCAAGCTGCGTAGGGTGAGTGACTTCCACTTCATCAGCTTTTTCCTCTTCTTCCATAAATACCACATTTCGAGAGGTGAGGATTTGATGAGTTTTGGTATTGTAGTACCTGTACCCCTTAGTACCATCAGCAATACCCACAAAAATAAATTCACGTGATTTTGGGTCCAGTTTTGAGTGGTTTCCATCCTGCTGCAGAGCTCAACAAGTCCTGCCAAATTCCTGCAGATGTGATATATCCAGCTTCTTTCCCCAAAATACTTCATCAGGTACCTTGTGATCTCTGATCGCACGTGTTGGAGATCTATTTTTGAGATAAGTTGCATAAGCGATCACCTCTTTCCAAAGAGAGTGAGGAAGCCCATGCTGATGTAACATTGCCCGCCCATGCTCTACCAGAGTTCAGTTTAATCGTTCAGCAATTCCATTTTGGGATGGTGAGTGGGGTGCTGTGATTTCTAGTCTGATTCCATTGTCCAGCAGAAATTTCTTGAATTCCTTGCTAAGAAATTCTCCCCCTCCATCGACGCGAAGTTTCTTGAGTTTCCGATCAGTTTGCATTTCGACAAAGCTTTTGTATTGCTTGAATTTCGTAAATGCCTCAGATTTCTCCTTCATGAAATATGTCATCATGTGTCATGTCTTCCCATCAGTGAATGAGATAAAATACCGATCTCCCCCTGGAGCTTGAGTGCGTGCCGGTCCCCACAGATCACTTACTGTCAGATCTCCGATCTCCTTGATCTCCGTTTGGCTTTCCTTGGGAAAAGGTTGGACATGTTGCTTTGCAATGATGCTTGCCTTGCACTGCACTGCTGGCTCTACCATCCTATCCACCTCCATTCCCAAAACCATTTCCTTTTCCTTGAGCATCTTTACTGACCCCATGTTCAAGTGCCCAAAAATTCTATGCCACTCATCCCATGTTCTGCCGTGCCTGGCAGCATATGCTTGGTCTTGTTTGGCAATACCTTTGATGTTCATGTCAAATAATCGATTCATCACCCGGCCCTCCATAATAATAGATTTGTTTGGCGCCTGGAATTTAACTCCTGGTGACACAAATAGAACTTGTATTCCAGCCTCAAGTGCGTGTGAGATTGAAATAAGATTAAAAGGTGCATTGGGTGTGTGTACCACGTCCTTCAGTGTGATGGTTGAGGTTTTCCCTTCCATGGTGCTTTCCAGTTTTATGGTGCCTCTTCCAAGCCCAGGGGCCTTTCCAAATCCAGAAATTTGATGTCTGGGGGTAGGTGTGTAGTCAACAAAGATGCTCCAATCCCTTGCTATATGAGAAGTGCATGCTGAGTCAGCCAACCAAGAATTTGGTGAGACAGCTAGTGCGATGTCATCCCTACAGTCCCCACAGAAAGCAAATTCTTCATCTGCCGCCGCGTTGGCATTTGTCGTGTCCTTCTGCTTTTCTCCAGATTTCCCCTTTCCAAATTTGGATTTCTTCTTGCACTGCTTGCTGATGTGCCCCTTTTCCCCGCATTTGTAACATGTTATGTTCGGATTGGTGTTCCTTTTCCCAGGCTTCCCCACCAAGGCCATATCATCCGAATTGCGCATGTTAAGCCGTCGATCATGTTCCAGAATTCGGGCTATAAGTGCAGGAGCATCCTTTAGGGCTGTAGTGTCTATAGAAGCAATATAATTATTCCAATTTTCGGGGAGTGAGGTTAGCAGAATAATGGAGAATTCCTCCCCATCAATCTTTTGTCCCAAATTGTGCAGCTCCTCCTGATAGCTGCGCAATGTCTGAATATGTTCATCGATGGGCGTCCCTTCTGCGCATTGCGACCGAAATAACTTTCGATGTGCCTGAACTATTCCCAATGCCCCCTGAGTCTCTAATAATGATTTCAATGTATTCCATGCTTCCACTGCACTCGTTGAACTCGCAACATACACCAACATTTTGTTGGCCACCCTCAATCGGATCATAGATAGCGCCATCCTGTCCTTCTTACGCCATGCTGTTTGTTGGGCGGTATCCATTGGTAGGGTAGTCGATCCGTCGACATAATCCCACAAGTCTTGCCCCGTCAAAATATCCATCATTTTGATTTTCCAAATGGCGTAATTTTCGGCACCTGTCAAGGGCTCAATACGGTAAATGTTCATGTGCGTCGGAGCGTTTGAAATGTCGGCCATCATTCAAATTTGATCTGGGTGTTATTAGTTTGAGTATAGTGTGAGCGAGAAAATTCAGTTAAGGCCAGGGCCCATAACCTGTTGAATAATAGAGGACTTGAAAGAATAAACAAACTTCATTACTGTAGACAACTATGTACATAGAATATTTATATAGCCCAGTAAACTAAGTCGGTAACTACGGATCGGTATTATAAATAATTGTGGCTATGCGTTACCACCACGTTTGGTGTCAGCATCGGTGTCGCCCAATATGTACTCCCGATTTCAACAGACCATTCAGCTAATGCTTAAAAAACAGCATATATACACAGTATATAGTGCGGAATACTGGTTTATGAAAAGAACTGTCCCAGGATAGTCGAGTTATGATGCTGCGGGTTTTTGAGAGGAATGAGGATGAAGAGTGGTCACTATGGAATAACAGCTGCACCAATCAACTAGTGCTTTATGGACAGTGTAGATATGCTATATATACTGTGGAATCCAAGTTTATGAAAGGAACGATTACATATTTATTGAGGTATGATGCTGCGGGTTTTTTGGAGAAATGAGGAGGAAGACTGATTGGCATTCAATAATGGCTGCATCATTTGACTTGTGCTTTGGGGGACCTGTATATATACTGTATACAGTGTAGAATCCATGTTTATGAAAGTAATGGTCAAGGTATTACTGAAATACAGCACTACAAACACTGGCTCACCTACCCAGCACTCAGATAGTCATCTAACTTGTAATATTGTTGTATATTCTATTTACTTGCACAAAATAACAGACAGGTACCCATGAATTACCTGTGAGTACTTGTCTCTACCCATATACCTATGAGTACTTACATACCTGCAAGTTTTCCACTCCCGGATCTGGATGATCCATGGGAAAATACTCGTGTGGATCCGAGTAAGTGTTTTTGATGCAAGAATACTCATGAGTATGGGTCCGAGTCATCTGTGAGTAGACTCATGTTCAGCCTTAGATCTGAGGGTCCCAGTTTACTTCTATATATGTACCTCAAACCAAAAAAGCACAAACTGAGGCACTTGAGCTTATGAGCATAAAGCACAACCTTGTAACCCCACAAAACGGCGAGGCTGTCATTTCTGCCATCCAGGACTTTATTACAGCCTCCTTCCTTTGTCTCAGAAGGACCAATTCCAAGATCATCATCAGTTCATGCAGATTTGCTGCTACTTCGCCAATGCCAACATGCAAATTGATATCCCACCACCTACCATCTGGAAGCCAATATGCTTGTGGACTGGTAAGCAGGTGTTCATCGTGCTGATGTGACCACACAGGAACTCAAATATATTTGTCAATGTCGAGTCAAAGTGCCACAAGTGGGAAGAGGCAAAGCCAGAGAACTACTGTATGACCCCAGCCCCAGACTTATTGCTGAATGATGGATGGCTTGTTGTTGTAAATAGTGAGATCATGTGTGGGGTAATGGACAATGCGACGGTAGGAAGTGGAAAGAAGAAGTTGATATTTGGGGTCATTATGCATGACTATGGCCCCCATGCAGTAATCAATGTTTCTCAGATGGTTGCCTGTGTGGGACAACAAATCATCACTGGTAACCTTGTGCCAGATGGTTTCCAAGACTCACATAGGTAAGCTACACTGTACCAAATAATACGGTCTATTGAATGCATACAGTGTACCAAATGATACAGGTTCGGTGGATGCTGTCGAACATTCTCATAGTATGTATAACATGTACTAGTATCAAATGAATACACTTTTACAATTCTTGCTTGTACACTATGAAGAATGTTAATAATATACAGATCAGAGATAGTGTACATGGTACTCGGCAATGGCATCGGCATCAGCATCAGCATCGGCATCGACATAGAGGTACGGCATCAGCATCAGGCACCACTTCGCCATAACAGTATGACCTAGCTGCATGTACTATAGTGAATTACAATGCTTGGTATAGATGTGCATAGGAGACTGTATGGCCTAGCTATGGGCAATGATGCAATAATTCATTTTATGTAGTGCAGACCTACCAAACGGGTATTTTACAATTCTTGCTTGTACCTATGAGATAGTGTTGGACACGGTATTCGGCATCAGCATTGGCATTGGCATTGGCATAGATGTGCGGTAAGAATCTAATACCATTGATGGAATAGTCACAGCCATCAGCATCGGCAGACACATCGGCACAGAAATCGACATCGACGTCAACATTGGCAGCAGCAGACAGACACTTTGGGGTGGAAATCTATATATCAAGAGCATTGGCAATGGGCATTAGCAAACCAGATGCACAATGTGTGCAGGCAGTATGAATGAATGAACAAAATCAACAAAACAGCAGTGTTCATCCTAGCTAAAATAACAATGTCAGTACTAGCTAATTGTGAGAACCAGGGGGATCGGCCATGTTGTCATCATGGGACAATGATCTCATTCAAATGTCTGAGAACCTGCGTTCGAATGATTTCAGATTATATTCCATCCTTTCCTTCAAGGTTGCATATGTCTTCAATGTGACATCTTGCTGTTCCAGCTTCTCAACCTCGGCCATGTAGAGACAATGACTGGCATCCTTGTATGAGGTGCCAAGGTTGTTTTGCAGGGCTTTCACTTTGGCATAGCAGCTCAACAGCTCCCTGTCTGTCAATTTCTGCAACAGGATGGACTAACAGTCATACAAATGAGGACAAGGCACTTACTGGATCAGCAGGTAGCATTAGCTGGTTGTGGGCCAATGCATAGTAGTATGGTTTATCAGTCATGTTTCCAGACTGCAAAGTCATCAGTGAGAGGATAGATGAGGCAAACAAGACATGGCATCGGCCAAGACATGGCATGGGCTAAGACGCGGCATCGGCCAAGACACAGCATCGGCCAAGACGTGGCATCAGCCAAGATGCGGCATTGGCCAAGATGCAGCATCAGCCAACAGGACAACATCAGCCCAAGGATGGCATCAGGCCAAGATGGCTATGCTGGTGGCAATGAGAAAAGAAGGAAATCTTACCCCCCCATGTGCCATATGTACATTGAATTCAACCTTCTTGCAATAGGCCTCCATTGCCTGGTGGGTAGCTGGAATCATAAAATGGGGCACTAGATAGTGCTGCCCATTGTCACCTCGGATAACGACATGTCCATCAGGAATATAAGTGTCGGTTTGCTGATTGCTCATGGTATAGATAACACAGATGATAACAAGTGATACCGTTTAATCAGAACATTATTTGTTTGTATATATTGTATATTGATCAACAGCATGTGATTGTTGATTTTCAGTGTTTCACTCTTTTTCATCTCAACATCGACCCCGCTGCTGCAGCCAACTCATCAACCATGAATGTTACACACCAACAAGTGCTCAGCCAGATCAGCAAGATCGAGCAATCCATCCGCAATGGCCTTCGGGACCAAAGTATCAAGGCCATGATGAAGGAAAGAAAGTCGGCCCTTGTGAGTGGATTGACATACTATCAGATCAATGATGCACTTACCAATTGTAGAAAACATTATTTGCCTGGCAAAGAGAGGTTCTCACAGAGGATGTGCAGGCCATCTTCCAGGCTGATGCCTTTTTGTGGGGATTTGTGGTAGCATGGTCAAAGTCAGACAGAACAGGGGACCAGAAGTTTATTGAAGGTCAACTGAGGGCAATGAAGACCTTTGACAAGAAAAAGGGCATGACAGGTCCTGTGTCCACATCGGCTGGACCAATGGCAGCAGCAATAGCAGTTGGAACAGCAAGGGAGGGGGGAATGGCCACAGCAGTGGGAAAAGGAATGGCAGCAGGAAAAGGAATGGCAGCGGGAAAAGGAACGGCAGTGGGAAAAGGAACAGCAGCAGGAAAAGGAATGGCAGCAGGAACAGCACTGGCCAAGAAAGTGGGGATGGCAGTGGAAAAGACAGGGATGGCAGCAGCAGAGAAAGGAAGAGTGGCAGCAGCAAAGGCACGAGGAGCGGCAGTGGCAATGGCTGCAGCAATGCCGACACCAACAAGGATAGAAGTGGCACTGGCACTGGCCAAGATGCGGGCCCAACCAGAAGCATCAGGATCCAGGCTTCCAGCCCCAGCCCAGCGACCAATGCTGCCAGCAGTCACAGTGAGACCCAGGCCATGAGAGGTGCAGAGTAGCAGGGGATCGGAGGAGGATTTTGATGAGGAGATGGAGAGCGATGCCAGTGCCAATCCCAGGATGGAGCGGAAGCAGCACAATGCAGCAAGGGCAGCATGAGGAGCACCCCAGTGAGGGAGTTTGTGAAAGACGCCATGTGCACGATGTGTCAGGCTTAGGCGTGAGTGTTGGGAGCAGGTGAATGGGAAAACAGCCTGCTACTTCTGTGGGAAAGGGAAAATTCAGTGTGATCCAGAGGACGTGGATCAAGTGCTGAGAACCAAGAAAGCAAAAGGATTGGCAAGAAGCAAAGCAAAGAAGGTGCAATTTTCCAGTGAAGACAGTGGAGAGGAATTGTCTAGGCAGTTCACTGCAAGCCAAAAAGGAAAATCCAAAGGTTAGTTCTTCAATATCATGACACATAAAACCACTAACATGTATATACTCATAGCTGTAGAAGAGGATATTGACATGGCCAATCCTGAGCCCGAGCTGACTGCCCTCCCTGCCCTGACTCCCTACCCCTCTGCCGGTGACTACGCCACCTTCACTGGACGTCTAAACCAACAGAGGAAGACATGTACAAGCATGCATGGTGGAATGAAGAGTCATTCCTAGAGTCCCGACTCCACATACAAGAACTCTGGGAGACAGTCAACTTGCTTCAAAACAGGGTGAATGACATTGAAGGATACTTTGGGTTGCAGGCTGGTGGTGCACAGCCCATTATATTGTACAATGGTTACATGGCTGGGCAGGTGGTTTGCCTCAAGAGGACTCCAAGCAGGAGGGCAGAGGCGGATTGGGAAGAAATGACCGATGCCGAGGAAGGCAATGCCGCTCCCACTCCTGCTCCTGTTGCTGCTCCCGGTCCCGCTCCTGCTCCTCCTCCTGCTCCCACCCCCGCTCCTGCTCCTGCTCCCACTCCTGCTCCCACTCCCACTCCCACTCCTGCTCCTGCCCCAACTCCTGCCCCAACTCCTGCTCCCACTCCCATTGCTGCTCCCGATGCAGCTCCTGATGCCGCTCCCGATGCCACTCCTGATGCCACTGCCAGCGACAAAGACAAACAGATGGCAGAACTGGTTGAGGAGGGGGGATTTGTTGAGGTAACAATGAGCCTGAGCATGGTGAGGAGGGACTGGCTGTGCTGGAAGAGGTGGTGGGGGAAGCATCCTTGGCTGGCGCCCCCCCATCCAAATTATTCCAGCCACACCACAGGATTCTCAAGAAACAGTACATCCCACAACATCAATGGCCCCACCACTCCCTCTCCTCTTCCCCCCAACGTCGCTTGCCGAGCCTGAGGCTGCCACCCCAGCATCAGCAGTCGATGTAATCACCTCACCCCGGCCCTCCCCTCCCCCTGCACAGCTGCACCGATCCCCACATGGGCTGACCCCTGGTCCATCTGGACTATGTTCCAGAAGTACCACCCCTCAGCCAAACCCAAGGAAGAGAGCAGGAAAATCTGAGGACAGAGGGGAGACGAAGCGAGGCAGAAAAGAATAGATGTGATTCAGCATGTACATAAAAGTTGGACTATCTTTTTTTTCACATTACATAGTGTTTTATTTGTAAATCTAGGCGGCAAATTTCACTTTTTTAATTCTCTGTCTCCTCCCAACAGCCTGGGTTGAAATGGCTTCCTGCTGTGCAAGGTCATCGGCTGTCCTTCGGATAGGTCGTGCTTGTGTGGAGGATGGATTTGCTGCCGATCCTGATGTTGCCATTGCCAATCATACTTTTGCCGTTGCTGATATTAGTGTTTCCATTGCCAATCTTACTGCTGCCGTTGCCGATATTGGTGTTGCCGCTGCCAATCCTAGTGGTGCCGTTCCCAATCTTATAATTGCCATTGCTGATATTCATGCTGCCGTTGCCGATATTGGTGTTGCCATTGCCGATCCAAGTGGTGCCATTCCCAATATTGGTGTTGCCATTCCCAATATTGATGTTGTCGTTGCCCATGCCCCTGTTGCCGTTGCAGATCCCACTAGCACTGCTAAAGCCCTTGCCCTTGCAATAGGATGCTCTGTCCGATTTCCCCCTGAAAGTGGTCGAGGCTTAGGGCATTGTGAGCTCTCTTGAGGTATATCCAACAGAAATGGATCAATTGGGCATGGGGGATCATTTACAATGGCATTTCCAGCTGATCCAGGCATGATGTATCTCATGTAAATGTGTTGAGGAACAAGATATTCTGGTTCACTGTCACTAGGACCATTAATTGGCTGTGGTTGAGTGACACCAGCCATGCAGAGGCTGTCCATTGTCATTTGATCCACTTGGACATATTGTGATTCAGTTGCATCAGAATTTGGGGCCTGTCCTGCAGTTGATATCTGGTGAGCTTCCTTGCGCTTGGGTTTGCCTTTGACAACTTTTCTGCCTCTTGATGCAGCAGGCAGTTTGGCAGCGGCAACGGCCTCCAGTTCGGTGCTGGGTTGAGGATCGGCATCAGCATCATCATTGCTTTGGCCCCTGTGGTTTGCAGACAGTGGTTTGGCATTGGCATTGGCAATGGCAATGGCCCGAGCTTGGTGCTGCTCTGAGGATCAGGATCATCATTTCTACAGCCCCTGCATTTGTAAGGGTGAAGGGTTATTCAAATCACTTGGATCGTGTGCAGGAGCCACACTCCCGTCCATGGCTTTGATCCCTTTGAACTGGAACGCTCTTTCAGGGCCCTGCACTATTTGTCGCTGCAGAACATGGTCAAAGAAGTCTTCTATGATACTCTTGTGCATGTTCCATGGGTCTCTGATTTTGAACCTAGCTGGGAGATATTCCAGACTGACAAATGATGATGTCCGATCTGCAATTGCTTTGAATGGGATATGGCGACTACGACCATTGTTTGCTGGTTCTGCAGGAGATGAGTAATGGTTTGTGGAATAGGAAGTCAACATACTGTAATGCTGGCCAACATACAACATAAACCATTCTTCCAGCTCTTTTTTCTTGAATTGTGATCCTTTCCATGATGTGGGAAGGATCGGGAAGCCATCATTAGTCATTGTTAATCAGGTTAGTGTTGTGTTATGTTGCATTGCTGACCTTGAAGCAAGGTGTGATGGGCATAAAAACTTGATATAACTCATAAAGTTTCGCTTCAGTTCAGTTACTTGATCATGATACATGTCCAGAAACGATTGTGCAGGGGTGGCTATCAGAGAGGCAACATTTTTGTGACTGGAGTCGGCATCGGCATCGGCATCGCATTGGCAGTAAATGATTCAGGGACTCACATGTCAACAACCATCAAACCATTAGGTGCAGTATAGGCTGTAAATGTCACAGACAACACCCCCATTTCCAGCCACTGTTGTCATGCATTCTCCACCACATGTTTAAGGAGGTATTTGTCTGCTAGACTGTGAAATGTTCATTATGTCTGGCAATGGCAACAGCATCAGCATTGGCTTCAACTTACACTCGCTTCTTCTGCTCAGGATACCCTTCCCGCATCATTTTCTCCTGTTTGACTTCAAGGATGGCTTTCTCCTCTGCATTCATGGTGTCGAAAACATGCTTGATAGCTGGCAGTCGCGCTTGGAACCATCCTGGTGTACTTGTGGTGGCGTCCTCAACACCTAACAGGTTTGTGATCTGTTGGAAAACTCGGTCCCAGTACAAGCTCCAAATGACTTCTGACCGCTTTCTTTGAAGTGGTTCGATTTCCGTGAGAGGCCTTTGGTCATTCACCAGTTGTTGGAAAGCCAGGTTGTTAGTTCCTGGCGATGTGATCAATAATACAACCTTCACATGCTTGTGAGTTTACCTTGGCATGAATGTGACTGTTATGATTTGTTATCTGGACCCGCAAGACCGGGCACTTCATTTTTCCCCTTTCTGACACAACACAACTCACTTCTGATGGAGACACCCCCTGACCTGACTCCTGTCAATCGACATGCTGCACCGCAGTATTCCATGATGTCAGACTCCGTGATGTCGGACTCCATGATGTCAGACTCCTTGACATCAGACCCTTGATATTGGATCCGTGACATCGGATGCCTCATGCTTGGCATGAGGGTTATTTGCTATTGTTCTTCGACATGCTGCGCTGCAGCACTCCATGACATCGGACACCTCATGCTAGGCATGAGGCTTACTGTTCTATTGTTCCTTCTATATTTACTTGACAAGGATCTCATATTCCGATTGGATGATAGACATTCTCTGAACCATATATAAGCTACAGTAATACTGCTTGTATTCCTTAGCTTGACCTAATTCAATCAACGGTCTTAGACTCAACCAGAACACTCGACAGCTTAGGAAGCCCCTAGCTGTGATAACTCGAACTCGACAGTTGGAAAGCCTCCAACTGTGATATACGAACCGATGGTCTACTCAGAAAGCCTCTGAGTATGGATAGCCATAACAACTTGAGGAAGTACCCAAGTGAAGGCCAGAAGCCCGATACACTAGGAAAGCCTCCTAGTGTGACACTGATATAGTTGGAAAGCCTCCAACTGTGACATATGAAGCCAAGGCTGAGTTAGAGACCTATAGTCTTAACAGCGACTCTCCTCATCCACAGGGGCCCTGTCAATTGACGCCCAGTAGTTGAATATTGCTGGGAGGATGTCGCACTTGAGTATTTGCAATTGGCCAGCTTTCGATTCCTGCGATCGGAATGCAACTTTATAAGGCTCAATGATCTTCTGCTCTTCAACCATATATCTACTTCCCTTCTGGTACTGTCTCAACCACGGGGTCTCTGATGGCTCAGGCAGCATTGGGGGGGACTGATGTGAAGGAAAGAATCATTCTTGTCATTGACATAAAACATATCATCGACACAAGGATCACACAAGGATCACACAAGGATCACACAAGGTCGATAGTACAATACCCCCATCAATAATTGGGTGTCATTGTGACTCACCCAAAATCATCATGAGCCTAACAAGAGTTCCTTACAAGTGAAAGAGAAGATCAAAGAAGAATGCCCCCCTGCATGAGGACAATGACGATGCAGTCGATACTGTTACACATGTAGAAGTTGAGGTCAACACAAAACATGGACCAAAAACAAAGCGCATCAAGGTCCCCCTGACTGCAGTGGCAAAACCGGGTCAATTGAATTCTGTTATACACGATAATCCCAATGTTGCTCCAGAATGGGACATGCAAGAACCTCAGGTGACTGCCGAGCCGACTCGGCCACACATCAGCATGGTTAGTTTCTGACACTGATTGCTTATTGAGCGAGGCTCATATACAAATAATAGAGACAGCGAGACTATGTACTGGAGTTTGTGGGATGAGTAGATGAATTGCTGCAAGCATCCCTTGCTCGGCAGGCATGGTCAGTTGACAAACAAGTTTGCAACCATTGTCCATTCAATAAACAGGCAATTTGGCGATGTGTTGATTGTTCACTGGGAAGCACACTTTGCCACACATGCATGCATGTAACCCACAGGCAAAATCCCTTCCATCGCATTGAATGCTGGATCGGCACGCACTTCCACTGGGCTGAGCTATGGGAGGTCAGCACATACATTTTAGTCCAGCACCAGATGGATCAGCCGATTTGCAATGCTCTGAACTTCCAATTGAAATATCTGGAGACATTTGAAGACATGAAGGATAAAGCAGAGCAAGAGTCAGCCAATTGGCAGGCAAACGATCAGCAATGGCACTGGCACCAGCACCAGCCCTCTTCACCTGACTCAACCTCGAACACCTATAATAAGTCTCAGGCCGACAACTGGGCCAAAGATGAAACTGGGGCTGACTCAGCATTATTTTTTCACCTTGATGCCCTTTGGCATCAAGGGAAGGGGAATATTGATGTTGAGAATGGTTTCCAAGACTTCTTTGATGGCAATGACGAATCTGAAGTTGAGCATGCCAATGATGACCTCCATGGGTTTCAACCATATTTGCCTAATCCTAATCAAACTGCCAATGCCATACCTCCTGCCAATGCCATACCTCCTGCCAATGCTGTACCTTCTGCCAATGCCGTACCTCCTGCCAATGCCGTCCCAACTGCTGATGCCCTGAACAACAGTTATATTCGTGTGGTCCATACAAATGGAATACATCACTTAGCAATGGTTACCTGCCAGTGTCAGGGGGAACACCGAATTCCCTTGGACCTGGTAACCAGTAACTTACTACCCACAAGCTTCACCAACATACGGACTCTGTTCACTGTGCAGGTCCTAGACCATTTTCAGCTCTGTAATCTGGAATTAAAGGCATCAGCCTATCAGTTTTACCAGCTGATTCGGCATGTAACATTGCTGATGAGGCCTGCCAAAGTGGTCAATCTCTACCATGAGCTTCGGCGCATGTCCCGCTTATGGCATTGGATGAAAAGATTGAAGTGGGCAGGGTATGGACACAATCAAAGAGATCCTTTGAATCCTGAACCAGGATCACTTGCCAATTTCTGTCCAGCCTGTCCTCAAGTAGGCATTAATATACCGGAAAATTGGAAGGACAATGCAAACCAGTGGGTGTCAAAATACCTTGATGCAGTGGCATCTAAAATGATACTATGGATTTCAGATTTGTTTTTAAATGCATATTCGTGGCCAATGGGAATTTCAAAGCTGATCATGTTTGGCAGAAAAACTCCGATACTGATATATGGCTATGGGATGGAGGTGGGATGGCCCCAAATCGGGCTGAATATGAGCTGTTTCTCCAAGCTGCCATAGAATGATTAACGGTAGGTACCTTCCCTTGGTGGTGGCCAATGCCGTTCCCGATGCTGCCCCCAAAGCCGGTCTGATTGTATTTGGGTTTCCAGAAGGCTCCTTGTGAAAATAAATTCCTAGCTGTTGTGAATGCTTTTCTGGTGTCGAAGGCATGTGACAGGACTGGAGTAGCAGCCATTGCGTGTGCATGGCATGGATGTTATGTGCCCAATGCATTGGTAGACCTGTTTCATGGAGAACAGCAAAAGAATGTCGACTTTGCTTTCCTTCAAGTGCTGAAGACCACCAGAGTTGACCCTCAACAGGGAGTCATGCTCATTTACGACATTGTCTGCCAGTACATTATCCACCTTCAGGAACGTATTGGTGCCCATCTTCCAGCCAGCTTGACCATTGACCAGGCCATTGGGCTTTTGCATGTTCATGGCCACAAGGATGAATGCTTTTTTCACTATGCTCCATCTTTCATTCCAGGGTCTGGCATTGTAGCAGGAGAAATACTTGAGTCTCTGTGGGCATCACTGAATTCCATTTCTCCAATGGTCAGAACAGTGACCTTGCCACATTGGGCAGAAATGCTTGATGATCATGCTACAGATTCAAATCACAAGAAGATGCTTGGCATGACAGTCACACTCTGCTCAAAATCTTGGGAAGCCCTTGAGAACTCTACACAACTTGGCCAATACCATGGTGAACTAATGGCAGCATTTGGCCAACTGGCAATCGAATGATGGGAGGATGAAGTGAGGGCAGCAGAATCCTGGAGGCTCACAGATATTAGGGTAATGGATATGTATGCCACTCACATATCAGAAACGGCAGAGGCAGCAGGGACAGGATCAGCAGCAGGAACGGGATCGGCAGCGGGGACGGGATCAGCCTTAACTTTGGCATCAGCACTGGTTCAATCCACGGTTGAGGAGTGGATTGATTTTGCTATTCTTTTTGAACAAATGCAGTGAGTTGTACTGCCTACCACCAATCACAACCCATCATTGATCATCACCAGGATTGAATTATGAGACAAAGTCCGTCGACTTGGTAAATCACCTCACATTTCTGACATGCAAGCTGTTGAACAGGAGAGAGAAGCTCTCACATCTCACATGGTAATCTTAACACAGTTACAAAATGCTGCCAACATTGCTGATCATGACATTGCTCCCTCATGGATCACCCATGATAATGAAGGGGAATTTGATACCCCCAGTGACCTGGATGATGACAGTGCTGTGGCATCAGGCCTGTCAGATCTCCCAGCCCACACACATGCTATTCCAGTTGAGGAGCAACAAGTATACCTCCCCTCTAATGGCAATCTTGTGGATGTAGAGATTAACCTCTGCAAGATCCAGGCAAACCGACTGCTGCACCAGCTGCGGGAGCTCATTGCTGACAAATCATTTCAATATTCACACATCATTCGAGTGGCACCACAAAAGGGAGTTTGCACCTGGTCACGAGCTGTTGTCCATGAGTTGGTTAACAAAATTAGCTTGCATGCCCGAATGTATAACCATTGCCATAGCCGAATGCTGGCACTGGATTGTGATGATGACACATTGAGTATGTTTCAGCAGTTATCCAAGGATGACCTCAATGCCAGCACAGCTATTTTGAATCCGAATGTACCTGGTTCCACCTCTGTTTGTCTGTCCTGGATTTGGCATAATTCCCACATTCATACTGGTCTCATGGCTGATGCCGATGCCGTTCCCATTCCCAATGCCATTGCCGATGCCAGCTGATTCTGAGAATGTAAATATATTTTGTAGCCATCCGTATTCATTGTACTAACAATTTTCATAGTCAGGCGAGTACATTGGCTTCGTTCATGGGCTCAGAGAAATCGATGGAGGGAGGAATTTCTACTGGTCACATATGAAGTGCAGTGGACTGTGCGGTATTTCATCTATCACAGCCAACGGTGGCAGTCAGCCTCACAGTCTGAGAATACCCTTCCTGGTCCGCTAGCCTATGCTATCACCAGCACGCTTCATGGTATGAATTAGCATTGAGGGCTGACAATGCATTTAGATCAACAAAAGCTGATTATATCTCCCCTCTGTGACTGAAAAGGGCCACATGTATTATGTAAACATGATGTAAACACAATTATCTTGATCACCAACCACGACCATGTCAAACAAAAGTCTCTCAATCTTCAACCCTTTTTCTTTGCGATTGGGCCCAAAAGGGCAACTCCAAATGCAGACACAAGAGATCATTTGGTATGCGGAGTCCTGATTCTGTCAAGTTTTGTTGGAGTTAGACCAGGCAAACTTTGTAAAACAATGTTGGATGCAAAAAATTCTCTATGCCGAGCTTGTATGTTGAGATCTTTCATAAAGGAAGTAAGTATACATCACTGACAAGTATGATAGATGTATGTCATGTCTTGGATCGGCATCGGCACCTCCATCGGCCTTATGATGATGGATGTGCCAATCCTTCTTCGGTCCTTGGCCGACAGTCTTGCCGATGTGAATTTGGACCACCTACCCCTTGGATTCCAATCATCTCTCTTGGCCTTGTTGGATGATGGTGTTGCCAGCGATGGTCCTAGCCATCTGGTGGATTCATATGTATGTGATTGGTGGAGCCACAATAGTGAACTGGCACCGGGGCAAATTTTTGCCAGTGACACCCTTGATAAGTGCCTCGATAGCTATCGGAAGTATATCCCTGCCCCTGTGATCACCAGCTCACCGCTCACTGATAGCCAGCCAGCAGACAATGCTGCCGATGGCCGAGCTGACTGCCGATCTTGCATCAACCTGCAGGCTCTCATTGGGGATTTGTTCAATGAAGCACGCAGAATGTGGGACTTCATAGATGGCTGCGAATCATCAGCAGAGGCTGCGATGAATGCAAATGTCAGGCAATCAGCAGGGTTCCAACAGCTTCATGAGCTAGCCCTGCTCAAGGAGCTTCAGTCTGAACCACATAAGTTAACAATGGCACCAGCAGCGGCAGCGGCATCAAAAAACAACTGTGGACATGCTGGGAGACGGTCAGCCATAAGAAGACAATCAGAACTGGTATCTGCACATGCACAGGCTGAACTGGAGCGCCTGAAGGCCCTTCCCCCAACCTCCTACAAGTGGACCTGGGGCGTTGATATTGCAGAGAATGAGGTTTTAGCAATCAACCAGGCAACCAAGGGCAAGGGAAAGGCACAGCATTCTGGGTATGCAAGGTCTCTACCTGATGGTGCGCAGCAAAAGAAGGAGTGGTCAGATGCACCAAGTCTCCCAACAGTTGTCTCTGCCTACAGTCGACCACCCACGGTTACTGGTCACAATGCTGGCCTATATTTTTCAGATGCTGAATCTGATGTGTCCAATGCTGGGACTGCTCCTGTTGTTCCTGTCCCCACTCCTGTTGCTTCAGTCCCCATTGCCAATGCCGATCTCTCCGCTGCCAATCTCTCTGCTCCCAATCTCTCTGCTCCCAATCTCTCTGCTGCCAATCTCTCTGCTGCTGATGCTGATTCCGATGCCGTCCCCACTGCTGCTGCCGATGCCGAGGCACTCATGGTTTGGCAAGGTGAAGATGGTGTAGCAAATGATGCTGATCAGCAAACCGCCCTTCAGGCAGCCATGGCATATGGTTCTGATTCATCATCTGCCCCTACGGGTTCCCCACCGGCATTGATGCTGCTGACTTCTACCTCGATGATTCTACCTCTTCATCTCCACCCTCAAATCCCCTATCAGCTTTTGCCACTGCATCTGATGTGGCCAATATTTTTCTCTCATCATCAGAGACAGATTCTACTGGACGTCGGGGTGAATCCAATGCCAATGCTGATGATGCCGGTGCCAACTCAGACAGTTTTGGTGATGAGTCCCCCAGCACCTCCCAGATAGAGCACTTCACTCCTTCTTGCATCACGCTGCCCATCTATACTCATGCAGACTTTGATTATGTTGATGACACTTGGTTGCATGGCTCTGATGATATGGACACTATGGATGATGGATGATGCTCATTTATTTCACATATTCTATACATGAACATGTAGTAATAATTGTTGGAACACCAAACATTTTCTGCCCGATCCCTAATCCCGGTGCCGGTGCCATGCTCAATTCTGATGCCAATCACTGATTTCATGAAGGTCTGTATTACGTGTCTGCTGCTGCTGCTGATGTCGGTAAATTTTTACTTTCTGCCAGTGCCAGTGCCAACCCATTTCATAGGTCTGCATACAACAAATGAATGATTGCTAATTGAGGCATTTATCATACATGTCACTATATAACCTTCGGCATCAGGAAATTTCCTTAGGTGGCATCGGCAGCATTGACCAACACCACCAGCAGCAACAATCGCCACCAATAATTGCTAGAAAAATATGGTCTACCCTTCACAGGCAATGATTCTCGCCGCCGGTAATTACTGAAAAGATTGTAACTGCCAAAAAATGGTGCCGGCTAGCACGGTTGACATATACATTAAGCAAAACAAAAGAAGTTGCTAGTGATAATTTTATGATGTCCTTGGTAAAGAATTCATCATTGTCCTGCACTTCTGCTGCATTAATTGGGCCATCTGGCACATTGCCTCATCAAGGGTGGCAAGCTGCCGGTGAAGGGCATGGTTTACTGCAATGTTGGACTTCACTGTCTTGATGGCCTCGTGGTAGCTGTGTTCAACAGCGTCAGAATAAGTCAAAATCTCCTACAATCATTATTCAGCAGCTCCCGGCCAAAGTTCAGGACTTACTTGGGGGGCCTGCTGGGATGATGCCGGTGTTGATGGAGTACAACCTGGGAATACTGGATGAATGTGGCTGGGTAATGAAAGGCAGATGGTGCACTGAGGAACATTTTGGGGAGAGCCAGGGGGGGAATGGACCTCATCTGAATCTCTCTGTGTCAATTTGAACTATGAGAAGATCCAGGCAAGGACAATGTCAGGGTGACATGATCCAGCACAGGTTCAATATAGGCCATAGAGACATCGAGCTCCATGTCACTACCTTCAGTCACCTCAGTAAACCAGAAGTGTGCACTGTCTGCATCTGGCATGTCAACACTGGCAGGGATCTCAAGAGTGTCCACCATTTGTAATTGTGATGGCGGTGTTGCCAAATGATTAGGACTGCCAGGAATATAAAAAGTGTCTGGGTCAATGGTATGGGTATGTAGCACCATTGGGGCTCCAAAATCAACTCCAGAACAATCTGTGCCTGGCGAGTCAGGAATATGAAACATGTTCATGTCATTGTGTGCCGGGGATGATGTCAAATGAGCAGTGGTGCTTGCCACCGGCGACTCAGGACTACCAGTAATATAAAACACATCGGCAGCCGGCGAGTCATGAATATGCATGTCTAGGTCATGGTGTGCTGGTGATAGTGTCAAATGAATGGTGGTGCTTGCCACCGGCTCAGGACTACCAGGAATATAAAATGCATCGGCAGCTGGCAAGTCAGGAATATGAAACATGTCTAGGTCATGGTGTGCCAGCAATAATGTCAAATGAGCAGTGGTGCTCACCACCGGCTCAGGACTACCAGGAATATAAAATGCATCGGCGGCCAGCAAGTCAGGAATATGAAACATGTCTCGGTCATGGTGTGCCAGCGATAATGTCAAATGAACAGTGCTGACCGCCACCAGTGAGTCAGGACTACCAGGAATATAAAACGCATTGGCGGCCAGCGAGTCAGGAATATGAAAGAGATCTAGGTCATGGTGTGGCGGTGATGATGTCAAATGAATGGTGCTCACTGTGGGTGAGTCAGGACTACCAGGAATGTGAAATGCATCCAAGGCAAAAGATTGGGAATTTTCAGCGGGTGGGGTTGCCAAATGGATAATATCTGCAGCCGCTTCAGAAATATCAAAAGCAAATGAGGAATGTATCGATGAACATGGTATGGAGAAATGAAGAGTACCATCCACCGCTGGTGAATCAGGACATTCAGGAATATGAAAAGTGGCCAGGTCCAGATTATCTATATACACCACTGGTGAATCAGGACTACCAGGAATATCCAAGGCGTCAAGGTCCAGAGTGGGCATACTTGTTGGTGGCAAATTTGGCAAGTTTACTGATGAGCTGCCTGAATATTCCATAAGATGTGAAAATTGATCAACAAACGTGGTCACATGAATTTTGAATACAGAAGTTGAAAATTTATTGACGCTATCAACTGCAT
The DNA here is from genome assembly GCA_026075535.2 of Tricholoma matsutake. Lineage (NCBI taxonomy): Eukaryota > Fungi > Basidiomycota > Agaricomycetes > Agaricales > Tricholomataceae > Tricholoma > Tricholoma matsutake. The sequence continues at coordinate 17,875,199 of AP026538.1, forward strand.
CCACCCTAAGTACAAACAGTTTTATCATGTCTTCTCAGCACACTGAATCCATGGAGCGTGCCCTCAATACATTTTTGGATGGTACTCGGATGACCGTGGATTCAAAATCCATGTTGGGCAAGTTGGTGCATGATTTTTATTATGTCCTATGAATCTTTCTAAGAAGGCGTTGAAGTTGGATTATAGGAAAAAGGTGTTGGCAAAGGAAGCGGTGATGACACCATTCCTCAAACACATGTTCAAAGTACTCCATCAGTGGGATAAGTCTGGCCCAGCGCCTTGGGAATCCATTGACTGGAGCATATATATTCGTCAACCTTTGCCCATCGCTGCACCAAGCAGCACTCTCCCGGCCATGCACATTACGCTCCAAATCCCCACCATGGCTACGCCACCCATTGTTGCTCCTGGTTCTGCAGCCACATCACTCATTGCCATGTCCACACCCATTCCCACGTTACGCTCCAAATCCCCACCATGGCTACGCCACACATTGTTGCTCCTGGTTCTGCAGCCACATCACTCATCACCGTGTCTGCACCTGTTCCCACCACTGCAACGCCGGAGGCTCAGACCAACCAAACAGAAGCAGCTGCAAGAGCCCAGAGCAAGGGCAAGGGCAAGGGCAAGGAAAAGAAGGTCATAGAACACCTGGCTCCACCTCAGTTGAAACACCAAAAGGTGTCGCCACAGCTGGTGCCACCTGAAATGGAGGACAGCAACGTCACAAAAGAGCCACCATTCATCCACGCCAACCTGCCAATCATGACAGCCACTCCTGCTCTATCTGAAGAGGATATATGGAGGTCCATTGTGGAACGGCCCACTGCTCTGTGCGACACCTGCAGTTTGAGGGGCCTGACAACCTGCTGAACGATGGGCATTCAGATTGCTTGCATGATGTGCCACAAGGGCAAGACGAAATGCTCATATACAGCATCATGTACAGCATGGCGAGATGAATTGATAGCGGCAGGGGAGCTCAAGAGGAGAAAAAAGGTCGTTGGGAAGAAAAAGGTGAAGGCAGAGGAAAGTGAACAACTGAGAACAGTGCCGAAGAGAAAACACCGGGCAGCAGACACCGCTGGTGAGTCAGATGAGTACATCCCCATCACACCAGCCCCCGTCCCCTCAACTTCATGCATCTCTGACCATATACCAACCCCAGAGCCTGTCCCGTCAACAAGCCTCACAATCCCCCAATCCATCGACACCACACTTCCTGCACCACCACCACCAGGTCATGTCACCCATCCCAATCGCATGCCCACCGTCGGTTGTTTACAATGGGAGCTCCAAGACCTCCGCACGCTCATATTGGTCTTGGCAGAAAATCAAGGGAAATTGGATAAGGAAAGCCTCATGTTGCATGGATACATGGAAGTTTTGAACACATTGAAGGAAAAGATGACAGTGAGCATTCCAGCATTGGAGGCTGAGATGGGTGAGTTGAGAGAAAAGGTGCTGGTGAGCATTCTGGTGCTGGAGGCTGAGATGAGGGGGTTGAGGAATGGGATGGAGTTGGAGAAGATGAAGCAGGAGGTTTTCATGTTGTGTGGTCAATTGGCGGCAACAAACAAGCGGCTGGCCGAATTGGAGAATGAGGGAAGCTTTGAGGAGGAATCAGATGATGAAGATCCACAGAATGCAGATGCCACGGCGCTGTTGATGATCCATCTCCCGAAGTCATCAATGTTCGTCAATCCAGCCCATGTGTGTGAATCCATTCGCTCCTCACCGTCGCCTGTTCCCATTATTATGACCACAGCTACATCAGTGATCCCTGACACCAGTTCTTTCACCAACACAGCTGCAACTTCTACCTCCCCAGATCCAACATCAACATACACTGCACAAATGTCCCCCCTCCTGCCTGATACCACTGTCTCAATTCCAAAAACATCAACACCCCCAGCATAATTCTATGTTGGATAAAAATTAACAATATTTTTTATACTATGCCTATTTGTGTATATATTTTGATCAATATATGCATAGTTGCTTCATTAATGGATGGAGTATAAGGTATATATTGAATTCATCATGCTGTAGGAATGTGGAAGGAGGCTACAAGGATAGATACAACAAATGTACATTGAAGTGACTGATGCTGGTAGTGATAAAGTCGCCGGTGGCCATAAGCGTAACAGTGGAGCTAAGCGAATGACCGGCGCCAGTTACTGTATGAGCTAAGAAAATGTGTATGGGCCCATCCTAACATAATGCAGGGAAATGGGCCCATATGAATGATACACCCGATGGAATGATTGGGTGGGCCCATGACAGTAAAAGGAAAACAGTATGGGCCCACATGACTTCAGTGCATCTCTCGGTGCCAGAAAACATAAAGTCGGTGCAGGCGATTCACATAGCTCTTAAAAGATTTGTATTGTAATAGCAGCAGTAATTCAAGTCCTGTATGCTATAGTTGGGGGGGCCCATACTGTTTTAAGTCATCTATTTATGAAAAGATAAAGTGGGCGCCAGTCATGCACATAGTTCTTAAAAGACTTGTATGCTAATCACAGCCAGTGTGCACTAGAACATGGATAAACAAAGGAATGGTGACATGCTGTATGCTGTAGGAATGTGGGAGGATAAGGATATATGCAAAATCGGTACATTGTAGTGACTGGCTCCAGTAGTGAAAAGTGCCCAGTGCCAGGAGTGAAAAGGTGACCAGCGCCAGTAGTGATAAAGTCAACAGTCCGAGAAAATGATGCCCAACTTCAGAAGGACAGGAAATTGTTGGCTTAATGGGAGGATGTGTGGAATCAGGTTAGGGAGCACCTTGACACTTAACAAGTCATCTATGTAGGAAAAGATAAACATTGTAGTGACCGGCGCCGGTAGTGATAAAGTCACTTGTGGTGATAAGTATCCAAGGTCAAGAGCTAAGTGAATGACTGGTGCCAGTTATTGTAGAACCCCATGAGCTACAAACATGTGTATGGGCCCATCCTAACATAATACATGGAAATGGGCCCATATGAATGATATGCTTGATGGAATGATCAGGTGGGCCCATGACAGTAAAAGGAAAACAGTATGGGCCCACACAACTATAGCGTACAGGACTTGAATTACTGCTGTTATTACAAATCATAAAGAATATATCCTAAAACAGTACATTGTAGTGACCAGCACTGGTAGGGAGATACACAGGCACATAACAGAAGAGAACAATCATTAGTTGAAGACAGTAGTAATGTGCAATGAGAGTAGACATAGATTAATCCTGACACCGGCCAGACAGCAACTGTTGCTTGTGTGGCAGTCAGCTATTTCCTAACAGGATGTCTCGGCACCGGAAAACATAAAGTCAGTGCCCGACATGGTGTAGTGATAATGTTACCAGGGGCAATAAGCATACAAGTTCAGAGCTAAGCAAATGACTGGTGCCATGATCAGCGATGGTCACTGTACATAACCTAAGGAAATGTCTATGGGCCCTTCTCATAAAAGAATCTATACACAAATGGTACTTTGTAGGGACTGGTGATAGTAGTGACAATGGCGGTGATAATGCACTGGCACTTAGGGGCACATAGTTTGAAGAATATATGCATGGTTATTTCATTAGTAGATGAAATATATAAGGGATCTATTGAATGTATTGCATCCATGGCAGCGCCAAAAAAAAACTATCCGCCGACCGCAGTGATATCCAAAGGCATGGTTTATTGTGCATGTTGGTGTCTTGAGTCAAACATATCCTGGGGGTCAGTGGATGCATCTCCACGAGCTTTTGGTCTTGGCTTTGGACGGAGGCCGGGATCCATTGTCACATTCATCACTTTGACATCAGTGTTGCTGGGCTTTGATTTTTTAGGCCACCGGCCACGACTATTGTGGTCATTCGACCGTGCTCTTTTCAGCTTTCCCTTGCTTCCTTCCACTGGTGTACTCGTTCCAGCATCCTGTGTTGTAGTCACTTCATTGGTGTTGCAAGCGCGGGATCTGTGGTCATTTGACCGTGCTCTTTTCAACTTTCCCTTGCTTCCTTCTGCTGGTGTACTCGTTCCAGCATCCTGTGTTGTAGTCACTTCATTGGTGTTGCGAGTGCAGGATCTTGATCGTGTTTTCATCCAATGCTTTCTGTGGTCAGGGATTACACTATTGGTTGAAGCAACTGATGTTGCCTCAGGGATGGTATCCATCAGTAATGAAGCTAGTGTCATGTTCTGGTGAGAATTTTGACCTTGCCGAATGGCTGGTCGGAGGGCAGGTGCAGTGGAATCATGGATACTACCATGTTCCATCCATGCAGGAACCGGACCATTCATTAAATGACCCCCACACTCCAAATCTGCAAGATAGCTAGCGTAGGTAGGCTCTGTCATGTCAACTCCTGTAGGACCGGTCATCAAACCCATCATCGCCGGAATATTGTGATCCTCCGCTGTTACATATCGGCCAGGTGGAATGAGCACCTTCTGGAGCATGGGATCAACCAAAAGGTCCCATTCCAGCGGCATCAGGTTTTCTGGTAGCAGTGGAGCTAACCCAGTGGCTTGCTGCTTTTTCTTTTGTTGTTTCGGTACTGGTGCACTCTCACTTTTGGGTTGCTGTGTGGTGGCCTTGGGCCATTTGCCTTTTGTTTTCTTGTTGGTTCATTTGCACTTCGGCAGATTGTGTGGAGCTGCTGTCATTCCTTCGCAAAAATGGTTCACTCACTGTACATCCTTTCAATGTATGCCCGTAAAACTTGTTTTTGGTAATTCAAAAACTGGGCATTGTCGCCATGGCGGATAAGACAGTTTGCCGGTAGCAGTGGCTGTCCCTTCACTCCAGTCTCCAGGATTTGTTTAGGCTTTGCCCCACCAGCAGGTCATATCACTGATTTCTCCTCTTCATCGGCGGTGAGATATTCCTCAATGTATGCCTCGAACGTGTGTGCAATAGGCTTTTCATGCCACCCAGGTTCATCGGCAATGAAATTTGGCTTATTGTTGCCTAGAAAGCTATTTGTTTCAAACCTACAAATTCTTCATTAGTCACCATTAAATGCCAGGTGAATGGACATACATGCTCCACTTCCTCTTGCCCACTGGATTTACCCATCCACCCAACACAACCATTCAAACCCCAAGTTCAAGGTACATTGAATTTTGAAATTCATTCATCCAGTCGTCCACTTGTTGCTATAGCACATTCAGTTCTGCTGGTGACCACTTATGGGCAACTGGTTGAAATTCCGCATGCTTGTCAGTCTGATTTCCATCATCTGAGCTAGAACTTGAAGGACAGCTGCCAAAGTCTTCCCCACTTTGATCAGCATCCTCGGTGGACATGATAGTCAATGTGGACACAGTAGACAGGTTGTGCTGGCAAATACATTAGGTACCTTGATATTGCATCAGACTGTCCCTGAGGACTATTTACAGGTCATATTTCAGCCTCAATATACCCTAATATACCCACGACTTTGCTCAGTACACCTTTAATCCTCTCGCGACACCTTAATATATCACAATGTCCCTGAGCAGAACAGTGAGTAGTGGAGTATTATTAGCTGGGTGGTCCACCAATTATTTAGAATTTTATAAAAAAAAGGTAAGATTAGTAAACCATCATTTGTTGTCTTCAGTCATGGCTCCAATCGAGCCATTCAAGCCATTCAAGCCATTTGCCGATAGATGGATGTGTTGTCAGTGGGGCCGCAATTACAATGTCGGTGGCAGGGTACACGCAGCAAGTATGGTCGAATATCACAAATGACGAGCTAATTTACCTATGCCGCCATTACACACTTCCACCATGCTGGCACACCACACACATCGCCGACACAGCCACTGGCAACAGCATAGCCACCTATGGTGCATCACCAACTCACCAACACCTGATATACCAATGTATGTGTTACAGTGAGTTATGACCACCCCACACTACCAACACACTCCCACAGTGCCGGCACAGCTACACACATCACCGACACAATCACCCTCGCCACCGGCACAGCCACAGGTGAATATGACAACAACACACTGGCGATATGCATCCTGGCAACAGCACCATACATCTTTATTACCCTTCCATCCACATCCAGCAGCGCCAACATTATCCTATTGATGCGGTATTTTTGTATTATGTGACTATGCCTGATGCAGCCTTCCCAAATCACACACTACACTTGATGCGGTCTTTTACTTGCATGGTCGATCTTTTTCTTATATATTACTTATTTTTTATTCCTTAACCTTCGTGCCTACTTCCATGCAACCAAGGTATAGTAACTTCCAGTTCTTTTAATTGTGGTAACTTATGGTTCCTACTTCCATCCAACGAAGATAATTTGATCCTGTCTTTCCTGTAAACATAAGTCTAGTGTAGGCTGCCAAACACGGCATCCTTCCAATTACCTGGCTACTCAAAACCCCAGACATTTCCTACCCGTGGATGTATGGCTTTGAAAATATGCACAGAGGAAGTGGCCATCCTTTTCCAGTTCGCCACCTGACGTTTGGTATATGCCACAGCTCCCGGCAAGGTCTGAGTCTCCAAGCAGTTAACCCCTGTGAAGAAAATAATGTGGGATCCAAGCCATTTCATGACTAGTAATTGATAACTCCTCCGACCATCTATCATGTTTGGCATTCGCCCGTAACCAGTGCACCCTGTAGACTAAATAATAGTGAAGTTGCTCATTAAAGTGAATTGAGGTGTACTTACATTCTTTCATCATTTCGCTTGCCTTGACATTGGCTTGGACATTAATGGTCCAAAACCATGGCAATGGTTCATCCTGTCTCTGGCTTCCACCCTCAGCATTGCCGGTACCACCCCTCACCATGGCAGTTGAAATCTTGAGTTCATCCCAGCACAATACCTGATACTTGGACTGTATCTCAGGTGAACATCCCAATGATACCATTGCAGCCCTCGCAGCATTGTATACCTGACAATGTGCTTGAACCCAGCGGCTAATAGCATGCACCTTTGACCAAGCCCTTCCCTTTCTGTTCTTGGAGGTGGCGAGACGTAAATTCTTTCTGAATAAGAAAGATTTCTCACCGAGGGCCATTCTAACACCCTGGAGCTCATCGTTTGCTTGTCCTTCCCTCAATCTCAACTCTTTCTCAGCAAGGGAATCCAAACCAAGCTGAGTAATTTGTGGAAAGCCAAATGTAGAGGGAAGAGGTAATGGGCGTGTTTCAGCGGTATGGACTGCTGCTACCGGGGGCCTTGTAATAAACAGGTTGCTTTGATCATTGTCATCCGAGTTAGTCTGGTAATTGGGAGCTTGTGATGGGAGTACTGGTCTCGGTGGTGAGTCATTAAGCTTTTGCAGTGTATCCAATGTGTCATTGTTCACAAATTGTTCTGATTTAGCAATGAAGGAATCCACTCTGGTATCAAGGTTTTGCCGTTTTGTTGCAATCTTCAGCTTATCGGCCTTGGACAACACTGAACGCTGTTGACATATAAAGGTCCGAAGAGCCAGTCTGATACTAGTTAGCATAGGAATATTTTGCAATGGCTGGATATGCACTGGGCTTCCTCAAGTTTGAGGCCAAGAGCAACCCAGGTGGTTTCACCCTTTCCATCACCGGTTTCATCTTCATCCTCTAGAAGGTTCATTTGAAGGTCACTTCATGTGACCACTACCTGACCAGGGTTTATATCATAGATGTCCATTGCTTCTGGATCAGTTAGACATGTTGCTTGAGAGTGTTTTTCCAATTCTTTCCAGGTTACAATCTCCTCAGGGTCTGAGTTTGCCATGTACTGCAATAGGTCCACCCGACTTTCCTCCTCACCTGCCACAGCGGTTCTGAATTGGTGGGCAGTGGTAACCACTACATCTGGTTCCAAGTCAATCTGGCACAAGGTACAAACATGTATTCACCTATGTCCTGCATTTTTTTGAAGTTGGAATCCCCCATATGATCATCCAAGGTTTCAATCCATCCAGAAATGGTAGCATTTTGGGTACTAGGTGAGATTTCATTCAACACTGACCACAATGATTCAAGGATTTCTCCATCCACTTGTCCGGCCCCAGGAATGAAACTCAGTGAAAAGCATGAGAAACATTGCCAGACATGGCCACTGACATGGAAAAGACCAATACCATCCAGAATGGTGATGCCGAATGGTAGCTGGATATACTGACTCTCCTCCATCCAAAGTCTGAGCCTCCTCCAATACTGGCACATTATATCATAAATCAAAATGATTTTCTTGAGTCTGGTGATATTAGTGTTTTTCAAGGCTTCAGATAAAGAATAGTCCATGTTTGCTTGTCTAGAAAACATTACACAATGTCTCTCAAAATGTGAAGATATCTCACCGTTCCCCTTTTTGGAAGTCAACCACTGCACTGGGGCAGAAGCAACCATGATGGCCACAAGCAGTTGCACCGACACCGGTTACATCAAGACCCTTGTATTTGATGAAGCAGTCATTTACAGCATGATGCTCATTGCAGGTCGGTTTCTAATTTGGAGTTAGTAAATATGCTGAAAGTCTTTCAAATATCTTACCTCTGTGACTTCCTTAGCAACGGCGAGGTGTGCTTTGTAGTGATTTGGCTCGGTCATGAAAAAATCACCATGACTGAGCTTAATATCACGGTGAGCATTTTCACACTTCTGATGAACAGCGGTGAAGTTTCCATCCATGACAAAAGTCTGAGTGTATGCCATTCTGAGGTAAGATTACATTAAATACATTCCAATTCATGCGATTTGACTTACTGGTCAGGATCCTCGGCCCAATTTTCTGGCAGATTGACACCAGGCTGAGGACATGCAGCACATAATGTTGGGATGTCAGTCACACCATGCATTGCAGCCACCGATGAGCCACCGGCACTGGACTGTGATTCTCCCCAGCAGCCTCTCCACTTCAAATGTTTCAACATTCGCCATAGCTGGCTTGCCCTGAGAAGCTCCCTGTATCGATCCTCAAGTACTGATGTCAGAGATATTGACAACTGTAGTATATCAGTCATACCTCCACAGCACTAGGAAATAAGGGTGAAGTCATGTGCCGGAGCTTCTGGTAGTATTGATAGGCTGAAGATTTACATTCCAGATTGGACAATCGTGCATCATCGAGGACTTTAAATGTGAACGTGGTCTTGATATTTTTGTAGCTGACCGGGAAAAGCCCCAATTGCAACAAGTGATTTTCCTGCTCTTGATGGGAATTAGGGCAATTACACCACTTGACCCACATACGATGTACACCGGAAACATTGATTACCATCAATTTGTGACAATCCATCGGCGTTGGGAAAGTTGTGGGACCAAGGTCATAAACACTGGTAAACCTTTTCATCTCCTTGACGATGTTGTTGGTTCCATCACCTTCTGTTGCATCATCCAAATCATCTTCATAATTGTCAGCCTCTTGTCCAACCACATCTGGTGCCAATGGGTGAAAGTAACTTGGGCAGGATGCACCATTGTGACCGAGATGTAAAACTAACCCAACTTGGAACAACCAAGCTGGTTCAAAATAGGAACCTGTCCAGTGGTCGATGCAGTGAAATGGGTTAGAAGCATGGTTATCATGGCAGCAGTCAGTACAGAACATGGGATTGAAAAGACAGTCTCGGCATCGCCAGGTAGCAGCATCATCCCCACACAAATTGCATTTCATGCAATCCGGTACTTCATTGGATAGTAGTGCTTCCAAATACATGGCCTTTTTAGGCAACCATTCTTCGATGTAATCTTGAGGTGTCTGAGGGTAATATTAGCATAGTAAATGTGGTAGCCATAATAAGTCACCTTTGAAGAGGGGGGATCAAGATCTGCAATGAAATTTAGAGCATGATGCTCAATTGGTTCATCGGACATCAGAGATGTTATATTGGTGTTGGATGTGGTCACTGATCCTGACACTGGTGCACTTATCTTGGCCTTCTTATGCCTTGGAGTTGACTGAGGACTTTGCCAAACTGGTACAAGGTGATCCCTGGGTCCCCACAATGTCTGGGAGTGAACAACAGTCATCTGGGTGATTCTTTCAATGATGGTGCGAGTGTGTCCTCTAGGCATGATGGTTTGTAGAGCGATGTAAAATTATGAACAAGCATCTCCAGGATTATATAGGCACTGTAGGCAGTGAGGAAACATGGCAACATGGCGATGTAAATGACAATGGTACCATGTAGAGGTTACTATGGGACTGTTCTACACAGCATACTAACATGTTACCTAGGTCATACTCACAAAGCTACTGTCAATGTTTCCAATGTAAAATTACACTGGCAGTGTTTGTGATACCCATTGGCCAATAGTTTCTTACTTTTACAGCATGTCATTGCTTTTCATTATCAGTGACCACTGGCGGCAATTAGTGTACAAGTCTAAGAGCTATGGGAATGATCGGCGCAACGTTGTCTTCTCTGGCGCCCATCACTCCAATGTACTGTTTTAGCATATATTCTGCACTGGTCATTTGCTTTGCTCTTGACTTGGATGCTTATCGCCACCAGTGACTTTATCACTACCAGCGCCAGTCACTGCAATGTACTGATTTTGCATATATCCTTATCCTCCCACATTCCTACAGCATACAGCATGTCACCATTCCTGCATTTGTTATCCATATTGTAGTGCACAGCAGCTGCAATTAGTATACAAGTCTTTTAAGAGCTATGTGGATGACCAGTGCCACCTTTACCTTTTCCGGCGCCAAGAGATACAGTTTGGAAATAGCTGACTGCCACACAAGCGACAGTTGCTTTCTGGCCAGTGTCAGGATTAATCTATGTCTACTCTCATTGCACATTACTACTGTCTTCAACTAATGATTGTTCTCTTCTGTTATGTGCCTGTGTATCTCCCTACCAGTGCTGGTCACTACAATGTACTGTTTTAGGATATATTCTTTATGATTTGTAATAACAGCAGTAATTCAAGTCCTGTACGCTATAGTTGTGTGGGCCCATACTGTTTTCCTTTTACTGTCATGGGCCCACCCAATCATTCCATCGAGCGTATCATTCATATGGGCCCATTTCCATGTATTATGTTAGGATGGGCCCATACACATGTTTGTAGCTCATGGGGTTCTACAATAACCGGCACCAGTCATTCACTTAGCTCTTGACCTTGGATGCTTATTGCCACAAGTGACTTTATCACTACCGGCACCGGTCACTACAATGTTTATCTTTTCCTACATAGACGACTTGTTGAGTGTCAAGGTGCTCCCTAACCTGATTCCACACATCCTCCCAGTAAGCCAACAATTTCCTGTCCTTCTGAAGTTGGGCATCATTTTCTTGGACCGTCTCAGTCATCCTTTTCCATGTCAAATGCAGGTCATCAAAGATCTTCATCATTAATTGTATTTCGGCCAGGTCACTGGCAGCATATGGGACCAGCCGTAGGTCTTGCCAGGTGAACTGGATCTGATGAAACTTAAGATAAATTAAAGGACAACAACATGTTACTCGCCTGTGGCTGATGAACCACCAGGAAGTCATGTGGAGCAAATGGGTATGAGTCATAGTTCTCCAGATCGTTCTGTTTACTCCACCAAGAATTGATATAGCTATTGACAATACGGGTGGGGTCATCAGCATCAACCCTCAAGTACCTTTGTATCGCTGGAATGTATTCTAGTTCCAGAAAATCTTTGCCCTCAGGATCATTGCATTCCGAGCACCCCAAAGTCCCATCCTGTACCATCTTTATGGTTTCCATGATGAGTGGGGGAGTGTATGGAGCACTGCCACCCATAGAGGCATAAATTCTGGTGGCCATCAAGAATTCCTTCTAAGTTGGTATTGGTGATCAGATAATTGGCAATCACAATATGTTCACTTACAGTCTCAAAAAATAGGCTAGACACCCACCCCAACCATGACTCTTTGTAGTCTTCATTGTTATCTACCGCAAGGATCCATGCAGTGATTGCAGCACGGAGACGTGACGTTCCATACAACAGCACTTCCTGCCCATGTGCTAGATCATTCCGTGCTGGTAGTAGTCATGTAGTACTCTCTCGAATGCTGAGATCATGAGCTACCTGTTGAGCAGCGATGGCCTGCTCATGGAACTCAGTAGGTTTGACTGTAGGGTGAGGGTTCTCTAGGAAATCGGTGTTCCTCTGATGCTCGACTTCTATTTGATTCAATGCGGTAGTGAATTCGCCAGCAGTAACAGGGTCAGCTTTATATGGCCAGCGAGGCATGGATTCAAGGTTTGTATAGCCGGATATCATAACTTCAATGCAGTTGTAGATACAGAATGTTTGGACAATTAAGTAATCAATGGACAAAATTATCATTGGTGCCAGGAACAAGCACCAATGATAAGTCCGTATGGGCCGATGTCTATAGGAAAACCAGTGGTGGGCCAATATGATCATTCCCTGTCAAATGGAATCATCACATGGGCCCATGTATATGTGGTAAGCAGTTCAAACTCTTAACTACACCCTCTGTCAAGTCAGTAAAATTGTGCACTCATACCTCTGGATTCTGGCCCCAACATTGGGACATTCGTTTATATCTAACCATAATCTATAGCAGGACATCACATCGGTGTCTAAAACAATTGGCTAGTGTGGCATGTCCCGGCGCCACATGCATCCAACCGTATCTGCTGTGACCCAACTAGTGATGTGCAAGGCTCGGCTCAAAGCCCTGAAGCCCAGGCTACCGAGCCCTTGAAGCCTGAGCCAAGCTGGGCCGTACTAACGGCTTTGTAGGCTCAAGGCTCGGCTCGTATTATCAGAAGCCTGTGTTGAAAGTGAGGCGATGTATTAGACGACACCGACACTGACACTGAACAATGGCAGTGGCATAGCCACGATTATTTATAATACCGATACTTAGTTACCAATTTAGTTTACTGGGCAGTGCCCCAACATTTAGTATAAATATTCATTGTAAATACTTTATTAAATCTAACGAAGTGTTTTCTACTACATTGAGTCCTCAATTCTCTACAGGTTATGGGCCCTGGCCTTAACTGAATCTTCTCGTATAAGCTTAACTCGACACTGACACCACCGCGGATCAATCTTACACAATGTCCGAGGCTTCTTCTGCGACGATCGGATCATCGCATACAAACGTCTACCGGATCGACCGCTTGACAGGTGCTGATAATTACGCCGTATGGAAAATCAAAATGATGGACATTTTGATGGGGCAAGATCTATGGGAATATGTTGATGGAACAACTACGGAACCCTCTGATGTGGCAGCTAAGACGGCTTGGAAGAAGAAAGACAGAATGGCATTATCTACGATCCGATTAAGGGTGGCCGACAAAATGTTGGTGTATGTCGTGAGTTCGGCAACATCTAAGGAGGCGTGGGACGGGTTGAAATCATTATTGGAGACTCAGGGGGCGCTTGGAATCGTTTTAGCACGGAGGAAGCTATTCCGATCACAATGTGTGGATGAAACGCCCATCGAGGAACATCTTCGGACACTGCACGGCTATCAGGAAGAGCTGCACAGTTTGGGTCAGAAAATTGATGGGGAGGAATTCTCCATTATTTTGCTAACCTCACTTCCCGAGAGTTGGAATAACTACATTGCATTATAGATACTACGGCCCTAAAGGATTCCTCGAAGCTCATAGCACGTATTCTGGAACATGATCGACGGCTAAATATTAAAGGCTCCGATGACACGGCCTTGGCAGGGAAGCATGGGAAAAAGAAGTTCAATCCCAACATCACATGTTTCAATTGTGGGGAAAAGGGGCACATAGGCCGGCAATGTAAGAAGTCCAAAGATGGAAAGGGGAGTAAGGGGGGGAAGCAGAAGGGATCAACGGAGGCTCATGCGGCGGCAGATGATGAATTTGCTTTCTGTGGGAATTGCGGGGATGATTTCGCGCTGGCAGTTTCGGCCGATTCTTGGTTGGCTGACTCGGCATGTACTTCACACATAGCGCGGGACAGGAGTATTTTTACTGACTACACTCCTACCCCTGGACATCAAATCTCAGGTTTTGGGAAGGCTTCTGGACTTGGAAGAGGGACCATCAGGCTGGAAAGCACTGTGGAAGGGAAAACCTCAACCATTACACTCAAGAACGTTGTGCACGCACCTGATGCACCATTTAATCTCATTTCAATCTCATGCGCAATCGAGGCAGGGGCGGCCATTCTATTTTCGTCACCAGGAGTCAAAATCTGCTCACCCACCGGAACAATCATTATGGAAGGACGGGCCGCTAATCAGCTTTTCAAAATGAATGTCAAAGGAATTGGCAAACATGACCAAGCATGCCCAGCCAAACATGGGAGAACATGGGATGAATGGCATAGGATTTTCAGGCATTTGAACATGGCTTCAGTAAAGTTGTTGAAAGATAAGGGAATGGTTTTAGGAATGGAGGTGGATAGGACAGTTGAGCCGGCTGCACAATGCAAGGCATGCATTGTTGCGAAACAGCATGTCCAACCTTTTTCTAAAAATAGCGAGACGGAGATCAAGGAGATCGGAGATTTGACGGTTAGCGACATATGGGGACCAGCGCGCACTCAAGCTCCAGGGGGAGATCGGTATTTCATTACGTTCACAGATGGCAAGGCTCGATGCACAATGACGTACTTCATGAAAAACAAGTCTGACACATTTACGAAATTCAAGCAATACAAAAGTTTCGTGGAAACGCAAACTGGCTGTAAATTGAAGAAACTTCGCATTGATGGGGGAGGGGAATTTCTTAGCAAGGAATTCAAGAAATATTTGCTGGATAACGGTATTCAATTGGACATTACAGCACCTCACTCACCCTCCCAGAATGGAATAGCTGAGCGCCTGAACAGAACTCTGGTGGAGCACGCACGCGCAATGATCCATCAAAACGGGCTTCCTTACTCACTTTGGAGGGAAGCGGTCGCTTATGCAACTTATCTCAAAAATAGATCACCAACACATGCAATCAAAGAATTCAAGGTACCCGATGAAGTCTTCTGGGTAAAGAAGCCAGATGTATCACACTTGCAGGAATTCGGAAAAACATGCTGGGTTTTGCAGCAGGGTGGGAATCTCTCAAAACTCAATCCGAAATCACGCGAATTTATTTTCGTGGGTATTGCTGATGGTACAAAGGGGTACAGGTACTATAATACCAAGACTCATCAAATCCTTACCTCTCAAAATGTGGTATTTTTAGTGGAGGAGGAGAAATATGATGAGGTGGAGGTCACTCACCCTACACAGCTTGAGGGGGAGAGTGGGAATGATGGCAAGCAGTCTTCGGGTGGAGAAGGTAGTCAGGCACAGGTCCAAGCACCGGAAACGGAACCGGAAATGGCATCAGCACCACAGGCATCAGAAACCCCATCACGCATACCTGTTCATCGGGAAAAATCGGCCCGGATTCTATCACAACCATTGATTAATTACCGGACACTCAATAACCCAAATTCCCGAGGACCAACGGAATGGAGACACCACGTGCCAACAACAGAAGAACTCGGTCACATCTCGGTGGATTATGCAATGATCGGGGCATCACTGGAGGATGATCTGCTCTCACTGAAGGAAGCAAGGGGGAGAACAGATTGGCCAAAGTGGAAGGTAGCTATGGATGTCGAGGTGGACCAGTTAGTCAAGCGGGGGACGTACAAACTCGTCAAGTTACCTCCGGATCGCCAAGCAATCGCTTGCAAATGGGTATACCGCATCAAACGTGACCATATCGGGGAAATCACAAAACACAAGGCGAGACTCGTTGCTAAAGGCTGTTCCCAAATCCCAGGCATGGATTTCGTGGAAACATTTGCACCGGTCATGCGTTTGGAAACGTTACAGCTATTATTAGCACTCGCTACAGAATTGGAACTCGTAATACATGTGGTCGACGTGGTAGGCGCATATCTAAATGGGACTCTGGAGGAAATCATCTACATGATGCAACCCCCAGAATATGACGATGGCAGCAGACGTGTCTGCCAACTACTGAAACTGCTTTACAGCCTGAAACAGGCAGGACGCGTGTGGAACGACGAACTTAATCAAACATTTCACCAAATGAACTTCACGCGACTCTTCTCTGATCAATGTGTCTATATTAGGCATACTGATCATGATCTTTTAATAACATCGGTACACATTGATGACATGACTATTTTCGGATTGGATCAGGAAGCTGTTACTGAAATGAAGGTGGAATTAAGGAAGCATTTCACAATCACGGATCTCGGGGAGGTGAAACAGATTGTAGGATTGGAATTGGCGAGGGACGCAGAGGTGGCTACCCTCAAAATCATGCAATCACAGTACATCAAACGGGTCTTGGAGAAATTTGGAATGACAGACTCACACACCATTGGACCCAAATGTTAAATTAATGAAAACTCCAGAAAACGAGCACTACGACATCCTGGACTACCGAAGCGCTATTGGATCACTCATGTACGCAGCAGTTGGCACCTGGCCTGACATTTCCTTCGCGGTGCAAACCCTTAGTCAATTCATGAGCAACCCTGGTCCTACTCATTGGACGGCTGTCAAATGCGTTTTCCGGTACCTTAATGGAACGCGGGACTTAGGAATCTCCTACCGGAAAGGGGGAGAAGTCGAACCATTTGCTTATTTGGATGCCGATTGGGGATCTAATGTCAACGATCGGAAGTCTATTTCTGGATATGTCTTCCAAATGGTGGGCGGACTGATTTCGTGGCATTCAAAGAAGCAACCAACGATCGCATTATCATCTATGGAAGCCCAATACATGGCGGAAAGTCTAGCTACTTGGCAAATCATATGGTTGTGGACCCTTACAGCCGAACTCGGTATCCCCTACACTGGACCCACCATTCTCAACGTCGACAACCAAGGTGCAATCAATTTTTCCTACAACGCCATCAGTCACGGTCGAACCAAGCACATCGACATTCAGCATCACTTCGTACGTGAGAAACTCATCTCTAACGAGATACACATTCAGTACTGCGCGACGGACGACAATTTGGCGGACCTGCTTACCAAGGCATTACCAAAGCCAAAGCACGAGAACTTGGTCAAGCGGTTAAGGATGGCGTAAGTGTCGAGGGGGAGTGTTGAAAGTGAGGCGACATATTAGACGACACCGACGCCGACACCGAACAATGGCAGTGGCATAGCCACGATTATTTATAATACCGATACTTAGTTACCGATTTAGTTTACTGGGCAGTGCCCCGATGTTTAGTATAAATATTCATTGTAAATACTTTATTAAATCTAACGAAGTGTTTTCTACTACATCGAGTCCTCAATTCTCTACAGTCTGAGCTGAGCCCTGAAGCTGCGGCTTTGATGTGTTGAAAATTTGACAGTGTTGATCTTCATCTCATGTGCTCTGTGGGTCAGCTTCCAGCTCCATAACTGCATTTTTTTTTTTGTCCATCATGGATCTATACAGTTCTTCAGCCACAATCAAAACCTTCTTGAAATGGGAAGTCCTGGCCCAAGAGTTTGCACTGCCACTGCTGTCATGACATCTGGGCATCTCTTGCACACGATATGCTCCCAATTATGGCGTCGTCAGTTTCCAGCGAACGTGCATTCTCATCTGCGGGGATAACGATTACTAAGCGTCGCAATCGACTCAAACCCGATATCATCGAGGCATTACAGTTCCTCGAGTGCATCTACCATCGTGAACTCCTCTTCCATGAAGCCAAGCACAGCACTCGAGGTGGAGGAATGTGACAGCAATCTACATGATGCAGAACAGGTGGGCTGGGATGGATTGGTTGAGGATCTTGTTGATGACGAGGGCTTTGTCGATCACAAAGAAGATGATATATTTGTGCAAGATGTATTGTAGTGACTCTGTAGACAAATTTCGCAGTAATTTTCACTACAAAGCCGAGGCCTGAGCCCAAGCCTGGCCTGGGCCCAGCCTGAGCCCTTGACTAGGGCTCAGCTCATGATCTATCCAAGCCTGAGCCTGGTCAAGCCGAGCCCAAGCCTGGGCTTTCGAGGTGAGCCGGGCCCTGTACATCACTAGACCCGACGCCGTATGCATCCAACCGCTGATACCTGCTGACCTGCTGCTGCACTTTTTCCTACCAAACCTACAATAATCATCGGCACCGGGAACCAGCACCAACGATATGTCCATATAGGCCGATGTCTATAAGAAAACCAGTGGTGGGCCAATATGATTGTGCAGTATCACATGCATTGCATGGGCCCATGTATATGTGGTAACATGTAGTAAAATGATGACCGTGCTAGCCGGCGCCGTGATTCAGATGTTGCTGCTGCCGAGAATTCTCCAGTGAAGCTGTATACTGGGCCCACACGGATGCATCACACCCTGGGCCCACACGAGTCTTTCCTGACGTGGGCCCAATCTGCTACTGATGGATCTATCATCGTTTTGCAGAAATCCGCTGAATGGATATACTGTTGTTTTTTACTGAACAGTGTGGCAAAATGCAGGGGAGGGGGTGGCCTGGTGGTGTCTCATCGTGGTGCCCGTCGTCCTGCATGCATTGCCGTGGTAAAAGAAATAAGAAAAAAAAAAAAAAATTACCTACAGCCCAACTTGGGCCCTTTTCTGTGGCCTTGCCTTGTCATGAATAAAAAGAAAGAAAATCCCCTCGCCCACGCAAAATGTATGCAGGGGAGGGGGAGGCGAAATACTATTTAATAATTAAAAACCCCTCCCCACGCGAAATGCGGGGGAGGGGGAGGGGACGCGGCCCCGCTGCCCTTGGTGCGCCGCCGCGTCGTGGTTGGTGCGTCTTCCTGGTTGCGTCGTCCTGCTGGGGGTTGTCTAGGGCGGCTTTCGTCTGTTGCTGCTGTTGCCGTCGTGGTCCCCGTTGTCCTGCGTGGTTGCTGTCGTTGTGTCGTTCCCGTCATCCTGTGTCCCTTGGTGCTCCTCGTCGTGCTTCCCGCTGTGCGTTCCCCTCGCCGTCATTGCCATTCCACCCGCAATCCACCCCCCGAGCACGCATGGCTTGTCCGTATCCCAACAAATACGATTAAGCAACTATATATATGGGGTATATCAACATAATCGGCGGAATCCGAACCCAGCTATGCTTAATTATTCCCAGTTTTCAATCTCGCGATAGCCTCCAGCTCTCCAAATGACCCACTGTTTAGGCACATATTCCTAAATATCCCGTCCTCCTTGCAAATCAAATTCCATGGAGTATCCATTTCAGCAATCTATTTAAGAATGAATTAAGTATACGGGATGTACGAATCCGGAACATAACGCATCCTTACCTGCCCCCGCTCGAGTACGATGAGGCGATCATAGTCAATTACCGTATGCAGTCGATGTGCAACTAAATAGAGAGTAAATTTCCAGCTAGAGATCCTAGAAGAAAATATATACCTGTCAACAATAACGAGTTGGTGAATTCCTCGCGAATAGTAGCTTGAATCTTGACGTCGGTGGCAAAATCAATACTACTTGTCGCCTCATCTAGCACTATAATAGAACTTCGACGGAGGAGTGCCCGAGCCATTGCGATAAGCTGCTTCTGGCCCTGTGAGAAGTTTGCCCCACCAGCTGAGACTGGTGTGTCCAATGAAATCGTAGGTTTCTGGTCATGGACTGTCAAGTTAGAAGCTGACCCTGCAGTGTGAAGTCGCATCCCCAGAACGGATGGTGTCCTAGATGAGCCGGATGAAGTTGTAATAGAGAATTCATGGAGCGTGCTGCGAGATGGAGTTGGACTGGCACTTATCAGCTGGACACGGTAAAGAGCGTCCAAGCAATCGCCATCTTCATATTCGCCAAATGGATCTAAATTATCTCTGAGAGTTCCTGAGAAAAGAGTAGCATCCTGAACGAGAGTAAGCTTAGTAAATATAGCCTGAAATGGGAAAGGTTGAGCTTTCCTGCGGTATAAATGACTGGATATATGGATGAGCTAAATTAGGAGCACGCCACGAAGAGAGCTCACCAGATGAGAGCGCAAGTCATGAAGTCCTATCGTCGAGATGTCGATTCCGTCTATCAAGATACGTCCGCTTGCGGGGTCCATCTTCGTCAATAATCTTACATGAGGACGGAAAAATAATAAAATATCGTTACTAACAAATCGTAAAATGCTCATCGCAAGGGTGGATTTCCCGCTGCCTGAGAGTTTGAAGAAATCAGTCCCAGACATACCCAGTAACAATTGCAAAAAGAGCAAACCTGTGCGTCCGAGCAGACCAACCCTTTCTCCAGCCCTCAACGAGAAAGAAACACCATGCAGAACTGCAGGTAAGTCCGGTGCATATCTAACAACCAAGTTTTCAACGATAATTAGAGAATTGTTAGGGGCGTTCGAGGGCCAGTATGCGGGGACTCTATTTGAATCAATGACGGCAGGAGGCTCTTGAGGTAAGTTGAGGCTAAAACCAAAGATTATAGCAGGGAATCGTTTGAAAATATGTATGGCTTACTACTCCGACACACGTTCTATTGAGCTGTAAATGTATAAGTTTTGCGCTAGGGAAATTTATAACGGAACATACTTCAGATCTAACTCGAGTGCTAGAGATCTATTGTCAGCGTGTAATAGAATAATAAAGAATCATTGGATCATTACCTGTCCAAAATCGGCAAGCCCAGTATACTGACAAAAATGTTCAACTTGAATAGGTTATGAAACCCAGGATCGCCAAACATACCAGACGTCGTGAATGACATTGCACTGGTGATACACACAGCAGCTAACCCTGCATCTTCCCTCAAGATCAAAATAGAAAACAGTGAGGTTACGAGCACAGATAGAGCACTGAGTGCCTCGAATCGGAGAAGCAGCCATCGGTTAGTCATCCAGAACGCGTACCACATCTAAATGATATCAGCGTAATTCAGAAATTTTAATATTTGCTTCACCTTTGTGGTGGTATCAATTTTTCGATGAAGATTGTTGAGAAAACGCCTCTCCACTGAAAAGGCTCGAACTGTCACAATACCCTCCAGCAACTCTCCGAAATCAGAGAAAATTGGTGACCGAGTGTTTGATTCCATTCGACGAAGATCACGTCCTGTGTTGACATAGCCGATTGCAAGCTCACGATACGTCAGCATAATGAAAAAAGCTGGCAATAAAAACCAAGGAAATACAACGCTGAATACCATTTAGTTGAAATGATTCAAGGAAGGTGTCGGAAAACGCACGCAATGGTGATGATGGATGCAAAGAAAGCTGCAAGAGATGAGTTAACTGACTGCAGGGACTTCGCCAATGAGGAGTCGATAGTTTCGATGTCCTTCATTGCATCATCAGGATGGACAATAATTCATTCATGAATTCCATGAAACTTGCCTTTCCGAACCGATTGAGTATACGACCTGTTGAACAACACATAAATTGCCATATGGCGGAATGAACAAAGTAATGACTGACCATGTGGTGTTGTATCATGGAATCGGAAAGTCGCTCGCACCACGGTCATTAGAAGCTGCCTACTCAAGATCGGTTATGATGAAGGTACAGTGAATAAGAATAACACACCTGAACAGCACGCGCGATGCTCTATAACCACCTGTGTACTGTGCGATCGCAGCAAAGATACCAACCAGTACATTAAACAACCCGATTAGCGCGTAAATACCGATATAAAACAAAGGGTGTTTCATGGCATCGGGCCAACTGATCCCCATGGAATGAGAGAACGAGGGGATGGAACGCTGCGTAAAAGATAGATATTCATAACTTTGGCCCATCTCATGTCCCGACATCACGAATGACCCCGAGGTATAGGTGGAAAGAGGCTGAGCACTCCCTTCAACACCATAAGCATCGCCCCAGACCTACACAATAATTAGACTGTATATCGTGTCTTAACAAGAATTCAGTAACCTTTATCCAGAGCTTTTCACTGACACTCAGAACCTGGTTAACGACAACGAGAACTGTGAGAAAACCCCAAATCCAGTATGACCTATGGTTGATGAGCGAAGAAGAAGAATAGATGGAAACAGATGGCGCATACGAAGACTTAATGTAACTCTTGTAGATCAACCATTTGACACTGCCTAATTCACGGCGTTCATCCTCAACAAGTTTGCGTGGTTCCTGGGCATCCGTTGCTTTCTTTGTGGCGTCTTCCTCCTTATGCGTTTCTGTCGTGACTGGCTCAGCCTTGAAGGATTCAGTCCCAGCACCACGGATGACAATGTCATCGAGTATTCCTTGGGCACGAAGGTCGCTAACCATCCCTTGAAAATCAATCTGACCATCAAGCATGTAAACCAGATACGAAGCACCCGGAAGAACAAGTTCGATGTGATGCGTAACAAGAATCTAGAAAACTCATCTGGATATCGACAGGCATGCAGTGTATGATAAAAAAAACGGACAACGGTGCGGTTCGCCAGCAGAGGTCCAAGGAAAAGCCGTTCATACATGAATCTTGATGTGTAGCTATCCTAAACAATATTCGAGAGTCGGTAAAAAAAAGTCATAAATAATTCGATAGGCATACAATGGCACTGAATGGATCATCAAGCAGGACATGTTTTGTTCTTGCATAAATGGCTCGAGCCAGCGCAACTCTGTGAAGTGAGTGAGAATAACAGGATACCGAGAGTTAGGTCCACAATTTTACCTCGATTTTTGTCCTCCCGACAGACTAACA
The DNA here is from genome assembly GCA_026075535.2 of Tricholoma matsutake. Classification (NCBI taxonomy): domain Eukaryota; kingdom Fungi; phylum Basidiomycota; class Agaricomycetes; order Agaricales; family Tricholomataceae; genus Tricholoma; species Tricholoma matsutake. The sequence goes on from AP026538.1 coordinate 17,897,724, forward strand.
CCTCTAAAAACAATTTAGCAGGTAGCCAACGAAAAATGAGAACATCGAAATCACTAGCCTGTCGCCAATTTCAGTAGCATCGCCATCCTCCAGTGCCTCAAGGTCAGGCTTCAAGGCACAACATTCAACCACATTGTTGTAACGATCAGCGTCATACGGATATCCAAATAATATATTTTCCTTGATCGACTGGTGTTGGAGCCACGGAGACTGCGCAGCATACGAGATGGAGTGCATAAGACCATGCTCATCGACGCTACAAGGATTCTTCGACATGATAACTCGCCCACCAGGAAGTAGGGTCATTTCGCCAAGTAATGCCCTCTGTTGATCAACGATCAACAGAATTGCCCGACAAAAAACAATGACAACGAACGAGAAGTGCTGTTTTCCCGGAGGCAGTAGGCCCTGTGATTACAGAAAGTTTTCCTTCTGGAAATATAACGGAGATGTCTCTGAGCTCAAATGCATGGTCTGTAGAATCTGTAAGCAGTGAACTATCGATTGAAATATCGATTTCGCTCTCAGTTGTTACTACATTGCCCGGGGAAGGGGAGCCTGGGGCAGATGACTGTGGATTGTCGAGATATTGGTCTTCATTCTCTTTGGGCTTGGCCAAATTCCATGTAAACGATGCATTTACAATCCCGAGTCTTCCTTTGAATTCTTCAGAGCCGGGAGGAGGTGGATCCATGAAGTTATTTGAGAGCGAGGACACTTGGTCAGCTACATCATCCTCAGCAAGGAACGCCTCGATCCGGTTCAGAGACACGCCGGTCTAAACAATTAGCAAGTTGTTACCGAGAATGCACCGAAAGTGATGCTGTACATACTTGAAGAACATCGACGATCCAAGTAGGAATCACATTAAGAGGGATTCTGAACTTCGGTTGAGCACTCTAGAGCAAACTATGGAGAGGGTAGCGCACCGAATCATGTTGAAAAGAGCAATGGACTGTAATACATGAGTAAGAAGACTTCCGCTCAATTTTGTAGGAAGATACTGACTGTGAAAGCTATGCCAACTGTCAGCTCATTGCCTTGCATAACATAGACAAAGAACGAAACAATTGAGACAAGAACAGGAGCGCATGTCCAGATCGCATTGAACATGACGGCATTGACATAACCTAGATTCCATGTCCGAGTGAGCGAAGGAATTCTTCGGCGTCTAATGAGAAGAAAAGCAAGACTATGGCGAACCTTTTACCATCCACTTCATTTCATGTTCCCTCGCATCTAACGTGCGCTGTATCCACCGTTCCTCCCAGGCGAAGAGCTTAATAAATTTTACCTGACCAAAACCGTTCATAAACGTAGATAGAAAATTGGACGATAACTTACCGCTGCAATCAATTCGTTCAGAACGCCCATACGTGTATCCCTGGCCGCCATCACACCTTTCTGGATTCTGGAGGTCCGCTTGGCGACGTAGTTGTTAAAAGGCCAACTAGCAACAAGCACGAAAAATCCAGCCAAAGTGCTCCACCCTAGTAGTCTAGTTATTAATTAGCCCAACATTGTGTAAAATCGGCGGATCGAGACACGACGTACTGGAAAAGAAAAGTCCCAGCAAGTAAAACTTCAAATGGTGCTATATATGTTTCATTCTCAGTATACAAATTCTGTACAAAACTTCAGTGTAGAAGGATTTGTACCTCCGAATAAGAAAAATGCACCGGACACCATTTGAGAGACCTGTAATTGCGTAGAGTTAACTACTACTATGACATGAAACAAACTCGAGGGAGCATCGTTCACCTTGTTCGCATCATTCGCCATCAAATTAACAATTTTGCCAACGTCTGCGCCAGCTTTGGGATCATCTGCGTTCTTCGGTGATCCCATGCCATAGCCAGCCATGCCATTTCTAGCCACGTTATTATTCCGCTTCTCCACAACGACAATCCCCGAGAGGTCTTTCCGCTTCAGGGCTTTCTCATAGATGGCAGCCATAAGTTCAGAACGGATCCGTGCGGCCGCTCTTCGGCCGAACCATAGATGTTGGAGATCGACTTGAGCCTGTGATATCGCGAGTTCAGTCATAATAGAACGGTACACAACAAAAATTTATTTAAATACCTTGAGGAGAGAACAGACGAAAGCGAGCACCGCATAGATGTATGCGTTTGATCTGCTTTCGAGGGTGGAAGACTTGCCATCAATTACATCCAGGATTTTTCTGCGACGTGAAGGATCATTTAGGCATTATTTAATGGGAGAAAGGGAAAGAATAACAAACTTCAGGAAAAAGGGACCTCCGTATGTGAAAATGACGTTTCCGAGTGCGAAGGTAGTGTCTAATCTGCACGACGATATTTACACGATGAAGCAAATTCACGGGAACATTGTTGACATACATGAAGTCGAGAGAGTTTGCGGCCCAGAGGCGTCCTATGAGAGACGAGCGCCTGGTTTCTGTGTGAGTCAAAAGAAAGAAGAAGTAAGATGGACGACGGACGGAATGGTGGAAAATTTGATGAAGACAGGTCGAGATTGCATGGTTGGGCTGAGATCCCATACATCCTCTACATTCAGCGTGACTACTCTTCCCTATGGCGTAAAGTCAAATCAATTAGATGTAAATAGTGCAACGACGACACTACTTACGCGTCGAATGAGCGCATACACCCAACTAAAGGTGATCCAACCCAAAAGTGTCGTGTAATCTTCCGGTGAAACAGAACGTCCCTAGCCAAGAAGAGGTGACATTAGCCATGAAAGGGAAAGACAAGCCTTGAGAGAAAGATCGAAGCAAGTCATGGTGTACATCACGCACAAAATCTTGGAGAGACTCACGATTTCTTCCTTCCTAACTTTGTTGCCAGGCACAGCCAGTGGCATAGTGACCAAAACGGCCAACAACCCGAGGACAGTCGCCAAGTTCATTATCGATGCAACGATACCGAAAATCGAAGGTAAAGGCGTTCCAGAAACTAGGTTGTCGAAAATGATGCTTCCGATTTGGACTGTTCCGGTAATAAAATGCAGACAATAGATAACGAAGAGGTCAAATGGAGGCGTAGCCGGTGGTCGTCTGATCGGGCGAACAACAGTGTAAAGCCATGACACTGCTATCAAAAGCGGCTGATATGGCTGCCAAGCATCCGTAGGACCAGAAATAAGAAGAAAACTCCCATACGTCAACCAAGTTAGCGTCTCTACCAGTCCCACTGAAGAAAAGACGAGAGGACGCCACCGGCATTGAGTGAGGCCATCCGCATCCTCAACGATGTTAGAGTTGGTATCGAGTCCCTCAGCTTCAAGTGGTGTCAAGTACGTTTCGAAGGGTGCTCCGAGTCTCCGGAAGAAGTTATGTGTGAACTTGGGTGCTGGAAGACGGAAGAGACAGATAATGAAGACAACGGCAGCAGGGAGAACGGAGCCCCAGAACGCCCATATACAACGGTCACCGAAGGAGAAGAGATGCATATGAGAGTCATTGCAAAATGACATGGACGTTGAAGGAGAGGTGTAGAATGGAAGTATGTAACTCCGTCATTTGTACTACTAAAATTTACACGCGCATACCCTGGCACTGGCACGAGGTTGACATCAATTGCAAGTTGATGTTTGTTAGCCCCGAAATTGGCACAACGATGGCGTTCCTGCATTTATGCATTTATGCATTTACTAATACTATCAAAGGAACGAGTCAGGACTCAGGCCTCCGTACATCCTATTCTTACAAACAGCGTCGATGATTGATGATCTCGGGAAGATAATGCACAATGACTCAAATACGAATACTACTTCAGAAGACTCGACATTGTCTCCAAACGTCATGCACAAAATCAGCCATGATACGATGAGTTTCTTTGGATGGGTGTCTGTAAGATGGGAAAAAAAAAAAAATCAGTGGTAGCTCAATCCAGATGAAGAGATTTTAACGCACCCTGAAATCCAATAGAAGTAATGTTCGGGGTCTAAACACCATCCAGTGGAAGAGCACCCGCTTGTGCAGGCTGTGCATGCATCTGTGCTTTTATAACCAAATGCGGCGAAGCCTGGGTCGGGACCCAAGACGCCGTCCCAAATAGTCGCGAAATCGACGTAAGAGACATTTAACTTTGTAGAATTGGTAGCGGTATGGAAGTCACTCAAACCGCTGAATATAGTTTGTTTGAACGCTTCGCCGGAAGGAGCTGTTGTACCTCGTCCGTAGACATCCAGAACCATGAAACTACGAGCGTTGGTTGGGGGGCTGGAGAGGATCTTAATCTGTTCCAGGAGCACCTGTGCCGCAGCTTGCATATGATCACCGTCGACTAAACAAGAGCGTTAGTGATAGGTAGGCATCAGTTGTACAGTTGAGAATGTCACTCAGTGATGCTAGATAATCACTAGAAGAAAAAGATATTGAGCTCATTCCTATATGTACGGTACAACAGGCAACTCAACTTGATCCCGAAAAAGATGCTATACAAAGTTGTGTCAGGGTCAAGAGTATTATTTTGAGCCAGGAATGTCTTCACTACGAGGGAAACAGAGTGTCAAAATGGGAACTTCCCAGTGATATATTCCATATAATCCGTTCACGAACTTTGGCCAAGGAAATCAACTGGCCTAGGGTTACTTGGCCAGAGGGACAGATCAATGCAGGCTCCAGCTTGCTACCAATAAAAAAATATTGTTAGACAGACCTTGACACAAATAGGTCCTGCGCTCACCGCATAATCTTTCAACGTTGCTCCAATATCGTTAGCGACATTTTCGACCCATGTCAGTCCGTTGGTTGAACGTCCACCCGCGAGTACGCTAGGTGGGATAATGACAGCCGGAGCTAGGGGGGAACCATCTTGCTTTCCACCGTCAGTATAACTGTCCTATTAATTGATATATGCCAGTGTGTAGTAGATTCTCGGAACTAGAATGGTGCAAACCCCAAATGAGACTATAGTCCTAATTGACTGTGGGTGGAAGCCGGCAATGACGTCCGAAGTATTCCCTCCAAGCTGCCTGGCACATTTTGGTCCGACAGCGAGGTGAATCCCATCGTTACGCTCTAGCCTGGGATCGGGAGAGTGGAACGCATGAATGCTTGCAGAGAAGACTGTGAGAAGCAGGGATAAATTCCGCATGGTTTCGAGGTAAGTACGAAGTACCATCCTGCCAGAAGACGAAGGTGTTATATAGTTCTGCAAAGTTAAATTTAGCAGAATGAACTCAAACAGAAGAGCGTAGGTGGAAGCATATAGTTATATGACCAACGACTCCGATCATTCGGCACGAGAGACAATGTAGTCCACTCGGACCCGTCAGAAGCAAGGTCAGAATTTTTTTTTTTTTTCGAGGTTATAGCTTTGAAGCGTCGAATCCTCGTCATGGTCAGTCCGACATTCAGGATTTTTAATGGAGGCTTACTGCCCAGTCCCATAATATTGTCGAGTTTCTCCGATCTCCGTACCATACTCAGTCAGTTGCTCACAAAGTAGCAGAGGAGCACTCCGCAATACGCCTCCTACCATTTACCAAATGTCGCACACGCATGTGCACACTGAAGATTACTTACTGGATTAATCGAGCTGGCCCATATCTCTGTGGTTTTGCAGGACGGTGATACATGTCTAGCAGCATCAGCTATTGAAGAAAAGTGTCCTAGAGCAGGAGATGCAGGTGAGCAGGTAAAGCAGGAAGAGAGCAGACGCATGCCAATGTCAAATGGGATGCCAGAGCATGTGATATACTGCCTATCCATAAATAGGCAGCTCAGCTCAGTTAAACTTATAGCAAGAATGGATGGCACTTTTCAGTGCATAGAACGAAGATTGATTGATATTATTGAGATGAGACATGTCAAGGACTGTTAAGAACTCTTGAGTATGTATACTGACGTGAAGAGTCTGGCAGATGACCCTTTTTATGGATCGCCTTCAAGTTTGCTTCAAGTTCAAGTTTTGATCGCCTTCGTATCGGATATCTTTGGGATATCTGTAACTTTTCTATCATAGCCATGAGAGCGTTGGCCACAATTCAGCGTTAAGCGTTTGGACACGTGATTCAACCTCTTTGCATTCATCTAGATCTATTGGGGCGTCCAGCAACCTCAGACGTCTCCTCAGCCTGAGCCCGAGAGACGACATACGCAGGACACGCCCGATGCCACAAGGTGGTAAGTCATTCCCACAACCCACCTGTGAGCTCACTAATCAACTTTGCATCGACAGATCCAGATGTGGGGCGAATGTCGTATGAGACGTCAACGCGTCAACGGTCGGTGGGGGAGCGCTTTCCCCCCCAAGTGGTGGTGGAGCCGATACACGCACCAGTGAGCTCTTTCGCTGTCTTTTTCTTGATCTGCTGCTCACTTTTACGATTCTACCAGATTCTGTTGATACTCACAAACAGACCAACAACATATTCCGGGATTGCGCCACCTGTCGACAAACCCAAGCATTCGCCCGGTAGTGGTGGCAGGGAGGGTGAGAGGGGTGAGCGAGGCGTTTGAGGTTGCGGATCGAGGCTCAGGTCAAGCTGGAGTCGGCGAGCGGAGGGAGGGAGGTGGACACTGATAGCCCCGTCGACTGTACGCCAGCCACGGATATGTTGGACGTGACGAGGCTGCCAAATGGCAGGATGCTCGACGTTGAAGACGGTATGCTTCGTCCCACTCTCTTCTTGCTGATTCCCTTCGCTAATGGATGCTCGCTTGTGTTCATGCCTTCATCTCGACAGGGGGCCGCCCAGTGGTGCTGCCCATCCACTCAAGGGATCGAAGCTAGGAGAGTGGGTGTATGTGTGGTCGCCGCCAAATGGGGTCAGTCTTGGGTTTCGGCATTGGAGCAGGAGGGACTACAGCTAGGTATGTGTGCCAGCTGTATTCCAGATCAATTTTCTCATCGGCAACCTGTCAAATAGGCATCGGGACATGCAACGTTGATAACGACGAGGATGTTGACTAGGGATCGGTCACCAGTCTACTCAGAGCTGCCCAGAGCTGCTCAAGCCATGCCCTAAGTTGCCTCAAATTCAGAGTGACTGAAGGGCTTTAAATGTTCTTAAAACACTATAAAACACTCTGTAGGAGTCCCTACTGCCATTTTGAATACATGTTGCTATACCCTACTCCCCAGAGCCATCTCTTGAGCATGTTTTGTAATAGGTATGAGGAGATAAACATAGCCAAATAATCTCATCAAAGATAGTGATTTGTGCAAAACTCAATAGTATGACTTGTTTCTTTTGTAATAATAGTCTACACAACCCATTTGACCATTAAAATACATAACTGAAGCACAAATACAACTCGGATTGCAAGCCCACAACTTTGAGCAATCTCAATCAGCTTAGCTGGCTCAGAGCCACTCACTGCGACTCAGCACCATCTTGATCAGCTCAAGTCCTGAGCCACACTGTGGGCAAGCTGAGCCAAGCCATGGCATTACTACTTAGGGCTATGGTATTCATTCTCCACAAGTTTCCCAAATGAGCACCATAAATTCTTTGTAGACTGAATAGTATTGCTGTCCCTTGAATTGGAGTGTAACTCTTGAACCTGTGTTTGCATTTCATGAAGGCAAGTGTACAAACTATGAGCCTATGACAATGTAAGCTTCATGGGTAATATATTCAGAATGACTTACACAGGTAAGAGTGAACACGAGACACCCCCAGTTTGGAAGATGATTGGAAAACTTGTCCAGGAAGCAAGATGCAAGGGAGTCAGGTTTTCCACTCACATAGGTAAGCTATATTTCTGGCTACAAGAAGGCTCAGTATTTTCTATCATGTGAAGCTGTGGATATTGCATGAATCATCATTGAAGGTTATATTTCACTTGTGATCATACATTGTGATCATGTCACTGGGCTAGCACCTCTCATTCCATGGTTGCACTCCAGCGAAGCTTGTGAACATGTTTTCAGTGAAGCGCATCAAGTTGTCAAGGACTTTAGTCTGCTTGATTTCATATACTGTATACATGGTACCATCAGACTTCGTCATGCTATTCTCTATGCCCTTGCCTCAGATCCTAAAGCCTGTGCCAGTGGATATTGTCACACATACTTTGATCATACTGGCATCAACCTTCAAGCTCTCGCAACATTTCCATTGGACAACAAGATCAACAAAGCTGCACAGAAAGCTGCAGAAGAGGCAGACAGCCTGCAGGCTTCATCGAATCATTCAGTTAACATTCAATTTTCTTGACCCTCCCTTCCCTCCCTTGTTATTTTTCTTTTTGGTGACTTGCATTATTTTTTACTTTTACTTGACTTGTATTCTATCCTAGTCAAATGGTCTCTGTCTGCTGGGATATTATAGTGTTTGTCTTTGTGTCTGTAGTGCATCCGCTCCCTTGCATTTATTTTATTTTGGGGTCTGTCTAGGTGCATCTCAGTTTTCCCGCTACTACTTCACTCTGAGCCAGCAGCAGAGGCATAAAATAGACTGCACCAGCTGTGTCTGTTGATCTTGATGTAAAGTAGATCAGTACACTAAGTCTGCTAAGAATTTCTTTGATTTTCCTGATGCACTCTAGGGCAGAGTGTTTGATATTATATATCTAGGTGTTCCGACTTCTGTGGCATCAAGTTTCATTGGGTTTATTAGAACCGCATAATGCCAATACACTGTGTTCAGAGTCAGAAAGTTGGCTTGCACAATGCAGGCAACATAAGCATCAATTTGAGTAGTACAGATCACCAGAGGTAAGTTAAACATTGATGGCTCAAAAACAAAATACAGAATTCATGCTTCCTCCAGCTAAGGGTCTTACTTGCAAGCTATGTGGTGATCTGCTTCATCCAAGTATCAACTTTCTCCTCCATGGGTCTGCTCCATCACCTCAGCCTTTGTTGTCACCTCTCTCAACATAGCCTGCAGCTTGTTTCATGGCACCATGATATATGGCAGTCATGAGCATGTCAAAGGTGTCAGGGCCACCATGAGCTTCATAGTGTGCCTTACAATCCTGGGTGTGGTTCTGTGTCCTCTCCACTGATGATGCTCAACCCAGGAAAATCACCAAAACAGCCGATGAGGCAACCGATGATATTTGCAATGAGTCAGAGGAAGGGTGCAAGTCATTCCAAATCTTCATGGTCCAACTTATGGGTAGATAACTAGTCAGTACTAGTTGTGAAGGTAGTGCTATAGGAACTGAAGGTGTTTGGCATGGTCTGATCGAGTATCGAGGACAATTGATGAGATCAACAGTGAATGATGATTATTGTCGATGGTCGATGTGTGGATTCTGAGGACCTTTTGATAGGTCAATAGTATATGAAGGGTGTAGCCAATGGCTATAAAGTGTTGAACTGGTTACTAGTGCTAGCGACAAGAGGATCGAAGGAGGATTGAGGACGTGATGATCATAGAGGTTTCTTGTCGATCAAGAAAACTCATAGAAGTTTAGATTGTTTTAGAGGATCAATCTGATTCTTAGAACTTAATACGAGACAATAGGTGAAGACAATTTCTTGTATTTCCCAGTAGATACTACAGAGTTTTATATGTTTTAAAGAAACTTCCTAAAATGGAATGAGAAACATGTGTAGAACATGAGGCAAAAGATATGAGTTAAGGCACAAGGCCAAAAAAAAGACTGGAATCCGAACAAGAAAGATATATATCATATGATGAAAGAGTAATAAAGGGAAAGATCTAAAAAGAGACTGTCCTTTGTATATAAACCATGCTAAGTCTCCCAATAATCCGTCCAGTGGGTTCTGTATGCGATAGGGAGTTGGAACAAGGCTGACCTACTATTAGCAGGTTTGAGCACGAGTTGGAATACTTCCTGGTGCATGGTCTTCCACCATTTAGATAACAAATGTGGTGCCCAATGTCGCTCATAGTCTCTTGATATCGATTGATAATGCTCGACAATGGTCAACGATGTTTGATTGTGGTCACAGTTTGTTTGAAGATGATTGGGGATGTTCAATGCTGGTTTAGAAGGATCTTAGGGGCTTTCAATGTAGTCCTAAAGTTGTGTGATGTGGTCTCTCAGTACAATCGATGTCACTGGTGATGTTTCGATGCAGTCGATATGATATTGTGATTGTTAGACTGGGTTGTGCTGCATCTGGGACCTCGTAGGAGTTAGCCGATGTGATTAGAATGTGGTTAGAATGATGTATCAGCCTTTGAGCCAAGGAGACAACCTATCATCCTCCCCTTTACTGAAATTCTGAGCATCCCAATCAGTCGAGCTGAAATAACCAGGTCATGTGACATTGTTGATCATTGATTTAAGGCGCGTCGTGGTTCAAACTTTTCTCTTTCCATTCGATCTCCTTCAACCTCCTCAACAATATGTCTATCCTTGCTGAGCTTGCTCTTCCCATCCTCAACCAAGCAAAATTGATGCCCAAGGCTGGCAAAGCTGAAGAACTCGACTTCGAGGTGTGGGGTCATGAGTTCTGTGAGAAAATGGTATGTCTTTTCCTTTTTCTTTGTTTATCTGCTTCCTGACTTCATTGATAGGCTGAATACAATGATTTGATCGGATCGTTCGATGAGGCACACGACAATCATGTGCAGGCAACATTGGATGAGGCAATTGGCCTCTTCGCACCATTTGCTCATGAGGGCTGGCTGTCTTGGGGGGGCAAGTATCTGTTTCAGGAGTATTTGAGGACAATCGAGGAAGAGAGGCGGAAGGAGGAAGAGCGAATTGCTCAGGAAGTGGCCATCAAGGCCAAAGCAAAGAGGATCGAGGAGTGACAGGATGCGCTGGTTGAGGCACATCAAGCATTCTTGGCTGAAGTCCAGGCCAAGACAGTTTTGAAGGATGAGTTCTGCGATCAAATGGCTGCGCTCGAGGTGATGCGCCTCTCGATTGATCAAGACGAGGCAGAAGAAGAAGAAGAACCTCTGGTTGATGACCTTCTGGTGATCGAGCAAATCATCGAGAAGAAGAAAGCAGACAAGATGGACAAGGAGAAACAAGGTGAGGACGAGCTGGATGAGGAGCCTGTGGTTGCAAAATGGGTGCGGCTAGAGGAAGGTGAATTGATCACCTTCCATGGGCTGGTAAGTCATCATTTTCTTTTGATATCGTTCAGGCTAATCATGCTTTCAATATTGCTTTAGTGTGATTGTTGCACAGGTTTGAGGACGTCTCTGGAATGTGTCGTCGAGGAGGGCACCCCAAAGTGCAAGAGATGCACTCAGGGGCTGCAGGGGTGCTACTGGGAGGGAGTGTCAAGGCGAGGACTCTGTCGAGGTGAGTCGAGGAAGACGGCGGGCTCTAAATGAGCTACCAAAGCTACTGAGGAGTTGACGGAGGAGCCGACTCCCAGACATAGTAAGTGATTCTTCTCGATAACGAGTACAATTGCTAAATCTGTATGATTACTTAGCGGTATGCATCTGGACTATCCAGCCCATCCAAAATGTGGAGGCCGGGCCCTCAAAAGTCGACGAGCACCCAAAATGAATGATGAAGGCAAAGACAAAGTCCGCTCAGAAGGAGAAGGGGAAGGGAAAAGCGAGGGAATGAGAAGTCAACCCCGAGGTCGCAGGTCTGGTCGAGGGGATGTCGATGGTGGTGGAGGATGAGATGATGCAGTCAGATGCAGCAAGACTCCGGCATCGGTATCTGGTCGAAGTCCTGGTGTGGAAAAAGCTGGAGGTGGAACTTTTGATGGAGGAAATCGAGGTGTTGGAGAGGAAGTGGGAGGAATCCCAGTAGAACTTTGTTGTATTGTTTTAATTTTATTGTTTTTCTTGTGTCTGAGCGAGATAAGTTTGAAATGAGAAATATTGCATGCGATTGAAGCCAGGAAATGTAAGATATATGTGAAAAAAACATAGGAGAGAAAAAGAAAAAGAAAGTTAGACAGACAATTTATCAAAATGAGACATAGGGGAAAGGCTCAGAACTCCTTCATAGCCAAAAAACCCCATCGAGCTTGCGCAAACATGTTTCAAATGATATTGTGACTTGTAATAGTACACTGTTATAAAATTGAGAGTTTGTTTCAATATCGCAAGGAAAAAAAGAAAAGAAAAATGGTCTATTCATCTTTGTCAAGGTCAGGAATGCCTTCGTCGATGTCTCCGTTGACGTCCAATGTTGTTCAAGCCAACAATCATCAATATCAAAGAAGTTTGGGGGAAGGGGAATCGATTTTCATGCTAAATAGGGTAGAACTTGGAAAGCAGCTACTGGTCGATAAAGAACTGAGCTGTCGAGCTCACAAAGAATATAAGTGCCACTGTAGTTTCGTGCAATAACAATGAGTGGGCCAAGATATCGAGCTCACATTTTTTGATTAAGAGCTTTCTCGACCTGTGTGTTTTGCATGAGTATTAGGTCACCTTTTTCGAAATTGTAGTCTCAAATTGTTTGCTTGTGAACTTCTTCAAAGCATTTCACAGCTTCTCATCGAGTAGTGTAGACTCTAGAGTAGAGTACTTTGAGATCAGTTGATCATTTCTGTAATGTGATAGCACGTCAGGTGATGAGATCAGTGGAGGAGAGTATCGAGTCAGGTGGTGGCTGTAGATATGTCGCTTCTGAGATGTTGAGAGGGATAAGTAGATGAGAACCTGTGATCGCAAAATAGGGCAAACAGCCCATTCATTTTCGAACTGTTACCCATTCTGCCCAAAACACTGAGTATGTCCCAACCGACCATTGAGTTTGATCACCATCAATGGCCTTGTAGAGTGATTGTTGTACATTGAAGTGTGCTTGTTTGACAAGGCTGTTGGCATGAGAATTGTACCCACTTATCTGAATGTGATTGATATGATATTGTTTTGCCAAATATTCGAGAGCAGCAAGAAATGCTGGGCCATTGTCAGTAACAATCTCGTAAAGCGATCCCCATCGACAAATGATTTCTTCAAAAATCCAATTGCCGATGGTCTTTGCTGTTTCATTGCAAAGCATCCTGAACTCTGGCCAGTACGATATTGAACATCGACCTTGTACTATATAGTGATATCCACCAGAAGGCAGCATGTGCATCATGTCAATGTAGACTTTTCCAAATAGAGGAGCAGGTGTGGCAACAATTGGTGGGATAAGAAGATTTTGAGTTTGTCGCAACTGACAGTAGTGGCACGTTCAGATGTACCATGCGATATCAGCTTTCAGGTTGGGCCACCAGAATCATAGTGCGATGTGAGACATCATGGTGAAGATCATTTTGTGGCTGATATGGTCATGCGATGACCAGATAATATCGATGACCAGAGTTTTCTGGAATCTATGAAGGACTCAGTGCAATATCGCACAAAGGATACTCGGTGTCTGATAGATTTGGGGGTCACACCATATTGTCTAACCATCTATGAACGAACAGTAATTGTTCATCTTCTTTCTTTGCTTTGTCTGATCAAGGTACATCTTCATATGAAACATCCTCCCCCTTACTGAAATCTGAAGCTTGGGCAAAAGTTGGATAAGTTGCGTGAGAGGGGAAAGGTCAAATTGAGATTGGGTTGATTTGGTGAACAAAACCATGTAGTTTGTCGATCCAGTCACCAAATTCTTCTTCTACTTCAATATCGTCATCTTCGGTTTGTCAAGGACATCGCAAAAGACTGTCTGGCCCATGGTGCATACCTGCGACATGAACTAGCATGAAGTGGAACGTTAGAATGGAAACTATCCATTGGTTGATGCTAGCACTAGGTGCGATATCGGGATTTGAGAGCATGCCTTTGATATACCTTGCATTGACCTCGACAATAAGGTTTTGTACCCCTATCAAATATAAATGAAGTGCCACAAGGGCTCGATATAGACCATAAAGTTTGAGCTTTGGTTGCGAGAACCAGGATTCATGGTCATTAAGTGTGATTGAGCTGAATTGACTGTAGTATTGTCTTCTAGGGTTATCTCAGTCGCATTGCGCTAGGAAATAGCCAATGGCGATGCTCGATGTGTCGACTGTGAGGATTACTGGGGCATTCAAGGTATAGTCGATGGCTCAAATTGCTGGTGAGTTTAGTAGCGCATGCTTGAGATCGTCTTGCGCTGCTACCTGAGATGGGCTGAACTCAAAGGCCACATCTTTTTGAGTAAGGTTGATTAGCACAGCTGCTCGATGTGCAAAACTCTGAATGAAAATTTGACAAACTCCAATTGTTCCTAAGAGTGCCTTAACTTCCATGAGTGTATGACATGGACCCCACTTCTGAATCTTCTTGATACATGTTTGGTCAGCCATTTGGCCTTGAATATTGCATCGATGACCTAAAACAATTATTTTGGGGACACAAGCAAATAATTTTGGTCCTGAGAACATCCCACCACAATACTTCATGTGCTGGACAATGCGATTCAGGTTCTCAAAATGCTCCCATACAAATCGTCGAATGCCTGAGTTGTCAACGATCATTTTGTAAGACCCACCGATTGTTTGATATTCCAATTTCGGACCCTTCACTGGTGTGTTGTTGATATAAGGGATCGTGATGTGAGGGACTTTGGGTTGTAGGATGTTGTCATGTAGGATCGGAACCGAGTTTGTCCAACCCATTGGTAGGGTGACAATTCGAAGTGTGCCAAATGGGGTCTGGAAAGTTGTTAGATCTTGAGAGGATTCAGATATGAGCCTTTCGTCGAATGCAACATATAAATCCAACATTCCACCACAAGCACGTCCTCCAAACTTTTCGGCTAAATGCTCGGGGATCAGGACAACGCCTGAGTGCTGAATCATAACTTGGTTTAGTGGCTCGAGACTGTGGACTATTTGGAGTGATTTTGCATCTTTCTTCGCAACACAAAACCATCACGATCGGTATGACGAGTTCGATGACTCATAGACTCCTGCTTCAATCTTCTTTTTCAGCATCTCGCAAATCTGTTCATACAAACCAGGTGGTATGGGGATATTATGTTTGACCCAAGGAGTGTGAGGGATGACTGGGAACTCGATAGGGGGGAAGAAATCTGGTTGAAACCTTCCTCATTTGTTTTCCATCCATGTGAACCCCGCATGCTGGTTTTGAATGAAGTCATGCATGAGGTCTCATTCTTGAGGCCATAAGAAATTGCCTGGATGGGATGATTTTGATCAACAATATTTTTGCATTCAAGGTTATATCAGGGAGTTGGTTTGAATATTGGAGGATGGGGATTTAGTGGAGGCATGTCTTTGAGGGGATTGCCCTTGATGTGTCAAATAATTCGAAGTTGATCAGGTAGTTCGGCCACGATTGGATGGACCTTCTGTGTGGACTGGTTTATACTTTTTCTTTGTCGATAAATAACTAGACTGGCAATTGTTGGAAATAACTGAGGAAGGGGAAACATATGATGAAGAAGTTTGCATAGGTATAAACACCATCGAGGTGTTTCGAGGAACGTGGAACTCGTCGCATGCATATAAATATAGGTCAGAAAGCGTTGTGGATAATTCTTCAGAGGAGTCGATTTCAGGGATATTTGCAGTGTGCTTGATAAATATAGAGGAGTTAGAAGAGTCAAATGAGATGATGAAAGTGCACTGTTCCGAAATTTCATTCTCTAATGCTGAAAATCCTCACAAACAACTTTTTGATGATGGTGCGATCGAGGTATCGAGGGAATGGTAGTGGTCCAAGTTGAGTTCGGATCGCATATCATGATCATTTGGGCTTCGTTCTGGTAATTTCTAATGACACTTTCCATTAAGACGTTGAAAGGTCATCTGAGTAGAATATCGTAAGCTGGGTCACGAATAACATGTATCTGCATGTATAGAGTGATTCCACCGAGATCGCAAGGTACTTTGCATGCTAAGCCAAGTGTTTCATCCACAGTACCATGGCAGACTGCATCGGAAGCCGGATCGAGGAGTCATATGCTAGACCAAGTTCATGACAGACATCTTCGCCCATCGATATGATCGAGGAACCAGGATCGACGACGCTTTCTACCTGGTTGTTACCATGGACATCCATAATAACTGATCTAATCAATGAAGTTTCTTTAGCAATGACAAAAGGCTGAGGGATTTCACTGGGTTGGAGACTGCTAATATAGGTCTCATACGGGTCGGGCACGATAATTGCGTTGGGACTAAACATGTTCATTGCATTGTTTCTGGATTGTGGGACTCATTTCGGTGTGACCTGTTCTCTCCATTTTGTTTGAACCTCGGGTGAAAGCGAGAGTAGTTCTTCTGATGTAAGCATGATGATCAGCATCTTCATTGAGTGCAAAAAGATATTGTGTGCAATTTTCTCGTTCTGTACTGGTGCCTGTGTCGCATACGATGGTCCATCTTTTTCTTTACCCTTTGATGCACCAGCAAAGTTCCTTTTGTGTGGTGGCAAATAGGCATTCTCCCTGACCGATGTGTATGGGTGTACTGAGGTTTGCATTGGGGGTATGGTAGTCAATGGCAAAGTGGTCGATGCGGGAGAAGTCGATGTCGATGTTGGAGCCATAGTTGAAGTTGAAGGGTTGACCATTGTCAATGAAGATGTCAAGGGTGCTGGGACTGGAGCAGTAGATGTTGACGATGCAGGGACGGGGGTTGTTGTGGCCAGAACTGAATTTCGAACCTCTTTGTTCAGATGCAAAAATGGTCGATGACTTCTAAGCGTGAATATTTTGTGCTCGAGAGCTGCTATTCTATCTTTGGAGTCAGCTGTCAACATCGAAGTATGATAAATGCCTTTTGTTTCTGATCCCGATGTAGAAACTGCATCTGACTCTGTTATCAAATTGATCGCAGCCAAGGTTGAATTAGTCAAAGTTGAAAGTGCCAATGGTGCAATGCTGAATAAAAGTGTAGCTGCTGGGGTTGCATCTGCGTTGCATTTCCACCATTCATCGATGCATTCCTTGATAAACCTGCCAGGAATGCTTCGAGGGGTGAATTGTCGGTTTGGAAGTACAATCTTTCCTTCTGTGTTTCGCTTACACTTCCCTTCATTCAAGTATGACTGACAAACCATACAGTCAGGGATAAAATGTCCCGATAAACTGCAAAATATGCAGAGGAGTGCATCAATATGTGCCTGTCTGTCTGCTGAATTAGCGTGAGGATTTTTAGTACCTGCGATGTGCATAGTGATGGTGCTAGCAAATCGTTCGAACATTGCATTTAGATCTTCAGTTTTAATCGTAATAGTTCCAGGTGATGAGGTGACCATATTTCCGATGTTCAATGTTGAGTGTGATGAGGAAATTGATTGGTGGATTACTGAGTTCGATGTGTTAGAGCCTGCTAGTACAAATTTTGCCACATCATGAATGTTGTTGAGTGGATATGGATCATCGGGATAATGGTCGGGGAATTTGAGTTTGAGTCATTGAGCAATTCGAGTCCATAAGCCAGGTTGGAATCCTCGAACATAAGATCTGCTTTGCTCAGCTTCCGAGATCCTATTCTTTGCTCGCAAAAAGTGAGTAATGTTGTAGAACGCGCAATAATACATTCCTAAGTTGTTTGCGTCGAATATCCCAATGCATAGCTGTTCTCCCACTAATTTGTCCATGTCCGATATGCTCCACTTGCGATCATCTTCCGAGCCAGGATAGAGTTTATGTACTGCTGTTCAAAATTCGTTGAATGATGTGCCAGGCTGATACTCTGGAAGCGATTCCCAGAGTTTGGAAGAGTCGATGTTGAGGTAGCAACAAGTGTGTTTCTTCATTAGATTTGATTCAGTAACACCGCAGGTCGGGAATAATAGTTCAAGCTCTTTGAAGTATCATCAGAGCTCTTGAGGGTGAGTCGGGTCGAATTTTGGAGTGGTCGAGTGTCCATGAGCTGGCATTGCAGTTTGGGTAGTCATGAATGCAATGACTCTAGGGGTAGGGGTTAAGACTTGTGTAATAGATGGTAGAGGTGTTGAAGTTGTTGGAAGGATGAATGAAGAGGTTGATGATGATGACAAAGAAGTAGATGACGATGTAGAAGGCGATGATATAGGTGAAGGAAATAGTCTACGATGAGTAGATTCTGCTTCGGAAACAGGAATTAGAATGTCCCCCAATTGTTCGAGAGATTTGAAGGTGTGGCGAGTATTGATACAAAGGTTTCTTGCTTGTGTTGGCCTAAGCCAAGGAAGTTGAGGTTGGTCTGATGATGAAATAATTCAGAAACCCTTGTGGTGGGCTCCAAAAATGATGATGCTCAACCTGGGAAAACCACCAAAACAGCCAATGAGGCAACCAATGATATTTTGCAATGAGTCAGAGGAAGGGTGCAAGTCATTCTGAATGTTTGTGGTCCAACTTATGGGTAGATAACTAGTCGGTACTAGTCATGAAGGTAGTGCTATAGGAACTGAAGGTGTTTGGCATGGTCCAATCGATATCGAGGATGATTGATGAGATTGATGGCAAACAATGATTATTGTCGATGGTCGATGTGCAGATTCTGAGGACCTTTCGATAGGTCAATAGTATACAAAGGGTGTAGCCAATGGCTATAAAGTGTTGAACTGGTTACTAGTGCTAGCGACAAGAGGATTGAAGGAGGATCGAGGATGCAATGATCGCAGAGGTTTCTCGTCCATTGAGAAAACTCATAGAAGTTTAGATTGTTTTAGAGGATCGATCTGAGTCTTAGAACTTAATATGAGATGATAGGTGAAGATGATTTCTTGTATTTCCCAGTAGATACTACAGAGTTTTATATGTTTTAAAGAAACTTCCTAAAATGGAATGAGAAACATGTGTAGAACATGAGGCAAAAGATATGAGTTAAGGCACAAGGCCAAAAAGGAGACTGGAATCCAAACAAGAAAGATATATATCATATGATGAAAGAGTAATAAAGGGAAAGATCTAAAAAGAGACTGTCCTTTGTGTATAAACTGCACTATGTCTCCCAATAATCCATCCAGTGGGTTCTGTACGTGATAGGGAGTTGGAACGAGGCTGACCTACTATCAGCAGGTTTGAGCACGAGTTGGAATACTTCCTGGCGCATGGTCTTCCACCATTTAGATAACAAATTTGGTGTCCGATGTCGCTCATAGTCTCTCAATATCAATCGATAATGCTCGATGATGGTCGATGATGGTCAACAATGTTCGATCACGGTCGTGGTTTGTTCAAAGATGATTGGGGATGTTCAATGCTGGTTTAGAAGGATCTTAGGGGCTTTCGATGTAGTCCTAAAGTTCTGTGATGTGGTCTCTCGGTACGATCGATGTCACTGGTGATGTTTTGACGCGGTCGATATGATATTGTGATCATTAGACTGGGTTGCACTGCATCTGGGACCTTGTAGGAGTTAGCCGATGTGATTAGAATGTGGTTAGAATGATGTATTGGCCTTTGAGCCGAGGAGACAACCTATCACCGTGATGGCAGCTCTTTCATCTGCCATGGTCATGATGCCACTGGGGTAGAAGGTTTCTTTCCAAGTCGTGACAACTTGATCTTTCAGTATCTGAGTGCCAAAATGGTGAAGTACAGTGCTGGCATGGATGGTGTCAAAGAGGATGGGAGGACTCAGGAGTATCAGAAAGCTGAAGTCTGGGACTGCCAAGAAAAGATGGTTTCTTAAGCTGGAAAAGGTGTGTTGTACACCTTCTCTCTGTTGGTGGTGTGGTGGGATCAATATCAGCTATGTTCATGGCAAAGTTGGGTGTCTGCTCATCGGTGCTGTCAGACTCAGAGGTACATATCACATGAGTAGCACACACCATTAAGAATGCAATGTGTTTACCCAACCTGATATGAGTGAGGCTATTGAGAAACAGGCTGTTCCAGACACTGTCAATGTCCCATACAATGTCACCGCCAGTGCGGTCATGACTATGGCGTTGAGTATAAGTTGTAATGTACTGCAGATGGTGAGTGAAGATGGACTAAGAGTAAGAGTAGCATACCGTATCGCCCTTGGTGTGGGACAGAAGATGCATGGACTTGCATACCTCCCCGTCCATGCTCATCATGATGCATGTCTGTCCATCCTGCTCTTCAACTTCCTTGTTGAATCCAGCCCTCCGAGTGGTGGCACAAGTAGAAGTGATGTCCAATGTTAGGATCAACTGGGAACATCCTTTGCCACTCCTCATTGCTGGTGTGATAGTAGAGAATGGCAGACTTGGTTGGAAGACCAGCATTGTAGTTTACAACTTTGGGCAAGTCAGGACTGGTCAAAAGGTTACCTTCCACTCCAATGATGACTCTGATGGCATAGTGGATCCATTTGTACAGCCTTTGCGAGAATGTGAGGCAATGGACCCAATGCCAATTGGAAGGATCAAGATTGAGGTCAGGTGCCAAGTGCCATGATGGAGTGTTGGAAGGATGCCAAGTTTGGCAGCCTACACTAGACTTAGGTTTACTAAGAGACAGGATCAAATTATCTTCGTTGCATGGAAGTAGGAACCATAAGTTACTACAGATAAAAGAATGGGAAGTTACTATACCTTTGTTGCATGGAAGTAGGAACAAAGGTTAAGGAATAAAAAATAAGTAATATATAAGAAAAAGATTGACAGTGTAAGTAAAGGGCCACATCAAGTGTAGTGTGTGATCTGGGAAGGCCATATTGGGTGTAGTCACATAATAGGAAGGTACCACATCAATAGGATAATATTGGCACTGCTGGATGTGGATAGAAGGGTAATAAGGATGTATGGTGCCATTGCCAGGATGCATGTTGCCAGTTGTTGTTGTTGTACTCGCTTGTGGCTGTGCCAGCAGTGAGGTTGATTGTGTCAGCAATGTGTGTGGCTGTGTTGGTGCCGTGGGAGTGTGTTGGTGGCATAGGGTGGCCATAACTCACTGTAACACAGACATTGGTATATCTGGTGTTGGTGAGTTGTTTATGCACCATAGGTGGCTATGCTATTGCCAGTGGCAAGGGTGGTTGTGTCGGCAATGTGTGTGGCTGTGCCGGTGCCATGGAAGTGTGTAACAGTGGTGTAGTAATGTAACACAGACATTGGTATGTCTGGTGTTGGTGAGTTGTTTATGCACCATAGGTGGCTGTGCTATGGCCAGTGGCTGTGTTGGTGGCGAGGGTGGTTGTGTCGGCGATGTGTGTGGTGTGCCGGTGCCATGGAAGTGTGTAACAGCGGCATAGGTAAATTAACTTGTCATAATGTCATGAGTCTGTGGGGCCAGACTTACAAGTGTTCACGTGACACAGTCTATCTGTTAGGAAACAGCCCCACTATCTAATAAATTTTCATTTTATTTTATTATGTCGAATTATGCTACATTACACTGAACGCCACACTTCATCAGGAAAATCACTTTTTGACACAAGCTTTCCCAGGGTTAAAGGCTATTTCCCAGGACACATCAATCACCCTAGAGTACCTTGTGATACCCTGTGATGCCCTGTGCTGTATGAAAATATATTGTAATTGCACTTCTGAGCATTTCAATTAAACAATTTTTAAATCAATTTTAGGGGTGCTGGGGGATGAAGGCCTCCTTGTCCCCTTGTCCTCCATTGTCCTGTCATCCTGCCCTGGCCCTCTTTGTCCTGCCATCACTGCCATTGGCATCCCCATTGTCTTGGCCTATTTTGTTTGGGTTTCTTCATCACCCCCTCATTACCCCCTCATCTCCCATCATCATTCCATTGTCCTGCTGTTGCTTGCCATCCTCATTGGTGTTCCCCTGTCATTTTCGCCTTCCCTTGCTGTTGTTGTTCCTGTTTGTGTGGGTGCATTGGTCCAGCAGTTGTGTTGTTGTAAGTGAGTACCTGTAAGTTGAAGTTAGGCAATGGATAGGTAAAGACACAGGTGTCTGAACACCAACCTGTACCCACACCCTGGTGGGTCATCTACCTGTTGATGTGGGTATGGGCTGCTGCAGGTATTGTATATGCAAGTAAACCTGTGTACACTATGCTACACTACAGTGTACTATGGCAAACACTACATATGTTACATTTTAAGTAGTCTATGCCGAAGATCTTGCTGTGAGGCAATGGTATGGGCCTCTCATGTTTTCAGCACCTTAAAGCAACATTAAAGTAGTATCAGAACAAGTACAAGATCATGGTAAACTAATAAAAACTCACTGAGATAATATATATCTATTTCAAGTTTTAACCCCTTCTCCTGACACAGATGTTGAGATTGAAAAGAAACTGATGGGTGCTAGACTCTCATCTCTTCATAACCTTCAAACAATGTTGAAATAGGGTCAGATCAAGTCTGATATCATGGTAAACTAATAAAAACTCACTGAGATAATATATATCCATTTCACCCCCCTCTCCTGACACAGATGTTGGGATTGCAAAGGAATGGCTAGGCACTGACCTCTTGTCTCTTCATAGTCTTCAAACGATGTTCAAATAGTATCAGATCAAGTCCAAGATCATACAAAACAAATGAGAACTCACTGAGATATTGCTGTATGTCCATCTCAACTAGTGTTGCCTTGACTGACTTGGGGCATTTTTGTATTTTTGAAATAACTTGCCACAATGCCCTCAGCCTGCTTAGTGTTGAGAGAGGACCCATCGACTTTTGGGGCTCCCTATCTATCTAAATATTTTCAGAATTCTATACAATTTATTGGAATTGATATTGCCTTTGACTCATTTTTTGCAAGTCAACCAGCAAAAATGAGTCAAAGGCAATATCAATTCCAATAAATTGTATGGAATTCTGAAAATATTTACATGGATAGGGAGCCCCAAAAGTCAATGGGTCCTCTCTCAACACTAAGCAGGCTGAGTCCATTGTGTCAAATTATTTCAAGAATACAAAAATGCCCCAAGTTGGTCAGGGCAACACTAATCTCAACTGGTCCTTTCTCAGGCTGTGACAAAAAAGGTAGCATTAAAAAAAACAGACACTGGACCTTAAAGTGACAGAAACCACAGTGTTATAATAAATGTAACAACCATTCAAGAACTCACAAATGTAATATGTCTACCAGAGAGGATGAGGGTCACTGTAACCCATATACCCAAAAATACCTGTATCTGTGATGCATGCAGGTTACCCAAATAATAAAAAAACAATTCATGAACAAAGAAAAACTTATCTGATGCACAAGCAACAATAAACATCATTTGGGCCCTGTAAGGGGACTAGGGGGGTGCCCTGTGTGTTTTTCCTATTTTTTATGTTCGTCCTATATTTTTCCCCACCTCATTTCCTTCTATTCTTCATTTTCTATGATTTTTCCGGATTTTATTACTAATTTTCCCTTGCTATCATGTTTGTACATGTTGACACTTTTATATTTAGAGGCGGAGTACCCCTTCCGACACATACCCCTTGGTATGATGTCATTCGGCGGCCTTGATCCGCCTATCTCCGCCTTTTTCTATTTTTAGGTTATATTTGATTTTTGTCATCTTCACATATACTGGGCATCAGCAAGGGGATCCTTAGAGTTTTCTCTTTGGATTTCCCTTTGCTAGGTGTGTCCCCAATGCCTGTATTATGTAGTATAATTTTAACTTCGGATTTCCCTTTGCTAGAGGCTTAGGTTGCCCTTATAGTAGAAAACTCTCCCCTAAGGCCCGAAAATCGTGAATGCGCTGCCCAAGATAGGCAGGTACGGACTGGACGATGCTTCCCAAAGCTCCACAGAGTCCCTACACACCGTTCCAGATAATCTCGCCTTTATTACACCGCCATTTTCGCCAAACGCACTCCCTAGCGACATGGACGCATCAGAACGCTTTGATGCGCTTGAAAGTGACGTTTCCGGAATGTGTGCGCAAATTGACTCGCTTAAATCTACGATTGAAAACTTCGTTAGGACCCTCCAGGCTAACCCTATGACCAATAGTTCCCCCTTTACGACTCCAAGCGCACCCAACAATGACGTTTTGCCAAATGTGTCCACTAAGGAACATGCCCAGATCAAACCGTCTGCCCCCGCCGAATTTAATGGTGCACATGCGCAGGGACATGCATTCCTTAATTCCTGTGAGTTATACATTAGTCTCCAGTCGCATCAATTCGTCGATGAGGCTGCAAAAATTTATTGGGCCTTCACATACATGACATCTGAATGCGCCTATCTCTATGTGGACTGTATCCTACGTCAAACTAAAGAACTCGGTTCTCTACCTTTCTCCACTTGGGGTGACTTTCAAGCTGAGTTCGTATGCCACTTCTGCCCCCTCAATGAACGCCACCAAGCAGTGACACGACTTGAGTCATCTGCTTACCACCAGGGACATCGATCCATGAACGACTATATTGATGAGTTCAAGAATTTGGTGGACATGGCAGGATATGGGAGTGGGTTACCAGTGGTGGTGAAGTTCCAATGGGGGCTCAACCAAGAAATTCAGGACCAGATTGCACAGATGTTGGAAGGGCACCCAGCGGACAATGATATCCTTGCTTGGTATGAAGCTGCTTCACTCTGTGATGAGAACTGACTCACAAATGTGGCGTTTAATGCTGCATTCTGTGCTCCAACTACCACTCATATGCCCTACACCTTCAATCGAAGCCTCCCCTGCCCTAACCCCATTCCTGTTCATCAAACTCCCACACCAGCCATCAATGTCCCAGTACCAATGGATGTTGATGCAGCCCGCAGCCATGCACATAAGTTGGATCTCTGCTACCATTGTGGGGAACCTGGACACAGGGCTGGAGTGTGTCCCCATCATCAGGATATCCACATGCTCACCCCTGAGGGATGAGATGAACTCCTGCAAGATTTCTTGGTGCTTGTAGATGTTGAGGAAGCGAAGGATCAAGTTGCAGAGGAGATTAAGTTGGAAGTTGTAGAGGAGCAGGATTTTCCTATTCGCAGCAAGTGAATCGTATGCCCTCACTGCCTGTCCATAACTGCTTTGAAGTCTTGTCAGTTGAATCCCCAGAGAATGAATCCATTTCTGTGACTGCTCCCCTCTCTGACCCTTCGAAGTTGGCTAAAGACATACCTGCTCTCCCCATCTCTCCTTCTACTCCATGTCCCAAAATTAAATCATAGGAGCATAAACTACCACGCAAGTATATTGTGGCATCCACTCCCTCTGCACATTCCTTAAACCTAGCCATTGAACTGCAGATGACTGACACTGGACAGATACTCGGTGTCTCTGCGCTCCTGGACTCTGGTGCAACTGGTCTCTTCATCAATTCCCATCTGGTACAACAACATCACCTAAATACTCACTCACTCTCATGTCCGATACCTGTATATAATGTGGATGGATCCCCAAATGAAGCTGGTGCCATCCGAGAGGTTGCAGACCTGGTTCTCTGTTACAAAGGTCATAGTGAGCGTGCCCTTTTTGCTGTCACTCAATTAGGAAAGCAAAAGGTGATTTTGGGATATCCATGGCTTTGAGACCATAACCCAGAGGTCGACTGGTGTACCGGGGAGGTTACTATGAGCCGATGTCCATCCCACTGTTGGACGTGTTTCACAGAAGCCAGGCAAGAACGTCGTGGACAGAAGGCGGCAATACAACATACTCAAAAGTGTTGTGCTGGACCCCTGCCTATACCTGAAGTGGAATTGGAAGGGGTTCCTGATCTAATGCCGGACTCAGATGATGATGATGAGGACCCAGAGGAAGTGGAGGAGGGTGATCGGATCTTCTACACTGCGATTTGCTCATCGCATGAGGTGTGTGCCACATCAAACATATCCCAACACCTCACTGAGGCCTTCCACAAAAACAACGCTGCTAAATCCTCTACTAACTCCTTACTCCCTCATCTCCATGAGTTTGAAGACGTGTTCTCCAAGGAGTCATTTGACTCTCTTCCTGTGTGCAAGCCATGGGATCACGCAATCAAACTCACCCCCAGCGCAACCCCTTCATCCTGCAAGGTCTCCAGAAGAACAACAGCAGCTTCACCAGTTCATCGACGAGCACCTGGCCTCTGGACGTATTCGACCATTGAAGTCACCCATGGCCTCTCCCTTTTTCTTTGTGAAGAAGAAGGATGGCTCACTTCGACCGGTTCAAGACTACAGAAGGCTCAACAACATCACAGTCAAAAATTGCTACCCACTACCCCTCATCTCCGAACTCGTAAACCAGCTCCATGGAGCCCGATACTTCACCAAGCTCGATGTCCATTGGGGCTATAATAATGTGAGGATAAAGGAGGGAGATGAGTGGAAGGCAGCCTTGTGTACCAACCGTGGTCTTTTTGAACTGCTTGTCATGTTCTTTGGCCTTACTAATCGCCCTGCCACCTTTCAGACCATGATGAACAACATCTTCCATGACCTCATCCTCGAAGGCATTGTCTGCATCTATCTCGACGACATCCTCATCTTCACTCGCACGGTTGAAGAGCACTGTTGCATCATGCGCCTCGTCCTAGAACGACTTCGACGGTACAAACTCTACCTTCGTCAGGACAAATGCGAGTTTGAAAGGACCAAGATTGAGTACCTCAGCCTTATTATCTTGGAGGGTCAAGTGGAGATGGATCCTATCGAGGTAAATGGGGTCACAGCTTGGCCGACGCCCACGAACAAGAAGGAGGTGCAGTCTTTCCTGGGCTTCATCAATTTCTATCAGCGTTTTATCAAGGATTTCTCACATCATGCATGACCACTGTTCGACTTGACAGGAAAGGAGGCATGGAGGTGGGATAATGCACAACAGGAGGCATTTGAAAAGCTTAAGGAGATGGTCACTTCTGCTCTGATCCTTACCTTTGCTGACGATTCGCGTCCTTTTCATGTAGAAGCCAACAGTTCTGACTTTGCGACGGGTGCCGTGTTGTCTCAGCAGTCTCCGGAGGACCAGAAGTGGCATCCTGTTGCGTTCTACTCCAAAAGCCTTAGTGCTGTAGAGCAAAACTATGAGATCCATGACAAGGAGATGTTGGCAATAATGCGTGCGCTTGAGGAGTGGCGACACTTCCTCGAGGGTGCCCAACACAAGGTGGAAATTTGGACGGATCACAAGAATCTTGAGTACTTCATGATGGCAAAGAAATTGAACTGTCATCAAGCTCGTTGGTCCCTGTATCTATCTAGATTCGACTTCTCCTTGCACCACCGTCTGGGTTGCAGCATGGGGAAGACCGATGCCCTATCCCGACGTGCAGACCATGGGGATGGCAGCGGTGACAACCAAAACATTGTGCTGTTGCAGCCAGACCTGTTCACCATTGGGGCACTGGAAGGCATCGCACCCCAGGGCGAGGAGCGGGACATCCTACATGACATTCGTCATGCAAACCGTAGCGGTTTACATGAGGATGTTGTCACCCGAGCTGTTAAAGAACTGAGGAAGGGATCGACCCTTTCCTTATGTGCAGCAGAGTGGGCTGAAAAGGAGGACTTGTTGTATTTCAGGGATTGCATCTATGTTCCCAATGACCCAGACCTTCGCCGGCGCATCATATCCCAACACCATGACTCACAGATTGCTGGCCACCCCAGACGCTGGAAGACCTTGGAGCTCACCTCACGGAACTATTGGTGGCCACAAATGTCACGGCTCATTGGTCAGTATTGTTGCACTTGTGACCTTTGCTTATGCACCAAGGTTCCTCATCACAAGCCTATTGGTGAGCTACACCCTCTTCCTGTTCCAGAAAGTCATTGGGATGTCGTCAGCGTCGACTTTGTGGTGGAATTGCCAGAGTCAAATGGGTTTGATGCAGTGATGTGCACAGTTGACTCAGTGGGAAAATGCGCTCACTTCATTCCCACTCACACCACTGTCAGTGCCCTAGGTGCCGCTCGACTCTACCTCCACCATGTGTGGAAATTACATGGACTTCCTGGTGCCTTCCTCTCGGATTGTGGCCCTCAGTTCATGGCAGAGTTCACTCGTGAGCTGTACCGAATCCTGGGGATCAAACTCCTCGCTTCAACCGCTTATCACCCACAAACTGATGGCCAGATGGAGCGAGTCAACCAGGATCTGGAGCAGTACATCTGCCTCTTTGTCAATGAATGCCAGGACGATTGGGATGATCTCCTTCCTTTGGCTGAGTTCAGATACAACAACCATGTCCATGCTTCCACTCAACAGACCCCTTTCCTCTTAGACACTGGATGACATCCATGCATGGGATTTGAACCTCGCCAAACTCCCTCACACATCAAGATGGTGAATGAGTTCACAGAACGCATGAGGGATAGCTTGGAGGAGGCAAGGGCAGCCTTAGCAAAGGCAAAGGATGACATGGTGCGATTTTACAACCAACGCCACTCCCCAACCCCTCAGTACAAGGTTGGTGATCGAGTTTATCTTGACTCCAGTGATGTCTCCACTACACGTCCATCGAAGAAATTCGCTCATCACTTCTTGGGACCTTTCCCCATTGTCAAGTGCGTTGGAATGCATGCCTATCGTCTACGCCTCCCAGCCTCCATGTCCAGACTCCATCCCGTCTTCCATGTCATCAAATTGCTTCCAGCTCCCCCAGATCCGTTCCCGGGATGCCATTCACACCCACCACCACCACCTACAGTGATCGAGGGAGAACCCCAATACGAAGTCGAGTCAATCTTGGACAGCTGTTTGCATCAAGGAAAACTCCAGTATTTGGTACATTGGAAGGGTTATGGGTATGAGGAGAACTCATGGGTTGAAGAGTCTGACGTAAATGCCCCTCAGTTAATCAAGGAATTCCACCGACGGCACACTGCTGCACCGCGTCGCATTCAAGTCACGGACTTTGGTCGTATGCGATTTCAAATGCATCGGGGCGATGCATCTTAGAGAGGGGGTGATGTAAGGGGACTAGGGGGGTGCCCTGTGTGTTTTTCCTATTTTTTATGTTCGTCCTATATTTTTCCCCACCTCATTTCCTTCTATTCTTCATTTTCTATGATTTTTCCGGATTTTATTACTAATTTTCCCTTGCTATCATGTTTGTACATGTTGACACTTTTATATTTAGAGGCGGAGTACCCCTTCCGACACATACCCCTTGGTATGATGTCATTCAGCGGCCTTGATCTGCCTATCTCCGCCTTTTTCTATTTTCAGGTTATATTTGATTTTTGTCATCTTCACATATACTGGACATCAGCAAGGGGATCCTTAGAGTTTTCTCTTTGGATTTCCCTTTGCTAGGTGTGTCCCCAATGCCTGTATTATGTAGTATAATTTTAACTTTGGATTTCCCTTTGCTAGAGGCTTAGGTTGCCCTTATAGGCCCCATGTTCACTTTTGTGTCATTTGCCAGTGTGGGCAGTAGATTAGAACCTAAAAAACAGTTAGTTGTCAAAAAAATAAGGAACATTTGTTAGTTGAGTCATGGCTGGCATTATTGTTAACAATCTATCAGTGTTAGTCGATAGGCCATTGTGCACAGTACCGATGGTTTTATTACAATGACATTGTAATAGATATCCGATAGATGTAGTAGATGTTATTGTTAATGATTGTTAATGATTGTAGATGGTACCACAACCAACTGTAATACATTGTTAATGGTATTGGGGCCCATTGTAATATGTTGTTAATCATTGTAAATGGTACTGGCATCCATTGTAATATACATTGTTAATCATTGCAAATGGTATACTGGCACCCATTGTAATACATTGTTAATTGTTGTAAATGGTTATTGGGCCCATTGTTAATCATTGTGAATGGTACTGGCATCCATTGTAATACATTGTTAATTGCTGTAAATGGTACTGGGGCCCATTGTAATACATTGTTAATCATTGTAAATGGTACTGGCATCCATTGTAATACATTGTCAATTGTTGTAAATGGTACTGGCATCCATTGTAATACATTGTTAATTGTTGTAAATGGTACTGGTATCCATTGTAATACATTGTTAATAGTTGTAAATGGTACTGGCACCCATTGTAATACATTGTTAATCATTGTAAATGGTACTGGGGCCCATTGTAATACATTGTTAATGGTACTGGCATCCATTGTAATACATTGTCAATTGTTGTAAATGGTACTGGCATCCATTGTAATACATTGTTAATCATTGTAAATGGTACTCGTGTCTATTGTAATACATTGTTAATGGTGCTGGGGCCCATTGTAATATATTGTTAATCATTGTAAATAGTGCTGGGGCCCATTGTTAATCATTGTAAATGGTACTGGTGTCTGTTGTAATACATTGTTAATGATGCTGGGGCCCATTGTAATATATTGTTAATCATTGTAAATAGTGCTGGGGCCCATTGTTAATCATTGTAAATGGTACTGGGGCCTATTGCTAATTTTGTTAACTGAACATCAGTCATCTAATTCAAATGGATCATAATTTTCATCCTTTTCAACTTCTTCATCCTCCATCTCATCCTCCTCCTCTTCATCCTTCTCCTGATTGCTTGATCGATTACTTTCTGGATTATCCATAGTCTTGGATTTCAAGGGATCTATTGCATTAGAATTTTTGTTAGTGATCAAATGGCTATACCGGTGACCCCATTCTGTTTCCATCTTGTTGGCTTGCATATAAGGCAGCCATGCCTTTGCAAAGCTCTCAGCCAAAGCTTTGCAAAAAAATGCTTGCTTTTGTGCATATGCAGTAACTCCATGGATAATGGCATTTTTGGCTGTGAGAAGACCAGGCTCAAGCTGAAGCCACCAGGATGCCTTCCACTCATAATATACGATCGTCCAGCGCATTTCCTCTTTGAGTAACTCAACCTCCTCCTCCCATCGCATCTTTCTTGCCTGAGATTTAGACCATTCTACACACATTCCTTCATCCAAAATCTGCTCTGAGGCATCCACTTCAGTCTCTGTTGCTGGCCTTGGCACCAGCCAAATCCATGAGATTTCAAAGTGGCCTTTTCTCATGTCCAGTGCATCAGACATCTCCATAGAAAAATCCATCCTCCCTGGTCCATGAACATCAGACTCCTTAAGCTCTTTTAGTCTGGTGTTCCATTCACCCATTGGATCAGCTGCAAGCAAGCAAGTACATGCAGCAGAGTAACACAGCATTGAAAGTTTTATACGATGGTTAAACTGATTGAACAAGGTGTGCATCCGAGTATTTGGGCAATTTCCAGTTCCACTGATGTTGACTTTTTTAAATTGCCAGAAGCCTGAGATAACACGCAGATAATGCTGTATATCGGCTAAAGCATCATCAGCTTGTGCAATATGCAAGCGGACTTCACATGATAGACATTTAGCAAAAGCCAGAGAGGGTTGTTGATTTGGTAGAAGTGATGAGGGAAGGAATAATGGTGTGGCCTCAGCTGTGGGTGATTCTTTGCTTGATTGTATCTCTGATAAAAGATTGGTATAAATCACTGAAACAAGGGAACCAGTTGAAGGAAGATAGGCCAACTGGACCTCTCACCAAAGATTGATATGCATCATAAGAATGTGGCACTTTTCTTCTAAATCTGCCAGCTGGGTTTGTGTTGTGTACTTTTTCAAAACTTTAATGTCATATGTGATGATGTGCCTTGACTCAAACAAGTTAGAGAAGATATTACCAAAACAAATTACAATTACATACTGCCATTCTTCAAGTTCTAGTCCAGTTGTAAGAAAAGTTGTTAAACTTGTCTTATGAGTTGCAACTTCTTCCAGAGCAGCTGAAGTTGATTCCTCTTTTGCAAGTTCAAGCTGCACATCTTGTACAGTAGTGCTTGCTGAAATGACATTAAAAACCTCATTGCAAGAAGAGGAATTTCTACTTACATTGTCCTGGTTCCAAATATGGATTTGGTTTTGAATGGTCTTCCTTCCAAACATTGATCATTGTTTGCCAGGCAGTAATCGTAGCTGGTTGGAAAGTTGCTGAAAATTGATCAAACAGCTGCTGGTGCTTTGCATGCATTCCAACTGCCTTTTTTAAGTGGCATAAAAATTCTTGACCTATTATAAATATGTAATAGCTTATTGAAGGGGGAAAAAATAAAAAATAAAAAACTTATGGAAAACAAGTATTCTTCAAAAATTCAAACCACCCCATTGATCATTTAAAGTCTCATGACGAGCACCTGGACCCATCTCCCATGTGCTTGGACCAAAGGGATTTGTCCTAGCCCATGTACTCTCAACTTCTTCACCACAAGTATGCCCAACTCCATCCCAAAAGCCAAGTCCAAAATCTGCCTGACAATCAGTACCATGAGCATTGATATGCCAACTAGGGATTCCAAACTTGATAACAGTTCCTTTACTCAGCTGCAGCTCTGGTGGAAACTTGGCCATCTGCTCATTAAAATTTTTGGAGTATTGACATCCAATATCATAAGTCAAAACAATGCGGGAAATGGCTTCTCCCCTGATTGACGATAAGATTATATAGTCAATATTGCAGAATATATTGGACAATCAGCATCAATTCAGCAAATAATAATTATAGTGCACTGTACCATTCTCCTTTTTGCAGATTGCCAACTCCATTTCTTCGAATAAGACCATGGTGGGGACAAATAACAAGTATAACACCAGTAACCTTATATCCTGGTGTTAAATGAACAGCTGCCTGCACCAATGCATCATGCTCTGACTGACATGTGTTAACCTTGGAAAAGATTAGATCCACTATAAAACTGGCATTAAATACAACATACCTCTGGCTGGTCAATGAAGTTTTTGATAAATGCTTGATAGGCTTCTTCCTCAACAAAATATCCCCACCCAGGAGCAAGTTCTGGATCATTTATTCCACGCTCCTTTAACTGCTGTTTAAAGTTTCCATCAACTGCCAGAAATTGTGTATACAAATATCTACAAGTCATATATTAGTGCTGAATCACCATTGAGAATAGAGCTTACTGCTTTGGATCTGTGACATTCCAATTATCAGGTAGGTTTCATCCAGGATGGGGGCAGGCAGGACATTCGATAGCCAGTTCACCATGTGAAGTCACCTGGGCACCTTCAGAACAATGGCCACGACCTGATCATTTGAGCATTAGAAGATGGTGCCATATGCAAACAGCCTGTTGGAACTCAGATAGGCGATCCTAAAAGGGAACTTACAATAAGCATGGCATAATCATCATTAGGAAAATTGAAACCAACAGGGGTTTAATCAAGCTCAAGACTATCTGTGGGGCGAAGGACTGTGTGACAAAAATCATATGCATTTACTCTGGCTTGTAGAGTCAACTCATGGTAGAAATCAAGACAGCAAAATGTAAAGGCATTTGGGAGCCAATTAAATGTTGCTGGAAACCACCCTGCTTGCAAAAGCTGTATATGATGAGGGACAATTACATTTTGGTGGCAGTCACAGAAGTCCACTGCAACACAATGAACACCAGACAGGTCTGTTACAGTGAATGCAGGAGTCCCAGATATTGGTGAAATGCATTTGGCACCATCATGCCCCAGTTGGATGTGAAATCCTGCTTCACGAAGAGAAGACCTGCAAAAATAGAATCCATTCCATTGCTAGGTTTTATCAGTATTGAAAAATCAGTAATGGTAATAACTATATTTACCTCAATCCGATGTAGAGGGTGTGAAGCATGGGCAGCAAGCAAACAGCCTCTGCATTGCAGTAAACCACCATCAATGCAATCTAGACATTTCCAGCTGGCATGGATTTGTTGTTGACAACTAGAACAAGTGTCATGGCCCAAATGACTAGCCAGACCATCATCCCAAAGCAGCTAAGTAAACAGGCTTGACAATATGAAAGCCAATCCTGAAGTTTCATCTACAAATATAATTAAGTATGATGTCATTATAAAGCAATTGTACTCTTACTGTTGTTGTATTCTTTTTCTTGAGTTTAGGCTTTGCAGGAGATACATCGTCACTTTCTGCTGTTTGAATATCGGCAACCAATCCAGAAGTAGAATCCAAGGCTGCTGCTTCAGACAAGGGTGTAAAGCAATTATCAGAAGTGGGAGATGCAGATGAAGAATCCATGTCTTGTGTTTGATATCCACGATGACCACTAGCACTAGTTCGTAAAGTGACAATCTGATTTTTCTTTGATGTCGCTGCCCCCTCTGTGGTTAAGCCAGATCTGGCAGTTGTAGGTGTACAAAAGGCTGGTTTTGTTCATTTTGCAGTTGATCCAGCAGATGATACTGAGCTATTGTCTTTCCACTTCAGTGGCATGGTGGAAAAAGTAACTTGAGCTACACAAAAAAACAAAGACAAACTACACCGACTCAAAGCCCCCATCTGAGTCACTCCTCTTGTCACCCTCCTCTTCATCATCTGACACTATACTCTCTAACATCTCATCTAAAGCTGCCTTGTTACAATTTTCCTTGTAACTCATGGGACCCGACTGACCTGACCAACCCGACGATCCCCTCCAGACAGGAGGCACTCCATGATTCATGCCTAGGGCATGTCCTTGACACCAGACACATGCATGACGCATGCTGACTGCATGCATTCAATCCCCTTCCCATGGAAGGCACCCTTGACGCATGGTGACTCCATGCACCCGAACCCACTCCCACACATGCTGTGATACAACAGCCTCTTGACATGAGGTCCATGACATTGGACTCTCACGATTGGCATGCTGCGCCGCAGCATGTCCTTGACATTGGACGCCTCATGCAAGGCATGAGGTCTATTGTTTCTATTCTTACTTGATACACATCTATCTTTCTGATTGGACGATAAGGACCTTCCTCGTAGTATAAGTACTGCAACTCGTAGTAGGGATGTCCTTAGTTTAGATCTAGGCAATCTACAGCTTTAACTTGTGAACTCGCAAACTTACTCGAAACCACTAAGGAAGCCCCTTAGTGCGTGAACCCGAACGACTCTATGCAGAAGGCCTGCTAGAGTGCACTATCTCTCTTATGTCGGATGCTCTGAGTAGGACTAGTGCCGAACAACTTGTCGAGGAAGCACCTCGTCAAATGACATTGACTAGATCGAGTGGTTGAGGCTTTGCCCTTAACATGCCTGCTCCTTAGCATACTTCTTCCAAAGCCCTGGAATCCGATTTGGAGTAATGATAGCAAGCCCAACCTGATTGTATTGAGAAATGGCATCTGTCTTTGGAGGGTAATCTTGGAGGCTAGTACCATGAAAATGTGAGGGATCCCATGCAACGATTGTATCATTACCTCCTTTGGCATGAATACTATACTTACAGTTGTAGAAGTGGTCACCCTGATCTTCTCTTAAAGTCCTTGATATCGTCCAGGCAGTAGCAAACTTGTGTGGCTGATTGACCTCCTTATGAACAAACCTAGAACAGAAACATTGTTAGTCAGGAGAAGCTGTAATATAACTGGTGGTAAATGCCTAGAATAATTTGCAGCCATTGCACCTGAAGGAGGAGTGAGCTCTGCCCAGTCAAAATTGAATGATTCTTCTCCAATTTCCAACTCTAACTCCCCTCTAACACTATTCTCCTCAAAGCCCTCAACAATCTTCTTGTTCATCCAATAAATCCCAGTCTCAGCAAGCCAAGTGACAATATCATCTGAGAGCTCATTGGGAAGTCATCTGCGAATAAGCATCCACAGAAGAGAGGAAGCATGGGCAGTCCTCTCATTGAGACGATCGACAGATTCATCAGACAGCTTCTTTGACTTGATATTTTTGACCCAACCAATCATAGGCTTGCTTTGTGCTCCAGCAGAAACTCCAGTCTGAATGATGCTGCCTAGATCAGCAAGCTAACAAAAGTTTGAATTAAGATAATGAATATTAGAACAAGATGCTTACTCACATGCTCTTGTGATACTTTACATTATCTTTGATGATATCTTCCATGCAACAAAGAAGTGCTGGATGGCCAACAAAATTCTGAATGATAACCATCACCAGCTCCTGTGTTCTCTTATCGTAGACAATAACAGTATCCTGCTCTCCAAAATCCCCCTGAAGTTTCTTAGGATCAACAAAAAATAAAGGATATCGCAGGTGCCTGGGATTGGGCTGCTTTCCTGTTTCGATGTACCCCTTCCATCTCTGCTCAATTGCAAAAGATTCCACCATCCAGTGGTATTTGGGTGGATAAGGGGTTTTGAGCTTGGAAACATATACAACTTGAATCTTGCCCAGAAAGGTTGACTTTTCATCATCAGTCCAATCCAAACTGATTGAGGTGCTGAACTGCCTCTTGTCGGTTCTGCAGGAAGTATTGCTGCCGCTGGTATAATGCATCACTGATGCGATGAAAGAGGTTATGCAACTGGTCATAGTTGCCAAACCAGGTGGTGACTGATCAAAAGCACCAGGCAGGGATTTGCGAAGGTGGGAGACAAAGATTGTTTTTCTAGCAGGGGATGTCTCAATTTCCAGCAGATCAAGAAGATCAGCATCTTCCTTTACAGTGGTAAAGATTGCAGATTGCTCAGCTCTTGCTTTCCAATTCTTGGACATTGTGGATAGGCAGATAGGTTTGGCGATAGTAGATGTGGTGTTTACAGGGGCACCTGGGCAGGTTATGGGCAACAATGTCGCTATGGTGTGGCTGTGCTGTAATTGCCTGCAAGCCACCACGTCCACCTTGGCCTGTGAAGGCTGCAGCACCACTGTGCACGGTCCAAGCAATTCCCCTGGACATCCAGGTTTTGCTTGCCCAGTGGTAGCTGTAGCTGTAGCATGTGCCAGATGCATCATTACTGGCCAGGCAAGTCTACCTAGTAGCACAACAGTTACCACATCCACAGCACAAAAAACAGTTGGAGCGGCGACAGACCCCACCACCCATACCTCAAACTGGCCCCAGGACCATGATCATTACTGACCCCACTGCCCCTGTTATCCACCACAGACGATGACAATGAAGGGAGGGGATGACAATGACAATGACAAGCCCCTGCTCGCAGAGTGGGCAGGAGGGACTTGGAGGGGAGACAATGCCAAGAGGAAGTGGACAACGAAGAGAGGAGGGACATCTACAGCAAAGAAAGGGGGGGACGACTACAACGAAGAGAGGGGAATGACCATAGTGAAGAGGGGGGGGACCAGAACCGAATGAAACAAAGGCCCAAGAGATGTTGTTGACATCTCTTGGGCCATAGGTATGTTTGTTTCTTCTCTTCTTGTTTCATTTTCATTTTACTAACAAACTTTTTAGGTATTAATTTAACTATTGACACCGACAAATTGTTTCATCACACCACCTGCCTCCAGCCTCACAAGCAACTGCTCGTGGGGTGGATCATGGGTGGATTGCCAATGGTGGTGATGACTGATGGTGACGACTGAGGGGGACAACTACAATGAAGAGTGGGGATGGACAACCACAACAAAGGGAGGGGACCACGACAATGACAATGAATGGAGGGGATGACCACGATGATGACAATGAAGGGAGGGGATGACAATGACAATGACAAGCCCCTGCTCACAGAGTGGGCAGGAGGGACTTGGAGGGGAGACGATGCTGAGAGGAAGCAGACAATGAAGAGAGGGGGGACATCTACAACAAAGAAAGGGGGGGATGACTACAATGAAGAGAGGGGAATGACCATAGTGAAGAGAGGGGGGACCAGAACCGAATGAAACGAAGGCCCAAGAGACGTCGTCAACATCTCTTGGGCCATAGGTATGTTTGTTTCTTCTCTTCTCTTCTCATTTCATTTTCATTTTACTAACAAACTTTTTAGGTATTAATTTAACTATTGGCACCGACAAACACAACTGCCGCCGCAAGCATCTGCTCATGGGGTGGATCCCTATCCCAGCCCCAATGATGACAGCATTGCATGGGATCTTTCATACCTATATGCAATTAGGTAGGTACTGTTAATGTAGTACTGTACCAATGATAAATCTATTTACAATGTATTTTAATTGCAAAACCTGCAGTAAGGACATGGCTTGGCTGTAAAACATGATCACGTGGGGTTTGCCTTGCTTGTCACATTGCACATATCTCCAAATTTCTTCGCAATTTTCACTACTATGCCAAAAGCAGCTTGGATGACTACTGAGCAACATGCCTGGCTTTACAACCTGCTTGCAGGGTTTCGTGAAGCACAGGAGAGTAAAACAGTTCCCACCTTTCTTGCTAAAGCTTACAAAGACTTCCACAACAAATGGCCTGCCAATGCCCCATCTGCTAAGGAGATAGAGTTTGCAAAAGGAAATGAGGAGCATAGAAAACTCCTCAAGCTCAAGACAAGTGAAAAGGTAATTTGTCCAACAGTTATATACTTTCGTTCAGCATATGATAATATTGGGCAGCAAATTCACAATTGGATTTATAATAAGAGTCGTGGTTTGAGTTTGGGTTCTGGCACTCGAAGGTTCTAAATCTCAAGAGCACTTCACGACTATTACATCACTAGGAAGCATTTGCGAAGTTATATTGAGAAGAGCTTAAACTGAAGTTCAACACTGAGTGGGAAGCACATAAAGAAGCCAATCTGACTAAGGAGTTTACACATCACGATCACTTTACCTTTCATAACCAGAAGATGCAGGAATGGTACAATTCAGCCAATGAAACCACCAAGGAAAAGGTAGAAGAGTTTCAGCAAGAGTATAAGTCCATGAACAGTGAAGGCAATAATCCCAATCACATGCTACAAAAGTAAGTGTTGCAAATCTGGGCCATCATGACTTGAATTATATTCTAATTTGCAATAGCCATATTGACATGCTCCCTTGTACAATTGAAGATGCTGCCAAGAATATTGCCAGGCAAACAGGTTGGGCTTGTACAATCATCGTGGGAGGACCAATGCCTCAAGAAGGAGGTGCCATTCAAACTCTTGTGTAAGTGACTTGACCCATCATTTCTCGTGAATCTAACCTTCAAATTGATAGCTTGAATGAAGGAACTACATTAAAGGGTCAATCATTGGCCCAGTTTCTGGGAAGCTCATATAACAAAGATTTTCTATCACACTTTGATAGGTTTCTTGAAGCTGCTTATGGTGACAGTCTTAAAAGCATCCAGTATTCAGAGCTCATTGTTTGCAATAGATAAGAAGACTTGTGATTCCCGAGCATTGGAAGGTCGCGACTCCTGCACCTGCTGTTGTCGATACTACCCCTTCTGCATCTGCTGATGTCGACCCTACCCCTTCTGCACCTGCTGATGTCAATGCTACCCCTTCTGCATCTACTGTGACCCTTTCTGATTATGAGAAGAAACGAGCGAGTAATATTGCAAGAAATAATCAATTATCACATGAACTAGGATTGGGTAAAGGGGCTTTGAATTTGATCAACAAATCATCAAAAAAGGGAAAGGGCAAGAAAACAAAGTAAGCAATACTTATTTGCTTTGACTATGAGGCTAATGCAAATGAAGAGCTGCTTCTAATGCTGGAGACATGACAAGGGCACTGAAACCCTTCCAAATGCAGCATCGCTGATATCATTCTCTGCTTCCACACCTTCCAGTAATGATATTATTGTACCCCAACTTCCTACAGCTGACAAAGCAGACAGTGCTGTGATCGCTATTCTTCCTTTCTTGAAGAAGATTTCAGATGAAGAGTTTTGGGTCAATCTATTGAAAAACTGGGTTTTGTTTGAGACTGAGATCCACAAAAAACTGTAAGTGCTAGCTAATTACCAATTCACAATCTAATAGTAGCAATGTCTAGTGTTTGCCTACCAAGAATCGACCTGGTGAGATTGGAGTATGGCTGAAGAATGGCCGGTGGTTGCAAGCTGATCAAATGCCACAGTTGAAGAATATCAAAGATTTTGGCAATCGCTGGGTTGCATGGTGGAAGGCTATTCAGCCAGGCTGGCGAGGTGATGAACTCTCTCAACTTATACCCTCTGACCCTTCATGGTCACAGCTGTTATGTGGTGGAGCGAATGGCTTTCTTGTGGTTATTCTTGCTTTGGCTTGGTGGATGCAAGGTAATACTTCTTCTGGTGATTCTGACTTGCTTCGCCTTAAAACAGCAGTGGTGGATGTTAGTTGGACTTTGGTCCAGCTAAAGATTGCCTTGGATGCCAGAGAGGATCAGGGGAAAAAGTGAGGGATTGACGACACTGAAAATGGGAAATTGCCTGCCACAAAAAAGTATGTGGTGTCCTTTTTTTTAGATCAAACTAACATTTATCAGATCTCGAATTACTCATCCACATTAATTATACTTTGTGGTATCCAATAGACTAGGATTATAATCACATTTGTTTGGCAATATTTCCTGCTATGACTTAAAACAGAGTGAAATACTATTTATTTATTAGCAATGATTTACAATAGTTCAAATATTATTTGCAAGCATTAAGAATGAGTCCCAGTACCATTTACAATGATTAACAATGGGTGCCAGTACCATTTACAATGATTAACAATAGGCCCCAGTACCATTTACAATGATTAACAATGTATTACAATGGGTGCCAGTACCATTTACAACTATTAACAATGTATTACAATGGATGCCAGTACCATTTATAATGATTAACAATGGGCCCCAATACCATTAACAATGTATTACAGTTGGTTGTGGTACCATCTACAATCATTAACAATCATTAACAATAACATCTACTAAGTCTATCAGATATCTATTACAATGTCATTGTAATAAAATCATCAGTACTGTGCACAATGGCCTATTGACTAGCACCGATAGATTGTTAACAATAATGCCAGCTACTATTGGTTAGTTATAGTAGAAGAGAAAAAAAAACAAAAAAAAGACTTACCATTTCAATGGTGATAGGTCCACCGTGTTGTTCAAGCTTGGAAAACACATCTACGATTGTTGTCAAAGCTCTACAAACCCCTCTGAAGCTCTACAAAGCTCTACGAACCTCTACAAAGTCACAAGAATGCTTCAAAATTCTTTGCAATGCTTTGAAACTCTTCGCGACATCTCAAAATTCTTTGTATGCCTTCGGCTGCCATAATACAATTCCCCCGACCTTTGGATAGCTCAGCACATACACCTGGAACATTGTCGATGAGTTCCAAACCAGTATCAAGCAATATCGCAGCAATATTGGCCTTCAAACAAGTCCAATATTTCCTCGACCAACTTTGAAAATTATTGAACATTGAAAATTGACATCAGACCTATATGGCTATCCCAATGGTCATTGCACACATGGCAGACATATTTCCTACTATTGTCAAATGATATCGCACTGATATCAGGCCACAAACGAAGTCTGAAGAACCTTCAAAAAATCTTTGAAAAACATTGAACCTCAAAAAACATTGTCGGACACAGTATTTCCTATTCGAATGATCTTTGGATGCATACTGGATGCATGGGACACTATCTCGAGTATATCAAACACATTTCAACCGCATGTGCATGCATACAATCCACTCGAAGCAGTTTCTGATCTTTTATTCAATTTATAACAAGGACAGTCTGGTTTTAGCTATTCTTTCTTATTATTTCTTTATCATGTGTTATATTCACCCCTTCTAGTCTTGCTTTATTGTTCTGATATATTTATATTGTCTTTGGCCTTGAGTTTTCCACATGTTTGCCTCATGTTCTCTAGCCTTTTTAGGTACTTTCTTTATTTTATATAAAAAGATGTACTAGATACAAAGAAAAACAAAAAAGTTGTTGTCTTCCTCCCAGATCACAGTGATTTGAGAGTACAGTTTAGTCTTATTTAGTCTGAAGTCTTGTGTTTTACACTAAACCTCTTCAACTGGAGCACTGTTTCCACCAAAGGTCACTCCTGAAGACAAACCACCATTCACTCAGTATTATTTGTCTGAAGCCCAGCTCCAAAACTCAGTAACATCCAGTCTCAATGACAACTCTGGTAAAATACAAGATGCCAAAGCTAAGGTAGCTGAGCTCCTTAGCTCTCTTGAGGATGGGATGATTGCTGCAAATATTAGGTGCATTCAGGAATGTCATTTGTTACTCATCTTTAGGACTGTGGCATGCCTTGGGCTTGCAAAGTGAGCACCCAATGTTCTGAGTAGTGATCCTGAGTCCATGTACAATCTACTCCATGAACATATTGCACTCAAGACATTTGAGTAGGTCTCAACTGTGTATGGGTATAGTCACATGGGAGCAAACCTGTCTTGTGTCCATAACTTTGCACTCATGCACAAACTTTACCAAAGTTTTGTCTTCTCCTATATGTATGGGCTTGCAAACTCAGAGGCAAAGAGTCCAGGGAGTGTTGTGAAAGGAAAGCAGATGACTTTGGTGTGGAAGCAACATAATACTGTGCATATTTTGCTTCATTGACTTGAGAATGTGGATTACACTGACACAAGTTCAATAGCTTGCTAGTGGCAGAGTTGAAGTATTCAAAGCACAATGCTTCAATAATCAAGTCTTGGCCTTAGCTAATAAAAATAAGGCCCATTCTGATGATGAGTTGGCAAAAGGGGGCACAGATTCAGTTTACCATATTAAGGAGAAGGAGGATCGAGTGACAGAGGTGACTGCATTGTTACTGTATAGTAAAGCATCAACATATGCTCTATGACTCATTTGGCAGAGCATTGTTAAAGCTAAATTCCCTATTGATCTTCTTCAAGAGGAAGTTAAACTGGTGATATAGCTCAGCAGGTCTGGCAAAAGCTCCATCAGTCTTGAAACTTTTCAGAGAGGGAACTATATCACTCTTGTGCTTTACATTGCTATCAGAAAAACAAAACTGAAATTTCAAAAGGTTGACTACACACCTCTTGCCCAATTCTAAACCACTCTTTGACAAGTGATATTTCTCCACACACCTTTTTAGGCTGGTCCACATATCTACCTTCTTTGTCTGCACTAGTGGCAGACTTGCCCATGTGAGATTATATATATTTGGTGTATTCAAGGATGCTATTAGTGATTTCAGCATACAGTTCATCATGTCAGTTTTCTTAATAGAATAGTGATGAGAGAGAAAACTTACTGTATCACAATCATTTATCAACCTGGGCATCATAGTGACCATTACATAACCATCCTCACTCAAAAGCTTGCATAGCATGTCATCTTCTCAGATTATAGACTCTGAAGATAGATCCTATGCCTGTGGCTAGAAGTAGGCAGCACGTCAAAAATTAAAGAATATAGTTACTTGAGAAGAAAAAAAGTTTCCATGGATGTCATGGGTAGCAAACAATGGATGCTCAATATACCTTCATTCAGAGCCATTTTTTGACCCAGCTTTTCGACCAGCTAGGATCTTGCCCCAGCATTTACATGCCTGGAACCATACTACTGGAACTTTTTCTTTAAAATTGGCCTGGTAAGATCATGAATTTATTACAGAGATAAAATTACAGTTGCTTTTTCTTCTTTTTCTCATCCATTAAATCTCCATCAAACAACTCTTTCTCTATGCACTGAAAAAGTTCCTCCAGCAATGATTTGGTGTATCTACAAAATATTAGGTTATGGATTAACAAGTACCATAGATAAGACTTGCATTGCAGTGATATCATCCAAGGGCCTACCTATATGTTCC
Organism: Tricholoma matsutake; assembly: GCA_026075535.2. NCBI lineage: Eukaryota > Fungi > Basidiomycota > Agaricomycetes > Agaricales > Tricholomataceae > Tricholoma > Tricholoma matsutake. Next base: position 17,940,782 of record AP026538.1, read on the forward strand.
ATAGCAGCCCTAAATAAATAATCTAGCTGAGGCATTGGAGGAACTCCATGTCCAGTATACAGACATTCATGTGTATTCATAGCCTTGCAATATTATAGTCAATAAGTTTGCCTTGAAATCAAAAACAGAAAAAAAAACAGTTTTCAGCAGTCATGACATGTCCTAACTGGTCCACCTATATGTTGCAAGCCAGAAGAAGCTCTGAAGCTGTACAACAGTGGACCAGGATCTATTGTTTGAGTTGCAGGCCAAAAGCAGCCACAACATAGATCTGGACGTCAAGCAGAAGTGTTGGGTTAATGGTTAGAGAAAATATCTTGAGCATGATGAAAGAGAAGAAGGGCAAAAATTTTGTCTTGTCTGGAATTCCCAGAACATGACAGGGTGTACTTGATCCTGCTTGAAGTTAAACCAGAATGTGAACAATGCATGTTGATTGACGATCATGGAAGTAGGTTTTTTTTCATTTCTTTTGCTTCCTATGGAGTGGAGTCCCCTATTTCTCTGCTCTCTGGTTAATGGTGCTGGGGCTAGACTTTGAAGACCAACAGTATATAAATACTATATTTTTTACATCTTTCACATGCACAGCCACATTTCACATGACCCCCAGGTGCCTCATCTCAGCCAGTGCGGCAGTGGCATGCCCCTACTTGTACTCCATGCCTATGCTTATAGCTCAACTGCCATCATATCTGTCAATTCTGTCAATTCTGTTGATTCTATTCCTCAAGGCCATGTTTGTCTCATACTCCTTTCTGAGGTCAATTTATTATTTTACTTGCAAATTCCTTTAGATATCATTGGTTCTTTGTGTTTGAAGCCCCATAAATATCACATCTTCTTTGTATTCTTGGGGTTGAGGGCCAGTTGGTACACAAAGATGATAGTCATGGGATTACAACAATCAGAGCTCTGGAAGATCAAGGGATATACTATTATGTTGCAGATGTAGAGGGCAAGTTTTCTTTTAAGTTGTTGCTGTCCTTCTACTTTTTCTATTTTTATTCTACTATTTGATTTTGCCTATCTTCACATTTACTGGACATTGGCAAAGAGTTTCTTAGAGTTTTCTCTTCAGATTCCCCTTTGCTAGGTGTGCCCAAATTGCCTGTACTATGTAGTAATATATTAACTTCGAATTCCTCTTTGCAGAGGCTAAGGTTGCTCTTATACATATGATCAAAGAGCTGATTTTGGAGATAATGATTCTGTTAAGTACTGATCTTGAAGGGGAAGTCGTCAGAATTCTGGTTGTACCCAGACAATAAAAGTTGTAGTGGACAGATCAAGTAAGACAGGGAATCCTATGGAAAGCTGGGGCAGGATTTACTTGATGTGTTGTATCAAGTGGGAGAGCAGAAAGAACTTGGCTTCAACTTATAATACATTGCACCCTTCTTCTCATCAAGTGTCCTAATTTCAAGGTGAGAGTAAGGAAGATGACCAGAGGTCCAGAGAATTTCCAGAGAGGATGAGTAAGAGTTTGAGAATGACTTAAGAACATAATTGGAGTTTAAAGAGGATAGGATTAAATGGGAGACTTGGTTGATTTACAAACTGACAATACAGAACAAAAGTAGCTAGCTTAAATACTAAGGTCAGAGTTTCCAAGACTGTGGTTAATATAAAAACTGGCTTCCAAGGCAAATCCTGAAACCATTTCACCTAATTGGAAATGAGAAAATTTTGCCTCTAGGCAGTGCTACTAATAGAAGGTGGGCTGTGATGCAAGGCAGCTGAGAAGGGGGATGGAAAACAATTGGAAATCCAGTCAAGAGAATTGGTCTTGACAGTATTTCCCTCTTAGTGCCAAGCCTATGAGGCATGTGAAGGTTCAAATCCAAATTGGATATGTTGATTTTGATGTTGATGGGTTCCCAGGTTTTTTTCTTCAACCACCACCACCACTAACCTCCACCTTCCCACCACCATATTAACATGTCCTCGCACACAGAGAAGATTGCGGCCCTCAGGGCCCAGCAAAAAAAGTTGATGGAGGAACTCCAGCTCAAGGAAGAGACGAGGGAGGCTGAGGAGTGCAGAGTTGCTGAGGAGGCTGCAAGGGAGGCAGCCAGAGTAGAGGTGGAGAAGAAGGCTGCAGAAGAGGAGCAGAGGAAGGTGGCTGCCACCAAGAGGGCAAAAAAGAAGTGGAAGGCCATGGAGACAGATGAGGCTGAGGGGAGTGCCTCCCCCAAGAAGAAGGCGAAAGAAAAGGCAAGGGCAGAGGTGCCCAAAGCTGAGGTTCCTGTGTGGCTACAAGCCCCCATTCCATGCAAAAGGTGAGTCATATTTTATTCTTGTTGTACTTGCATGCTGACTTCTAGTAGATGTTCAAATCAAAAGTTGCTGTGTTTCTGGATGGGAACCCAGGGTTGGGCCTGTGAGCCCTGCACCAAAGCAAAGCACAAGTGTGAAGAGGTGGTGTGGGAGGGCCAGGTATTGCAGGTGTAACCTGGGCTTGGAGAGAACAAGGGAGTAATGGAGTTGCTTAAGGAGTTGGTGGGGGCAGTAAAGGGGATGAAGAAAGAAATGTGGGAACTCCGGAAGCTCTGGGTGATAAGTGAGGGTGTGATCGGCATCCAAGAAACGATGTTGGACATCCTAGTGGCGTTGGATCCAGAGTAGAACCAGGAGTCTGAGAAGGAAGAGGATGAAGAAAAGAGGGTGACGAGGAGGAGGAGGAGTTGGAGGTGCAAGGGGAGCTGCCAGGACTCAGTGACAAAGCAAGGGGTGAGGAAGTGGCAGAGGAGTAGAAAATGGGCAGGAAATCCGGAGTTCTCTTTTAAACTTTCTGATAATAATTTTTTGAATGGATGAGGATTTTGTTTTGAAATGAAGGGCGTCAAGTGGAAAGAGGTCTGGGTTTTCCTGGGGCTTGCATCAACAGCGGTTGTCAATCTTTGAATCGAGGATTTCCACAATCTCGTACTCTAGTTCATTGTTTATAATGACTGGAGGTGGTGGAGGTTGAATACGATTAGGAATTGTGTTGGGAGTGTCTTCTTCTAGTTGGAAGAGATGGAATACTGGGTGGACACCCCAGAGGTGATCCGGAAGTTGAAGGGTAACTGAGTGGGTACCCGGATGGGCAATTATCTTGAAAGGGCCATAGAACCTTTCTGAGAGCTTCTTGGAGGGTCATGTAGTGTGTAAGTGCTCGCCTTTGACAAAAGTGTAATCACCGATTTTGAAGTCAGGAGTGGATGCCTGCCATTTGTCTGCAGGACCTTGATAGTGCTTCTGTGCTTCTATGGGTTTCCTGGTGGAGATCATCAAGGTTGACCACAAAATGGCATGCACGTTGCAAGGGTAGTTTGCATTCTGGGAAAACTGTGATGTTTGGGTGGTAACCCTTGTTGGCAAAGAAGGGTAAAACTCTGGTGGAAGCTGAGGGAGCATTGTTGTATACAAATTCCCCAAAGGGTAAAAGCTGGGACCAGTTGTCCTGTTGGTAGTTGCAGAAGATCTGCAAGTACTATTTGAGAGTCTGATTGAGGCGTTCAGTTTGTCTGTCGCCTTCTGGATGGTAACCCAAAGTGAAGTGGATTTTCATGTCCAGGGCTTGCCCAAGAGAGGGGAAGAAATGGGAAATGAACTCAGAACCCCAGTTGCAGGTGATGTGGGACAGAACACCGTGTTTGGAGAAGATGTGCATGACAAAGAGATTAGTGAGTTTTTGTGCTGTGATTTCATTTACTGTGGGGATGAAAATACTCTGTTTGGAGAGTTGGTCTACAATGACTAGGATGGCAGTGTGACTATTGGAGTCTGGTAACTGTTTGATGAAGTCTATGGAAATTGAGTTCCAAGGCCTTTCCTGGACCAGAAGTTGCTTCAGAAATCCATAGGGTTTGTGTTGGGGAGATTTGGAGCATTTGCAGGTAGTACAAGATTTGCAAAAGTCCTGCACAAAGGTGTGGAGATTGGGCCAAACATATTCCTGTCAAATAAGCTGAAGAGTCTTGTTTTGCCTGTAGTGACCTGAGAGGATGTGGTCATGCTTGTATTGTAAGACTTTAAGATGGAGGTCTGCAACATCTGGAACGTAAATCTGGTCGAAGTGGTGGAGAAGTCCGCTATTGTCTAGGGACCAATTTGGGGCAGATGGTGAAGCAAGGTGTGATGAGGAGATGGGGTCAAGAGGAAGTGAGGATTGAATATCATTGTGGAGTTTTTCAACGTCCATGAGAATGGCTTGTTGGAGGATAGGAGTAGCAAGGAAAGTGGCTCAGAGGGAGGATGTGAGTCATTCTTGAGTAAAGACTGGACAGAAGTACTGAGGCAAAGTCGCTATTTCCCCCTATGCAGTAGACATTTCAGTGTCTAGTGAGTGCATCAGGTTTAGCCCCTAGTTTACCAGGGCAAAAGCAGATGGCGAGGTTGAACTGTGAAAGGTGTTCTGACCATCGAGCTTGACAATGAGTAAGGAGCTTCATGGTACTGAAGTATTTCAAGTTTTTGTGATCTGTGACCACATCTACTGGATTTCTGGAACCTTCAAGGTACTGTTGCCAGTGTTTGAAAGCTTTAAAGATAGCAAGGAGTTCCTTGTCATGGGTGTCATAATTCAATTCAGCCGGGTTGAAGGAATGAGAGTGGAATGCAACTGGGTGGATTTCTCCATCCAAGGTATAGATAGAAAGGATTGCCGCTAAAGCATAATCTGAGGCATCTGTCGCCAAGATAATGTGGAAATCCAGTAGCCATTGAGTGAGTATTGAGGCATGAGTGAATTCTTCTTTTAGTTTGTTGAAGGCTTCTTGACATTTCTTGCCAAAGTCCCAAGGCATGTGTTTCTGGTTGAGTCTGGTGAGCAGGATGACAATGTCAGAATATCCATGGATGAACTGTTGGTAGAAGTTGCAGAATCCAAGGAAGGATTGGATATCCTTAACCTTTTGAGGTTTGTGCCAGTCAAGGATGGTTTTGACTTTATCTTTGGACATCTGGAGCCCATCTGGAGAGAGGATGAATTCCAAGTATTCCATGCTGTCTTTATGGAACTCACATTTCTGTGGAGCAGCATAGAGGCCAATTCTTTGGAGTCTCCAGAGGACTTCCTTGACATGAGCCTTGTGTTGACTCATGTCATTGGAGTAGATTAGGATATTGTTGAGGTAGACAATGATGCTGACATCTAATAGGTCACTGAAGATGTTGTTCATGAGGTGCTGGAAAGCAGCAGGTGTGTTGGTGAGTCCGAAAGGAACTACCAGCCATTTGAAAGAACTGTAGTGCATGCAGAAAGTGGTCTTCTATTCATCTCCCTCAGCAATGCAGACTAAGTGATAGGCATGTCAGAGGTCAATTTTGGTGAACACATGCGCCTTTCCTGGAGAGTCCAGGGGATCCGAGATTAGTGGAAGTGGGTAGCGGTCCTTTTTTGAGATGCGATTGAGTCCCTGGTAGTCAACGCAAAGTCGGAGACTCCCATCCTTTTTCTTGACAAAGAGTATAGGAGTGCTGTGGGGGGATTTGGAGGGGCAGATAAAGCCTGAGCAAACATTTTCTTCAATGAATATTTGGAGGGCCTCGAGCTCAGAGGGAAAGAGGGAGTACATGTGACCCAGAGATGGGGGAGCATTATCCTCCGTCTCTATCTTGAGGTCGTAGGGACAGTGTGGAGGAATGGTGTCAGCTTTTTGTTTATTGAAAACATCTGCAAATTTGTGATATTCTTCTGGAACATCTGAAAGGTCCAGAGGATTTCCGGACGCTACTGAGGATTTAGCTGCCAGTCCTTCCAGGGAGAATGTCATCTGAAAGGCAACAGCCCCAGGAAGTTTGCTTGCATGCATGTAAGTGGCAGCATTGAAGAAAGAGATCTCAGGAGGTACAAGTTTTGAGGGTTTAGTGATTATGGGGTTTTCATGGGTTTCCACTGGAAGGTTCAGAGGTAAAGGTGACTCACACAAGATAGGAGAGTTGGAGGATGTCAAGGGGGCAGAACCTCTTTGAGCTGCAGAACAGAAATTTATTTGGCCTGAAGACCAGTCAATCAATGGATTGTATTGCTTCAGCCAGTTATTGTAAGGGCAAGACCCTGCAGCAACAAGAGGAGACTCAATCAGAGAGAGAAGTGGCACTAAAGCATGGCCAGTGTACTGCTGGAAGCAGAGGAAATCCTAATAATAATGAACTGAAGAAGGGTCACTACTCCAACTGTCCAAGATAAAGCTGTAGCCAAACGATAACAAAACTAGAGTAATGTAATGGAAAGGAATGTAGCAATGAGTCCATGACTGATATAAACATAGGAAGGGGCTGGGTACCCTATCCAGGGGTTGTCCCCTTACATCACCCCTGTTTCAAGGTGCGACATCCTCAATGCACAAGGCCAGACCATAAATGAATAAAATCCCTCCACAACAATGCAAAAAAGGCCAGTACCATGTCCCAAGTTGACTGCTCCACCCAATTCTGACCAATAGCCATGCAAATCAACCTTCTGCCTGTCTTCCAGTCCATGCACTGGTATACCACCCACTCTGATGATGAAAACTGATGCAGTTCCCAAATATCAACAACATCATACTCTTGAATGGTAACATGCATGCCACTATGCAAAAGAGGTGTTGGACAAGTTGGCCTCCATGCTCTCGTTCTGCCCTTTCCCATGGTTTTGTGATGTGCTGAAGGTGCAGGGGGCTGGGGAATGGTACTGGGTAGCTGTTGGACTTGCTGTTTGTGGGTATACATGCTGTGTCGCAGCCATGAGGTGGTAGCTGCGGAATCCACGCTCTTTGGCCATTTTGCTCTTGTTCTGCCATTTCCCATCATTCTGGGCTGCTCTATAGATGGAAGGGGCTGCCAAAGGGTAGTAGGGGGAGTTTAGTGCCTTTTCTGGCAGGTATCCATCACACCTGAGGTAGTATAGGCACTCAGCATGAAAGCTGGTCACCTTGTCATCTGTGAGCTGTCTTGTCGGTTTTTCGATGTGAACAAGGTAGGGAGGACATTGCCTGAGGTTGGGGGAAGGGTGGGTAGTCACCTGTTCTGTCATTTTGGTGCCCCAGTGGTCATAATGCCTGTAGCTTGACATAATGGGGTCTGGGCACATTTTTGGTGTATAGCTCGCTGTAGAGGTGGGTTCTGGTCAAGTAGGGAGTAGGTAGAGCTGCCTAATGGAGTGGTCTAGAGTACTGTCTCCTCAGAATTCTGTTCCATGGTGTTATGGCCAAACGCGACGCGTTTTTGCTTGGGCAACGATTTTTTTCGGTGGCTGTGCAAGGTTCAAACAATGAGCTGGCAGCTCTAAGAGGCTGCCTGCTTGTTTGCTCCACAAAGAGGATTGCCTAGGGGGGTTCACTGAGGGTGTGTAGAGGTGTATGAAGCAGGAATAGAAGCCAGGGGGTGTGGGGAACTCAGGGAGTTCAAACTAATGGGTGTGGCAGAAAAGACTGAGACACTAAAGTGAGTTCATTATTCTGTAAGGGCAAGACCCTGCAGCAACAAGAGGAGACTCAATCAGAGAGAGAAGAGGCACTAAATCATGGCCAGTGTATTGCTGTAAGCAGAGGAAATCCTAATAATAATGAACTAAAGAAGGGGCACTACTCCAACTGTCCAAGATAAGGCTGTAGCCAAATGATAACAAAGCTAGAGTAATGTAATGGAAAGGAATGTAGGAATGAGTCCATGACTGATATACACATAGGAAGGGGCTGGGTACCCTACCCAGGGGTTGTCCCCTTACAGTTATGACCAAGTACTGCAGAACAGGAAGAGTCCAGCGAGGCTACATAAAATGTCAGATTGAACACTTCACCAAATGGAAAAGTGACTGGGAGTTCCACGACTTGAGTTATGGTGGAGTTACAAGTTCCATCAAATAGTCGGAGTCCAACTGGAGGAATGGTTTTGGTACTAAGTTGGTTGTCCCACACAAATGATGAATCGAGGAAACAATGTGAGGAACCAGAGTTGATAAGAGTTCAGATTTTTAGGGATTGTTTAGAAAGGGATAGCAGGATGGTAAGGGACTCGGGATCAGAAAGAGCAGACACATTGAGACAGACATAAGCAGCTAGTTGGGAAAGGTCAATGCAACCCTCAGCCCCAATGGCATGTTTCCGAGGGTTGCAGACTATTTTTTTTGGGTCCACAGAGTCCGGCTTGGACTCAGTGACTGCTGCAGCACGGGCTTTGGCCGCTTTGGACTTCGGACAATTCCCGGCTCCATGTCCTTTCTCACCGCAGTAGAGGCAAAGTCCTTCTTTCAGTTCATGCTCATCTCTGGTTAGTTTACCGTCTTTCCCCAACTTGTCGGAAATAGAGTTTTTTGGCTTGTCCTTCTGGAAGTTGTTCTTCGACCCAGAGGAGCTGCCAGATGAGGATTGGTTTGTGTGGTTAGTGCTGGACGAGGACTGAGGTTTGGGGTTTGGACTGAGTGTTGGAATTGGAGCTAGGAGAACCTTTAGATTCCTTCTTTCCAGTGTGTGCAGAATTTCTGGGGGTCTTCATTTCTAAGTGGGTTTCTTCTTCCTGCATCCAATAGATGTTGTCAGCATCCTGGGCTTTGAGATGTAGGGATGCTAGAATTTCGGGTCGTCCCCCCCATAAGACTTCTATGTAGAGATGGAGTGGGAGACTGCAGAAATACTGGTCACAAAGAATGGCCTCATTCCAGTTGACCCTGGAAGCCAGTTCCCAGAAGTCCACATTATACTTTACTATTTTTCCACCTTTCTTCATTGTGAGTTCTGAAAGAGCTTTTTCCATGTCCCCGACTGGGTCGTGGAGACCAAAATTACTTTCCAACTCACTGAGGAATACCTCATAGTTCCACATCCAATGGGCAGAGTTTGTTGGGTCATTGAGTCCAGGTTCAAACCAGCTAAGGGCTGACCCTTTGAGGTAGGAAAGGATGAATAGGATTTTCTTTTCGTCGGAGGCAAAGACCTGAGGACGATTGTGGAAGTGAAGGTTGCACAAGACTAGGAAGTCCCAAAGTTTCCGGGGATTGGCCCCGTCAAAAGTGTCAGGATCACAAACTTTGATCTTCTTGGTCTTGGGTGCTTGGTTCTGCCGGAGGGTTTGGAGACTATCTGAGAGCTCAAAGAGAGCATCAAGAAACCTATCTCCTGGATCAGGATTTCCACCATCAGGAGGTAGAGGGTCATCAAGGTCATCAGGATCAGCCCCAGGGCCATCAGGACCGCTAGGGTCATTGGGTCCACTGGGAAGTCCGTCCTCTTTACCTGGACCTTCCTCGTCAAAGGGGTTAGGTTGCCCAACATTCTCTCCATACTCAAGTAGAGTTGTATTCCAAGACATCTCCAGAGGTTGAGACATGACATTAGCACTGATGGAGGGTGCTCCAGAACTGATTTGCCTGAAGATGTTGGATGGTCTGGTGGATGCACCAAAAGTCGAAGCGTGCCTAGGGGAAGGAAGTATAGATCAGCAGATTGCTGATAATCCTGGTACCGTGCCAGCATGGCAAGAGTTCCTTGTGGTTCATTGGGTTTGTGACTCAGTAGGAGTCATAGGAGAAGATGGGATGGATTTGACAAGAGAAGTGAGAGTTTGTAAATACTGTTAAGTACTGATCTTGAAGGGGAAGTCATCGGAATTCTGGTTGTACCTTGATGATAGAAGTTGTAGTGGATGGATCGAGTAAGACAGGGAATCCTATGGAAAGCTGGGGCAGGGTTTACTTGATGTGTCGTACCAAGTGGGGGAGCAGAAAAAACTTGGCTTCAACTTATAAGAAGTTGTGCCCTTCTCCTCATCAAGTGTCCTAATTTCAAGGTGAGGGTAAGAAAGATGACCAGAGGTCTGGAGAATTTCTGGAGAGGATGAGTAAGAGTTCAAGAATGACTTAAGAACATAATTGGAGTTTAAAGAGGATAAGATTAAGTGGGAGACTTGGTTGATTTACAAACTGGCAATACAGAATGAAAGTAGCTAGCTTAAATACTAAGGTCAGAGTTTCCAAGGCTGTGGTTAATATGAAAACCAGCTTCTGAGGCAAATCCTGAAACCGTTTCACCTAATTGGAAATGAGGGAATTTTGCCTCTAGGCAGTGCTGCTGATAGGAGGTGGGCTGTGATGCAAGGCGGCTGGGAAGGGGCGTGGAAAACGATTGGAAATCCAGTTGAGAGAATCGGTCTTGACAGATCCTGACAATGAAATTCATGGTACAGCTAAGTACTCTGGCCTTGGCAAATATGGCAGGCAGAAACAAGAGGAAATGGATGCAACTAAGATTGGCATCAAAGAAGCTGGTTGACTTAATGATTCTCCAAATGGTGTTGCTGAAGTTGATAAAACTCATGTCAAGCCTACAGTTCAAAAGTCTCATACACAATGGAAAGCTATAGTGACTAAAATGAAGCAAAAAGAACTTGCAGATAGAAATAAAAATATTCCTGTTAACAAGTCAAGCATCAAAGCTGCTGTTGATCCTAATGAGAACAATGTCAAGGTTTGTCAAGTAATTAAATTTGCAGAAATTGATTCTAATAAAAACTATGATTGAAAATTGTAGATCAGGTATATCTTACCAAAGATTTCAAAGCAAAATCTAAAGCTGCTCAAAGTCTTGTTGAGACTACTGTCAAAAATTTTATTCTGAATACAGAGCAAGAGAGAGCTTTCAGAATTATTGCCAATCATGCAGTTGGACCTAAAACTGAACAACTTACAATGTACTTGGGTGGCATGGGAGGCACTGGCAAATCTGAAGTAATTAAAGCCTTGATACATTTCTTCAAAGAAAGAAATGAATTACATCACTTTGTTGTTCTTGGACCTACTGGCACTTCAGCAGCACTTTTAGGAGGCTCAACTTATCATTCTTTCTTGGGTGTGTTTTTGACTAGAATATTTGATAAAAGAAACCAAGCAACTAGCATTGCTCAAGTCAAAGCCAGACTAAATAGAGTTGAGTATATATTTGAAGATGGAGTATCAATGTTGGCATGTCATGAGATGTACAAAATTAGTGCTCAAATAGCCAGAGCATTTGGTATTTTTGATCTGCCATTTGGTGGCATCAACATAATCTTTGCTGGTGATTTTGCTCAACTTCCACCTGTTGGAGGTGCATCATTATATAGTGATGTAGTTAAAACCCAACTTCATGCTGGTTTAAAGCCAATTCAACAAGAAGCTGTAATTGGCAAAGCTCTTTGGCATCAAGATCAAGTTACTACTGTTGTTATACTCAGAGAAAATATGAGACAAACATCACAAACTGCTGAGGATGCAGCATTGCATATAGCATTTGTTAATATGTGATATGGAAAGTGTATAACTGAAGATATCCAGTTTTTGAGAACAAGACAAGCTGGTACATGACCTGGTCAGCCAAATGTTGCAGCCAAAGAGTTCAGAAATGTAGCTATCATCTGTGGCAGACATACTCAGAAAGATCAGATCAATCTGCTTGGCTCTGAGTGATTTGCCAAAGATACTGGTCAAAAGTTAAACAACTTCTTCTCAATTGACAAATTGGGCAAAGAGGTTGATCCAGCAGATAAACAAAAAATGGGGCAAATCTAAAGCTGCACCAAGAACCACACATAAGCCAAATGAAATGGAGTTTGATGACCAACTTCAAGTATGGAAAGTTTGACATGGTGCAACAGACAATTTTCCTGGCAAATTATCATTCTGCATTGGAATGCCTGTTATGATTAGAAACAATGATGCAACTGAACTTTGCATTACCAAAGGTCAAGAAGGCTGTGTAGCAGGATAGAAGGACAAGAAAGGTCCACATGGAATGCATATACTTGAAACTTTGCTTGTCAAATTGGATAAACCTCCAAAAAATGTGCAAGTTCCTGGACTTCCCCAAAATGTTGTACCAATTGTTATGGCTACAAAGACAGTTGAATGCACTTTTCCAAATGATTTGAAAGAATCTATTTCAAGACAATAAGTCTGGATACTTCCAAACTTTGCAATGACTGATTATGCAGCACAAGGCAAAACTAGACCTCACAATGTAGTTCATCTTAATAGTTGCAGATCTCATCTGTCATACTATACTTGCTTGTCAAGAAGTGCAACTGCAGCTGGGACAGTAATCACTCAAGGCTTTGATCCTAGTAAATTCACAAGAGGATGCTCTGGCTATATCAGACAGGAATTTTGAGAGCATGAAATACTTGATGACATCACCAGACTCATATATGAAGGTCAACTGCCTGCAGAAATACAAGGCAATATTTGATCAGAAGTTATCAGAGATACAAAGGAAATTTATATGTTCCTGAAAAAACAGGTGAACTTTTGAGATAGTCTGCCAATGATCCTATGGAGCTTCTTAAACCTTTATCAAATAGTCCCTGGCAAATTCTAGACAAAAAGCAGATAATTGCAAAGCCTGCAACATCTTTTGTGCCAGCTAAAGGCAGTGTACCTGTAGCTGCAAAGCATAGTTGTCTTGATGATATTACATTTCCTGTTCAGAAAAAGAGAAAATTTGTTGCAACAACTTATGATATTTCTCCAACTTCTCCTTTTGGTATTCAATAGAATGCAGTAGACTATAGCTGTGCATATGATATATTATTTGGAATTCTGTACAACATCTGGGTGTCAAATCCAGAAAAGTATAAGGAATATTCTTTTATCAATGATAGGAAGTCTAGCATATTGCTTTGAGAACATGCAAGATGCAGGAGTATCTCTTGAAAACATTAGAGATCCTATAAGAGATGTTCTGTACAAACAAAATCCAAAAGACTTTCCAATGGGAGAAAATAGTGTAGTGTTGGTGACCTTGCTTTCAAAATGCTATCAACAGAGGCAATCATTTCTGAATCTCAGATTGTTTGTTTACAGCCATTTGCACAAGCAATGGCAGTAATGCAAATTTTGTGAAACAAATACAAATTAGTTTACTTAGAAAATTCTTGATTGTTCATGCTTGTTTGACATAATGGGCAACAGCAGGATCAGCCACGACATCAAAATCACTGTGATACGGATTTATGAGCGGAAACTACTTGAGCTTGATGACATTCAGGACTGCTGTGGCTTCTCCTGAGATTGGCACACACCTGGTACAGCCAGTATGATGTATCATATCTTGTGTATTGACAGTTTATATCCATGCATCACAGGTGTCTTTTCACTAACTGCCTAAAGTAGATTGTATTTCCCATGCACACATCAGCAGCCATCCTTGGGCTAATGATCCTGTGATCATTATTTCCTTTTTAGGTAAGTCATGTGATGAGCTATTTCTAGAAATAACAATTCACTAGGTTAGGTTAGGTTAAGTTAGATTAGGTTAAAGTTAGAGTTAGCTAGTTAGGGTGAGAAATTATTCTATTAGCCCTTGGGGGGTTGGGGGGGGCAAATCAAAGTGGCTCTGAGAAATCATGTAGACTCTATCTTAATCTTACATAGTGGTTTGATTTGAGATATTACCTAAGCCTGGTTTTGTTGCTGAAGCCATTTAATGAGTATTTAGCTTTATTTGTTTTCCACATCACATGACACTCCTGACTCTGACACACAATCCATTTGCCTCGTGAGCTCCTACCAAATAAGTAATAGGTGCACTGGTGTACTACTAGTAAATCAAGTGTAAATACCTGGCTGATAAGAGAGGAAGAATGGGAAAATTACAGAAGAGCCTTCAGTGCACAAGGTAGCAGTGTATAGGAGGTGTGATGACTGAGGGAGTTGATCACACAGGTCATGAAACACCTTGTCCACTCATTGACTTGAGTTTGACATGTGTGTGACAGGCTGGTTGATAATTTTGATTGGGGGAGTTACCCAAAATAAGCCAACACATGATGGGAAACTACCATATATAGAAGGACAGGGGTCCTGGATGGCCGCTTAAAAAAATTATGAGTGGATGTCTAAAATTCATGGCCTGTCACCCCCTTGCTTTCTGCTGGAACAAATCCTTATGAGATTGGATTCAGAATTATAGGCTCACAGTTCAGATGTTCAGAATGTAACCAGCATCTTATATGTTCATTTTTGTTTTCGTCAGTTCCCACAATAATTATATATGAGTCTGAAGGAAAAAAATTAAAGATAGACCCAGAGGTGACAATTTTTAGCAGAAATAATCAACATTTTACAATGAAACTACAAGGTGTTATCCATCATAGGGAAGGGCATTATACATCACACATTGTTGTTAACCAGCAACTACTATGGTGTATGAGGGTCTGCTACAGCCTGCAACTGATCTAATGCATTGCAGAGGAAAAGATGCAACTGTTGCGATATATGCTTGATATATGTATGCCTGACTTTGCACCACTGGGTATATCATATGGCAGCTGGCTGCATACAAGTGGAGGAAGAATGGTCATGCAGTAGAGATGATCAGGAATTAAGGGGGGTTGGATGGTCTGGAAACAGGTGTGTCATTGAAAGTCAGCCAAAAGTCAGCAACTTATAATGTTAGCATGTGGTAAGTACTGGAGGACTCGTTCATGCCAGGCTTTAGCCATGGCCCAATTGGACAACTAAATTGATAGCCGAACATGACTGCTAACTTCTAAGCAGCTAAGCCATGAACACCCCATAGTTTTTGGGAAGCCCAAGCAGGGTGTTTCGCCCGGGAGGGAGAGAACTTCAGAACAACAAGCAAGAACTTGCCAGACCTCGAAACCGGGGGTGAGGTTGGGGTGAGGATGAGAACAACAACAACAACAAAAAAAAAAACAGAGGAAGCAGGTGGGGCTCTCAAACCTTTTGTCCCAGGAGGGGGGCCACAGTAGTCAAGGCGAGCTTCGGCATTATCGATCGAGTCATTGGTGGTGCTAGCCTTAAGAGAACAGAGGGTCCTGATTAACTACTTGAAACTGTGGGGCAAGCAGACATAAGCAAACAAAAGGTGACGGGAACTGGAGCCGAGGATATGCCTGAAACACAAAGCCGAATGACGGTGGTCGTCTTTTCCCAAAGAAGTAATGAAAATCTCGAGGGAAGTAACGAAATATCTCGAGAGAAGTAAGTCCATTGCATGTGTGCCTATCACCGTTTAAACATACAGTACAGTCAACCTGAAACCTGAGCTCTCCACTGCTCCATACGATGAGTGTTCTCACTGACTTTCTTGAGATGGCGTTCTTTTGCAGCCTGCGAGTTTCCCCAAAAAAATAACATCACATCATCCTCATCCCACATCGCCTGTGCCTCCGACTCCACCAATCCCCCCGTTCCAGCTCCAGCTCCAGCTGTGGAACTCGCAGCACCAGCTCCACTAGGATTCCGGGCTGCATCAAGTTTATGAATTACAGCACCCTTATCGTGTATAGTTCTAGATGGTCCTGTTCGTGCTGGGACAGGCACAGGTGGACGAGGAGCGTTGGCGAGATTCTGAAGGACGTCCGTACCGTGCCCCCAGCTTTTGACAGCTGCAGCACCGTAGTTGTAGTGTAGTAAAAGGTCTGATGGTTTCGGCTTCCTAGTATATTTCTTGAAAGCGGCATCGCTATTGTTTGGAATCGTGGCTATTATGTATGCGCTCGGGGTTACTAGCCACTGCAGCGTGTAACGGCTACGACTCGGATAACAGACATCTTCCGAAGTATGTTCTCGGTCGTGGCGTGGAGGAACATCTTTGGTATTAAGAATATGGTTTGGAGTCTGAGGATTGGTGGCGACATAGGGATCAGACAAGATAAGCAGGCGGACAAATATGACAAACTTTGAGAATGGCTGCGCGGCGTGGATCGAATCCGTTATGTATGAAAGTGTTTGCAAAGAAGCCATTGCGAATATCATTAATATCATGCAGTGCCGTCACATCCTCGTTATAGCTTGGTCGATTCGCTACGATGAGACGAAACCACTGAAATAGTGGCCAAAGGAAAGGGAGACGATGAGATATATTCCCAGCAGAAGATTATGGAACGTACTTCGGAACCCCGCCTATATGGGATTATATGTAAACCAGCTCCAAATCCTGGCTCAGCTCCTGTCCACACACAACAAACATCACGCTCCAGCAAATTGGTGCGGAATTCTTCATGCGTCTGGGTAGATTCTGAAGGCACGTTTGTCCTGGCCTTGATTACCTCGAGGTCGATAGCATGGACAAGATCTTCGTTGAACAGATGGCATGCCGTCAGTGTCCTGCATGCATGCATGATAGTAATGGCATCATGAAAGAAACGTACCTAGGTCCGCAACCGGAACATAGTGGTATGTCCCCTGGTCATCCAGGTCTCCATCGGTATCAATCTCATCACCATCATGTTGAAGAGCCAATACGCCTTCAACGCCGAGGATGCACCAACCAAGGAAGACAAGATACTTGCGGGGCGTCAAACATAAAGAACTGATTATATCCAAAGGAATTTGCAGATAGAAGACCGAATCTTTTTCTTGCAAAAGAACCAACGCAACGTGACCTTCGGGAACAGATGCAGCGGAGTGGGATGCACCAGGGGAAGACATGTCAGTGCGTCGTCACGTGGTATGGATCTCATGGACGTCGTCGACGGTATCTTTTCTTTTCTTTTCCCATTTCGTCCACGTGTTCTTGTTATGACGACTACCAGCCCCACCAGCCCTGCCGCTGGGAGGCTGGGTGGTAGCAAGGACCACTGACGACAAGGACTAGGAGGGTTAGCGCCCACGACGAGGACGCCAACAACGTACAACCCAGCAACATGGACGCGTACACGAATGGGTGCAGGCAGCGGGGGAAGGGGGGACGATGTAAATGACGTCTATCATCATTTGGACCCCAGGTAATTTTTTTTTCGTTCACTTCTTTTTTTTTTCATGCAACTTGAATTCTTTAATTTCTAGGTTTTACTGTTGCTGTATCTATGGGAAACCACCACCACCACCCTGTGCCACCGCCACGAGTCAATGCTCGTGGGGTGGGAGGGACGACAGGGATGGACGAGGACCACCCACGGCACGAGGACAATTACAACGGGGCCGAAGGAGAGGGAGAGGGGCACGACGACGACGAACACCTCCACCACCACTCCCAACCATCGCCGCAAGTAAGCGAGGAGGACAGCCAACCAACCTCAAGGCCCATGGACGACCAAGCACCCGTCCCCGCTGCTGCGAGAAACTGCTCGCGCGGTGGAACCACGGGTGCTACGGACAACAACAGGGAGGTAGGGCAGACGGCGACAGGGACGTTACCACAACCGACCTTTTTACCTACAGCACAGGTGCACAGGCTTGGCATAGGCATGAGAAATAATGTTTCTTTCGTGGGTATGTACAGCACCCCAAACCACCGCCACGAGCAACTGCTCGCAGGGCGGAAACAGGGAACAATGAGGAGGGACGACGACGACAGGGCTGATGACGAAACAGAGACGAGGACGAGGACAGGGACGGGGACGGGGACAGGGACAGGACGGCACGACAATGACGGGGACGGGACGACGGGGACAGCAACAACCAACAAAACGAGCAACCCAAGCGCCAGGAAAGACCACATCGAACGCAGGGAAGAGCTGAACTCAAGATAGGTATTTTTTTTCTCTTTCTCGATGTGTCTCTATCACTAATTCAGATCTGAGTCTACAGGCTTCGAGTGACAAGCCAATGGCCAGCCGAATCGGGAACGCATCAGCAAGGCCGCGGGGGTACAACGAGGCGGGGCACGACGCCCTCTTACCATGTACGTTCGGTGCTCCCTCAAGACATCTCCTAAGGCTGATATGTTACTTCGTCTAGGATATGTTTAGTGATATACCCCGATGATTCTTTTTTTCAACCTCCTTCATCCCCTGACCCCGACGCCTATCATCACCTCTCTTCATAGTAATATGTACGTTTGGGGCCCTAAAGACATTCCCTGTGGCTGATGCGCTTCCTTTATCTAGTGTGTACTTCTCGGAGCTGCAGATACTATTATCATACTAGATAAGGTCTGGATAGTTGACGTGCTGTATATAGCAAAAGATGTAGAGTAGTGAATATATTTTATTGTTTCTAAATAATATGTCGCTTTTAAGTATGTCGCTTTTAAGTAACAGGTACCTAGGTATCATAACCCTAGAAATCGTGGTGCCACGTTGTGATGAACCACAAATGTTGAGTGGTAGTGGTGTGGCGTCGCGAAAGTATTTTTGGCACCACACCTCATTGTGGCGGTATGGCAGCGTATGGTTTGCATGGCACCATACCAGCCACACATTGCCACACAGGTTTGAGTTTTCCTGATGCGGTGTATCCATCAGAAATGGTCTACTGGACGGTGTGTCTGATCTATTCTACCTGGTCGGGAGTTTGAGCGCAGTGATTTCTAGTCTCTTCCGATCGTTCCGGGTAAGTCATGTAACAATGCTTGGTAGCGTTGCAACAGCTCCGCACTTCAACACGGAGGCCAATGTCAAACAAGTCAAGTTCCTTTGGGTCAACCCGGCTTACATGTTTCCTCTGCTGAACGGTGTGAACATCTTCTGTCTCGCCTCGCAACACCCCTTGCAAAAGATAGTTGATATTTTCACAAGTATCATCGGAGGATCTAACGGCAATGAAGGGCTATGACTCTTCTCCTTATCAATTGATCGGCAGTACATCGTTTCTCAGTAAATGATCGTGTTCTACTTTCGCTCAATTGTTATTTACGGCTTGTGAAGGTACATAAGTTTACCACTCATCGATGTACTCATCCGGCAAGGTTGGTAAGTAATCGTTGTTACTATCCAGCAATACATTGAGGTTGGTTTAAACAGTGATCCGTTGATTATTTGAATTCTTAGAACGTACGTTTGCTCTTCTTAACATTCATTACTGATCTTGATCTGATCGCTTTATCGTCTAGTCCTTGAACTATCCAATGCTTTCTACCTCCATCTTCTATGTCAATGGGTCTGTGTACGACCAATCTGCGGTTTTCAGCTCCATTTTCCAATTCAACGAGACAGCTCTGGATATGTAAATCCTCGCGATGGGCCCGTCACCCGTGACGGCGTTCGTTTGAAGCCCTAGTAGTGATATCTTCGGCCAGCTCTCAGTGATCCAACGTAAAGATGTCACTTCTGCTGGGGTTCTCATGGGGGGTTCTCAAAGGTGTGATGGAGATCAGCCTACATAAGTTCTATGTATAATTTTCACTGACCGGCTTTTTATGTCTCGAACCGGCGCAGCTTGCTAGGTTCAAGGTACAATTTGAAAGGATGTATATATAAGATTCTAACCCACCGACCAAATATATATCGATATCGATACGTCTCTCTTCTCATCTGAGATGGTATGGATCATATGAGTGACAAAGAAATGATAGAGATCAGCGTAGTTTTGGTATCAGAACCTTGATGTGACGTGGGCCTCTCTTCTCATCAACTCCGTCAAATCCGGTCCAAGATAAGCAAAATCTTCATCATCGAAGAACAAAAAGATGTGGGCCTCCCGAATCATTAGGCCCCCAAACAACGAGTAGATTAAAAACAAGCCTAGGATATAGGCAGAAAGTGGAGAACTCAGCAAGATCAAACGTGTTCATGCCTGCCACAAACAGGAGAAATGCTGGCAAATGCGGCGGGAATAAAAATGGAAGGATATTATACCTCGTTCTTTGATCTAAGCACATGGTCATAGTGTGAATGCGGGCTCCCGATGGAACCTGGCTCAAAAAATAGCTCCATATCTGATTCAGGAAACACTCTGATCTTCAAGACTTGTATTCGTCATGCGCACAGCCACCAGCGCTCACTTCAAGTTCGGATCGGACGTACTATGATAGACAGCTGATTATCTTGATAGTCAACATAATGCCTCACCCATGAGATAATAGCAGCATTGGATTCTAAGATACTTAGGGGGATCTGCCTGCTGCGATGTACAAATAATACATCAGGAATCATGGACTCGGACTTGCCTACATGGCCCATCTACTACAAGTCCCAACTTCCTGATGCAATACGCGACATGATGATTATCAACCTCATGATTCTGAACTGTATGAACAGCCTCAGGGCCACTCGCGCTCACACACACATATATATACACCGAAACCACTCACTTTTGCATATTTGTAGCCTTAGCTCCGAGTCCTTCAATACCTCTGACCAACCTCTGACTGTCATGGATATCACATCTCAAATAGATGGGATATATTGGGGTATGTATTTAGCTTGCAGATTTGGAAATTTTACGATGGTTGTCTCTTAGGTGTTCTGTTATCCACCTTGTATGTGCATTCTCTTATGAGTCGAGTCAATCTTTGAACCTGCAGAACAAGTATCTTCGGCATCACCATTACCCAATGCCGGATTTATATCAATACTAACAATGACAGATGGCATCTTCGCCTCCTTGTAAGCCTGTTGTTTAAATTGCTTGAGGAAGTTAATTGATATGAGTCAGGTTACAGTTATCATGTAGGTGGAATGCACTGGTTGTCAGTGAGTGGCCTGAGGAACCTTTGTTTGCAGCCTGCTGGATCTCACTACCACATGTCTGAACTGTCAGTCTATGCGATACTATTTGGTATTTATGTTCCATCTTCATCCAACTAGCTTCATACTTGTCCACAACAGATATCGAATTATGGGGATCCCAAGGCACTTATTACAACCACACCGTATGTTTTATCTTTTAATATTGGTTGCAATATTCAGTTAAAATTACTAGAAGTATAATTGCAGTGATAGTTGTTACTATTCCTATAATCTTCCTGTTTGTTTTCAAAGCACCTTCAGTTTGCAGAAATATTGACCTTCTAATCCAATGTGCAGGGCTCAGTTTTTTTTTGCCTCACGGATTTATTTGTGTGCGTGATTAACCATTTGGCTGCTTGTATTCTTTGATTAACATTTTCATGGATTTGGACCATACATCAGTTGATGAACACAGTCCATGGGTTCCAGGAATCATTGTGAGTACTGATTTCATGTACCAGTGGTATGTATTTTTTAGCATGGTCAGATGTTTTGTTCCACTGGAACTTTAGGTAAATTTCCTACCCTCTTCATTGATGTCTATGCTAACATTATGCACCAACAACACTTTAGTTGCCTTCTCCCATGGGTCAACACCTTTTATTTGGCACCACTGTTCCTGATATATAGCCAGTTGAAGCTGATGCTGTTTACAAGAGTCACAAAAATGCACTGGTTGCTCAGAACTCAACTATTAAAACACAGGTGCACTTGTTACTTGTGCTAACAGTTTCTCAGGTTACTGATATAGTAGCCTCCAGAATTTGTTGCAAATGGGGATTGGTCTTGGCCTGGCTGCAATCACTGAGATCATCACAACAACTGTACTGTTGAGAAAACTATCCATCCCAGACACTCATTTTAAAAAGTGATGTTCATATCTTATCACTTTACATGCCTGAAAATCTGAACAAGGACAATAGAACACAGTTGCTACTGCACAGGCTGATCCTATGGCTTGCTACAAGATGTTTGCTTGTCACAACCAATCAAACTATTTTCCTAATTGTATATATAACACAACAGCAAACTCTGCATTGGTGAATTGTTTGTTTACCATATATTGTCACTGAGATTCTCATGTTACTCTGCACTAGGATGCCATTTCTCATGCTTGAGCCACAACTCCATGTTGTCACCATATGTGAGTGTGGTTGTCTTCTGGGTCACAAAGTGTTAACTAATGTATATGAACTACAGTGGCTATGTAAACATTCAGCTTGCTCTTATATATTGGACACTGAACATGTAATGGATGTCACAGGCTGAACTCACGAATACAGCAGCCCATTGAATCAAGAACTGATGATACTTATAAATCAGCATTGTCTGCTTTGAACTTCAGGAGTAAAGAGGAGCAATCCCATTGTTGTGTTAACATGTCTGTTGCAGACTGATCCCACAGTGACAAGCCTAAGCCCATGCATTTTTCCATATCAGATGTGGTGAGCATAGGCATTTCATGCAATAGTCACTCCTCACTGTTCTCTTAGCAGTCTGGAAAACATGGTGACATTGTGAATATCCATCCTGAGCATAAGAAGATATTACATTAGTAGCAAACGTGCACCTATTCACCTGTGATAACCTGAATCTAACGCAACCCCTTCTCAACATGCTAGGAAGACACAATATGAAAATGGCATTACTGCTGTTCATCCCGACCCTATGGGCTCATAGTACAGGTAACCACACTGGGGTTGACAATGTCTTCTGTACAGAAGCAATCATGGACGCTATCATCAAGTGTACCACTGATGACACATCACAACTGGTAAAAACTGACCACTACCCCATCATCACACAAACAGATGTCTATGCACCAAAAACAGCCTGGAAGCCATGACAAAACTTCAGACTGGCTGACTGGCCAGAATTAGTTAAAACTCTCAACGAGAATCTTGCTAACCTTCTTGAACCCACAGAAATCACAAACATGCAAGACTTCGACCACAGACTCAAAAAACTAAATGAAGCGATACAAGGTGCCATCGACAAGCATGTAAAACTGACAAAACCTAGCCCATACTCAAAGAGATGGTGGTCAATGGAACTATCAGCAGACAAGAAAAAAATGCAACAACTCAGTGGGAGATTGAAATACCACCATCGCAATGCTCAACACCTGGTACACAAGGAGTACCAACAACAATGGAACCACTATTCAGAAATGATATGCAAGGCAAAAGCAGAACACTGGGTGGACTGGTTAGAAGGACTGGATTAAACCAGCATGTGGCAGGCAAGCAGATTAGTGACCTCACCAGCAACTGATGCAGGGAAGGCACAAATACCAACTTTACAGGTAAAAGACCTGACAACAAAACAGGTTATTAGGGAAGCAACAGATAATGCCAGTAAAGGACAGTTGTTCTACAAAACCTTTTTCCCCCCACCAAACCCAGCAACACCCCCTGTACCACCAGACCATCAATACCCGCCACTGCGCTGGACGTTCACAAATATAACAGATGAGCAAATACATCAAGCAATCAAAAAACTGAAACTGTACAAGGCCACCAAAAATGGAATGACACCAAACTCAATATTCACACATGCTAGAGAAGATATTGTTCCCCATCTAGGCCCACTCTTCCATGCCACTAATTCACTGAACTACTATCCACAGGAATGGGCAACCATGGAAACACTTATCTTGAAGAAACCAGGAAAACCTGACTACATGGACCCCTCAGCCTGGAGACCAATCATACTGTCAGACAGCATGGCCCATCTCCTCAACAGCTGCCAAGCACTCGACGTCATTACCATGTGTGAGAAACACAACACCATCCCAGCAAACCACTTCGGAGCAAGACCAGGATGCACTACAACAGACTCAATACACATGCTGACAAAAGTAGTGAAGGACACATGGAGAAAAGGGCAAGTCACTTCTACCCTCTTCCTTGATGTTAAAGGTGCCTTCCCTAGCATAGATATCAACCGCCTCATACACAACATGAGGAAGAGAGGAATACCCCAAGAGTACACAGAATGGATGGTAAGATGCCTGGGAAACCACTGCACAACCCTAAGCTTCGATGACTTTGAAACCACTACCTTCATAGTGGAAAATGGTCTGGACCAGGGCAACCCATATTCGGGCATCTACTACCTCATATACAACTCAGACCTCCTAGACATCCCAATCCTCAGGATAGGTGAATGGGTACTATTATTTGTCAATGACACAGTAATTATAGTCATAGGTAAAGACTTCTCGGAGACTCACGAAAAGCTGCAAAATATCATGAACTGACCAGACGGGATCTTCGAGTGGGCAAAGAACCACAATTGCAAATTTGGCATTGAAAAATTCTAACTCTAGACATCTCAAGGAAACTCGTCCCGCACCAATTAAATCCAAAGAAGAGAGTACAAATGCCGCAGCAAGCTCTTGTACTAGGTGACCAACACATACCATCAAAGGAAACAGCTAAATTCTTAGGTGTGGTTATGGACAACAAACTGAACTGGAAATGGCAATGTGCAGCCGCACTCGCCAAAGGACAGGACTGGCTAATCCAGTTCAGCAGACTAGCACAAGTATCGTGGGGAATCAACACAAAATATACATGGCAGCTATACCTTTCTATTATGGTTCCCTGCATGCTATACACTGCTGACATTTTTCTCACCCCACAGCAGAATGCAGGTAAACAAGCAAAGGACAACTGCAACAATCACACTATCATAAACAAGCTAGCATCCATACAGAGATGAGCCACAATCATGATCATGGGAGCCATGAAAACCACAGCAACAGACACCTTAGAAGTAATGGCTAACCTAGTCCCATTTCAGCTACTTGTCGAAAAACACTGCCACTGGGCAGCCATACATTTAGCAACCCTACCTGAAGCACATCCCCTCCACAAACCTGTCATCAAGGCAGCAAAAACATTAGTAAAACACCATCCAACACCCCTACATGACCTCATGCACAGATACAGCATACAACCACAAGGCATCGAGACCATCAAAATGGTCAGGTTCAACACAAAATGGAAGCCAAAAATCTCCACACACATCGCAAACAACATTGAGGAGGCATTGGCACACCTGCAACAGGACAGAGCAGATGTCAAGGTATTCACAGATGGATTGGGTATGGAAGGAAGAATTGGGGCAGCAGCTGTCCTCTACTGGAATGGAAGGATGAAAACCAGACTATGGTACCAGCTAGGCTCACAACATCACCACACCAGTCTACGAAGGGGAAGGCATAGGCGCAGTCCTAGGAACTAAATTAATCTCCAACAAGTGGGGAGTACAGTCAGCCATTTTCCTTTCATCACCTCTATGTGGCTTCACCCATCTTTTTCATGCCCCACCCACCACTCCCTCTTTTCATATGTAGTTTTATAGTATATTACTTGTTTCTTGCCTCTCTGCTCCTCACCTATCTAATGATGGGACCACTTCAGTGGCCTCAGTTTCTGCTACTCTGCATTTTTGAGTCTGCAGCAGAGGCTGGTCAGAAAAGTATATAACATCACTATGTTCCATATGTGGTAGGTCACATGACTATGCAGGGTGATTTCCAAACTCAGCTCAAAAATCTGGTCAGAATAGTATATGACATCATTATGTTCCATATATGGTAGGTAACATGACTTGCAGGGGAAATTTTCAACTCAGCTCAAACATCCAGTCAGAATGGTATATAACATCACTACTCTAAAAGGTCCAATTGGAGTCCTCTCAGACTAGGGGGGGAGTGTAAAGTACTGTGTGGAGGGTAGTGGGAAGTTCTGCTGATGATTGGCTGGATGCAGTGGATGTCATTCTCAGTAAAAAGCAAAGTCGGGTGACAGTCATGCAGAGTCATGTATAGTCATGTAGCCTGACTAAATTCCCTGGATTTTTACTGTCACCTTACCATGCAAGTCAACTGATAGTTACAATTCTCTAGGATGTATAGTCATACCATAGTCAACCATCAGGCTCTAGCAGATATTATTAGCAGTCATACAAAAGCTTATAATCATATTCATTCGTATAATAATTACAGCAGGTACATGGGTACATAATAAAACCACTAGAGAGTAGTGCAACAGAGGTGCCAACAATGTAGTATCCTTTGACACAAGGCTGAGCCGGGCACATTGCACACTTGTTGTCACCATCAGTGGACTTGCTGGAAGAGTTTTCTTCTCATCACTGCCTGCCCACAGTTGTTGGCACTTGTCCTTGCCAGTGGAGGCTCCCTGTTGTGTTCAGGACTTGTCCTCACTGGTGGTGGTCTGATCCTTGCCAACCAGTGAAGTTGGCCTTGTCATCATCATTGATGGTTATCCTTCAGATGTGTTGTTGTTAGCCTGCTCAACTCTTGTCCCAGCCAGTGCTCTCCTTGCTGTTGTTGGCACCTCCCCAGTTTCCCTGTGACCAAGATTCCAGAAGGATTGAGGCAACACCAAAGCACTGTTTTCAATATGTCATTGTCTTACCAGGCCCTTTCCATTTTAACATGGCTTGTGTGGAGTTCTCAGATCTTATGACACAAGAAAATTTGAAAGAAACCAGGTTTCCATTGAATGCATGATGTGATTCATCACATGTTTGGGCATCAATGTTAGATCGTTGGTGGTTGGAAGCAAAGGTTCAAGATTCTAATTGGGCTTCCCTAGAAGACTTTGCCAGGTCAAAACCAAGCTGGGATCTGATAGTAGAGATGTCTGAATCAATTGTCAAAAAGTCCATTGCAACAACACCAATCATTGCTGTAAGGGGACTAGAGGGTGCCCCATGTGTTTCTCCTATTTTTTATGTTTGTCCTATATTTTTCCTCACCTTGTTTCCTTCTATTCTTCATTTTCTATGATTTCTCCTCATTTTATTACTAATTTCCCTTTCTATCACATTTGTGCATGTTGACAGTTCTATATTTAGAGACAGAGTACCCCTTCCAACACCTACCCCTTGGTACAATGTCATTTGGTGGCCTTGATCAGCCTATCTCCACCTTTTCTATTTTTAGGTTATTATTTGATTTTTGTTGTCTTCACATATACTGGGCATTGGCAAAGGGATCCTTAGAGTTTTCTCTTCGGATTTCCCTTTGCTAGGTGTGTCCCCAATCCCTGTACTATGTAGTATAATTTTAACTTCAGATTTCCCTTTGCTAGAGGCTTAGGTTGCCCTTATAGTAGAAAACTCTCCCCTAAGGCCCGAAATCGCGAATGCACTGCCCAAGATAGGCAGGTACAGAGTGGATGATGCTTCCCAAAGCTCCACAGACTCCCTACACACCATTCCAGACAGTCTCACCTTTACTACGCCGCCATTTTCGCCAAATGTGCCCCCTAGTGACATGGATGCATCAGAGCACCTTGACGCGCTTGAAAGCGACATTTCTGGAATACACGCGCAAATCGATTCGCTTAAATTTATGATCAAAAACTTTGTCAGGACCCTCCAGACTAACCCTATGACCAATATTCCCCCCATTCTGACTCCAAGCGCACCCAACAACGATGTACCACCAAATGCGCCCACTAAGGAGAGCGCCAAGATCAAACCATCCCCTGCTGAATTTAATGGTGCACATGCACAGGGATGTGCATTCCTTAATTCCTGTGAGTTATACATCAGTCTCCAGTCGCATCAATTCATCGATGAGGCTGCAAAAATTTATTGGGCCTTCACATACATGAAATCTGAACACGCCTATCTCTATGTGGACTGTATTCTGCATCAAACTAAAGAACTCGGTTCTCTACCTTTCTCCACTTGGGGTGACTTTTGAGCTGAGTTTGTACGCCACTTTTGTCCCCTCAATGAGTGCCACCAAGCAGTGACACGACTTGAGTCATCCTCTTACCACCAGGCATGTCGATTTGTGGACAATTATATCAATGAGTTTAAGGATTTGGTGGACATGGCAGGATATGGGAGTGGGCTACCAGTGGTGGTGAAGTTCTGACAGGGCCTCAACTGAGAAATTCAGGACCAGATTGCACAGATGTCGGAAGGATGCCCAGTGGACGATGATATCTATGCTTGGTATGAAGCTGCTTCACTCTGTGATGAGAACCGACTCACAAATGCAGTGTTTAATGCTGCATTCCATGCTCCAACTACCACTCATGCACCCTACACCTTCAATTGAACCCTTCCCCGCCTTAACCCCATTCCTGTTCATCAAACTCCCACACCAGCTGCCAATGTCCCAGTACCAATGGATGTTGATGCAGCCTGCAGCCATGCACGTAGGTTGGATCTCTGCTACCATTGTGGGGAAACTGGGCACAGGGCTGGAGCGTGTCCCCATCATCAGGATATCCGCATGCTCACCCCCGAGGGGCGAGATGAACTCCTCCAAGACTTGTTGGCGCTTGTAGATGTTGAGGAAGCGAAGGATCAGGTTGCAGAGGAGATCAAGTCAGAAGTTGTAGAGGAGCAGGATTTTTCTATTTGCAGCGAGTGAATTGTATGCCCTCACTGCCTGTCCATAACCACTTTGAAGTCTTGTCAGTTGAATCCCCAGGGAATGAATCCATTTCTGTGACTGTTCCCCTCTCTGACCCTTCGAAGTTGGCTGAAGACATACCTGCTCTTCCCATCTCTCCCTCTGCTCCACACCCCAAAATTAAATCATGGGAGCATAAACTACCATGCAAATATATTGTTGCATCCACTCTCTCTACACATTTCTTGAACCTAGCAATCAAACTGCAGACGACTGACACTGGACAGATACTCGGTGTCTCTGCGCTCCTGGACTCTGGTGTGACCGGTCTCTTCATCGATGCCCATCTTGCACAACAACATCACCTAAATACTTGCTCACTCTCACATCCAATACCTGTGTATAATGTGGATGGGTCCCCAAATGAAGCTGGTGCCATCTGAGAGGTTGTAGACCTGGTCCTCCATTACAAAGATCATAGTGAGTGTGCCCTTTTTGCTGTCACTCAATTAGGAAAGCAAAAGGTGATTTGGGGCTATCCATGGCTTTGAGACCATAACCCAGAGGTCGACTGGCATACCGGGGAGGTTACCATGAGCTGATGTCCATCCCGCTGTTGTACTTGTTTCACAGAAGCCAGGCAAGAACGTCATGGACAGAAGGCGGCGATACAACATACTCAGAATGTCGTGCCAGACCCCTGCCTATACCTGAAGTGGAGGTGGAAGGGGTTCCTGATCTGATGCCAGACTCAGATGATGATGATGAGGAGCCAGAGGAAGTGGAGGAAGGTGATCAGATCTTCTACACTGTGATTCGTCCATTGCACAAGGTATGTGCTACATCGAACATATCCCAACACCTTGCTGAGGCCTTCCACAAACACAATGCTGCTAAATCCTCTACTAATTCCTTGCTCCCTCATCTCCATGAGTTTGGAGACATGTTCTCCAAGGAATTGTTTGACTCTCTCCCTGCGCGCAAGCCATGGGATCATGCGATCAAACTCACCCCCAGTGCAACCCCTTCATCCTGCAAGGTCTATCCTCTCTCTTCTGAAGAACAATGACAGCTTGACCAGTTCATCAATGAACACCTGGCCTCTGGATGTATTTGACCATCAAAGTCACCCATGGCCTCTCCCTTTTTCTTTGTCAAGAAGAAGGATGGCTCACTTCGACCAGTTCAAGACTACAGAAGGCTCAACAACATCACAGTCAAAAATTGCTACCCATTACCTCTCATCTCTGAACTTGTGAACCAGCTCCATGGAGCCTGATACTTCACCAAGCTCGATGTCCGTTGGGGCTATAATAATGTGAGGATAAAGGAGGGAGATGAGTGGAAGGCAGCCTTTTGTACCAACCGTGGTCTTTTTGAACCGCTTGTCATGTTCTTTGGCCTTACTAATAGCCCTGCCACCTTTCAGACCATGATGAATGACATCTTCCATGACCTCATCCTCGAAGGCATTGTCTGCATCTATCTCGATGACATCCTCATCTTCACTTGCATGGTTGAAGAGCACCATTGCATCATGCGCCTCATCCTAGAATGGCTTTGACGGTACAAACTCTACCTTTGTCAGGACAAGTGTGAGTTTGAGAAGACCAAGATCGAGTCCCTCGGCCTGATTATCTCAGAGGGTCAGGTGGAGATGGATCCTATCAAGGTGAATGGGGTCATGGCTTGGCCGGCACCCATGAACAAGAAAGAGGTGCAGTCTTTCCTGGGCTTCATCAATTTCTATCGGTGTTTTATCAAGGATTTCTCACATCATGCATGACCAACTGTTTGACTTGACAGGAAAGGAGGCATGGAGGTGGGATAATGCACAACAGGAGGCATTCAAAAGGTTTAAAGAGATGGTCACTTCTGCTCCCATCCTTACCTTTGCTGATGATTCACATCCTTTTTGTGTAGAAGCTGACAGTTCTGACTTTGCGACAGGCAGTGTGCTGTCTCAGCAGTCTCCAGAGGACCAGAAGTGGCATCCTGTTGTGTTCTACTCCAAAAGCCTTAGTGCTGTAGAGCAAAATTATGAGATCCATGACAAGGAGATGTTGGCAATAATGTGTGCGCTTGAGGAGTGGCGACACTTCCTCAAGGGTGCCCAACACAAGGTGGAAATTTGGATGGATCACAAGAATCTCGAGTACTTTATGATGGCCAAGAAATTGAACCATCGTCAAGCTTGTTGGTCCCTGTATCTATCCAGATTTGACTTCTCCTTGAACCACTGTCCAGGTTGCAGCATGGGGAAGACTGATGCCCTCTCCCGATGTGCAGACCATGGGGATGGCAGCGATGACAACCAAAACATTGTGTTGTTGCAGCCAGACCTGTTCACCATTCGGGCACTGGAAGGCATCGCACCCCAGGGCAAGGAGTGGGACATCCTATGTGACATTTGTTGTGCAAACCATAGCGGTTTACATGAGGATGTTGTTGCCCGAGCTGTTAAAGAACTGAGGAAGGGAGCCACCCTTTCCTTGCATGCAGCAGAGTGGGCTGAAAAGGAGGACTTGTTGTATTTCAGGGACCACAACTACATTCCCAATGACCCAGACCTTTGCCAGTGCATCATATCCCAACACCATGACTCACAGATTGCTGGTCATCCTGGATGCTGGAAGACCTTGGAGCTCACCTCACAGAATTATTGGTGGCCACAAATGTCATGGCTCATTGGTCAGTATTGTCACACTTGTGACCTTTGCTTATGCACCAAGGTTCCTCGTCACAAAGCCATTGGTGAGCTACACCCTCTTCCTGTTCCAGAGAGTTGTTGGGATGTTGTCAGCGTTGACTTTGTGGTGGAGTTGCCAGAGTCAAATGTGTTTGATGTGGTGATGTGCACAGTTGATTCAGTGGGAAAATGCACTCACTTCATTCCCACTCATACCACTGTCAGTGCCCTGGGTGCTGCCCGACTCTACCTCCACCATGTGTGGAAATTACACAGACTTCCTGGTGCTTTCCTCTCTGATTGTGGCCCTCAGTTCATGGCAGAGTTCACTCATGAGCTGTACTGACTCCTGGGGATCAAACTCCTTGCTTCGACTGCTTATCACCCACAAACTGACAGCCAGACTGAGCGAGTCAACCAGGAACTGGAGCAGTACATCCACATCTTTGTCAATGAATGCCAGGATGATTGGGACAATCTTCTCCCCTTGGCCGAGTTCAGATACAACAACCATGTCCATGCTTCCACTCAACAGACCCCTTTCCTCTTAGACACTGGATGACATCCACGCATGGGATTTGAATTTTGCCAAACTCCCTCACACATTGAGATGGTGAATGAGTTCACAGAACACATGTGGGATAGCTTGGAGGAGGCAAAGGCAGCCTTAGCAAAGGCAAAGGATGACATGGCACACTTTTACAACCAACACCATTCTCCAACCCCTCAGTACAAGGTTGGTGATCGAGTTTATCTTGACTCCAGTGACATCTCCACTACACATCCATCCAAGAAACTTGCTCATTGCTTCCTAGGACCTTTCCCCATTGTCAAGTGTGTTGGAATGCATGCCTATCATCTATGCCTCCCAGCCTCCATGTCCAAACTCCACCCAGTCTTCCATGTTGTCAAACTCCTTCCAGCTCCCCCAGATCCATTCCCAGGATGCCATTCACACCCACCACCACCACCTACAGTGATTGAGGGAGAACCCCAATACAAAGTTGAGTCAATCCTGGACAGCCATTTGCATTGAGGAAAACTCCAGTATTTGGTGCATTGGAAGGGTTATGGGTATGAGGAGAACTCATGGGTCGAAGAGTCTGATGTGAATGCCCCTCGGTTAGTCAAGGAATTCCACTGATGGCACACTGCTGCACCACGTCACATTCAAGTCATGGACTTTGGTCGTATGCAATTTCGAATGCATCGGGGTGATGCATCTTAGAGAGGGGGTGATGTAAGGGGACTAGGGGGGTGCCCTGTGTGTTTCTCCTATTTTTTACATTCATTCTATATTTTTCCTCACTTCATTTCCTTCTATTCTTCATTTTCTATGATTTTTCCGGATTTTATTACTAATCTTCCCTTTCTATCATGTTTGTGCATGTTGACAGTTTTATATTTAGAGGCAGAGCACCCCTTCCGACATCTCCCCTTGGTATGATGTCATTCAGCAGCCTTGATCTGCCTATCTCCACCTTTTCTATTTTTAGGTTATTATTTGATTTTTGTTGTCTTCACATATACTGGGCATCGGCAAAGGGATTCTCTTCGGATTTCCCTTTGCTAGGTGTGTCCCCAATCCCTGTACTATGTAGTATAATTTTAACTTCAGATTTCCCTTTGCTAGAGGCTTAGGTTGCCCTTATAGGGGGTGGGTGGCCTGTCATTGTTTGTTGCTGTCATCCCCTGTTTGGATTTCTGTTTTTTTTTTTTGGGGGGGGGTTTGGGCATGTCAGTACAACGTGGCATGAGTACAGAGGTTGGTGGGTGCTTACTAGGCAGGTACCCCCCTTCGGGGGTCTCCTGGGATCCCTCTGCACCCTCCTAGCCCATGTCGACAGTCTCACATCCCATTTGAATGGGGAGGAGGGGATCGGGTGGGCATGGGCATGGGTTGCACATTTTTCATCGTGGCAGGTCATCCCCAGTAGTATACAAGCTAAAAAGCAATAAATTACAATCAGTTGATTGATAAAAAGAAAAAGAAAGGAGAAAAAAAACTTATCTATGGCCCAAACAATGTTGCCATCATGGTGATGGTGGCAGTGGGCATGGGAACACTGGTGGCAGGTGCACATGCAGTGGTAGTGGTAGAGTGGAGGTAAACTTTGCACTCCCCCCCATATTCCTATCGGAGTCCTAGGAGTCCGAGTTTTCCGATAAGAGTCTGATCGGAATCTGATAGGAGTCCTACTAGTCCGACAATAGTCCTAGGAGTCCAATAGGAATCCGATCGGAATATATCTTGATGACCATGTACTTTTATTTCCAAGAATTTCCTAGTAAATTCTGAGTAAAGTCCTATGCAATTCCAACAGGTAGTAGTCAGAATACCACACCATTTCGGAAGACTTAACTTGATGAAAGTGCTTACAAAATAAATGGGCAGAGCAGGAATTGAACTCTTGACCTCGGGATATAAGTGACATCACTACCAAACAAGTGCTCAACCAGTTGAGCCACATGAGCATTAATAAATATGTAATATAAAGTCCATTTAAAGCACTTAGGATTAGTTCACTTATTTTTAACCTCTCACAAGAGCTCGAAAAAAAATTGTTGAGCCCTCGCATCTTCGCGAGGGAGTAGATAACTAATATAGATTTAAAAAAAAAACCCCACGCAAACATGAGGGGGAGAATTGATTATACTATTTAATTATACTATTTTAAATTCTACAAAAAAAAACCCACGTCGCATTGGCTGTCTCGTCAGCCCTGTCCCATCATTTCCCCTCCCTCTCGTCTCCGTCATGTCTCGCCTCCCTCACCTCGCCTCCCCCGTGGCTTCCCTCCCCTCCATCATCTCCCCTCCCTCGTCGTTCCACCCACTGTCCACCCCACGAGCAGTTGCTCGCGAGGCTGGTGGTGGGTGGTGTGTTGTATGTTGGTGGGGGTGTTTGTCCATTGTCCCCTCCCTCCCTCCCCCTCCCCTTAAACACCCTACGAGCAGATGCTCATAGGCATGCATGGGGCGGGTGTCACCATCGTCTCCCCTTCTGGTCATTGTCTCCCTTTCCCCTTGTCGTTTCGTCACCCTTGTCATTCATCCCCCTCGTCGTCTGCACCCACAAACCACCATATGGGCAGCTGCTCATAGGCGTGTCGTTTGGTGCCATCGTCGTCCCTCCATGCCATTCCCGTTCTCACACCCCATATACACCCCGCAAGCAGTTGCTCATGGCAGTGATGGGGGGTGCTGGATGTCATTGGTGTTGTGGGGGGTCCATGCACTCATGATCCACCCTATGAGCAGCAGCTTGTAGGCATGGGGTGGGTGCATTGTCGGTTCGTCAGTGATGTGGCTCAAGGGGAGGGGTCAGGTGGTGCTTACCGGGCAGGTATTCCCCTTCTGGGGTCTCCTCGTGTTGCTCCCCATGCTCCTGACCATGATCGATACCCTCACATCCCATTTTGATGGGGAGGAGGGGGGTTGCCAGGGGCGTCATTGGGTGTGGGTTTGGCTCGCATCAGTCCATCGTTACTCATGTAGATTAGAACCTAGAAACAAAACAAATGAATTAGTTAGTTTACAAAAGTAAAAAATGAATGAAAAAAAAAACTTACTATGACCCAAACAACAATTGCATCATTTGGGCATCATTCAGTGTCGAAACCAGTCGTTTCTGGTCTTGGGGGCTCATCTAGAGATGGGGGTGAAGTGGTAGTGGTGGGAGTTGCTGGGTTGAGGTGGTTGAGGTGGGGGGATGGAGGTGGCATGCTTGTCATCGTTGGTGGTGGTGGTGGGAGTTGATGAGCTGGCAGGTGTGATGACGTGGCTATGTGCTTTGTCATCACACCCACGGGAAGGTATGTAGTGTAGTATGATCACTTACCTGTAATGACTGTTTAGCCTAATGGTATTGTTGTCGGTTTATGCTTACATAATCTTCTGTGGTCAAGTGTTCAATTCTCATGTGTGTGTTTAATTTTTCATACTATATTACTAAGCAAGGCTGCTTTCATTCCTATCGGAATCCTATGTTGTCTGATGTCTTAGCATAACTTCGGACTAGTCCTATGTGATTTATATGATCAGAAATTCCTAGGAAATTCCGATAGTCTGATCGGACTCTGATCGGACTACATCGGACTGGACTAGGACTAAATGTGCCATTTCATGTCAATTTGGCTGGTGAAAATGACATCGGAATATGGTTGAATTCTGATTGGACTCCGATCAGAATCATCGGAATCATCGGATTTCTATAGGAATACAGGGGGGAGTGTAAAGACCTCGAGTGGAGAGGAGGAGAGGCAGTGTTGATGACGGTGGTGGTGGTGGTGGTGAGCTGGCAGTCACGTGTCATGTGTCATGCATGTATGTGTATACTTATTAATTATTCCATTAATGGCTGCAGTTAACTATGCACCTTGGTTTGGTCATAAAGGTATTAAATGTATGTAGAGGAATAATTACCTTGTAGCTCAGTGGTTAAGCACACTGCTATGTATATCCAGACCCAAGGTTGAGGGTTCAATTCTTGATGTGTGTCAAACTTTTATTTGGGAAAGCACGTGCATTCCAGTTATTCCAGTTATTCCAGTTGTGATGAGTCCAGTCAGATTCCAGGGATTCCGGGTGTAAATTGGATCCTTATTCCAACTGGAATTGTGCTGCATAGGGAAAACTACATACAAAAAAAATTCCACCAGATTCCAGAAATTCCAGAAATTCTGGCTGGACAAACCGGAATCCAACCAGAATAGGTGGGGGAGTGTAAAATACTCCTGTCAGCCCCAGCATGTTGGCCACAATATGAGTCTCTCTGTAAGGGAATTCTGTATTCTCTTACCAGTTCCATACCATAGCCACCATGTTACTAATACATGCAGTCACATGTATGTAGGTTGACCTTTCTTGTACGATGTCTTAGATATTCATTCACTCTTGAATTCATACCAACTTCCAGTTTACATCGTTCCACTCCCTCTGAGTGCCAGTCATACAAGAGTACTTCTGTTACACTTTTTTTTAAACTTGAACTTGGCCTGGACTCCTCGACAATCAAAACTGCCCCACTTGCATCACTTGTTTAAAAACCCAGCCATCCACATCTCCATGCAAATGCCACACCCCACCATATGCCACAAGCTGTCAATTAATCGCCACAAAGAGAATGAAGTCTGCCTATTCTGAGCTGAATCAAAACCTTTTAAGCAAGAAGCACTCGGGAACCTTACCTGCCGCAACCGTGAGCCTATCATCTTATCATGCCTGAGCGATTATGTTTGCCCCAATCCCCATGCAAAAGGTAATGCCTGTTGAATACATATAACCTCCATCGACCTGGTATCCTTTTCTTACTGAAACCACCACCACCTTTACACCCCCTCCAACAGAAACATACAACCTATCTCAACTCCTGTCACTGCCTACCCCACTCACCACCAGGAGTCGAGCATGACTTGCCACACCAGCCCCCATCTCAGCTGCATTGTCACCCTTGACCTCTTTAAATGTGTCACCCACTCCTCTTCCTCAACAAACATGTAACCTCACACTCAGATGCAACCTGTCATCTGACTCAGACTCTGAATCTTTTGCACCATGCCCTGTTCACCCTACAGCCATGACCCCAGTTGTTGACCCCTTGTATGCACCAGTGAAAGTCCACCAGGTGTCCCCTTCTGCAGCTCCCATCTTATCCACTGGACATTTGACAGTCCATGTCATGCGTCAATTTGACAATGCTTGTCGACATTACTTTTTGATGAAAGACTTTTTTATTTTTTATTTTTTAAATCAAATTATTGTGCTAGAAGGGCCATGCCCTTATGGTACACAGTACATGCAAACAGGTGGTAAAGTGATAGAGATGGGGTAAGGGCGGTGTGATAAGTCAAATGTGTGTAGTGAATCTTACACTAAGCTACAAGAGCCAGGAAATACTGTACCCCACTGACAGAGCAGCAGAGAATGAGTAAGTCAGCATATCTGCCTCCATTTTAGACCCCACTCCCCTGTTATGACCTGAGGGAAAGAAAAAAAAACATGTGAGGAGGGAGGAGGGTTGTCGGCTACAGTCCCCTGAGAAAGGGGGGAGAGGAAAATAAAGAATAGTGACATGTCAGTGCACCGAGCCAGCTGTGAGGGAGGAAAAGTAAGGAGGGGAGGGGAGAGGGAGGGGGGGTTAGTAGAGGGGCTGGGGCAGGGGGACAATGGCCTTAGGGGGGGGGTAGGTGTGTGTTAGCTGGTTTATGGGGTTGGTCAGGCAGAGGGTTCCAAGATGGCCCTGGCACAGGCAAAGAAGGTATTGGTGAGGTTGAGGAGATTGGGGCAGCATACTGATTCTGCTTTAGACTTGAAGTGTTTTGTAGTGTGGATGAAGCTAAGAAGGGGTGTAACAGCATTGGGATGGGATAACAGGTACGAGATGGACTCAGCTTTGCGTTTAAGTTTGTGATGGAGGTTGTGTAGCATTTTAAGGTCTGGTTAAGTCTGGTGTTTGACATCTAAATGGGGCAACTGCAACCGCAACCGGTCCAGGACTGACCCAGATATTGATGGACCCCAACTGGACCCCATAGATGGACCAATGAAAACAATGGACATGTAGCCTCAAACAAGAGGATGTGTATACACAGGAGCTCAGCATCACTGAGCTCCTTTATCCAGAGGCACCCTCTGCCCTGCCACCACTTTTGTCCCCCATCCCTGAGTGTTGGTGGAGGACAAAGTGCTGTTATCTAGGGATGAGAGGTTGGAGGTTGAATCCACCTCTCATGCCATGCTACATCTACTGGACGCGATGACCACCTTTGTTGGTACCGTCCGAGTGTCAACTTCATGCTGCATATTTTGATTAATAGCATCATATACCAGTACTAACTCATTCTCAATGCCTAAATGGGTAACCAGAGACCATCATTCCAATGATCTTACACCTCTGGCAGCTGTCGCAGCTTCCTATGTGGCAATGCCAACAGCTCTAGCAGAGCTTCAATCTGGGGAGCCCTTGTCCCCAGTACAGTGCCATTTTCATCCCAGACGGCTGCACTGTTACTAGTGTGGAGCAGAATGCTCCACATCCATCACTGCCAGTCCACTGGCTGCTGTTGGGTTGGTGACAAGTGTCGCTGCCCTTTTATGTTCTCCCTGCTGCAGGGGGGAAACTGCTATCAAGTGCATGTGCTTGTAGTGCATTTGCTCAAGGGGGGCTTTGGCCCCCTGCTTATGGCGGTTCTGGTGAATAACCAGGTGAACAACCAGCTGCCTGGTTACTGTCACTGCAGTGATGGTCCACCTCATTCGTCTGGGGTGGTCAATCCTTGTTGGCTGGGAACATGCAGGCAGTTATTCCTCCCGCAAGGGGGGATTTACAGTGAATTAACACTGCTGTGCCTGATTTGACTTTGGTTGGATATGTGGCTGGGGGACCATTTTGCACCAGCAGGCAAGCTAATGGCTAGCTTCAGGAGGGGGGTTCCCCCCTCCAGATTATTGCCTTTCCTGTCTGAGAGGACAATGTCTGTGGCACTGCCCACCTAAAGTGGCTAAAACAAGGACCTGGGTTGGGAAGCAGGTGAGGGGAATGCGTAGATAGAGTAGTACCCTTGTTTGTTCCCGCTCCATGGACTGCGTTCGAGCCCCGCGTTATAAATTGTTGATCCAAAAAAAAAAAAAAAAAACACTATATAGACCGGATCACTTGGATTGTTGACAGATTGAGCTACAGAAGTGGAAAACGGTGTTGACGAAAATTTCGGTGGCTGTGCACATTGCGGTAACCAGTCAAGAAGCAACAAAAAGGGTTGAATTCATTGTCTGGGACAAGGGCCAGAGCTGTTGCTGAAGCGACAGAAGGGCCTTGCAGTGTAAGTGTGTTCAGCACGTCGCCTCCCCAGAGTCTGAGCTCATGTGCATGGGTGCTGCCCACATATTTTGGCCCCAAGATTGCTCTCAGGGGGTGCGATGGGGCCAGCAGGGGGGTTCAAAATGCCCCTCTGTCGACCAATCGACGCAGTAACAGTTGCATGGGCAGCAGTCCTGCAATACTCTCCAGACCACCAATAGGGGTGGTCCGGAATGCACTGAGGATCCAGCGTGCAGCGATAGACTGCACCTGGGCCAGTGTTTTGATAACACCTTTGATGCATGTGCCTTTGAAGTGCCAGAGTCTCAGCCCATATGTCATGATAGGCACAACACATGAGCAGTAAAGGAGGCATTTCTGCATGGGGTTTAGCCCCCTCACAGAGTTACCCAGCATTCCCATTGCCCTTGCCATGGTGATGGCTTTGGTGGAATAAAACTGCATGTGCTCTTTGAAGGAGAGTTTGCAATTGAAGAAAAATCCAAGGTACCTCCAGGTGACCTTGGGTTTGGGTGGTGAATTGCCCATGTACGGAGCAAACCCTAAGTCTATCGGCAGAGGAGTGAAGCTCCTTGACCTCAAGAAATGGAATATCTCTGACTTGTCGTGTTCCAAGACAAGTCTGAGGGATGTGAATGCCTGGAAGATCCAGCCATACACTTCTGTGAGAAGGGGGAGATTGTCCTCCAACTGTGGGGAGTGGGTGATGAGGGTACCATCGTCCACATAAGACATGAGATTGACACTTTTACCAATATTGCTTCTCCTGAAGAGCTTCATAATGGGCATTAAGTATAGTGCCAATAGGACTGGGGATAAGGCTGAGCCTTACATTGGCTGCAAAGGAGCCAGATGAGAAGGTGTTCCACTTGTAGGTCATTTTGTGCCCAACAAGATATGACCAGAAGAAGTTCACTACTTGCATAGGGAACCCCAACCAAGAGATAATTTCCAACAGAACCTGGTGGTTCAAGGAGGGAAAGAATTGAGTGATGTCAAAGGCAACAACACTTATTTTGAGGCCCTGAGCCCATCCTGCCTGACGAGATGGGTGAGGTAGATTCCTGCATCCTAAGTGGGACGCTGGGCGACTCCTCCGAACTGGTTTTTGCTGGAAGGCTTTGTGTGCAACTCCATCAAATTGAAGCCGTCTAGACAGCATCTTTTCAACCAATTTGCCCAGAGTTTTCAAGAGTACAATAGGTCTGAACAACTTTGGCGTTGAATAGTTGGGCTTCCCTGGTTTTGG
Organism: Tricholoma matsutake; assembly: GCA_026075535.2. Taxonomy (NCBI): domain Eukaryota; kingdom Fungi; phylum Basidiomycota; class Agaricomycetes; order Agaricales; family Tricholomataceae; genus Tricholoma; species Tricholoma matsutake. The sequence goes on from AP026538.1 coordinate 17,980,314, forward strand.
GATGATAACCGACAGGGATTCCTTAAAGTGTGCCAGACAATGGCCAACAGTGATGCATGCCTCGGCAATGCGAGTGATGAGACCTGCAATCTCGGGATTGCTACACCAGTGTTTTAGGTGCAACCATGTAACATGATTGGGACCTGGTGCGGATTGAGAGGAGCACACACTAAGCACCTCCTTCATTTCCGTAACAGAGAATGGGATCCATGCCCTCTCAGGCACTGGATCCAGATTGTTTAAGATACTCAGATCAACTACTTGATCTGAGGCAGCATTGTAGGACCCATCAAGGGCAGCCCACAAGAATCAAAATCATTACAGGGCTCTCCCCAATAGGAGATCACCTCGTATGATGGCAGGTTATGTTGATGAGTCCAGGGCATGAGGTGTTAGCAATCAATCAGAAGAAGGGCAAGGGAAAGGCACAGCATTCTGGGTACATAGCGTCTCTACCCAATGGCCCACTGCCAAACAAGGAGTGGTCAGAAACCCCAAGTCTCCCAACAGTTTCTTCCTACAGTCGACCACCCACAGTAACTGCTCACAATGCAGGGCTCTATTTTCCAGAATCTGATTCTGATGTATCCAATGCTGGAACCGCTCCCTTTCTTCCTGTCCCCGCTGCGGCCGCCCCTGATGCCGCCCCCGATGCTGCCCCCGTTCCTGTTTCTGATTCTGTCCCTGTTCCCCATGATGTAGCAAATGATGCTGATCTGCATACTGTCTTTGAGGCGGCAATGGCATTTGATTTTGATTCATCATCCACCAGTGCTGGTTCTACTACCGATGCCGATCCTCTCCCCACTGCCGATTCGCATGGCAATGCACTCATGCAGGGGCTAGGTCAAGATAATGTTGCTAATGCTGGTCATACTGCCTTTGAGGCAGCCATGGAATTTGATTGTGATTCATCATCTGCCTGTATGGGTTCTACTGCCAATGCCAAGCCTGTCCTCACTGGTATGGGTTCCCTAACTGGCTTTGATGCCACTGCCATCTACTTTGACGACTCTACTACCTCTTCATATGGAAATTCTAATCCCCCTTCAGCCTTTGCCACCGCGTCTGATGCAGCAGAGGTTTTTTTCTCATCATCAGAGGCAGATTCTGCTGGATCTCTGGGTGAATTCGATGCTGATGCTGATGATGCGAGTGCAAATTCTGACTCGGAATGCAGTTTTAGTGATGAATCCCCAAGCACCTCCCAGATAGAGCATCCCTCCCCAACCCGCATCACACTGCCAGTGCCAATCTATACTCATGCCGACTTTAGTTATGTTGATGGCAGTTGGTTGTCGGGCTCTGATGATGATATGGACACTACAGAGGACACATGACACTCAATTCCTTTTGCATTGTATACATAAACATGTAGTAATAATTGTTGGTGCTTTTGGTACACCGAACATTTTCGGCGTGATTGTGATCCCAGTGCCGGTGCCATGCATAGGTCTGCATACCACAATAAATCAATTATCACTACATGAGGATTTATGATGCCTTCACCATCATGAAACTCCTTCGCCCATACTATGTGGTGTCTGATGCCGATGCCATACTTTTATGCTGCTACCGTTGCCGGTTCTGTTGCTGGTTCTGTTGCTGGTTCTGTTGCTGGTTCTGTTGCTGGTTCCATTGCTAGTGCCAATGTTGTTGCTGTATTTCGTGTCCAACACTATCTCATAGGTGACTGATCTGGCTATTAACATTCTCCGAAGTACATAACAAGCCAGAATATTAACACTGTATCTATTTGATAGTAGTACATATTATACTTATTATGAGAGCATTCTACGGGCCCCCATGAACCCATATCATTCGGTACAATGTATACATTCTATATACCGTATTACTTGGTACAGTGTAGCTGCTCTATGTGTTGATCATTTTTCTTCATTATATTTTTGGATATGGAGATTTTATGTAGGTAAATATGCTCGCCATCCATCAATGTAAGATATGCATCACATAATTTATGGTTGTCACATTACATTTTGCCTGCATCTTTAGCAGATGTAATTTGGTTTCAGTCATAGCTATGTCAAATCTCCATTAAATCTCTTAAGAATTGGATCAAAAGCCAGGTATTTACAAGCTCTATCATGTTAGATTATTCTTTTAAGGTTCCGAGCAATGATTGTTGAGATACAGATGGCTTATATTAGCATGACAAATTTTACATCAAAAAACTGGTCCAAACCAGTCTTTTCCTGGTCCATTAACTGAAAAAGACCAGTCCTAAGTGGTCCAGTTCAGTCCCCCCAATATCTGGGTCGGTCCTGGACCGGTTGCGGTTGCGGTTGTGGTTGCCCCATTTGGAAGTCAAAAAACCGGACTGGACCAGACTTTCTAACACTAGTGGAGAGAAAAAAAAGGGAATCTGAAGTGAAAAGAACTTATTTCCTTTTGATTTCCCCCTGATTTTTGCCTAAGAAAAAAAAGTTATATTTCCTGCAAGAGAAAATCAGAAATCTCTGGAGAATATAAGTTATTTCTTGCAAATTTTGGCCTGGAAAATTGCATGTGGAAAAGTGTAATTTTCTCCTCATCTTTGCCAGATTTTCACCTGGAGAAAAAGCAACTCCTGCCTGTTTAGGTCAAGGACATAGCTACTAATGTTGACATAAGCAGGTAGGAGTTTCTTTTTCTCCTGGTGAAAATCTGGCAAACATGAGGAGAGAATTACACTTTTCCACATGCAATTTTCCATGCCAAAATTTGCAAGAAATAACTTATATTCTCCAGAGATTTCTGATTTGCTCTTGCAGAAAATATAACTCTTTTTCCCTAGGCAAAAATCAGGGGGAAATCAAGAGGAAATAAGTTCTTTTCACTTCAGATTCACTTTTTTTCTATCCACACAAATGATATATTTTCCCTTGGGTAGATTGCTGAGAAAATAAAGATAAAATAACCTATTTTCACCAGATTTTCTTTACTTGTTTGCAAACTACATGGAAAAGTGTAATTTTCTCCACACTTTCTCCACATTTTTTCTCTGGGAAAGTTTTGCCCTGCCTGCTGTGCCACTGGTTTTGAGGAACTGGGAAAGGAGGACTGGGTGTGGCAACTCCAGCATGGCTTATATGGTGTGAAACAAAGTGGCTGTATCTGGAATCAAACTCTCAATGCCTGGATTCACTTGCCTATCTTGTAAATCTTGCATCTATTATTGCAAAACTGATGGTGGAATAATTATCACTGCTGTACACATTGAGGATTTTTTAGCCATTGCTGATTCCAAAGAGGAAAATGAGCATTTCAAGAATCAAATGCATGAGGTGTGGACCATATCTGAATTAGGGACAGTGCATTTTATTATGGGTATTGCTGTTACTTGGGACTGTGACACACACACTGTCACACTTTCTCAGACGGCCCTTATTGACAAGGTTGTTGAACGATTTGGACAAAAGGATGCTTATCCAGTATTTGCTCCTCTTCAGCCCAGTTCAAAACTACACCGCTCTGATTAACAGTCTCTCTCATCAACTGCCAAAAATGCTCTTCTCAAACTCCCTTACCACTCTCTCATTGGGTGCTTACTTCTGTCAGTTATCCAACAGGAAGAGGAACCAAAATGAACTATGGTGTTTGAGTCTTTGGCAAGGGAACCAATGGAAATGAGGCAAACTGCTGTGTTTGGGATGTAAAGAACATTATGAGAGGAAGTCAGAACAATTGGGTGATATGTGAACTGTGGCACCTGTATTGGCAATGAAGAGGAAATCCATGAGGGATAATTGACTATGGTTCAATTGACTCAGTGGTTTGACAGTGAATGCACCATCTGTGGCTGTGGTGTGATATTTGTTCCAGTCAATGGAAGTGACTGGCTCCTCCTCAACTACTAGCCAGCCCTCATATGTCGACAGCTTTTTTCAAGCTGAAGATGATTCCAAAACAATTGGAATGTTTCCACAAGTGGTTTCAGCAAACAGAAATGCCTACCATAGGTGGTCAGGTACTCAGCCACCCTAGGTACCCAGTCAACCTCAAATTGTGAATCCAGCACATCCCCTGCCTTCAGCTGCAGTGGGCCATGATGGGCTATATGTCCACCTATGATATGGCAGCTACAGTTTGTAGAAAGTGATCCTAGTACAAATAAGATTGTCTCAGTCTCTGTACAAGTGACTGTGTTCATGTATACTGTACCTAGTACAAATAAGATCATCTAACAGGTACAGTAAGTATAGGCATATAAGTAAGTGGTATAAACTGTGCTCACCTCAGTCTCTGTACAAGTGACTGAGGTGGTAACTAAAGTATGTACTGTATATATATATGTATTGTGTATAACAAAGAGAATTAAAGGGGGCTCAGTAATGGACTGTAGACATGCATCAAAGGGAAAGGCTAAATATAGTGCACACATCAAAATGATACTCACAGTGTATTCTTAGCAAGGTGACCACAGGTGTGTGCATTCTCAACACTCCTCTTCACTGTGAAGACTCCTCCTTGCATAGAATCACATTAATGAAGGCCAAGGTAGTTGCAGAGATGTACAAATTGTTTGGTGTCCAACACTTTGGTGAACATGTCGGCAACATTATTGCGGGTGTTCACATAGGCAATATTTAAGTCACCAAACTGGACATGCTCATGCAGGAAATGATATTTGATGTCGATGTGCTTGATGTGGGAGTGGAGTAAGGGGTCCTCCAATAGGGTGTCAGTGGCATTGTTATCACAAGAGATAATTGTAGGCATATTTGGTTGGTAACCAATAGCATTAAGTAGAGTGCATAGCCAAATGCACTCTTTTGCAGCTTCAAATGCTGCAATGTATTCTGCCTCACACGTGGATGCTGCAACAACTCTCTGCTTATGAGCAGCCCAAGAGACTGCACCAGACCCAAGGGAGCAAATGTAACCACCAACACTTTGATGCATATCAAGACAGTTAGCCCAGTCTGAGTCAGTAAATGCATGTAAGGTGATGGGAAGGTGGCCACCCAGGTGAAGTTTGAGATCCCTGGTGCCTTTAAGATAGTGTACCAGTCTGATAGCAGCATCCCAGTGTTTGGACAAATATGAATCTAGGTACTGTGAGAGCTGTTGGACTGCATAAGAAATATCCAGATGGGTAGAAATCACCACTGGTGCCCTCATTGCTTGAGGCCCCCAACTTCCCACTAAAAAACCCTACATGCTCACCTTACACTCTGCCACTGCTGACCATGCCTTCACTGTCCATGGCTCCCCAAACCTTGAATCCTGGCATTGTCATCTCAGTCATGCCAACTACCAGTCCTTAACAGCTTCCAATTCTCCAACAAGTAAGTGCTAAATTGTTTCTGTAAATATAATTGATAAATATAGTACAGATATCAACTTTTCTGCCCCACTTATTATAAAGTTATAAAGATGGTCTGCCTTCTTGTCATCTGGCTCCATAGTAGAGCTGGTGTGAGTTGTGCTGTAACCAACAAAGTTCTATGAGCCATTCAGGTTATCATCTCCACAACTCTTTATCTTGTGGGCATTGCTTTGATGTCATCAGGATTTGCTGTCAAACTCTCTGATGTCAAACTTCCTCATGATGTTCATACAGCCTATCAGCTTCACTGCATTGAACCAGAGATCATCTGGCCAGCATGCTGTCCCCAGTGCTTTTCCCTCTTCCCTCATCCAATTCCTTGGAAATGTCAGTGGAAGGAATCTCCAAGATCACATGCCTGCAATACAAATCTCTGGAAAACTCAGAATACATGGAATGGCCCAAAATGGGTTCCACATCAGCTATACAGTACAGTCATTTGATTCTTGGCTTCATTTTTTTTTGTCTTGCCAGATCATAGAAGACTCCCTTCACAAGACTTACATATCCAAGGTAGCCCTGCTTGGAGATTTATGTTGATTGGTACAACCCTCACACAAACAAGATTTCTGGTAAGTTGCTAGAAAGAAATTATACACTAATACAGCTAATAATATTACATATAGGTAAAAAGGTATCTTGTGGTGCAATTTTGCTTTATTGCTGGAATTTACCTTTCAATCTGTGCTATCAACCTGAGAATCTCACACCTCCACCTCATCTTCCTGACCCAACAGCTATCTTTCATCTTCTTGATCCTGTTATTACTTCTGCTACCAAGTATGGTGTTGCACCAGGTCAAGATGTGTCAACATCCAGACATCCCAATGGTATTCCCATGCAAGCAAAAATCACACCTGTCATTGCTGATCTGGAGGGAAGTTGGAAGGTTAGTGGCTTTTTAGCACAGGGTGCCATAATGTTTTGTTCCTTCTGCCTCTGTACCAAATATCAGCTGGAAGACCTTAATATGCAATCTTGGGAACTACATAATGGTGCCCAGGTGCAAGCACAAGCAGAGGCATGGCTTAACCAGACAACAATAGCTGGCCAAAATGCTCTAGCAATGTCAAATGGTGTATGATGGACTCCACTGCATTGTCTGCCATACTGGGACCTGTAGAAAATCAATCCTAGAATATACGAGGATAAACTCAGTCCTTGTATAAGTGACTATAATACACGAGACTGTACCTAGAATATATGAGGATAAACTAATGTACAGTAAGTATCATTCTACAAATACCATGTAGGCAATGCTCACCTCAGTCCTTGTATAAGTGACTGAGGTGATCATGTATCTATCTACCTATATATATATATGTTCAGTCTAATAAAGGGGGAGATGAGAGAAAAGGTATCTTTGATGCATTTGTGTGAATGCATCAAAGGGAAGTGCTAATAATAGCACATGCATCACAGAAGCTGATCTCAGCCGATCACATACCACATTTGTCGTGTGCATCAAAGGGATATGCCAAGAATAGAACATGCATCAAATGTGTCAGTTCATATGATCACGGTGTGAATCTCAACACTCCTCCTCACCATGATCACTCCTCCTCGCATGGAATCGCACTAGAATAGGCCTAAGAATGAGTGCAAATGCATGAATTGTTTTACATCTAGCGCTTTGGTGAATAAATCTGCAATGTTATCCTTGGTATTGATATATTTGAGCTGTAAAGTGCTGGATTGGACTTGTTTGCAAAGGAAATGATACTTGATATTGATGTGTTTAACCCTTGAGTGGAGCAAAGGATCTTCAGATAGGGTTTTTGTAGCTGTATTATCACAAAGAATTGTTGTTGGGGAGGATTGTGGGTAACCTATGGCACTGAGCAACATGCGTATCCAGATACATTCCTTCATGGCCTCGAATGTGTCTACATACTCCGCTTCACAGGAGGATGTTGCAATGACTTTCTGTTTCCTGGCAGTCCAAGAGAGAGCTCCAGAACCAAGGTTACAAAGATACCCTCCAATGCTTCGACACGTATCAAGGCAATTGGCCCAATCAGAGTCACTGAACGCATGGAGGGAAATAGGTTTTTCCCCGCCTAGGCATAGTCTGAGATCCCAAGTCCCCTTCAAGTATCGAATCAACCATGTCGCCGCACTCCAGTGTTCGAAGGAATAACTATTGAGGTATTGAGATAGTTGTTGTACAGCATATGCAATATCAGGGCATGTGGAAATGGCCAGGTAAAGAAGGCAGCCAACAAGGGAGCGATAAGGTAGTCTCTTGAGGTGTGATAAACTATCTGCAGACATGTCATGTTGATTTGCCCGACATAATTTAAGACCAGGTTCAAGTGGGGCAGAAACTGGGGTAGCATCCTGTTGGCCAAACTGGCTGATGATTTTATTAATGAGGGCAGTTTGTGAAAGTACAACTGTGCATAGATGTCGATCCCAGGTAACTGCAATATCAACAATAAAGTGGGCTGTGCCCAGCTCTGAGATTGTCCACACTTTGCGCATTTGGTTCTTGAAACACTCATTTTCATCCTTGGTGTCAGCAATAGATAGGTAGTCATCAACATGTACTGCAGCACTAACAATGCCTGTGGCTGACTTCCTGTAATAAATGCAGGACTCACAGGTGAGGTGTGTAAAACCCCAGCTGATCATTTGGGTGTTGAGGGTTTGATTCCATATCCGGCCACTCTGCTTCATGCCATATAATCCTCACTGAAGCTGCCATACCCAGTCTTCATGACCTGGTTCCTTGAACACTTCAGGCTGTTGCATGTACTGGACTTCATCATCAGGGAGGACCCCACACAGGAAAGCAGTTTTGACATCGATCTGTTGGGCATCCCAACCCAGAGACATGGCTATGTGAAGTAAGATTCACCAAGATTCCATGTGCACAGTAGGTGAGGTTGTCTTAGTATAGTCCCTACCATAAATTTGTTCAAAACCCTGAAAGACAAGTTGGACTTTCCATCTCACGGCATGGCCATTTTCATCACACTTGATATGGAAAACTGGTCGGCCCTTATGAATCTGTTTACCTTGAGGTATGTCACCCCTGGTGATGAGTTTATAAACCCCCATATCCTTAAGAGATTTCAATTCATCCAGATATCCTATCTGCCACCATTCTGCATCCCCTGAATTCTTTGCCTCCTCCCAAGTTTCTGGTTCATCCTCAAACTGGAGCGATTCCAGATCAAAATCCACCATTTCCAAAATTAGGGCCTGGAGTTGATGTGCCTGATCGCCCAAATGAAGATCGTTGAATGATTGACCTAGCTCATCAATGACATCATGATCATGATCAACGATTGGATCAGGAACATGATCAGGATTCTGTGATCAGGCGGCAACAGTGGCAGCTCTGTGCTCACAGCGGGCCTCCCTGACCTGGGTAGCGCTGATTTGGTATTCCTGGACAGCTGTCGCAGTCCTAGTGTTGGTTGGTCCACCATTTGGGTGTCGCTCTGTGGGAATAGGTACACAGGATGAGTGATGTGGGATGGGATTTGGAGTGGGTAAATCTTGTTCCTCCCCAACATCGCTGTTCAGTTTGGTGGTATTCAATGAATGAAAAGATCTGTTGACATCATCATTGCTTGTGGGCAAAATGGTGAAGGTGGGTCCATCTGGGGTAGGTGTCTTAACAACATCATCTGATGTTAATGGTTGGGGGGGTGCATGTCCATTGTGGTTCTTGAGAAAGCAGATGTGATAAGAGCTGTGAACTTTTCTCGTAGTTCGATTATAGCATTGGTAGGATTTAGAATTTAGGTCATATCCAATAAGTATGCACTCAATAGATTGCTCAAAAATTTTTGGGTTATTTTTCTTTGGAATGAGGACAAAGGCATGGCAGCCAATTTCCCATAGGTATGAATAATCAGGCTTATGCTCATGCCAGAGTTCCCAAGGTGTGCAACCTTGAAGTGACCTCATGGTGGTTTTGGCATGTAAGTGAGAGGACGTTAGGTAGAATTCGTCCCAAAGGTAAGCTGGTAGGCCTGAGTAAATTTGCATCGTGCAGGCTTTAGCCATAAGCGTACGATGCATGCGTTCAACATGCCTGATATGGGCTGAGGTATGTGGGGTGGTAAATTGCTGTCCTGGCCCCCTTGTTTTGAGCCAAGCTTCCATCTTGTGAGATTTCAATTCTCCATTGTCTGTGATGTAAATCCCAACTTTAAGTCCTGTTTCATTTTCTCACACTAGTTCCCAAGCTTTTAGTTCTGGAAATGAGTCATCTTTGTTACGAAGTGGTATTGACCATGGAAAGGATGTATAATCGTCGACAATGTCCATAACATAAGAGTTTCTGGTATGAGATGTAATTGCATGTGGACCTGATAAATCTACCCAGACTTTTTCTAACTTCCATGTTGCCTTATTCCCAATCCCTTCCTCATGCTTCTTCAGAATGGGCATCTTTGTCTGTTTGCCCAGAACGCATGATTCACATTTGGGCGGTTTAGAAGCAGAGGTGATAGGCGCACCTGTGAGTGTACCCTTCTTGGCCATATCCCAAAGGGATTGATAATTTGCATGGTCAAGTCAATGGTGCCAGGTCTCAAGGTCAGGGGATTTGTGGACAGTCAAAGCATGGTCGGCGGTGGTGGAGTAAAGGTGAACTGAGTACAATCTCTTGTTGGCAAGTAATGTTCCATGAGCAATAGTAGCTCCAGTAGATTTATCTATGATCCAGCATGATGAGCTATCAAAATGCACCACAGCATTTGAATTGTTGGTGAGGGAACTACCTGAGATAAGCCAGACTGCTGCATCTGGGATGTAAAGTGCATTATGTAACAATATTGATGTGCCCCATGCTATGCGTAGTTTTATGTCACCGACTCCAATAGCAACAATGGAGGACCCCCCAACACCTTTCACAGGGCAAGGCAGTATTTGGCTAAGGGTAAGGAAGTCTGCCTTGTCTGGTGAGATGTGGACTGTGGTGCCCATATCAATAATGAAAGGGAAATGGGCGAGGGAAATTTGGGAGTGTTGTTTTTGGTTAAGTGGTTTGACAGTAAAGGTGCCCTCTGCAGGAGGCAAAGTATGGCAGTTCCAGTCAATAATTATGGTCACCTCCTCCTCAATGGCAAGCCATCCTTCATATTCTACCTCCTCGATTGACACTGTGAGAAGAGGGTCACTAGCGAGCCCAGCAAATGGGGTGTAAGTGTCAGGTTGAGGGTCTGTAGGGTCAGAGTCCACCATAACCGTGAAGGCCCGTCCATTAACATCTTTCACAGTAATTGAGGTTTTGATGAAGTGTTGGCCTTCTTCCCTTTTTCATGGGGCTGCCATGGATTCCTCAATTGTCTTCCCAGCCATTCTCCCCACCTTGATGCAGTACTCAGTCGAATGTCCTGGTTTTCTGCAATTGGTATTCCCACAAACCTGCCCATTAAATGGCTTGGTCAATTTAGCATGAGCAGTGAGAGCTACAGATGACCTGGAGTCTGTGCAGTGGTCATTCTCAAGGAGTGACTGTTCATTTTCCAGGAATAGGTGGATATCTTTTGATGTATAGAGGGATTCCTTCATGGAGGCAGCGATGTCACGAGAGATAATTGATTGTGCATGAGGAAAATTTTCACTGAGGGAGTTCAAAAGGGCAATGCAACAAAGAAGGTCAGGTTTGATGTCCCCCATAGTGAATGCACCCTCAATGAGGGCACAAATTTTGTCGGCCATCTTGGGAAGGGGAGTGTCAGTGCTGCATTGGGTGGTGAGGGCTTATTGTAATAACTGGACCTGTCGAACAGGACCCTCATTCTGGTGTCGTTTATGAAGCGCCTCCCAGTTTACAGTTGTAGCCTTTTCTATGTCAATGAAAGGGCACTCAGATGGGAGAGGTCTTTACACTCCCCCACCTTTCCTGGTGGACTCTGACTGGAGTCCGACTGGAGTCCACTGGGACTGGTCGCCAGCCAACTGCCTGCAAAGTTGCCAGTCCAGTCCCAGTCCAGTCCGACCAGACTCTGAGTGGAATCCACTCAAACACTGGATTCCAGTTGGAGTCCACTGGGATTCCGGTGAAAAAGTGTGTAAGAAAAGGGATCAAACCCAGTTCCCTGTGGTTCACTTATATAGTCATAGTACACAACATAACCGTTAGACAACAGTACCTTGTGTAAGGAATCATCTACTTGCTTTAGGTACCATGGTGCAGCTGTGTATGACAAAGCATATAGCCGCATCATCAAATGTGCCAGCTCATCACTCACCACCACCACCACCACCACCACCACCAAGCTGTTGACGCCACCTCCCTCCCTCCTCTCTGCTCTACCACCACCACCACTGCATGGACACCCACCACCACCACTCCCACGCCCAATCCGCCATCACCACCACCCACAAACAAGCCAACTGGATGGAACACGGGCCCAAAAATGACACAGCTTGTGTCATTTGGGCCCTACATAAGTTTTTTTCAATTGCTTTTTGTTTTTATAAACTAAATAACTTGTTTCTTTTGTTTTCTAGGTTATAATCTACTGGTTAACAATGCTGCCTCCTGCAAAAGAGCTGACCCAGGCCCAAACGATGCAAATCGCATTGTTTGGGCCCTACATAAGTTTTTTTCAATTGCTTTTTGTTTTTGTAAACTAAATAACTTGTTTCTTTTGTTTTCTAGGTTATAATCTACTGGTAACGATGCCGCCACCCGAAAACGAGCCGACCCGGGCCCAAACGACACAGATTGCATTGTTTGGGCCCTACATAAGTTTTTTTCATTTGCTTTTTGTTTTTATAACACTGACCCCCAAAACAGACCACACACCCACCCCACACCTGCGAGCCTCTGCTCATAGGGTGGATCGTGAGTGTGTGCAGTCAATGATGCCCACCCGAGACTGCATCGCCCAACCCCCCCACCCCCACATTTTGTGTGGGGAGGAGTCTTTATTATTTTTAATTTATCTCTGTCCCCCCCTTGCTCCGAATGCAAGGGGTATATATATTGTAGTACTTACAAATCCCCCCTTGTGCCAAATGTGAGGGGTTTAGTTTTTTATGTACATAGTAGTAACCCCCCCTCTCACATCTTGCGAGAGGGGTTTTTTTTGTTTATTATTATATTATACCCACTCCCTCATGTCCTACATGAGGGATGTGGTTAATTAAATTTTTTTGATCTTAATTGCTTGAAAAATGCCTCCTCAAAGAATATGAAGAGTTGAGTCATAAATAAACATTATATTAATTTCTAATAAGTCTCCTGTGGCTCAAGTGGTTGAGCACACTTGTTTGGTTTGTCATGTGATTGCTTATTGTAAGGTCTTGAGTTCAATTCCTGCACTCTACAAATTTATTTTGTGGGTACTTTATGAAATTCACCAAGTCTGAAGTCCTTTGAGCTCAGTATCTAATTGACTTATCATTTGGTTGAAATGGACTCCACTCAGACTCCAGTTGGACTCCAGTTGGACTCCAGTGGGGGATTGAACTCTACATGACTTAGTGTAGTTCAATTGAACTCCACTCGGACTCCAGTCAGTCTGGTCGGAGTCCACTAGGACAGGTGGGGGACTGTAAAGTACTGAGATGGGACGATGCTGGATGCAATGAATGCATATGCAAGATGGGAATTGGCTTTCCAGTTAATCAGCGCTCGAGGTTCAGAGGCAGTAGGTGCAGGGATTGCGCCAGTAACATATTTGTAGAGACCATTCAGTGAAAGAGTGATAGTAATTTCCTTGCACCATTCTTTGTAGTTCAACTTGAGTTTGTCAGGTTTCTCACTGGAATATTGTACAGAGAGCTTGATCAAAGTAACCGAGGGAGGGGTAGTGTCTAGCATGCTCATAACAGACAAAAAATAATAGATTTTGTGGGAAGGCAAGGCTGTCGAGAGGACTGATTACACAAAGGATGGTCCATGATCCAAAATGGGAAAGTGATCAGATTGTTGATCAAAGGAAAATGATGTATGGATAATGTCAAGTGGCTGGGAGATTCTCTACTGTTGCTTAGAAGTGATGGCAGTGGCCCATAACCTGTAGAAAATCAATCCTAGAATATATGAGGATAAACTCAGTCCTTGTATAAGTGACTATATAATACATGAGACTGTACCTCAAATATATGAGGATAAACTAATGTACAGTAAGTATCATTCTACAAATAGCATGTAGGCAATGCTCACCTCAGTCCTTGTATAAGTGACTGAGGTGATCATGTATCTATCTACCTGTATATATATATGTTCAGTCTAATAAAGGGGGAGACGAGAGAAAAGGTATCTTTGATGCGTTTGTGTGAATGCATCAAAGGGAAGTGCTAATAATAGCACATGCATCACAGAAGCTGATCTCAGCCTATCACATACCACATTTGTCTTGTGCATCAAAGGGATACACCAAGAATAGAACACGCATCAAATGTGTCAGTTCATATGATCATGGTGTGAATCTCAACAGGACCCAGTCAAACATGTTGTTCTAGGTTTTATGCACAACTGGCTCGAGGGTATTTTACAGCATCATCTTCACTCACTCTGGAGAATTGGACAAGATGAGGATGAAAGCCAGAAGATTAAAGAAATAGAGCTTGATGAGAAATTGACTGAAGAGGATGTATCAGACTCTGCTGAAGAGTTGGAAGGTCTTTTTCAGGAAACTGATAAATATGAGGCTGCCATCATGATGTCAATGCAACATACAACACCACCTATGTCTCCCTCACCATCTTCCTCATTTACCACTGGTTCAAGCCTGTCTGAATCATCCTCAGCACCTACAGCTACACAAACACATCCAGCTCCCTATGACCTCAATTCTGATGATGAAGATGATGGTGATGATAGTGACTGTATTCCTGCTGATACAGTGCCATTCAGCTTTACATCTCCAGAGCTACAAGCAATACAGGATTTCATTCATGACATTACTCTTCCAACATGGATACAATGACCACCAGTTAATCTGGGTGAACCAAGTCATGGCAAGCTCAAAGCAAGAGAATATCTCACTCTCTTTATACATGCATTTTCCCTCTCATCATTCCTGAATTCTAGTACATTGTTGCTGCTGCAGATTTTCACCACCAACACTTTCACTGCTTCTATAACCTTGTTGCAGCTACAAATATTATTGCTGCATTCAAGACTTCAAATGCTGATGCTGATGCCCATACCCAGCATTATATCCAGTATTGGACTGCTATTCAAACTCTCTTCCCTTATTGTCCATCCAAGCCAAAGCCATGCATAATGGCTCTCTGCTCAAATATTGGGGTCCTTTGGCTTCATTGAGTGAGTTTTTAGGGGAGCAAATGAATGGAATGTTGCAAAACATTAATACTAATCACCATCTTTGTATGTTTAATTACACTCATTTCAAGCTAGTAGCTAATATCAATTGCAGGAGATTTGGATTTTACAATGCTCCACCAAATGAGTCATAGAGCATATATTGATGCTTCACTACACAGTGACAATGCTATAAAAGAGTTGTCTGACTTTCTGGAGCCAGTTGACACTTCAGTGGATGATCCACCAGTACCTCTTAAATCTACAGAAGTGGCAGAAATTCTAGAGAAGGCCCCTAGCCTTCTAGATGTAGAATATAATGGGCTGCTTCATTACCTTCATCAGACTGGAAGGCCCTACTGAGCCTACTCTGATCTTCCCCATCCATCCAACAGCATTATTCTTCCTCCACAAGCCCAGCATCTTATGGAGATCCACCCAGATGAATGTACCTTTAGCTGTGAAAGATCACACAAAGGAAATAGTGCCATACAGTTTTACAATCCTTTAACTCAAGTTCATGATACAGGCTTTATTCAACAAATTTGGAGGCTTCCACTAGAAGGAACAATGCACATCTTCATAAATGTCTGCCCACATCAACAACTATCTGAACAACAGGAAGGACAAGCACCATTCAAATATTATTCTGGATTTATGACCTGGATTGTTGATGCAATCCCCTCTAACACCAATATCATCAATGAACCTGCTCATATCATTACCCATGTTGTAACCTTTCAGCACCCAGTAGGGACTTACAATATTGGAAGAGAGGTGCTAGTGGTTTGTTGGGCTGCAAATAGAAGGCATAGATAGGAACAAAGGAGCAGGAGTGGATGCTTAGGCACAGTATTTAATTGTACATTTGTATCCACTCAACTTAATATATCTTGCTGTTGGGAAACATGTCAGTTGAATTTTCCTTACTTTGTTTCCTATTATTTGAACACAGGTGCAGGTTTTCACCAAGTTGGGCATCATCACTGTCTGGTCCCTGCCCTGGTCCTGGTTGTCCCAGTAGTCATCATGCTTATGGTCCTCATCATTCTAGTCCACAGTCCACCTTGTGAGCAGGGGCTCACAGCTGTGCTAAATTGTAGATGGCAGGACATGGTAGCCATCCCCTCCCTCTCCCTGTTGTTCCCCATTTCCATCCTGCAAGCAGTTGCCCACAGTGGTGGTCAGGGGTGCTATGGTGTTGGGTAGTGGCCATGTTGTCCCCCTCATCATTGCCTTGCCTGTACCTGCTGTTGAGTCATCCTTCATTGGTGTTGGGTCATTGATGCATTGGTCCTTGTCTTTGTTGTTGGCCTGGTTGTCCTCATCATTGTCCTCCACATCATCATTGCCATATTCATCTGCAGTCTCCATTTCCACCTCCATCCTCTCACCATTGCTTGAAGGCAGCATGGTCATTATTGTTGCCCCCTGGTCTTCCTCATCCTCTTCCTCGTCATCCTGGCACCTACTTGTGAAGTCAGGAGCCATTTGCACCCACCATCAACCCTGTGAGCAGTGGCTCACAGTGGCAGCAGTGGCTCACAGTGGCAGCAGTGGCTCACAGTGGCAGCAGTGGCTCACAGTGGCAGCAGTGGCTCACAGTGGCAGCAATGGATGCTGGGTTGTCCTCTTGTCATGGTCCTGCTATCCACCCTGTGAGGTCATTGTGTCATTGTGAGATAAAACCTGTAGATAACGAAAGTAGAAGTTAGTTGAATGAATAAAAACAAGTAAAAGAACATAAGAAAAACTTACCTGGGGCCCAAATGGCAATACACATCATTTGGACCTGTCCCTCACCCATCCCTGTGTTCATTTGTTTGGTGGTGGTGGTGGCCCCTTGTCATTGTCACTTTCTGTCGTTTTCCATGGCATTGTGTCATCGGGGTGTTGGGCTGACCCTTGTCCTCATCCCTGTCCTCTTTGCTGGTGGTTGTCATCATTTTGTTCACTGTCTCTGTAGTGTCTATGGCAGGGTGAGTCAGGGTGGGCAGAGATGGGGATATGGGGCATACCTGGCAGGTATCCCATTTCTTGGGTCTCCTGCACCCTCTGTGGTCTCCTACACCCAAATGAAACCCTCACATCCCATTTGGATGGGGAGGAGGGTGGTCTTGTGTTAGGCAGTTGTTGTCAAGCTGAAAACACTGTAATCTAGAAAAAAGAACACTTTGTTAATTTAGTAGAAGAGAAAGGAACAAAAAACTTACCTGTAATTTTGTTCTCTACTGTTGTGCCAGTGATAACATTGTTGATTGCAGTTGCATTCCCACAGTCTCAATCACAACAAGTAAGATTATGATAACCAGAGCTGGGTACAAAGTGAGACGAATGACAAACAGCAGAGGAAAATGAAGCGTGGGCAAACAGCCAGGAGCAGAGGGCAGGGCACTGCTGCTGCCACTGCCAGGGTGTGTGCCAATGGATGAGGATGATGGGGATGATGGGGACAAGAGACAAGGAAGCCGCAGTGGGTGATGGGGAGGATGAAGCCCCAATGAACCCCTAAGTTATTATTTTTTCTCAATTCATTTTGTTTATAACCTAACTAACTTCTTTTTTGTTTTTTAGGCTGTAAACTACTGATCATGACAGGTGCCAATGCTGGATAGCTGACGCCACGACAGGATAACAACACACAAACTCCAACCAACACAACACCCCCACTGCCGCTACTGTGTCTGAAGGCCCATCTGCTGCTGGTGCCAATGCTAGTGCCAGCCATTCTACTCCATTGCCTCTCAATGTTGTGGACTTATAACCCCCCTGCCCAGAGGTCTTTACACTCCCCCATGTATTCCTATCAGAATCTGACCATATTCTGATGTCATTTTTACCAGCCAAATTGACATGAAATGGCAGGTTCAGTCCTAGTCCAGTCCGATGCAGTCTGATCAGAATCTGATCAGACCATCAGAATTTCCTAGGAATTTCCAACCATAGGAATACATAGAAATATTCCAAGGTTATGCAGAGACATTGGACAACATAGGATTCCGATAGGAATGATAGCAGCCTTGCTTAGTAATTAATAGTAGAAAAAGTAGACCCACACAGCAGAATTGAACCCTGGACCCCCAAGATGATTACATAATAGTACAGTGACAAGAAGACCACTACACTAAGCAACCATTGCAAGTAAGTGCTCTTACTGCACTACATACTGTTCCCATGGGTGTGATGACAAAGCACATAGCCACATCACCACACCTTGCCAGCTCATCACTTCCCACCACCACCATCAATGGTGACCATGGCCTCCCCTCCCTCCCCTCCTTCCCCCCTCTTCCCACAACCCCAACCACATCACCCTACACTCCCATGATGACCACCACCTCTGCAAACAAGCCACCTGACACACAATGCAGCCCAAATGACATGAATCATCGTTTGGGCCAATAGTAAGTTTTTTTGTTTTATTTCTTGTTTTTGTAATCTGACTAACTGTATTTCTTCTTTTTAAGGTTCTAATCTACAGGTAACAACAGTCAACAACACCTAATGATGCGCACCCAATAGTGCCATGTCATCTGGGCCCAAACGACATGATTGCATCATTTGGGCCCACAGTAAGTTTTTTTTGTCTTTTGTTTCTTTTCATAAACTAACTAATGTATTTCTTTTGTTTTCCAGGTTTTTGTAACAAGGGACGGACATGAGACCATGCCAATGCTGCCATGTCACAACAGCACACCACCCATGCCCAGCCTCACAAGCAACTGCTTGTGGGGTGGTTGGTGGGTGGAGCAATGAGGGAGGAGAGACAATGACAGGGGAATGATGAACAGGAGACCCCCACAACACCAACAACAACCAGCACCCCCCACCACCACTTTGAGCCACTGCTCGCAGGGTGAATACAGGGTGTGAGAGCATGGGGATGACAGGGATGATGACAACAACCCCATGGATGACAGACAATGCACGACGTACCTCCAGCCTCATGAGCAACTGCTTATGGGGTAGACAGTGTGTGGAACAATGATGGGGAGGGGAGACAATGGGGAGGGGTGGAAACAGCAGGATGACGGGGGGACAGGACAACAATGGGATGACAAACCCCAAACCAGCACCCCACACTGCCACTGTGTGCAACTGCTCACAGGGTGGATACAGGGTGTGGGTGGAGGGATGATGACAACGATGATGGAGGTGAGACACAATGGAGATGAGAGGGAGGGGAAATGAGGGGGGAGGGGAAGGGGTGACAATGAGACAGCAGTGACATGACACAACACACCACCCCCCCCTCCCCCATGTTTTGTGGAGGGGGGGAGGAGGGTTTAGTTTTAAATTGTATAATTAAATAGTATAATCAATTGTCCCCCCATGCGTTTGTGTGGGGGGTTATCATTTGAGAAAACCCGATCAACCCATACACTTTGACCAACTTTGAGGAATTTGGCAGAATTCAAATACAAGCTGGTGAACTGGTTCTCTTCATTGATTTCTGGAGTGCGTTGTAAACTTTGCACTCCCCCCTGTATTCCTATTGGAGTCCTAGGAGTCCGAGTTTTCCAATAAGAGTCCGATTGGAATCCGATAGGAGTCCTACTAGTCTGACACTAGTCCTAGGAGTCCGATAGGAATCCAATCGGAATGTATTTTGATGACCATGTACTTTTATTTCCAAGAAATTCCTAGTAAATTCTGAGTAAAGTCCTATGCAATTCCAACAGGTAGTAGTCAGAATACCACACCATTTTGGAAGACTTAACTTGATGAAAGTGCTTACAAAATAAATGGGCAGAGCAGGAATTAAACTCTAGACCTTGGGATATAAGTGACATCACTACCAAACAAGTGCTCAACCAGTTGAGCCACAGGAGCATTAATAAATATGTAATATAAAGTCCATTTAAAGCACTTAGGATTAGTTCACTTATTTTTAACCTCTCTCACAAGAGCTCAAAAAAAAATTGTTGAGCCCTTGCATCTTCGCGAGGGAGTAGATAACTAATATACATTTAAAAAAACCCCATGCAAACACGAGGGGGAGAATTAATTATACTATTTAATTATACTATTTTAAATTCTACAAAAAAAACCCACCCCCCCTGCAAAACGGGGGGGAGGGGGTGGTGGTGTGTCGCATTGGCTGTCTCATCAGCCCTGTCCTGTCGTTTCCCCTCCCTCTCGTCTCCGTCATGTCTTGCCTCCCTCACCTTGCCTCCCCCGTGGCTTCCCTCCCCTCCCTTGTCCCCCCTCCCTCGTTGTTCCACCCACCATCCACCCCACGAGCAGTTGCTCATGAGGCTGGTGGTGGGTGGTGCATCGTATGTTGGTGGCAGCATTTGTCCATCGTCTCCCCTTCTGGTCATCATTTCCCTTTCCCCTTGTCGTTTTGTCACCCTTGTCATTCATCCCCCTTGTCATCTGCACCCACGAACCACCCTACAGGCAGCTGCTTGTAGGCGTGTTGTTTGGTGCCATCATCATCCCTCCACGCTGTTCCCATGTTCTCACACCCCATATACACCCCGCGAGCAGTCGCTCACAGTGGTGATGGGGGGTGCTGGATGTCATTGGTGTCATGGGGGGTCCATGCACTCACAATCCACCCTATGAGCAGCAGCTGGGGTGAGTGCGTTGTCGGTTCATCAGTGACATGGCTCAAGGGGAGGGGTCGGGTGGTGCTTACCGGGCAGGTATTCCCCTTCTGGGGTCTCCTCGTGTTGCTCCCCATGCTCCTGACCATGATCGATACCCTCACATCCTGTTTTGATGGGGAGGAGGGGGGTTGCCAGGGGCGTCGTTGGGTGTGGGTTTGGCTTGCGTCAGTCCATCATTACTCATGTAGATTAGAACCTAGAAACAAAAAAAATGAATTAGTTAGTTTACAAAAGTAAAAAACACATGAAAAAAAACTTACTACAGCCCAAACAATGATTGCATCATTTGGGCATTGTTCGGCGTCAAAACCAGTCGTTTCCAGTCTTGGGGGCTCATCTAGAGATGGGGGTGAAGTGGGAGTGGTGGGAGTTGCTGGGTTGAGGTGGTTGATGTGGGGGGGATGGAGGTGGCATGCTTGTCGTCGTTGGTGGTGGTGGTGGGAGTTGATGAGCTGGCAGGTGTGATGACCCGGCTATGTGCTTTGTCATCACACTTGTGGGAATGGTATGTAGTGTAGTTGATCACTTACCTGTAATGATTGTTTAGCCTAATGGTATTGTTGTTGGTTTACGCTTACATAATCTTCTGTAGTCAAGTGTTCAATTCTCATCTGTGTGTTTAATTTTTCATACTATATTACTAAGCAAGGCTGCTTTCATTCCTATCAGAATCCTATGTTGTCTGATGTCTTAGCATAACTTTGGACTAGTCCTATGTGATTTCTATGATTGGAAATTCCTAGGAAATTCTGATAGTCCGATCAGACTCCGATCAGACTACATCGGACTGGACTAGGACTAAATGTGCCATTTCATGTCAATTTGGCTGGTGAAAATGACATTGGAATATGGTTGGATTCCGATCGGAGTCTGATCAGAATCATCGGAATCATTGGATTCCTATAGGAATACGGGGGGGAGTGTAAAGACCTCAGTGCGCTCATGATCGGCACTATATGATGTCATGCAATTGGGGCATCTTCCAGTAAGAACTGGAACATCCTTGTGAATGGTATTATTCTTCACAAGTGTTCCCAGGGGAATGTCTCTTTGTTTGGTTGTCTGAACCAGAGACCAAAATCCACATCCACTTGTGACACATTGGTATGATTGAGGACAAATGATATGCACAGCTTCAATTGCTGGCGTTTGTGTGGGGGGGTTTTTTTTTTTTTCAATAGTGAACTATCCCTAAGTGCTTTAAATGGACATTATATTATAAATTTACTCATTCTCCTGTGGCTCAACTGGTTGAGCATTTGTTTGGTTGTCATGTGATTTATATTCCAGGGTCCATGGTTCAATCCCTGCTCTACCCATTTATTTTGTAAGCACTTGCCAAGTTAAGTCTTCTGAAATGTGGTATTCTGACTCCATGTTGGAATTGCATAGGAATTTACTGGGAATTTACTAGGAATATCTTGGAAACAAAAGTACATGGTTATCAAGATACATTCCAATCAGATTCCGATCAGACACCTATCAGAAAACTCGGATTCCTATCGGAAAACTTGGACTCCTAGGAGTCCAACAGGAATCTGTGGCAGATTGTAAAGTACTGCCTGCCCACTCCATTCACTTTGTCTGACTTTGAGGACTCATTGGCTGCCAGGCCTGATACTTGCACTGGCTGTTCTACTACATTGGATGTCTGGCCTTTTCACATTGCAGATTTCAATGATATCCCTGTACCGGTGACCTCATTTCACACAGACCCCCTTGCATTTAGTGTCTCTGACTTTGAAGACTCATTGGTGGCCAGCCCTGGGGCTAGTGCCAGCTATTCAACTACATTGCCTCTCAATGTTATGGGCTTTGATGATGTGCCTGGGCCAGTAACCCCTTTGCCCACTCCATTTGTGTTTAGTGTCTCTGACTTTGAAGACTCATTGGTGGCTGGCCCTGGGGCTAGTGCCAGCCATTCAACTACATTCCCTCTCAATATTGTGGACTTCAATGATGTGCCTGGGCCAGTAACCTCCCTGCCCACTCCATTCACTTTGTCTGACTTTGAGGACTCATTGGCCAATGGGCCTGATACTTGCACTGGCCATTCTACTACATTGCATGTCCAGCCTATTCATCTTGCAGATTTCAATGATATCCCTGGGCCAGTGACATCTCCCACAGACCGCCCTGCATTTGCCATCTTTGACTTTGAAGACTCATCAGCAGCTGGGCCCAGTGCTACCACTAGCTGTTCAACTACATTCCCTGCTTTTAGTATTGACAACTTTGACAGTGATGATTCCCTGGTGATTATCACCACATACCCCAGCTCCCCCCCTACTAATGCAGAAATAACACTAGTTTTGTCACACCATGCATTGGTTGCTGAGGACATTGAAATGGTACCTCATTCTGGTGCCGCCCCTTGTTTACTGTGCTATACATATGGTTCATCCAATATTCAGACTTGGAGGCAATCTTCCACCCATCCTTCCACCCATGCCTCTCCTCCATTGCCCACAGCCACATCTGTCAGGCAGGCTCCTCCAATTCAACCTCAAATATTTCATCATGGCATCAGCATTGCTGGCACTGGCACCCAGAGCACATACTGGCCCACAGATGTATTTTGGCACCACCCCTAGTCATGGACTCTGTAACAGCTCTGACCATCACTGTATAGATCCTAATGCCATTGATGCCTCTGTGTTATCCTCACCATCATCCATTTCTACTGTATCTGATTTCAATATGCTGGACCCCAACATCTCTCCAGCCCCAACTTCCAATGGGAATGACTCCAACATTGACAATGACTACTCCTCAGTGCATTTATTATCACTTTCAACCTCCAAATTTCCTCCATTCTGCAACCACACTGCCAAGTCCATAAAAGTATAAGCTTGCTTCTTTATCCCCCAAAAATCAACATCACAGATTCAATCCTTATCTTCACTCAACCACGATACCATCTCATCATATTAAGCCACTTTGGGAAAATAATGCTGGTAGTAAGAAAGGAAAAATGACTTTGAGACAAATAATTCAATAAAATTGGTTTTTGTTGGTCATGTGATCATCCAGGTCTTCACTTTCACCATTTCATAAGTTTGGAATGCAGTAAGAAAAGCCTTGTAATTTTGATATGCAAGTTGAAGGGAGACATCACCTGTACCAGTCAATGAACCTGGTATGCCAAGAAGAGTGATGAGTTGCTGTTTAAAAGGCAGAATAGAGGTCAAGGAAGAGGCTGGCAAGAGTGAATCTGAAGTTGGAGTTGGAGCAAGCTGGGTGTCTGATCAGCCACCTAAAAGTAGAGACTCACAAAATAAATTCCTATAAGAGGATTTAAAACTTACAATGAGAAGCTTCAAGGTAAATTGGTGGTTTAAAACCACCCAATCAACCTCTCCATCTTCTTCAATCACAGACTCATATTGACCTCAGACTTTCCAAAGGTCATCCTCACATACAAATACATGCTGATCTTCCTCTAGACTTTGTCTTAAGACCAATTTAAATTCAAAATCAAAACAACATATTTCTGACAGGTGAGTATGAGTCTCCAAGCTTCTTGAGGATGTGTGTGAGACAGTTGGTGACTTCATGCTTGAGCACCATATAAGGCTTGGAGTCATTGGGATTGCCATGCATCATATAAACATGGAC
Organism: Tricholoma matsutake; assembly: GCA_026075535.2. NCBI lineage: Eukaryota > Fungi > Basidiomycota > Agaricomycetes > Agaricales > Tricholomataceae > Tricholoma > Tricholoma matsutake. The sequence continues at coordinate 18,004,120 of AP026538.1, forward strand.
CTTGCCTACAACTTTTCCCTGCTGGTCATCAACATTCATGTGGTCACCAAAGTGAAACACATTGCCAAGTGCATGACCATGTAGGATACCACCTGTGGTACGAGATGCTCCATGTTGACCAGAAGGGCTGAGGTGGGTTCTGAGGTGGGCTCACCATAAAAACATCTGATCTATCTTAAATAAACCAGTTATCATAAATAAATAATACCTACCATTTGCTGATTGATGATCACCAACTACATTATTACTGTCATCAGTCATTATAATATCTAATACAGTTAAAGGTATGATATAGATTAAAAATTGACAATTAGTCACACTTACCCACATCAGCTGAAGTACCTGTAGCAGCAGTGGTGTCAGCTGTAGTGGTCTTGACAGTGGTGTGGCAGTAGTGTTGGTGGTGGTAACAGCAGTATGCCAGTGGTGGGGAGAGAGGTGGTGGGGACAGGTGGTGGTGGTGGCAGTGGTACACATAAACTTTTCACTGTCATTGTTGTCCCTGGCCTTCTTGCCTTCCTTGTTGTCCTTGTCCTTGTCATTCTTGTCCTTGTTGTCATTGTTGTCATTGTCATGAATACCTCGGATGGGGCAAAGTTTTGGAAGATGCTAGACAATCTGCCAACGGTAGTCTTTCCACTCCCTGCTGTCTTGTACTTGAAACCCCACACATGCTGCAAACAGGTATTGAGATACAGCCCCACAGTGTGGAATCCACCAGTTCCCACAGGCAGAGAAAGGTAATCACCAACCAAGAGCTCGAATGGGTGGTGTCAGGTGATCAGATTCAGGATTGCATGTAGATGGGTACCACCAAAGTTCTTGCAATGCCCTCAGTGTGTTATGGACATGTCTAGGCCTGGGCTCCATATGATATCTGTGAGTGCTCTCTTTATTGCATCCCATTGCTAATGACCATCCTCCAGGTGTTTCTTCCTTGCCAACTCAACTGCCTCTCCCCTTGTCATGCACTTGACCCTCACCCTTGCCTGTGCTCTCCTCCCATGCCCAACATGCCACAGCTTACCCTCATCAATCATATACTCCAAAGCCCAATGCTTTGCCCTCCTCCTCTCCCTCATGCTGTGCCCTTGGTCTAACTCCTACAATGACTCAATCACCTGCAAGAAAATGGGCTCCTTTGCAAACTGGCATCACAATTCATCAGTGTCACCCATTGTTGTGACCCTGAAAGTGTTGTGTGTGAGCCCAGTCACTGCCTCCCAATCTTTGCACATCATCCATTCACTACCATCACCATCCTCCTTCTCCACCCCCTTCCTCACATGGCTGAGACTGTCAGCCACCACATTGATCCTCCCTGGGACATGTCAAACCTCCACTATCTGCTGACTCAGGATCCCATCTCTCCACCTTGCATGTGTTGCATTCAGTTTATTGTTCATCATGACATCCCATAGTGCCTGACAATCCATCTCAATTTTGATGGGGAACCCCCAGATGATGTCTGAGAACTTATCCAGTGCAAACTTCAATGCCGCAAATTGAGTAAGAAGGGTTTGTATTTGATCTCAGAATGTGATCTCAGAATGTGATGTATGCTTCAATGCAAAACTGATGGTGTGAAGCTTCATCAGCTTTCAGCCATCTGGCATAGTTGTTTCAAACTTCTGTGAGAGTACTGCACCAAAAGCATCCTGGCACCCATCACTTGTAACAATGAAATGTGTTCCATCCCCCTTGGGCCCTTGGAGAACCAGTCCTGATGTCAGGATCTTCTTCAAAGCCAGAAATGACCTTGCGCGTTCTGATGTCCAATGATCCACAAGTTTGTAGTTTAGCAAAGTCCTCCTGTGTACTGACTTTGCATATGTCTGTGGCAGTTCAACCCCATGCAACAAGTCTCTCAGTGGCTTCTCAACCATCACATAGCCTTTATGAGATCTCAAAACCAACTGGTCAGACCTAAGAATGCTGCTAGATTAAGTGTGTCTGCAGGTTTCTTCCAGTTTACAACCACAGTTAACTTGGTGAGGTCAGGCTGTACCCCTTTTGGGCTGACTGTAGCACTGGTGAATACTGCCATAGTCATAAAGAATTCATTTTTGCTTGTGGACAGGGAGATCTTTTGCTCTCATATCCTTCTGAATATGGTAACCAGCTTTGTCATCATCTGCTCAAGTATGTCCACAGCTGCACCACCATCATTAATGAAGCTCCATTATTTCTTGTGCCACAAGGTCATGTAGATCTTGTGCAGTCATATCTTCAAAGGTGGAAGGTGCCCCAGTGAGTCCAAATGGCATCTTGGCATACCAGAAATAACCCCATCCTTTGACGTAGAATGCAGTATATGGCCTGGATTCTTCTGCAACATTAACAGCATAGAACCCTGCTGTGAAATTGAATATTGACACCCATCAATGACCACTGAGTCTTTGGTGCTTTGTCTGGATATCTCCTTGGGGCATTGGTGCAATTTTCATCAATTTGTTGACCTCCCCAAAGTTCTGACATATACTCCACTTCGGTTCAGATGTAGCAGCCTCATTGTTCAGTGTGGGATCAGTCCGAGGTGGTATCTGGAAGTGAGGCTCAAAGCCATTGACAACACACAGGTTGTTAATTTGGTGCTGAAGCTCCTCAAGGCCCCTGTGTTTGAGCAGAGCTTCCATTCTGAATATAATATGATTAGTAAGATAGAAATAAAACAAAAAGAAAAAAGGACCAGAAATGAAAGAGAAAATGAAAGAAAAAAGAGCAAAAGGAAAAAACACCACTCACCTGGTAAGATGAGATGGCTCTGGGACAGCCATGTCCTCTGCAACTTGTATGGTGGATGTTTTGGAACTGCAAGGATGTTGTGAGCAGCATAGGGATAAACAATAAAAAGTGGTGTCTTTTTATTGTTTATTCACACACATGTGACTACATGGTCTGTGCGCATTTTTGGGTATATAAAGGCTCCCACATTCCATCAACTTTCTTCGGGCTTGCCCCCCACCTTTCCACACTTCATTTTTGAGTGTTTCTTTAGTAGTATAGTACTATTAGTGACTGATATTCATTGGTAGAGCATTAGTATAGTGTTATTAGTAACTTTATAGCTGGGGAAGTGTTCGAAATTCATTAATATAGCTTTAGTAGTATACAATTTCATTTTAAATAGTTTTCTAGTGTTCGACATTAACTAGCTTGGGTCAGTTCGGACCGACCTAAGCCTGTTGACAACTGGTTGTTGTACTGGTTTGAACTGTTATAAACTGGTTTTGTGCAGTCCGGTTCGGTTTTATATAGTTTTTGAATTTAATTGAACAGGTTGTGGTTGCGGTTTCAATCCTAAATTGAAAAAAACCAGACCGAACTGGACCTTCAAACACTAACACATCAGAGTGCCTTGATGTGCTTGAAGGTGATGTTACCAGAATATGCATGCAGATCAATTCACTTAAATCTATAATCAAAAACTTTGTCAGAACCCTTCAGACTAACTCCATGACCAATATTCCCCCCATTATGACTCCAAGTGTGCCCAACAACAACAACTCACCACTTAACATGCCCACTAAGGAGCACACCCAGATCAAACTGTTCTGCCCCTGCCAAATTTAATGGTGCATGTGTGCAGGGGCATGCATTCCTTAATTCCTGTGAGTTGTACATCAGTCTCCAGTCACATCAATTCATTGACGAAGCTGCAAAAATTTATTGGGCCTTCACATACATGAAATCTGAATGCACCTATCTCTACATGGACTGTATTCTGCACCAAACTAAAGAGCTCAGTTCTCTACCTTTCTCCACTTGGGGTGACTTTTTAGCAGAGTTTGTACACCACTTTTGTCCCCTCAATGAGCACCACCAAGCAGTGACACAGCTTGAGTCCTCCTCTTACCATCAGACATGTTGATCTGTGGATGATTATATCGACAAGCTTAATGACTTGGTGGACATGGCAGGATATGGAAGTGGGCTACCAGTGGTGGTGAAGTTCTGACAGGGCCTCAACCAAGAGATTCAGGACCAGATTGCACAGATGTTGGAAGGGCACCCAGCAGACAATGATATCTATGCTTGGTATGAAGCTGCTTCACTCTGTGATGAGAACTGACTCACAAATGCAGTGTTTAATGCTGCATTCTGCACTCCAACTACCACTCATGCACCCTACACCTTCAATCAAACCCTCCCCCAATGTAACCTCATTCCTGTCCATCAGACCCCTGCACCTGCCATCAATGTCCTGGTACTGATGGATGTTGATGCAGCCTGTAGCCATGCGTGTAGGTTGAATCTCTGCTACCACTGTGGGGAAACTGGACACATGGCTGGAGCATGTCCCCATCATCAGGACATTTGCATGATCACCCCTAAGGGGTGAGATGAACTCCTCCAGGACCTGTTGGCACATGTAGATGTTGAGGAAGTGAAGGGTCAGGTCAAAGAGGAGATCAAAGCAGAAGTTGTAGAGGAGCAGGATTTTTCTATTTGCAGTGAGTGAATCATACACCCTCATTGCCTGTCATAACCACTTTGAAGTTCTGTCAGTTCTCTGGAGAATGAATCTGATTCCATGACCATTCCCCTATCTGACCCTTCAAAGTTGGCTGAAGATGTACCTGCTCTCCCTACCTCTCCCTCTGCCCAATGCCCCAAAAGTAATTCATGGGAGTGCAATACCTGTTTATAATGTGGATGGGTCCCCAAATGAAGCTGGTGCCATCTGAGAGGCTGTAGACCTGGTCCTCTGTTACAAAGATCATAGTGAGTGTGCCCTTTTTGCTGTCACTCAGTTAGGAAAGCAGAAGGTGATCGGGCTATCTGTGGCTTCGAGACCATCACCCAGAGGTTAACTGGTGTACCAGGGAGGTTACCATGAGCCAGTGTCGATCCAGCTGTCACACCTGTTTCATGGAAGCCAGACAAGAATGTTGTGGACAAAGGGCCTCACTGTGATGCACTCAGAAGTGTTGTGCTGGACCCCTACCTATGCCTGATGTGGAGTTAGAGGGGGTTCCTGATCTGATGCCAGACACAGATGACAATGAGGAGGAGCCAGAGGAAGTAGAGGAAGGTGATCGGATTTTCTACATTGTGATTTGTCCATTGCATGACGTGTGTGCTACATCAAACATATCCCAATGCCTTGCTGAGGCCTTCCCAAAAAAACAATGCTGCTAAATCCTCTACTGATTCCTTACTTCCTCATCTCCATGAGTTCAGGGACATGTTCTCCAAGGAGTCATTCAACTCCCTCCCTACATGCAAGCCATGGGATTACACAATCAAACTCACCCCTGGTGGAACCCCTTCATCCTGCAAGGTTTATCCTCTCTCTCCTGATGAACAGTGACAGCTTGAGCAGTTCATCAACAAGCAGCCTCTGGACATATTCGACCATCAAAGTCACCCATGGCCTCTCCCTTTTTCTTTGTCAAGAAGAAGGATGGCTCACTTCAACCAGTTCAAGACTACAGAAGGCTCAATGACATCACAGTCAAAAATCACTACCCATTACCTCAAATGATGGGCATGCATTCCAACACACTTGACAATGGGGAAAGGTCCCAGGAAGTGATGGGTGAGTTTCTTGGACAGATGTGTGGTGGAGATGTCACTGGAGTCAAGATAAACTCGATCACCAACCTTGTACTGAGGCACCAGAGAATAGCATTGATTGTAAAAGCATGCCATGTTGTCCTTCACCTTTGCCAAGGCTGCCTTTGCCTCCTCCAAACTGTCCCTCATGCATTCCATGAACTCATTCACTGTCTTGATGTGTGAGGGGGCTTGGTGAGGTTCAAATCCCATGTGTGGATGCCATCCAGTATCTAAGAAGAAAGGGGTATGTTGAGTGGAAGTGTGGACATGGTTGTTGTATCCAAACTTGGTCAAGGGGAGGAGATCATCCCAATTGTCCTGGCACTCATTGACGAAGACATGGATGTACTGCTCCAGTTCCTGGTTGACTCGCTTGGTCTGGCCATCAGTTTTGTGGGTGATAAGCAGTCGAAGTGAGGAGTTTGATCCCCAGAAGTCAGTACAGCTCACAAGTGAACTCTGCCACAAACTGAGGCCCATGGTCCAAAAGGAAAGTGCCAGGGAGTCCATGTAACTTCCACACATGGTGGAGATAGAGTTGGGCAGCACCCAGGGCACTGATAGTGGTGTGAGTGGGAATGAAGTGAGCATGTTTCCCCATGGAATCAACTGTGCACATCACTGGATCAAACCCATTTGACTCTGGCAACTCCACCACAAAGTTGACACTGACAACATCCCAATGACTCTCTGGAACAGGGAGAGGGTGTAGCTCACCAATGGGTTTGTGACGAGGAATCTTGGTGTAAGTCCAGCCCCACAGACGTATGACATTATGCACATTCACTCACACCGCTGCCAGCACACTCCCCTGGTGCTGACACAGCCACACACATTGCTGACACAATCACCCTCACTGCCAGCACAGCCACTGGGAATTCCAACACTGCTTATGGCACAGAAACAACTCACCAACATAAGATGCATGAGCATCTGTATTATGGTGCATTACAATCAACATCCACTTCACAATGTCCCATGGTGCTGGCACAGCCACCGCCAGTGACATCCTCACATATACCCGGAGCCATACAACTGCCAACACAGCCACGGGTAATTACACCAGCAATACACTGGCAGTATACACCCCAACAACAACATGTATATCATCACCCAGACATTGACAACTTGTTCCCTCCATCACTGACACAGCCACTGCTGATGATATCCACTCACCACCCAATCACCGACACAGCCACTGGTGATAATCCTAGCAACACACTGGCAACATATGCACCAGCAACGACCTTTACATTATTACCTCCCTATCTGCATCCATCAATGCCAACATTGCACCACTGATGTGGTAACTTCCTATTATGTGACTACACCCAATGTGGCCTTCCCAAATCACACACTGTGCTTGATGCAGCCTTTTACTTACACAGTCGATCTTTTTCTTATATATTGCTTATTTTTTATTCCTTAACCTTTGTTCCTACTTCCATGCAACAAGGTATAGTAACTTCCTATTCTTTTGTTTGTAGTAACTTATGGTTCCTACTTCCATGCAACAAAGATAACCTAGTCCTGTCTTTCCGGTCCACCTTAAGTCTAGTGTAGGTTGCCAAACCAGGCATCCTTCCACTTGGTGTGTAAGCAAAGGTCACAAGTACAGCAATACTGACCAATGAGCCATGACATCTGTGGCCACCAATAATTCCGTGAGGTGAGCTCCAAGGTCCTCCAAGGTCCAGGATGACTGGCAATCCATGAGTCATGGTATTGGGATATGATGCGCCAACAAAGGGCTGGGTCGTTGGGGACATAGATGTGATCCCTGAAATACAACAAGTCCTCCTTTTCAGCCCACTCTGCCACACACAAGGAGAGGGTGGATCCCTTCCTCAGCTCTTCAACAGCTCAGACCATGACATCCTCATGTAAACTGCTATGGTTCACAAAACAAATGCTGTGTAGGATGTCCCACTCCTCACCCTGGGGTGTGATGCCTTCCAATGCCCAGATAGTGAACATGTTTGGCTGCAACAACACAATGTCTTGATTGTTGTCGCCACCATCCCCATGGTCCATGCATCAGGAGAGGGCATTGGTCTTCCCCATGCTGTGACCTGGACAGTGGTGAAAGGAGAAGTTGAACCTGGATAGATACAGGGACCAATGAGCTTGATGACAGTTCAATCTCTTGGCCATTATAAAATACTCAAGATTCTTGTGATCTGTCCAAATTTCCACCTTGTGTTCACCCTCAAGGAAGTGTCACCACTCCTCAAGCACACACATTATTGCCAACATCTCCTTGTCATGGATCTCATAGTTTCACTCCACAGCACTAAGGCTTTTGGAATAGAACACAACAGGATGCCACTTCTGGTCCTTCAGAGACTGCTGAGACAACATGGTGCCTGTCACAAAGTCAGAACTGTTGGCCTCTATATGAAAAGGGTGCAAATGGTCAGCAAAGGTAAGAATGGGAGCAGAAGTGACCATCTCCTTAAGCTTTTCAAATGCCTCCTGTTGTGCATTGTCCAACCTCCATGCCTCCTTCCCCATCAAGTCAAACAGTGGTCGTGCATGATGTGAGAAATCCTTGATAAAACACCAATAGAAATTGATGACTGGAAAGACTGCACCTCTTTCTTGTTCATGGGCACTGGCCAAGCTGTGACCCCATTCACCTTGACAGAATCCATCTCCACCTGACCCTCCAAGATAATCAGGCCAAGGTACTTGATCTTGGTCTTCTCAAACTCCCACTTGTCCTGATGAAGGTAGAGTTTGTACTGTCAAAGTCATTCCAGTACGAGGCATGTAATGCAATGGTGCTCTTCAACCATGCAAGTGAAGATGAGGATGTCATCAAGATAGACACAAATGATGCCCTTGAGGATGAGGTCATGGAAGATGTTGTTCATCATGGTCTGGAAGGTGGCAGGACTATTAGTAAGGCCAAAGAAAACATGACAAGCAGTTCAAAAAGACCATGGTTGGTACAAAAGGCTGCCTTCCACTCATCTCCCTCCTTTATCCTCACATTATTGTAACCCCAATGGACATTGAGCTTGGTGAAGTATTGGGCTCCATGGAGTTGGTTCACAAGTTTGGAGATGAGAGGTAATGGGTAGCAATTTTCCAGTACTTTACAGTCCCCCACCTGTCCTAGCAGACTCTGAGTGGAGTCCAACTGGAGTCCAATTGAACTACACTAAGTCATGTAGAGTTCAATCCCCCATTGGAGTCCAAGTGGAGTCCGAGTGGAATGCATTTCAACCAAATGATAAGTCAATTAGATATGAGCTCAAAGGACTTTGGACTTGGTGAATTTCATAAAGTACCCACAAAATAAATTTGTGTACTGCAGGAATTGAACTCAAGACCTCACCATAAGGAATCACATGACAAACCAAACAGGTGTGCTCAACCACTTGAGCCACAGGAGATTTATTAGTGATCAATATAAGGTTTATTTATGACTCAACTTTTCATATTCTTCGAGGAGGCATTGTTCAAACAATTAAGATCAAAAAATTTCAATTAACAACATCCCTCGTGAAGGACATGAGGGAGAGGGTATAATATAATAATAAACAAAAAAAAACCCCTCTCGCAAGATGTGAGAGGGGGGGGGATTATTACTATGTACATAAAAAACTAAACCCCTCACATTCGGCACAAGGGGGAGATTTGTAAGTACTACAATATATATACCCCTTGCATTTGGTGCGAGGGGGGGGGGGGCAGAGATAAATTAAAAATAATAAAGACCCATCCCCATGCAAAATGTGGGGGAGGGGGGGTTGGGGGATGCAGTCTGGGGTGGGTGTCGTCGCCCACCCCTCCTTGCATGCGTCCATCACTGTAGCAAGCCACACCCATCATCCACCCTACAAGCAGAGGCTTGTAGGCGTGGGGATGGGTGCCATGGTCATTGTAACCCTGGTGTACCTGCCATCCACCTGATGAGCAGGTGCTCATCAGTGTGGGGTGGGTGTGTTGTCAGTTTTGTGGGTCTCCTAGTTCAGAGGGGTTGGGGGGAGGGGTCAGTGATGTGGCATGCGAGGGAGGGGGTAGGTGGGTGCTTACCAGGTGGGTATCCTGCTCCACAGGTCTCCCAGTACCCCTCTGCCATCTCCTATCCTTTATTGACACCCTCACATCCTGTTTGGATGGGGAGGAGGCAGCTGGCATGGGTGTTGTTGGGTCTGGGTCGTTCTGGGTCCTGGTGCTGGTAGGCAGTGTCATCATTGTCGTCATCAACTGCACACACTCATGATCCACCCTACGAGCAGGGGCTCATAGGCATGGGGTGGGTGTGTTGGCTCGTTTGCAGGTGGTGGTGTTGTTACTAGTAGATTATAACCTAGAAAACTAAAAAAAATGAGTTAGTTAGTTTATAAAAACAAAAACCAAGTGAAAAAAACTTATGTAGGGCCCAAACAGTGCAATCTGCGTCGTTTGGGCCCGCATTGGCTCGTTTGTGGGTGGTGGTGTCGTTACTAGTAGATTATAACCTAGAAAACTACAAAAACGAGTTAGTTAGTTTATAAAAACAAAAACCAAATGAAAAAAACTTACGTAGGGCCCAAACGATGCAATCTATGTCGTTTGGGCCCACGTTGGCTCGTTTGCGAGTGGTGGCGTCGTTACTAGTAGATTATAACCTAGAAAACTAAAAAAACGAGTTAGTTAGTTTATAAAAACAAAAACCAAATGAAAAAACTTATGTAGGGCCCAAACAACGCAATCTGTGTCGTTTGGGCCCATGTTGGCTCGTTTGCAAGTGGTGGCATCATTGCCAGTAGATTATAACCTAGAAAGCTAAAAAAACAGGTTAGTTATTTATAAAAACAAAAAGCAAACAAAAAAAAAAATTATGTAGGGCCCATCCATTGGGCTTGTTTGTGGGTGGTGGTGATGGCGGATTGGGCATGGGAGTGGTGGCAGTGGGTGTCCATGCAGTGGTGGTGGTAGAGAGAGGAGGGAGGTGGTGTTGATGGTGGTGGTGGTGGTGGTGAGTGATGAGCTGGCACATTTGATGACGTGGCTATATGCTTTGTCATACACAGCTGCACCATGGTACCTAGCACAAGTAGATGATACTTTACACAAGGTACTGTGGTGTAACAGTTATATTGTGTATTATTGTTACATAAGCAACCTATAGGGATCTGGGTTTGATTCCTTTTCTTACACACTTTTTCAGTGGAATCCAACTGGACTCCAACTGGACTCCACTGGACCAGTCCGAGTAGAATCTGGTCTTTGAGTGGATTCCACTTGGAGTCCAGTTGGACTGGACTGGGACTGGACTGGCAACTTTGCAGGCAGTTGGTTGGTGACCAGTCCCAGTGGACTCCAGTCAGATTCTGGTCAGTCTGGTCGGACTCCAGTCGGAGTCCACTAGGAAAGGTGGGGGAGTGTAAAGACGTCCAATTTTCAACCATGATGTAATTGAGCCTTCTATAGTCTTGAACTGGTTGAAGTGAGCCATCCTCTTCCTTGACAGAGAAAAAGGGAAAGGCCATGGGTGACTTGGATGGTTGAATATGTCCAGAGGCTAGGTGCTCATCGATGAGCTGGTCAAGCTGTCACTGCTCCTCTGGGGAGAGAGGATAGACCTTGCAGGAGGAAGGGGTTGCACCAGGGATGAGTTCGATTGCATGATCCCATGGCTTGTGCACAGGGATAGAGTCGAATGATTCCTTGGAGAACAGGTCCTCGAACTCATGGAGATGAGGAAGCAAGGAGTCAGTAGAGGATTTAGCAGTATTGTTTTTGTGGAAGGCCCCAGTGAGGCATTGGGATATGTTTGATGTAGCACACACCTCATGCAATGGACAAATTGCAGTTAGTGTTTAAAAGTCCAGTTTGCACAACTGCAAAAAACTGCCAACCAAACCAAACCAAACCAGCAGTCCAGTCTTTTTATTGGTTGCAGTTGCCCAAATCTTAAGAATAGTCAGTTGCAGTCTTAGATATTAAAAAATTATATAAAACTGACAAAAACTGGTTGCAGTCAGTTGCAACCAGTCTATTTACACATACTATACACTATATCTATTACATAGTAATATAATAACTAATAATGAGGCCAGCCCAAGGCAAAAAGAATATGAAAAGCATGGGTTTATATACCCTTCAGGTGCACATGGACCATTTGGTCATGTTTGCACACTCAAACAGGAAAGTGGTGCCACTTGCAGATACCACTCCCATGACCAGCAACATCAACGAACCACCACCATGACCCAGCATCACCACTGCGCCTGTGAGCCACTGCTTGTAGGGTGGGTTGGAGTTGCTGACAATGACAATGGACACAGAGACTGAACGCACAGCAGTCCAAATGATGATTAGTGTTGTTTGGGCTGCAGGTATTTTTTTCTTTCTATCTGTTCAATAACTAACATTTTCATTTTCATTTCTAGGTTCTTTGCTTTTATAACAACAACATACAACTACTGACCCCCAATTGCTCCCATCCCAACATAGCACCTCCACCCAGCCTGCAAGCCACTGCTCACAGGGGGAGATGGGGGTGCTGCCAGACAACAATGGGGAACAATGACAACAACAACAGCAATGGCAATGGGAACACCAACACCAACACCAACACCACCAACACCAAACACCCATCACCCATTGAACACCCATCACCCATCACCCATTGAACACCCATCACCCACTGCCCATTGCCCATCACCAGCATCACCAACAGCCATCACCATCAACAACAACAATAACAACAATGCAGCATTGCCACCACGTCACCACCAGCCAACACAACATGGCACCACTGCCACGCCACCATGCACTCACCCTGATCACCACCACATGATGAGGCCAAACAACACCAACATCACTCACAGGTGGCGATGATGGATGACAATGATAAGGCTGGGTGGGGGCAGTGGTGGGTGGTGAAGCTTGATGACGGTGAGCAACATTTTTTTTTCCCTCATTTTTGGGCTCACAGACCACCCCTCCCTTCCTTCGCACATCTTGCAAGGTAGGGGGATTTATTTTAGTGCTTTTTGTTTGGTTTTATTATCCACACAGCTCCCCTGCCCCTACCTCTGAGGGGGGGGCTTTATTTTAATTTAGCATAGTATTATTATGTAGATTATTGTGTATATAATGTCAGTTTAGACCAACCTGAGTTGGTGGACGACTGGTTGTGGCCTAAACCAGCCATAACCAGGTGTCGAACCTGTACCAGACCACAACAAACTGGTCACTTGTGGTCTAGTCCAGTTTTATGTAACTTTTGAATGTAGTCGAGCCAGTTGCAGTCTCAGTTCACTCCAAAATTGGAAAAAAACTGGACCTAACTGGACTTTAAAACACTAATTGCAGTGTAGAAAATCCAATCACCTTCCTCCACTTCCTCTGGCTCCTCCTCATTGTCATCTGAGTCCAGCACCAGATCAGGAACTCCCTCCAACTCCACATCAGGCACAGGTAGGGGTCCAGCATGACACTTCTGAGTGCATCGTACTGAGGCCCTTTGTCTGTGGTGCTCTTGCCTGGCTTCCATGAAACAAGTGTGACAGCTGGACAGACATCATCTCATGGTGACCTCCCCAGTACACCAGTTAACATCGGGGTAATGGTCTCAAAGCCACGGATAGCCCAAGATCACCTTCTGCTTTCCTCACTGAGTGACAGCAAAAAGGGCATGCTCACTATGATCTTTGTAACAGAGGACCAGGTCCACAACCTCTTGGATGGCACCAGCTTCATTTGGGGACCCATCCACATTATAAACAGGTATCGGATGCAAGAGTGAGTGAGTATTCAGGTGATGTTGTTGTGTGAGATGGGCATCAATGAAGAGACCCATAGCACCAGAGTCCAGGAGCGCAGAGACACCAAGTATCTGTCCAGTGTTGGTAGTCTGTAGTTTGATTGCGAGGCTCAAGGAAAGTGTTGAGGAAGTGGATGCAACAATATATTTCCATGGCAGTTTGCACTCCCATGATTTAATTTTGGGGTGTGAGGCAGAGGCAGAGATAGGAGGGGCAGATATGTCTTCACCCAAATTTGAAGGGTCAGAGAGGGGAATAGTCATGGAATCAGATTCATTCTCCGGGGATTCAACTGACAAAACTTCAAAGTAGTTATGGACAGGCAATGAGGGCATACAATTCACTCACTGTGAATAGAAAAATCCTGCTCCTCTACAACCTCTGATTTGATCTCCTCTGTAACCTGACCCTTCACTTCCTCGACATTTACAAGTGCCAACAGGTCCTGGAGGAGTTCATCTCGCCCCTCAGGGGTGAGCATGCAAATATCCTGATGATGGGGACATGCTCCAGCCATGTGTCCAGTTTCCCCACAGCGGTAGCAGAGATTCAACCTATGCACATGGCTACAGGCTGCATCAACATCCATTGGTACTGGAACATTGACAGCTGGCACAGGAGTCTGATGGATAGGAATGGGGTTCCACTGGGGAAGGGTTCGATTGAATGTGTAGGGCACAGGGGTGGTAGTTGGAGTGCAGAATGCAGCATTAAACACTGCATTTGTGAGTCGGTTCTCATCACAGAGTGAAGCAGCTTCATACCAAGCATTGATATTGTTGTCTGCTGGATGTCCTTCCAACATCTGTGCAATCTGGTGCTGAATCTCTTGGTTGAGGCCCCATTGGAACTTCACCACCACTGGTAGCCCACTCCTATATCCTGCCATGTCCACCAAATCTTTAAACTTGTCGATATAATCATCCATGGATCGACATGCCTGGTGGTAAGAGGATGACTTGAGTCATGTCACTGCTTGGTGGCACTCATTGAGGGGACAAAAGTGGCATACAAACTCTGCTCAAAAGTCACCCCAAGTGGAGAAAGGAAGAGAACCAAGTTCTTTAGTTTGGTGCAGAATACAGTCCATGTAGAGATAGGTGCATTCAGATTTCATGTATGTGAAGGCCCAATAAATTTTTGCAGCTTCATTGATGAGACTGGAGACTGATGTACAACTCACAGGAATTAAGGAACACATGTCCCTGTGCATGCACCATTAAACTCGGTGGGGGGGGGGGATGGTTTGATCTGGGTGTGTTCCTCAGTGGGTGTGTTAGGCAGTGCATTGTTGTTGTTGGGCACACTTGGAGTTGCAATGGGGTGAATATTGGTCATGGAGCTAGTCTGAAGGGTTCTGACAAGGTTTTCGATTGTAGATTTAAGCAAGTCAATTTGCATGTGTATTCCGGTAACATTGCTTTCAAGTGTGTCAAGGCATTCTGATGTGTCCATGGCACTAGGGGGCACATTTGGCAAAAATGGTGGCACACTAAAGGTGGGACTGTTGGGTGTGTAGGGAGTCTATGGAGCTTTGGGAAGTGTCGTCCACTCTGTACCTGCCTATCTTGGGCAGTGCGCTTGCAATTTCAGGCCTTAAGAGAGAGTTTTCTACTATAAGGGCAACCTCACCCTCTAGCAAACTGAAATCTGAAGTTAAAATTATGCTACATATTACAGGGATTGGAGGTGCACCTAGCAAAGGGAAATCCAAAGAGAAAACTCTAATGACCCCTTTGCCAGTGCCCAGTATATGTGAAGACTGCAAAAATCAAAGAATAATCTAAAAATAGAAAAGGTGGAGATAGGCTGATCAAGGCCACCAAATGACATTGTACCAAGGGGTAGGTGTTGGAAGGGGTACTCTGTCTCTAAATATAGAACTGTCAACATGCACAAATGTGATAGAAAGGGAAATTAGTAATAAAATGAGGAGAAATCATAGAAAATGAAGAATAGAAGGAAACAAGGTGAGGAAAAATATAGGACAAACATAAAAAATAGGAGAAACACATGGGGCACCCTCTAGTCCCCTTACAGCAATGATTGGTGTTGTTGCAATGGACTTTTTGACAATTGATTCAGACATCTCTACTATCAGATCCCAGCTTGGTTTTGACCTGGCAAAGTCTTCTAGGGAAGCCCAATTAGAATCTTGAACCTTTGCTTCCAACCACCAACGATCTAACATTGATGCCCAAACATGTGATGAATCACATCATGCATTCAATGGAAACCTGGTTTCTTTCAAATTTTCTTGTGTCATAAGATCTGAGAACTCCACACAAGCCATGTTAAAATGGAAAGGGCCTGGTAAGACAATGACATATTGAAAACAGTGCTTTGGTGTTGCCTCAATCCTTCTGGAATCTTGGTCACAGGGAAACTGGGGAGGTGCCAACAACAGCAAGGAGAGCACTGGCTGGGACAAGAGTTGAGCAGGCTAACAACAACACATCTGAAGGATAACCATCAATGATGATGACAAGGCCAACTTCACTGGTTGGCAAGGATCAGACCACCACCAGTGAGGACAAGTCCTGAACACAACAGGGAGCCTCCACTGGCAAGGACAAGTGCCAACAACTGTGGGCAGGCAGTGATGAGAAGAAAACTCTTCCAGCAAGTCCACTGATGGTGACAACAAGTGTGCAATGTGCCCGGCTCAGCCTTGTGTCAAAGGATACTACATTGTTGGCACCTCTGTTGCACTACTCTCTAGTGGTTTTATTATGTACCCATGTACCTGCTGTAATTATTATACGAATGAATATGATTATAAGCTTTTGTATGACTGCTAATAATATCTGCTAGAGCCTGATGGTTGACTATGGTATGACTATACATCCTAGAGAATTGTAACTATCAGTTGACTTGCATGGTAAGGTGACAGTAAAAATCCAGGGAATTTAGTCAGGCTACATGACTATACATGACTCTGCATGACTGTCACCCGACTTTGCTTTTTACTGAGAATGACATCCACTGCATCCAGCCAATCATCAGCAGAACTTCCCACTACCCTCCACACAGTACTTTACACTCCCCCCCTAGTCTGAGAGGACTCCAATTGGACCTTTTAGAGTAGTGATGTTATATACCATTCTGACTGGATGTTTGAGCTGAGTTGAAAATTTCCCCTGCAAGTCATGTTACCTACCATATATGGAACATAATGATGTCATATACTATTCTGACCAGATTTTTGAGCTGAGTTTGGAAATCACCCTGCATAGTCATGTGACCTACCACATATGGAACATAGTGATGTTATATACTTTTCTGACCAGCCTCTGCTGCAGACTCAAAAATGCAGAGTAGCAGAAACTGAGGCCACTGAAGTGGTCCCATCATTAGATAGGTGAGGAGCAGAGAGGCAAGAAACAAGTAATATACTATAAAACTACATATGAAAAGAGGGAGTGGTGGGTGGGGCATGAAAAAGATGGGTGAAGCCACATAGAGGTGATGAAAGGAAAATGGCTGACTGTACTCCCCACTTGTTGGAGATTAATTTAGTTCCTAGGACTGCGCCTATGCCTTCCCCTTCGTAGACTGGTGTGGTGATGTTGTGAGCCTAGCTGGTACCATAGTCTGGTTTTCATCCTTCCATTCCAGTAGAGGACAGCTGCTGCCCCAATTCTTCCTTCCATACCCAATCCATCTGTGAATACCTTGACATCTGCTCTGTCCTGTTGCAGGTGTGCCAATGCCTCCTCAATGTTGTTTGCGATGTGTGTGGAGATTTTTGGCTTCCATTTTGTGTTGAACCTGACCATTTTGATGGTCTCGATGCCTTGTGGTTGTATGCTGTATCTGTGCATGAGGTCATGTAGGGGTGTTGGATGGTGTTTTACTAATGTTTTTGCTGCCTTGATGACAGGTTTGTGGAGGGGATGTGCTTCAGGTAGGGTTGCTAAATGTATGGCTGCCCAGTGGCAGTGTTTTTCGACAAGTAGCTGAAATGGGACTAGGTTAGCCATTACTTCTAAGGTGTCTGTTGCTGTGGTTTTCATGGCTCCCATGATCATGATTGTGGCTCATCTCTGTATGGATGCTAGCTTGTTTATGATAGTGTGATTGTTGCAGTTGTCCTTTGCTTGTTTACCTGCATTCTGCTGTGGGGTGAGAAAAATGTCAGCAGTGTATAGCATGCAGGGAACCATAATAGAAAGGTATAGCTGCCATGTATATTTTGTGTTGATTCCCCACGATACTTGTGCTAGTCTGCTGAACTGGATTAGCCAGTCCTGTCCTTTGGCGAGTGCGGCTGCACATTGCCATTTCCAGTTCAGTTTGTTGTCCATAACCACACCTAAGAATTTAGCTGTTTCCTTTGATGGTATGTGTTGGTCACCTAGTACAAGAGCTTGCTGAGGCATTTGTACTCTCTTCTTTGGATTTAATTGGTGCGGGACGAGTTTCCTTGAGATGTCTAGAGTTAGAATTTTTCAATGCCAAATTTGCAATTGTGGTTCTTTGCCCACTCGAAGATCCCGTCTGGTCAGTTCATGATATTTTGCAGCTTTTCGTGAGTCTCCGAGAAGTCTTTACCTATGACTATAATTACTGTGTCATTGACAAATAATAGTACCCATTCGCCTATCCTGAGGATTGGGATGTCTAGGAGGTCTGAGTTGTATATGAGGTAGTAGATGCCCGAATATGGGTTGCCCTGGTCCAGACCATTTTCCACTATGAAGGTAGTGGTTTCAAAGTCATCGAAGCTTAGGGTTGTGCAGTGGTTTCCCAGGCATCTTACCATCCATTCTGTGTACTCTTGGGGTATTCCTCTCTTCCTCATGTTGTGTATGAGGCGGTTGATATCTATGCTAGGGAAGGCACCTTTAACATCAAGGAAGAGGGTAGAAGTGACTTGCCCTTTTCTCCATGTGTCCTTCACTACTTTTGTCAGCATGTGTATTGAGTCTGTTGTAGTGCATCCTGGTCTTGCTCCGAAGTGGTTTGCTGGGATGGTGTTGTGTTTCTCACACATGGTAATGACGTCGAGTGCTTGGCAGCTGTTGAGGAGATGGGCCATGCTGTCTGACAGTATGATTGGTCTCCAGGCTGAGGGGTCCATGTAGTCAGGTTTTCCTGGTTTCTTCAAGATAAGTGTTTCCATGGTTGCCCATTCCTGTGGATAGTAGTTCAGTGAATTAGTGGCATGGAAGAGTGGGCCTAGATGGGGAACAATATCTTCTCTAGCATGTGTGAATATTGAGTTTGGTGTCATTCCATTTTTGGTGGCCTTGTACAGTTTCAGTTTTTTGATTGCTTGATGTATTTGCTCATCTGTTATATTTGTGAACGTCCAGCGCAGTGGCGGGTATTGATGGTCTGGTGGTACAGGGGGTGTTGCTGGGTTTGGTGGGGGGAAAAAGGTTTTGTAGAACAACTGTCCTTTACTGGCATTATCTGTTGCTTCCCTAATAACCTGTTTTGTTGTCAGGTCTTTTACCTGTAAAGTTGGTATTTGTGCCTTCCCTGCATCAGTTGCTGGTGAGGTCACTAATCTGCTTGCCTGCCACATGCTGGTTTAATCCAGTCCTTCTAACCAGTCCACCCAGTGTTCTGCTTTTGCCTTGCATATCATTTCTGAATAGTGGTTCCATTGTTGTTGGTACTCCTTGTGTACCAGGTGTTGAGCATTGCGATGGTGGTATTTCAATCTCCCACTGAGTTGTTGCATTTTTTTCTTGTCTGCTGATAGTTCCATTGACCACCATCTCTTTGAGTATGGGCTAGGTTTTGTCAGTTTTACATGCTTGTCGATGGCACCTTGTATCGCTTCATTTAGTTTTTTGAGTCTGTGGTCGAAGTCTTGCATGTTTGTGATTTCTGTGGGTTCAAGAAGGTTAGCAAGATTCTCGTTGAGAGTTTTAACTAATTCTGGCCAGTCAGCCAGTCTGAAGTTTTGTCATGGCTTCCAGGCTGTTTTTGGTGCATAGACATCTGTTTGTGTGATGATGGGGTAGTGGTCAGTTTTTACCAGTTGTGATGTGTCATCAGTGGTACACTTGATGATAGCGTCCATGATTGCTTCTGTACAGAAGACATTGTCAACCCCAGTGTGGTTACCTGTACTATGAGCCCATAGGGTCGGGATGAACAGCAGTAATGCCATTTTCATATTGTGTCTTCCTAGCATGTTGAGAAGGGGTTGCGTTAGATTCAGGTTATCACAGGTGAATAGGTGCACGTTTCTAGGCTCATCCCAAAGGGGGTGATGTCAGTTGAAATCCCCCATCCAGATGGTGTGTAGCTGTCCTGTTGCCTGTATCTGTCTCTCTCTATCTCTCATGAATGTGGAAATGTGTGTTAGTGCATTATTGTTGTTGCCATCGTTATATATGTTAATGATTTGTAGCATGCCAAACTGGACTTGAATTTCTATTGCTGTGATGTTGGGGTGTTGGAAGTGGACTTGTTTTTATGCATCTGTTAAGAGATTAGCATTTATGAGGGTAACGGATCTCGTACTGTCTGGGTGTTCTTGCTGCATGCTGGGGTATATGACTGACAACTGGCGGTTCGCCTGTGTTTTACCTCTAAAGTCAATGTATGGTTCTTGAATGATGCATATGTCATAGTTGTCGCATTTGAGGCTTTGAAGCAGGTCTGTTGGCTGACCAGCAATTTATTGATGTTCTGCTGTCGTATCTGTAGCAGCCTTTGTAGTGTATCTTGATCTGGAGTTTCAGACATATTTGATGGGTGTATGTTCTCTGTTCTGCAGCATCTCCTCTGGTCCTGGTCCAGGTCCCTGTTCATTTGGGTCTCTGTCCCCCCATGGGGTGTTTTGTTGTGTGGGTCTGCAGTTTTTGTGTGTTGCTTGTTGCTCATTTGTTGCTGTGTGGTTTAGGTATCCATCTAGGGTCATCTGAGCTGGGTGTACTGGCCAGCCATTGTCGACTGTGCAAGTGTTAGCCATCTGTTGGTCATTCTGGTATTTACTTTGTTGTCTGTGTTGTTGCCTGCTGCACCAGACTGTTTGCCAGTTCTCCATGAACTGTTGGGGGTTTACCTGGTTGTCCCTGTTTCGATTCCAGGCTACATCCTGTTGCCATTGTTGCAGTTGGTTCTCTGCATGATGTTCCAGTTCATTCAGTAATTTCCACATGCTAGGTATGATGGTTGGGAAGTACTTATACTTATTCTCTGGTACATGTGTCTGCAGTTTTTTGCATTCTGCTTTGAACTTTGCACAGTTTCTGTCTGCTGCTCCATGGCCTTTGGCCTCCATACCTGTGCAGTTAGTGCAGCAGAATGCTGATGTGTCTTTTACTGTACATGTCAATGTTCAATGTTGTTCTCTGCAATGTGCACAGGTGTTGACGTCTGCTTTGCAGTCCGGTACATAATGGTCATACCTTTGGCACTTGAGGCATCTTCTTGGTTCTGCTAGTTTTTTGTGTATGTGAGAGTGTTTACCTTCAATGAATAAACCTGCTTGGATTGCATTGTTGGCTGCATTTTGGTTGTTGAAACCAAGGATGACATGTGCTACTTTCTGTTTTCATTGTGGAGATGAGGTGGCTTAATGTATTTTAAGAATCCAATTGTGTTGCTGCTTATTCTGGAGTCTTCTTCTACTTTTGCATGTGCATAGCTTGATCCTGCATTGAAGGTGGTGGGGACAAACTCTGCTATGACGTAGTGTAACTTATTTTGTATGTTTGATATACCCCTGTAGTTCGCCATGAAAGCCTTTTGTAGTTCTGGTTGCTGTATCCAGTATCCTGTGTCCATTGAGTTCAGTTGGTATAGTACATTACTGTTCTTCAATTTTTTTGCCCCCACAAACGTCATACCTGGTGGTTTGTCAGCTGCTGCCATTCCCATGAGATCGAGGGTGGTGTTTGCTTTTGCTATTAGGTCTTTTTCTGTAAGGCTTTCTAATGCGTTGTCAGTCAGATTTGGATCTTTTTGGATCATAATCT
This sequence comes from Tricholoma matsutake, assembly GCA_026075535.2. Lineage (NCBI taxonomy): Eukaryota > Fungi > Basidiomycota > Agaricomycetes > Agaricales > Tricholomataceae > Tricholoma > Tricholoma matsutake. The sequence goes on from AP026538.1 coordinate 18,025,394, forward strand.
GCTTAACCATCAGTTCCTCTCTTGCCACCACCGACTTGTGTGCTAGGGGTACATGTTGCTGTATGACATTTGCATATGTTATAGGCTGGTGGGTGTGGCCTGGGGGGGCATCCACCATGTTTGTCTTGTTGTTGTTCCTTTCTGTCAACTCCTGCATTGCTTGTACAAGTTGTTTGGTTGTTTTCTGGAAACTGTTGTTAAATTCATCCATTTTACCTGTGATTACCTTTGCTGCTCCCATAACGTGTTTGACGGCATCCCACATGGTTTCTACTTCAGTTGTAAAGGGCTTCTAGGTGTTCTTGTAGCTGTGTTTTGACCACCACTGTGATCTCGTCAGCCATGTGTTGTGCCACTGCATCTGCCATGAGAATTGCAACCGCTCCTATTCCATCTGTCAGGGCTTTTGGCATTCTCACGGCAGCAGTTCCAAGCTGTAACAGGATGTGAGAAAGGGTGAGGATATCTGCTGGTTTACCTGGTAGTAGGTATTCCTTGGATGTGAGGAAGCCTATGGCATCATCTCTTGTCCATACATCGGTGTTTGTAGCTTCTGCATTATCCCGGTCTTTTTGTGGTTTTTTAGTTGTTGTTGTTGCAGTTTTTTGCCTCATTAGAGGTGGTGTTGGGGCAGGTGGTTGTAACATGGTTACAACTGGGGTTTATGGCTATGGAATGATATGTCTTGATGCTATTCTATGCTCTGCTCGCCCTCCTTCTCTCCTTCACTGGTTCTACACACCATGGGAAGATTTGAGGTGGTGGCAGTACAAGATCAAGATGTATCCAATGGCGTGGTTATGGGTGTGTGTGGCACATTTTTCATCATTGTAGGTCATCACCAATGAAGTACAACCTAAAAATTAAAAAAATACAATTAGTTAATTCATAAAAACAAACAACGAAAAGAAAAAAAACTTATCTATGGCCCAAACGACAGTTGCTGTCATTTGGGCCTGCATTCCATCCAGTTGGCTCATTTGATGGTGGTGGTGATGGTGGGGTGATGGTGGGGTGATGGTGGAGTGGGCGTGGGAACAGTTTGTGGTGGGTGATGGTGGTGGTAGAGAGGAGAGGAGGGAGGTGGCATTGACAATGGTGGTGGTGATTGTGAGCTGGCAGTCACATGTCACATGTCATGCAATGCATGTATGCATATTCCATTAATAGCTTGTAGTTAACTATGCACCTTGGTTGGGTAATAAAGGTATTAAGTGTATGTAGGTAAATAATTATCTGGTAGCTCAGTGGTTAAGCGCAATGTTATGTGTGTAGACCTAAGGTTGAGTGTTCAATTCTTTTTGTACATCGAACTTTTATTTGGGAAAGCACGTGCATTCCAGTTATTCCAGTTATTCCAGTTATTCCAGTTAGTCCAGTTGTGATGAGTCCAGTCAGATTCTGGGGATTCTGGGTATAAATTTGATGCTTCTGACCAGAATCATGCTGCATAGGGAGAACTACATACAAAAAAAATTCCACTGGATTCCAGAAATTCCAGAAATTCCAGCTGGACAAACTGGAATCCAACTTGAATACGTGGGGGAGTGTAAAGTACTCATCTGGAAACCAGCCTGAAGGTTGGAATTTATATTACAGATAACGGCAAATTGAAGTCAAATGAAATGGAAGCCTGACTCAAATCTTGGGAATCGACACAGTGTTTCACAGTGCCACATACATCTGCCCATATTGGGTGCATTGAATGAATGCATCAGACTCTAAGGTGAAAGCATGTACTATGCGGCTTTATGCTGGTTTGCCAACATATTTGTGGGACAAATTTTATTTGATGGCAGTTCATGTACATGCTAGAACCACTACACATTTACTGAAGGTGGTTACACCTTGGGAACTCTGGCATGAACATGAACCTGATTATTCTTACATGTGTGAAATCAGATGTTGTGGATTTGTCCTCATTCTTGACAAGCACAATCCCAAGATCTTTGGACAGGCAATTGAATGCATCCTTATAGGATATGAGCCGAAATCAAAAACCTACCAGTGTTACAACCATACTACCCAAAAAGTGCATAGCTTGTATCATGTCCATTTCATCAAAAGTCATGAGGGAAACACTCCACTGGCCCTAGGGCATGATACAGGTAACCCCCAAGTATATTTTTTCATACCCATACCCATACCTGCAAACACTGTACCCACACAGGTAGAGGTGCGGTGTTTATCATGGGTTTCCATGGGTTTCAACACAACTAACTATTTTAATAATATATTACACTAAATTAATATATATATATATAATAAGAATGCCCCCCTCTTGCGTTTGGAGCAAGGGAGGGGCCTGTCATCACTGAGAACACCCCCCTGCTCGTGTTTGCATTGAGAGGGGGGGTGGTGGTGCCTTCTCATCATCCCCATCCTCATTGCACCCCATTTCCACCCCATGAGCAGTTGCTTGTGGCAGTGGTTGGGGGTGCTGTCCTGGTGGTGGTCCTCAGGCATCATCTGTTGTCATCATTGTCGGTGTTGTTGTTGTTGTTGTGTGTCATCATCTGGCTGGGGGGCAGGGTGTGTCATTCTGGTCCCATCCTTGTTGTTATCCACCTTGTGAGTAGAGGCTCACAATGGTGGTGTAGCAGTGTTGTTGACGGTGTTGTCTTGTTGTTATAGCAATATTAGAACCTAAAAGTTGAATAAAAACATTAGTTAGTTAGAAAAAAAACAAGAATAAAAAATACCTAGGGCCCAAATGACAATAAACATTGTTTGGGCCACAATAAGACCCCCTCTGTCTCACTCTTGAAGTGAGGGAGGGGCAGAGACCTCTGTCTCACTTTTGATGCAAGGTAGGGGCATTGGATGGGCCACATACATCATTGTAGACAAAAGTGTAACCTGTGACAATCAGCATATCAACAGACTCACATGACTGGAATCCTGGTACTGACATACCTGTAACACCATGGAAAAGGGTATGGTGTTGCATGGGTACAGCAATCCAGAACCTGTACCCATACCCAAGTGTACCCATGACCAGATATCCATGGTGTTACCCATACCCATGTCATTCCCTAACCAGCCCTGTATGCACAAACAATCCCACTACCCCAATGGCTATACTTCCATATGATGATGACAACGAGGACAATGTTGAGCCTACCATTTCCCACACACCTTCTAGCTCAGATATTGCTGCACCACTGGTGCCTATATCTCTACATCACTCTTCATGCATACCCATACCAACTGAACAGAACCCAGCCAGTGGACCTCCCACTACATGCACTGAAGCAGCAGTTTGGGAATCCAAAGAAAGCACAGCTTGTATCAAGGAAATATGCCAAGAGTGCCACACCACCAAACAGCCTGGATCCCAAACTGATTGTCCAGCCCCTGCCACTGGCAATGATGTCATTGATGACCTCCAACTTGCATTTGAGAACCTTGGTGATCAGGCACATGAACTTCTGGCCCTGATCTCAGAGATGGCTAATTTTGATCCAGAGTCATTACAATTTGAGGATGAGCCTAGGACTTGGGATGAAGCAAAGAACTCAGTGGATGCAGCACACTGGGAAGCAGGGTATAGAGATGAGCTGAAATTTCTGAAGGACATGGTGGTCTATGAACTTATTCCTCAATCTGAAGTCCCACAAGGGAAGCATATCCAGAAGGGAAAGCTGGTGTCCCACATCAAATGGGATGAGCTGGGACTTGCAGTCAGATGGAAGGTGTGCCTTGTCTTCAAAGGTTTTGAGCAGATCTATGGTAAGGACTACACCAAAATGACCTCACCTACTGCACACATGGAATCCTGGAGAATTCTCCTCCACATTGTGGCCACCTTAGGTTGGGATGCCCAGCAGATCGACATGAAGACAGCATTCCTCTATGGCCTCTTGCCTGATGACAAGGTCCAGTACATGCAACAACCCATCAGTTTTGAGGAACCCAGAAGGAGGACTGGGTGTGGAAACTTCAACATGGCTTATATGGCATGAAACAAAGTGGCCATATCTGGAACCAGACCCTTAACCCCAGATAGTGTTTAAGGGTCTGGTTCAGTCCAGTTTTTTCCCATCTTGGGGCCAGACTGGAACCACAACCAGTTTAATTCAATTCAACATATATGTAAAACTGGACTGGACCCCTTGCAACCAGTTCATTGTGATTCTAACCAGTTTAGAAACTGGTTGCTGACCAACCCTGGGTCAGTCAGAACCAACTCATAAATCTACATATGTAGTTAACAGTAATACTACTACTACTCTAAAATGATATGAAGCCCCTCACGGGGCAGGGGCCCATGAGCAGGCATACGGATAATAAAATAAAAAAGTACTACATTAATGTTAGTATCCTTGTTGGCCCTGGTGTCCTCATCCAGCATTGGCATTGGCATTCTTGTTGGCATTCTTGTTGGCCCTGGTGTCCATCTCTGGCATTGGCATTGGCATCCTCATTGGCCCCAGTGTCCACATCTGGTGTTGGCATTGGCATTGGTGTCCTCGTTGGCCCTGGTGTCCTCATCTGTCATTGGCATTCTTGTTGGCCCTGGTGTCCTCATCTGGCATTGGTATTGGTGTTGGCATTAGCATTCTTGTTCTGCATCCAGCATTGGCATTGACATTGGTGTTAGCATCCTTGTTGGTCCTGGTGTCCTCATCTGGCATTGGCATTGGCATGGGCATTGGCGTTGGTGTCCTTGTCTGGCATTGGTGTCATGTTCATATTTTGTCTGTCATCACACCCTCATCCACCCCATGAGCAGTTGCTCGCAGCAGAGGTGTGGGTGGTGTGTCAGTTCTGCAGTGGAGTCATCCAGAATGGGACCCATTACCACCCTGTGAGCAGGGACTCACAGTGGAGGTGTGGGTGGGCATGTTGGTGCTGCATTGGTGCCGGCTCATTGTTACAGCAAAGTTAGAACCTAAAAAACAAAAAGAAAAGATTAGTTAGTTCAAAAAAAACACTAAAAAAACATTACTTGGGGCCCAAATGGCAATGGATGTCATTTGGGCCGGATGTGGTTTGTTTGTGGTATTTGGCAGTGTTGTCCAATGTGGGGGATGCAGGAGTAGTGGTGTGCATTGATGAAGTGGTGGTGGAAGGAGGAAGAACAGTGGCAGCGGTGGTAGTGGTGGTTGATGTTGATGTACATGGCCTGGGTTGTGTTGATGGTTTGGCAGCCATGGGAATGGTGAACAAGTGGCACCACTTTTTTTGTTTGGGTGTGCAAACATGACCAAGTGGTCCGTGTGCAGCCCCAAGGTATATAAACCCTCACTTTTGTTGGTCATTCCTCAGGCATGTCCCCACTTTAATTATATTAGTTAGTATATAGTTAGTAGATGTAAAGTATACTATAGATCAGTTACAACCAGTTCAAACCAACTTTACTTGGTTCAAAAAAATATACAATTTGAGAAACTGCAACCAACCATGTACACAAACTAAGGCAACCACAACTGCAAAAAAGACTGGACCGTGGTTCGGTCCAGTTTGATTTGGTTTTTTTCTGGTTTGATTAACTGGACCTTCAAATGCTAGTTTGGGGTTTGTTGTCCCCTTGTTGTGCTGTCCCCCCATCGTCCTGCCATTTCCCCCCCTCCCCATTGTCGTTCCATGCACTGTCTACCCCATGAGCAGTTGCTCATGAGGCTGGAGGTGCATGGTGCATTGTCTGTCATCTGTGGAGTTGTTGTCATTGTCCCTGTTGTCCCCGTGCTCTCACACCCCATATTCACCCTGCAAGCAGTGGCTCATGGCAGTGGTGGGGGGTGCTGGTTGTTGTCAGTGTTGTGGGGGTCTCCTGTTCATTGTTCCCCTGTCATCGTCTCTCCTCCCTTGTCACTCCACCCACCAACCACCCCATGAGCAGTTGCTCATGAGGCTGGGTGTGGGTGGTGTGCCATCATGATGTGGTGGCATTGGCATGGTCTCGTGTCCATCCCTTGTTACAAGAACCTGGAAAACAAAAGAAATACATTAGTTAGTTTATGAAAAGAAACAAAAGAAAAAAAAAACTTACTGTGGGCCCAAACAATGCAATCATGTTGTTTGGGCCCAGATGACTATAGTGCAGTAAGAGCATGTACCTGCAATGGTTGCTTAGTGTAGTGGTCTTTTTGTCGCTGAATTCTTATGTAATCATCTTAGAGGTCCAGGGTTCAATTCTGCCATGCGCATCTACTTTTTCTACTATTAATTACTAAGCAAGGCTGCTATCATTCCTATCAGAATCCTATGTTGTCCGATGTCTCTGCATAACCTTGGGATATTCCTATGTGATTCCTATGGTCAGAAATTCCTAGGAAACTCTGATGGTCTGATCAGACTGGACTAGGACTGAACCTGCCATTTCATGTCAATTTGGCTGGTGGAAATGACATCAGAATATGGTTGGATTCCTATAGGAATACATGGGGGAGTGTAAAGACCTCAAGGAATGCATTTGGCTATGCACTTTACTCAATGCTATCAGTTACCAACAAAGCTCTCCCACCACAATCTCCTGTGATAACACCATGACCAAGACCCTGTCTGAAGACCTTCTTCTTCACTCCCATGTCAAACACCTTGACATTAAATATCACTTTCTTCACAAATGCATACAATCCACTGACTTGCACCTTGCATACTTTAATACCAAACACAATGTTGCCGACATCTTCATGAAAGCCCTGGATGTCAAACAATTCCCTTATCTTTGGCACTTTCCAGGCCTGAGATGATTGATTCCATGCAAGGAGGAGTAATCATGGTGAGGAGGAGTGTTGAGATTCACATCATGATCTCCAAATCAGCGCATTTGATGCATGTCCTATTCTTGGCACATTCCTTTGATGTGCTAGACAAATGTGGGTTGTGATCAGCCAAGATCAGTGCATTTGATGTGTGTGCTATTCTTAGCTCACCCCTTTGATGTGTTTGTGTGAACACATCAAAGAAACCTTTTTCTCTCTCATATCCTTGATCTAACCAAACATATATATAGAGGTAGATAGATACACAGTCACCTCAGTCACTTATACAAGGACTGAGGTGAGCATTGCACTATACTCCCATTCCACAGAATGCTTACTGTACCTTTGTTTACTCTTGTATATTCTAGGTACAGTCCCATTGTATACACTTATACAAGGACTGAGTTTACTCTTGTATATTCTGGGTTGATTTTCTACATGGTGTTCCCATTATAGGGGTCCATGAAGGTCTGCCAACTGGGGGGTAAGGATGCCAAAACAGTGGACTTGAATTGCATATCCAAAACATGAAACTCTGGGTTTGGGAATCGGTCAGTTCTGTCATGGAGGGACTTCATCATATTGAGGTGTTTCAAGAGATCTCTTGGTTTCATATAATTGAGCTAATTTCATGCCAATTTGTGTCCATTAAATGATCATGGTCAGACAACTTACTGACATTCAAATATTCCTTGGTTTGGATCAGTGCAATATATTTGTGGGGTTCTGCTGTGGGTTCATCACCATGAGCAGGTGTACTGTGTGGACCATCAGTCATGTATCCTGGCTCCCTCATTCTCAAACCTGAAGGATATGTTCTAGTGCTTTGTTTAGGGGCTACAAAGTGTATGCATGGTACTGGTTGTTCGGGAGTTTCTCCATCTGAGTGTTGTAACATGGTAGGTCCTGTAAGGGGACAGTCCACCACTGGGTTTCCATTGGGTTCCTGATGGGTTCCCACTGACCACCTTATGGTGCTACCACAATGCAATACAATGCAAACCTAGAGGAGTACATGGTTACCATGGAAACCCATCAGAGACCTGCAGGATATTACAATGACATAGGACAATGGAGTAGGACAATGGAGTAAGAACAATGGCTTTGGAAATGTGTATATAAGTTTCACACCCTGCAAGGGGGACCTTAGAGAATTCTCTTTGGTTCCCCCTTGCAAGGTTAGCAGATTATGTCACTGTATTACAGTGGCCAACAAAACTGTTCCAATTTTTTCAAACTTTTAATAAGTGTACTTGAATAACATGAAATAAATTGTCATAAAATCTGAGAAAATTATGGAATATACCTTAACATCCTATCTAATCACCTGCATAGCCACAAGATCATGTGACATTATTAAATAAGTAAACTTCATCATATACTCTAGTGACTCATTGGAAAAGTTTTGTTGCACTGATTTTTTGAGTATAAATTAGTACTTGGTATAGCCACCTTTTGTTTTAACTACTGCAGCAAGTCTTTTAGGCATGCTTTCAGAGTCAAGGCAGATTCATCAGATTTTGCAATGGGAGCCATATTGTCACAACCGTTGGATGCCAACAAGAAGTGGCATCCCATTGCCTTCTATTCCAAAAGCCTTAATGCAGTGGAATGGAACTATGAGATCCATGATAAAGAAATGCTCGCCATTATTCACACATTAGGGGAATGGCAATACTTTCTACAGGGATCCCATCATAAATCCAAGATTTGGACTGACCACAAACATCTGGAATACTTCATGACAGCCAAGAAGCTTAATTGGTGACAAGCCTGATGGTCCCTTTACCTATCCTGCTTCAATTTCTCACTGCATCATTGACCAGGGAGAACTATGGGAAAACCAGATGTGCTTTCACAACAAGCAGACCATGGCGATGGAAGTGCAGATAACAACAATATCACACTGCTAACACCAGAATTATTTGTCATCAGGACACTGGAAGGCATTACTGTTGAAGGAGAGGAATGAGACATTCTGCAAGAAATCCACCAACAAAACTGCACTGGTGAACAGGAGGACTTAGTGGCTACTGCAGTGGAGGCACTGCAGGAAACCTGCAGGAAATTGGTTCACAGTTCTGAATGGAAAAAGTCAGAAGGACTTCTCCTATTCAGGGATTGCATATACATGCCAAACAATGCAGAACTGTGTCACAAGATCATGGAACAGCATCATGACATGAAAATAGTGGGACACATGGGATGTTGGAAAACACTAGAACTAGTGTCCAGATCTTATTGGTGGCCACAAATGTCCTGCTACATTGGCAAGTATTGCAGCACTTGCAACCTCTAGCCTGCAAACTAAGGTGCAGTGGCAGCCACCAATGGATGAGTTACATCCTTTACTGAAGCCCATGGGATTGATGTGGTCATGGTAGTGGTTGACTCTGCAGGAATGTGCACACTTCATACCAATGCACACCACTATCCACCACTCTTGGGACTGTGCACAATTTCTTGAACAATGTGTGGAAGCTACATGGCCTTCCATTCAATGTTCTCAGCGACCAAGGCCCACAGTTTGTGGCAGAATTCATGAGGGAACTCATGTAAGTCTTCTTCATCATCTGCTTGGAGGGACAAGCTAGTGGTCCTCGAGCATCAGTATTCTTGCATTTCAGTTTCTGTGAGTTATTTAACCTGAGTAACCTAAAAAAACCCTCTAAAAACCAGCTAAAACTTCAAAACTTGGGAACTCAAAAACCCATGTCCCTTTTCTCTGAAAGCCAATGTTGGGACACAGGCAAGCCATGTGTGGTCCGAGTAAATAATTTGATTATTAGTACATGCTATATATAGATCATAGTATGCATCAATACTGCAATAGGAGTATACAAGATGTCTAGGTCTTGCTTCGACTCTCACCACATGTGATAATAAGCCCCCCCCTTCCTTGAGCAATTATAAACCCCAATAGGTTATGGGCCCTGGCCCTATCTAGCTTAATGAGTTAGTTATCTGGACCTGTAAGGGCAACCTTACAGCAACAGCATGGGGTCCACTGACCTTGCAAGGGGGAACCAAAGAGAATTCTCTAAGGTCCCCCTTGCAGGGTGTGAAACTTATATACACATTTCCCAAGCCATTGTTCATACTCCATTGTCCTACTCCATTGTCCTACATCATCATAATATCCCATGGGTCTCTGATGGGTTTCCATGGTAACCATGTACTCCTCCAGGTTTGTGTTGTATCACATCATGGTAGCACCATAAGGTGGTCAGTGGGAACCCATTGGAAACCTGGTGGTGGGGTGTCCCCTTACATCACCCCCTATAAGGGCAACCTAAGCCTCTAGCAAAGGGAAATCCAAAATTAAAATTATGCTACATAATATAGGGATTGGGGGCGCACCTAGCAAAGGGAAATCCAAAGAGAAAACTCTAAGGATCCCCTTGCTGATGCCCAGTATATGTGAAGACGACAAAAATCAAATATAACCTAAAAATAGAAAAAGGCGGAGATAGGCAGATCAAGGCCGCCGAATGACATCATACCAAGGGGTATGTGTCGGAAGGGGTACTCCGCCTCTAAATATAAAAGTGTCAACATGTACAAACATGATAGCAAGGGAAAATTAGTAATAAAATCCGGAAAAATCATAGAAAATGAAGAATAGAAGGAAATGAGGTGGGGAAAAATATAGGACGAACATAAAAAATAGGAAAAACACACAGGGCACCCCCCTAGTCCCCTTACATCACCCCCTCTCTAAGATGCATCGCCCCAATGCATTCGAAATCGTATACGACCAAAGTCCGTGACTTGAATGTGACGCAGTGCAGCAGTGTGCCGTCGGTGGAATTCCTTGATTAACCGAGGGGCATTTACATCAGACTCTTCGACCCATGAGTTCTCCTCATACCCATAACCCTTCCAATGTACCAAATACTGGAGTTTTCCTCGACGCAAACGGCTGTCCAAGATTGACTCGACTTCATATTGGGGTTCTCCCTCGATCACTGTAGGTGGTGGTGGTGGGTGTGAATGGCGTCCTGGGAATAGATCTGGGGGAGCTGGAAGCAATTTGATGACATGGAAGATGGGATGGAGTCTGGACATGGAGGCTGGGAGGCATAGACGATAGGCATGTGTTCCAACGCACTTGACAATGGGGAAAGGTCCCAAGAAGCGATGAGCGAGTTTCTTGGATGGACGTGTAGTGGAGATGTCACTGGAGTCAAGATAAACTCGATCACCAACCTTGTACTGAGGGGTTGGGGAGTGGCGTTGGTTGTAAAATTGCGCCATGTCATCCTTTGCCTTTGCTAAGGCTGCCCTTGCCTCCTCCAAGCTATCCCTCATGTGTTCTGTGAACTCATTCACTGTCTCGATGTGTGAGGGAGTTTGGCAAGGTTCAAATCCCATGCATGGATGTCGTCCAGTGTCTAAGAGGAAAGGGGTCTGTTGAGTGGAAGCATGGACATGGTTGTTGTATCTGAACTCGGCCAAAGGAAGGAGGTCATCCCAATCGTCCTGGCATTCATTGACAGAGAGGCGGATGTACTGCTCCAGTTCCTGGTTGACTTGCTCTGTCTGGCCATCAGTTTGTGGGTGATAAGCGGTTGAAGCGAGGAGTTTGATCCCCAGGAGTCGGTACAGCTCACGAGTGAACTCTGCCATGAACTGAGGGCCACGATCCGAGAGGAAGGCACCAGGAAGTCCATGTAATTTCCACACGTGGTGGAGGTAGAGTCGAGCGGCACCTAGGGCACTGACAGTGGTGTGAGTGGGAATGAAGTGAGCGCGTTTTCCCACTGAGTCAACTGTGCACATCACCGCATCAAACCCATTTGACTCTGGCAATTCCACCACAAAGTCGATGCTGACGACATCCCAACGACTCTCTGGAACAGGAAGAGGGTGTAGCTCACCAATAGGCTTGCGACGAGGACCCTTGGTGCGTAAGCAAAGGTCACAAGTGCGACAATACTGACCAATGAGCCATGACATTTGTGGCCACCAATAGTTCCGTGAGGTGAGCTCCAAGGTCTTCCAGCGTCCAGGGTGGCCAGCAATCTGTGAGTCATGGTGTTGGGATATGATGCGCCGGCGAAGGTCTGGGTCATTGGGAACATAGATGTGATCCTTGAAATACAACAAGTCCTCCTTTTCAGCCCACTCTGCTGCACGTTAGGAAAGGGTCGATCCCTTCCTCAGTTCTTTAACAGCTCGGGCGACAACATCCTCATGTAAACCGCTACGGTTTGCGCGACAAATGTCACGTAGGATGTCCCGCTCCTCGCCCTGGGGTGCGATGCCTTCCAGTGCCCGAATGGTGAACAGGTCTGGCTGCAACAGCACAATGTTTTGGTTGTCACCGCTGCCATCCCCATGGTCTGCACGTCGGGATAGGGCATCGGTCTTCCCCATGCTGCGACCCGGACGGTGGTGTAAGGAGAAGTCGAATCTAGATAGATACAGGGACCAATGAGCTTGATGACGGTTCAATTTCTTGGCCGTCATGAAGTACTCGAGGTTCTTGTGATCCATCCAAATTTCCACCTTGTGTTGGGCACCCTCGAGGAAGTGTCACCACTCCTCAAGCACACGCATTATCGCCAACATCTCCTTGTCATGGATCTCATAGTTTCTCTCTACAGCACTAAGGCTTTTGGAGTAGAACACAACAGGATGCCACTTCTGGTCCTCCGGAGACTGCTGAGACAACACAGTGCCCGTTGCAAAGTCAGAACTGTTGGCTTCTACATGAAAAGGACGCGAATTGTCAGCAAAGGTAAGGATCGGAGCGGAAGTGACCATCTCCTTAAGCTTTTCGAACGCCTCCTGTTGTGTATTATCCCACCTCCATGCCTCCTTTCCTGTCAAGTCGAACAGTGGTTGTGCATGATGTGAGAAATCCTTGATAAAACGCCGATAAAAATTGATGAAGCCCAGGAAAGACTGCACCTCCTTCTTGTTCGTGGGCGTCGGCCAAGCTGTGACCCTGTTTACCTTGATAGGATCCATCTCCACTTGACCCTCCGAGATAATCAGGCCGAGGTACTCGATCTTGGTCCTTTCGAACTCGCATTTGTCCTGACGAAGGTAGAGTTTGTACCGTCGAAGTCGCTCTAGGACGAGGCGCGTGATGTGACGGTGCTCTTCAACCGTGCGAGTGAAGATGAGGATGTCGTCGAGATAGATGCAGACAACGCCTTCGAGGATGAGGTCATGGAAGATGTCGTTCATCATGGTCTGAAAGGTGGCAGGGCTATTAGTAAGGCCAAAGAACATGACAAGCGGTTCAAAAAGACGACGGTTGGTACGAAAGGCTGCCTTCCACTCATCTCCCTCCTTTATCCTCACATTATTATAGCCCCAATGGACATCGAGCTTGGTGAAGTATCGGGCTCCATGGAGCTGGTTTACGAGTTTGGAGATGAGGGGTAGTGGGTAGCAATTTTTGACCGTGATGTTGTTGAGCCTTCTGTAGTCTTGAACTGGTCGAAGTGAGCCATCCTTCTTCTTGACAAAGAAAAAGGGAGAGGCCATGGGTGACTTTGATGGTCAAATACGTCCAGAGGCCAGGTGCTCATCGATGAACTGGTCAAGCTGCCATTGTTCTTCCGCAGAGAGAGGATAGACCTTGCAGGATGAAGGGGTTGCGCTGGGGGTGAGTTTGATCGCATGATCCCATGGCTTACGCGCAGGAAGAGAGTCGAATGACTCCTTGGAGAACATGTCTTCAAACTCATGGAGATGAGGGAGTAAGGAGTTAGTAGAGGATTTAGCAGCGTTGTTTTTGTGGAAGTCCTCGGCGAGGCATTGGGATATGTTCGATGTGGCACACACCTCATGCGATGAGCGAATCGCAGTGTAGAAGATCCGATCACCCTCCTCCACTTCCTCTGGGTCCTCATCATCATCATCCGAGTCCGGCATTAGATCAGGAACCCCTTCCAATTCCACTTCAGGTATAGGCAGGGGTCCAGCTTGACACTTCTGAGTGCATCGTATTGCCGCCTTCTGTCCACGATGTTCTTGCCTGGCTTCTGTGAAACACGTCCGACAGCGGGATGGACATCAGCTCATGGTAACCTCCCCAGTGCGCCAGTCGACCTCTGGGTTATGGTCTCGAAGCCATGGATATCCCAAAATCACCTTTTGCTTTCCTAATTGAGTGACAGCAAAAAGGGCACGCTCACTATGATCTTTGTAATGGAGAACCAGGTTTGCAACCTCTCGGATGGCACCAGCTTCATTTGGCAATCCATCCACGTTATATACAGGTATTGGACGTGAGAGTGAGCGAGTATTTAGACGATGTTGTTGTACCAGATGGGAATCGATGAAGAGACCAGTCGCACCAGAGTCCAGGAGCGCAGAGACACCAAGTATCTGTCCAGTGTCGGTCGTCTGCAGTTTGATGGCTAGGTTTAAGGAATGTGCAGAGGGAGTGGATGCCACAATATACTTGCGTGGTAGTTTATGCTCCCATGATTTAATTTTGGGACGTGGAGTAGAAGGAGAGATGGGGAGAGCAGGTATGTCTTTAGCCAACTTCAAAGGGTCAGAGAGGGGAGCAGTCACAGAAATGGATTCATTCTCCGGGGATTCAACTGACAAGACTTCAAAGCGGTTATGGACAGGCAGTGAGGGCATACGATTCACTCGCTGCAAATAGGAAAATCCTGCTCCTCTACAACTTCCAACTTAATCTCCTCTGCAACTTGATCCTTCGCTTCCTCAACATCTACAAGCGCCAACAAATCTTGCAGGAGTTCATCTCGTCCCTCGGGGGTGAGCATGCAGATATCCTGACGATGGGGACACGCTCCAGCCCTGTGTCCAGGTTCCCCACAATGGTAGCAGAGATCCAACTTACGTGCACGGCTGCGGGCTGCATCAACATCCATTGGTACTGGGACATTGATGGCTGGTGTGGGAGTTTGACGAACAGGAATGGGGTTAGGGCGGGGGAGGCTTCGATTGAAGGTGTAGGGTGTATGAGTGGTAGTTGGAGCACGGAATGCAGCATTAAATGCCACATTTGTGAGTCAGTTCTCATCACAGAGTGAAGCAGCTTCATACCAAGCAAGGATATCATTGTCCGCTGGGCGCCCTTCCAACATCTGTGCAATCTGGTCCTGAATTTCTTGGTTGAGCCCCCGTCGGAACTTCACCACCACTGGTAACCCACTCCTATATCCTGCCATGTCCACCAAATCCTTGAACTCATCAATATAGTTGTCCACAGATCGACGTCCCTGGTGGTAAGCAGATGACTCAAGTTGTGTCACTGCTCGGGGGCATTCATTGAGGGGGCAGAAGTGGTGTATGAACTCAGCTCGAAAGTCACCCCAAGTGGAGAAAGGTAGAGAACCGAGTTCTTTAGTTTGACGTAGGATACAGTCCACATAGAGATAGGCGCGTTCAGATTTCATGTATGTGAAGGCCCAATAAATTTTTGCAGCCTCATCAACGAATTGATGCGACTGGAGACTAATGTATAACTCACAGGAATTAAGGAATGCACGTCCCTGCACACGTGCACCATTAAATTTGGCGGGGGGGGACAGTTTGATCTGGGCACATTCCTTAGTGGATGCATTTGGCAAAATGTCATTGTTGGGTGCGCTTGGAGTCGTAAAGGGGGAACTATTGGTCGTAGGGTTAGTCTGGAGGGTCCTAACGAAGTTTTCAATCGTAGATTTAAGCCAGTCAATTTGCGCGCGCATTCCGGAAACATCGCTTTCAAGCGCGTCGAAGCGTTCTGATGTGTCCATGTTGCTAGGGAGCGCATTTGGCGAAAATGGCGGCGTTATAAAGGCGAGAGTATCTGGAACGGTGTGTAGGGACTCTGTGGAGCTTTGGGAAGTGTCGTCCAGTCCGTACCTGCCTATCTTGGGCAGCGCATTTGCGATTTTCGGGCCTTAGGGGAGAGTTTTCTACTATAAGGGCAACCTAAGCCTCTAGCAAAGGGAAATCCGAAGAGAAAACTCTAAGGATCCCCTTGCTGATGCCCAGTATATGTGAAGACGACAAAAATCAAATATAACCTAAAAATAGAAAAAGGCGGAGATAGGCAGATCAAGGCCGCCGAATGACATCATACCAAGGGTTATGTGTTGGAAGGGGTACTCCGCCTCTAAATATAAAAGTGTCAACATGTACAAACATGATAGCAAGGGAAAATTAGTAATAAAATCCGGAAAAATCATAGAAAATGAAGAATAGAAGGAAATGAGGTGGGGAAAAATATAGGACGAACATAAAAAATAGGAAAAACACACAGGGCACCCCCCTAGTCCCCTTACAGGGGTTGAGGAATGGGATGGAGTTGGAGAAGATGAAGCAGGAGGTTTTCATGTTGCGTGGTCAATTGGCGGCGACAAACATGCAGCTGGCTGAATTGGAGAACGAGGGAAGCTCCGAGGAGGAATCAGAAGACGAAGATCCATGGAATGCAGATGCCATGGCGCCGTTGACGATCCATCTCCCGAAGTCATCAATGTTCGTCAATCCAGCCCATTTGCATGAATCCATTTGCTCCCCACCATCGCCTGTTCCCATTATTATGACCACAGCTACATCGGTGATCCCTGACACCAGTTCTTTCACCAACACAGCTGCAACTTCTACCTCCCCAGATCCAACATCAACATACACTGCACAAATGTCCCCCCTCCTGCCTGATACCACTGTCTCAATTCCAAAAACATCAACACCCCCGGCATAATTCTATGTTGGATAAAAAATAACAATATTTTTTATACTACGCCTATTTGTGTATATATTTTGATCAATATATGCATAGTTGCTTCATTAATAGATGGAGTATAAGGTATATACTGAATTCATCATGCTGTAGGAATGTGGAAGGAGGCTACAAGGATAGATACAATAAACGTACATTGAAGTGACCGACACTGGTAGTGATAAAGTCACTGGCAGACATAAGCGTAACAGTGGAGCTAAGCAAATGACCGGCACCAGTTATTGTATGAGCTAAGAAAATGTGTATGGGCCCATCCTAACATAATGCAGGGAAATGGGCCCATATGAATGATACACCCGATTGAATGATTGGGTGGGCCCATGACAGTAAAAGGAAAACAGTATGGGCCCACACGACTTCAGTGCATCTCTCGGTGCCAGAAAACATAAAGTCGGCACAGGCAATTCACAATGCTCTTAAAAGATTTGTATTGTAATAGCAGCAGTAATTCAAGTCCTGTATGCTATAGTTGTGGGGGCCCATACTATCTTAAGTCGTCTATTTAGGAAAAGATAAAGTGGGCACATAGTTCTTAAAAGACTTGTATGCTAATCACAGCCAGTGTGCACTAGAACATGGATAACAAACAAAGGAATGGTGACATGCTGTATGCTGTAGGAATGTGGGAGGATAAAGATATATGCAAAATCAGTACATTGTAGTGACTGGCACCAGTAGTGAAAAGTGCCTGGCACCAGGAGTGAAAAGGTGACCAGTGCTGGTAGTGATAAAGTCGACAGTCTGAGAAAATGATGCCCAACTTCAGAAGGACAGGAAATTGTTGGCTTACTCGGAGGATGTGCGGAATCAGGTTAGGGAGCACCTTGACACTTAACAAGTCATCTATGTAGGAAAAGATAAACATTGTAGTGACCGGCGCCAGTAGTGATAAAGTCACAAGCATCCAAGGTCAAGAGCTAAATGAATGACCGGCACTGGTTATTGTAGAACCCCATGAGCTACAAAAATGCATATGGGCCCATCCTAAAATAATACAGGGAAATGGGCCCATACGAATGATACGCTCAATGGAATCATCAGGTGGGCCCATGACAGTAAAAGGAAAACAGTATGGGCCCACGCTGGTAGGGATATACACAGGCACATAACAGAAGAGAACAATCATTAGTCAAAGACAGTAGTAATGTGCAATGAGAGTAGACATAGATTAATCCTGACACTGGCCGGAAAGCAACTGTCGCTTGTGTGGCAGTCAGCTATTTCCAAACTGTATCTCTTGGCGCTGGAAAAGGTAAAGGTGGCACTGGTCATTCACATAGCTCTTAAAAGACTTGTATACTAATTGCAGCCGCTGTGCACTACAATATGGAAAACAAATGCAGGAATGGTGACATGCTGTATGCTGTAGGAATGTGGGAGGATAAGGATATATCAAAATCAGTACTTTGCAGTGACCGGTGCTCGTAGTGATCAAGTCACTGGTGGCGATAAGCATCCAAGTCAAGAGCAAAGCAAATGACCGGTGCAGAATATATGCTAAAACAGTACATTGGAGTGACAGGCGTCGGAGAAGACAACATCGCGCCGATCATTCCCATAGCTCTTAGACTTGTACACTAATCGCCACCGGTGGTCACTGATAACGAAAAGCAATGACATGCTGTAAAAGTAAGAAACTATTGACCAATGGGTATCACAAACACTGTGTACACTAATCGCCGCTGGATGACTGGTGCAGAATATATGCTAAAACAGTACATTGGAGTTGTAGAACCCCATGAGCATGCATTGATGATGCTCAACCCGGGAAAACCACCAGAACTGCCGATGAGGCAATCAATGATGTTTGCGACGAGTCAGAGGAGGGTTGCAAGATGTTCCAAAAGTTTGTGGTCAAACCTCTGAGAAGATTACTAGTTAACACTAGTCGTGAAGGTAGTGTTATGAGAGACGAAGGTGTTTGTTGTGGTCCGATTGAGTATCGATCGATATTGAGGGTGATCGATGAGATCAACAGCAAATGAGTTTTATTGTCAATGGTTGATATGTGAATTATGGGGACCTTTTGATAGGTCGATGGTATACGAAGGGTGCGGCAAACTGCTATGAAGTGTTGGAAGGGTTGCTAGAACTAATGATGAGAAGATTGAGGGAGGATCAAGGATGCAATGATTGCAGAGGTTTCTCGTCGATTGAGAAAACCTGCAGAGACTTAGATTGTTTTAGAAAGTTGATCGGATGCTTAGAACTGTATACGACATGATATGTGAAGACGATTTCTTGTTATTTTCAAGTAGATACTACAGAGTTTTATATGTTTTAAAGAAACTTCCTAAAATGGAATGAGAAACATGTGTAGAACATGAGGCAAAAGATATGAGTTAAGGCACAAGGCCATAAAGGAGACTGGAATCCAAACAAGAAAGATATATATATCATATGATGAAAGAGTAATAAAAGGAAAGAACTAAAAGAGACTGTCCTTTGTGTATAAACTGCGCTAAGTCTCACAATAATGCATTCAGTGGGTTCTGTGCACGATAGGGACTTGGAACGAGGCTGACCTATGATCAGCAGGTTTGAGCACGAGTTGGAATATGTCCTAGTGCATGGTCTTCCACCATTTAGATAATGAAGGCGGCACCTGATGTCGCTCGTAGTTTCTCGATATCGATCGATGACACTCGACGATGGTCGATGATGCTCAATCGCGGTTGCGGCTTGTTTGAAGTTGGTTGGGGATGTTCGATGGTCGTGTAGGGGAATCTTAGTGACTTTTGGGGTAGTCCTAGGGTTGTGCGATGTGGGCTTTTGATACAATTGATGTCGCTGGTGATGTTTCAATGCAGTCAATATGATATCGTGATCGATAGAGTGGGTCGCGCTGCATCTGGGACGTCATAGGAGTTAGCCGACATAATTAGAATGATGCTAAAGTGGTGAATCGGTCCTTGAGCCAAGGAGATGGCCTATCATCCTCCCCCTTACTGAAATTCTGACTGTCCGGGTCAGTCAAGCCGAAACAACCAGGTCATGTGACATTGTTGATCGCTGATTTAAGATGTGTCGTGGTTTGAACTTTTCTCTTTTCATTCAATCTCTTCCATCCATCTCCTCGACAACATGTCTATCCTCGCCGAACTCGCTCTTCCCATCCTTGAACACACGAAATCGATGCCCGAGGCTGGCAAAGCCGAAGAGTTGGACTTCGAAGTGTGGGGTTGTGTTTTTTGTGAGAAAATGGTATGTCCTTCCCTTTTCTTGGGTTTATCTGCTTCCTAATCTCGTTTGATAGGCTGAATACGACGACCTGATCAGGTCGTTCAATGAGGCATGCGACGTTAGACGAGGCAGTCGGCCTCTTCGTACCATTTGCTCACGAGGATTGGGTTTTGTGGGGTGGTAAGTATCTTTTTGTGGAGTATTCAAGGAAGGTTGAGGAAGAGAGGAAGAGAGAGGAGGAGAGGGAGGCTCAGCAGGTGGCCATCGAGGCAAAAGCAAAGAGGATCGAGGAACAATGAGACGCGCTGGTCAAGGCACGTCGAGCTTTCTTGGCCGAAGTCCGGGCCAAAACCGTTTCAAAGGACGAATTCTGCGATCATACAGCTGCGCTCGAGCTGATGCGCCTTTCGATCAATCAGGATGAGGCCACGGACGAGCTGATGCGCCTTTCAATCAATCAGGACGAGGCCATGGATGAGATGGACGAGGAGGAAGAAGGTGAGGATGAGTTGGATGAAGAACCTGTGGTCGCGAAGCGGGTGCGATTGGAGGAGGGTGATCTGATCACCTTCCATGGGCCGGTAAGTAGTCGTCTCCTTTCAATATCATTCAAGCTAATCACGCTCCTGATATTGCTTTAGTGTGATCGTTGCGCCGGGCTGAAAACGGCTCCGGAATGCATCGTCGAGAAGGGCACCCCAAAGTGCAAGAAATGCACTCAGGGGCTGCAGGGGTGCTACTGGGATGGAGTATCAAGGTGAGGACTCCGTCGAGGCGAATTGAGGAAAATGGCAGGCTCTAAACGAGCTACAAAGGGTGCTGAGGAGTCGATGGAGGTGTCTACTCCTCGATGTAGTAAGTGATCCTTTTCGATCCACGAGTACAATTGCTAATCTGTATGATTCCTTAGCCATATGCATTCGGGCTGTCCAGCCCATCCAAAATGCGGAGGCTGGGCCCTCAAAACTCAATGAGCACCCAAAACAAATGGTGAAGGCGAAGCCGAAGACGGCTGAGAAGGAGAAGGGGAAGGGAAAGGGGAAAGGGAAAGCACAAGAAGTTGAACCCGAGGTCACGGGTATGGTCGAGGAAGCATCGATGGCGGTGGAGGACAAAATGACACAGTCAGATGCAGCAAGACTCCATCATTGATATCTTGCAGAAGTGCTGGTGCACAAGAAGTTGGAAGTGGAAGCGTTGATGGAGGAAATAGAGGTGTTGGAGAGGAAGTGGGAGGAATCCCAGTAGAATTCTGTTTTTATCGTTTTAATTTTATCATTTTTCGTGTGTCTGAGTGAGATAAGGTTGAAATGAGAAATATTGCATGCAATCGAAGCCAGGAAATGTAAGATATATGCAAAGAAACATAGGAAAGAGAGAGAAAAAAGAAAGTAAGACAGACGATTCATCAAAATGAGACATAGGGGAAAAACTCAGAACTCCTTCATAGCCAAAAAACCCCATCGAGCTTGTGCGAACATGTTTCGAACAATATCGCGACTTGTAATAGTACACTGTTATAAAATCGAGAGTTTGTTTCAATATTGCAAGTAGAAAAAGAAAAGAAAAATGATTTATTCATCTTTGTCGAGGTCAGGAATGCCCTCATCGATGTCTCTGTCGACGTCCGATGTTGTTCGAAGTTGTTCAAGCCGACAATCGTTGATATTGAAGAAGTTTGGAGGAAGGGGAATCGATTTCCGTGCTAGATAGGGTAGAATTTGGAAAGCTGCTACTGGTCAATGAAGAACTGATCCGTCGAGCTCGCAAAGAATATAAGCGCCATTGTAGTTTCTTGCAATGACTATGAGTGGGCTGAGATATCAAGCTCACATTTTTCAATTAAGAGCCTTTTCGATCTGTGTGTTTCACATGAGTACGAGGTCACCTTTTTCGAAATGGTAGTCTCGAATTGTTTGCTTGTGAACTTCTTCAAAGCGTTTCGCAGCTTCTCATCAAGCAGTGTAGACTCTAGAGTAGAGTACCTCGAGATCGGTCGAGCATTTCTGGAGTGCAATAGCACGTCGGGCAATGAGATTGGTGGAGGAGAGTATCAAATTGGGTAGTGGTTGTAGATATGTCGCTTCTGAAATGTTGAGAGGGATGAGTGGATGAGAACCTGTGATCGCAAAATAGGGCGAACAGCCCATTCGTTTTTGAACTGTTACCTGTTCTGCCCAAAAGACCGAGTAGGTCCCAACCGACCATCGAGTTTGATCACCATCAATGGCCTTGTAGAGCAATTGTCGTACATCGAAGTGGGCTCGTTCGACGAGGCCATTGGCACGAGAATTGTACCCACTTATCCGAATATGATTGATATGATATTGCTTCGACAAATACTCAAGAGCAGAAAGGAATGCTGCGCCGTTGTCAGTAATGATCTCATAAAGTGAGCCCCAATGACAAATGATTTCTTCAAAGATCCAATCGCCGATGGTCTTCGCTGTTTCATTGCGAAGCATCCTGAACTCCGGCCAGTATGATATCGAACATTGACCTTGTACTATATAGCAATATCCACTGGAAGGCGGCATGTGCATTGTGTCGATATAGACTTTTCCGAATAGAGGAGCGGGTGTGGCGACGATTGGTGGAATAAGAAGATTTCATGTTTGTCGCAACTGACAGTAGTGGCATGTTTGGATGTACCATGCAATATCAGCTTTCAGGTTGGGCCACCAGAATTGTAGTGCGATGTGAGACTTCATGGCAAAGATCATTTTGTGGCCGATATGGTCGTGCAACAACCAGATAATATTGATGCAACGCTCTGGAATCGCGACGATCTTGTGTTTGCCATGATGATCTTTTTGCCATAGTTTGCCAGAATCTATGAAGAACTCGGTGCAATATCGCATGAAGGTAGCGTACTCTGTGTTTGATAGATGTGGGGGTCGCACCATATCGTCTAACCATTTATGAACGAGCAGTAATTGTTCATCGTCTTTCTTTGCTTTGTCCGATCTAGGTATGTCTTTGTACGAAACATCCTCCCCCTTACTGAAATCCAAAGCTTGGGCGAAAGTGGGATAAGTCGTGTGAGAGGGGAATGGTCGAATTGAGATTGGGTTGATTTGGTGAATGAAACCGTGTAGTTTGTCAATCCAGTCGCCGAATCCTTCTTCTACTTCGACATCGTCGTCTTTGGTTTGTCGAGGACATTGCAAAAGACCGTCCGGTCCATGGTGCATACCTGCAACATGAACTAGGGTGAAGTGAAACGTTAGAATGGAGACTATCCATCAGTTTATGCTAGCGCTAGGCGCGATATCAGGATTTGAGAGCATGCCTTTAATATACCTCGCATCGACCTCGATGATAAGGTTTCGTACCCCTATCAAGTATAAACAAAGTGCCCCAAGGGCTCGATATAGACCATAAAGCTCAAGTTTCGGTTGCAAAAACCATGATTCGTGGTCGTTGAGCATGATCAAGCCGAATTGACTGTAATATTGCTTTTGAGGGTTATCGCGGTCACATTGCGTTAGGAAATAGCTGATGGCAATGCTCGATGTGTCAACTGCGAGGATTACTGGGGCATTTGAGGTATAGTCGATGGCTTGAATTGCTGGCAAGTTTAGGAGCACATGCTTGAGATCTTCTTGCACTGCTACCTGAGATGGGCCAAATTCGAAGGGCACATCTTTTCGAGTAAGATTGATTAGTGGAGCTGCTCGATGTGCGAAACTCTGGATGAAAATTTGACAAACTCCAATCGTTCCTAAGAACGCCTTAACTTCTGTGAGCGTACGACACGGACCCCATTTCTGGATCTTATCAATACGTGTCGGGTCAGCCATTCAGCCTTGAATATTGCATCGATGACCTAAAATGATTATCTCGGGGACACAAGCAAATAATTTTGGTCCAGAGAACATCCCACCACAATACTTCATGCACTGGACAATGTGATTTAGGTTCTCGAAATGCTCCCACACAAATCGTCGAATGCCTGAGTTGTCAATGATCATTTCATAAGACCCACTGATCATTCAATATTCCGATT
Organism: Tricholoma matsutake; assembly: GCA_026075535.2. NCBI lineage: Eukaryota > Fungi > Basidiomycota > Agaricomycetes > Agaricales > Tricholomataceae > Tricholoma > Tricholoma matsutake. The sequence goes on from AP026538.1 coordinate 18,049,023, forward strand.
TCGGACCCTTCACCGGTGTGTCATCGATATAAGGGATCGTGATGTGAGGGACCTCAGGTTGTAGGATGAAAGTTACGTCGTCGTGTAGGATCAGAACCGAGTTCGTCCAACCCATTGGTAGGGTGATGATTCGAAGTGCGCCGAATGGTGTCTGGAAAGTCGTTAGATCTCGAGAGGATTCAGATATGAGCCTTTCATCAAATGCAACATATAAATCCAACATTCCACCACAAGCGCGTCCTCCAAACTATTCAGCTAAATGCTCGGGGATTGGGATGACGCCTGAGTGCTGAATCATAACTTGGTTTAGTGGCTCGAGGCTGTGGACTATTCGGAGCGATTTTGCATCTTTCTTCGCAATGCAAAACCATCGCAATCGGTATGACAAGTTTGACGACTCATAGACTCCTGCTTCAATCTTCTTTTTCAGCATCTTGCAAATTTGTTCATACAAACCAGGCGGTATGGGGATATTGCATTCGACCCAAGGGGTATGCGGGATGACTGGGAACTTGATAGGGGGGAAGAAATCGGGTCAAAACCTTCCTTGTTCATTTTCAGTCCATGCGAACCCTGCTTGCTGGTTTCGAATGAAGTCATGCATGAGGTCTTGTTCTTGAGGCCATAAGAAATCTCCTGGATGATTATGATCAATGATGTTTTTGCATTCGAGGTTATATCGAGGAGTTGGTTTGAATATCAGAGGATGGGGATTTAGTGGAGGCATGTCTTGGAGGGGATCGCCCTCGATGCGTCAAATATAATTCTAAAATGATCAGGTAGTCCGGCCATGATTGGACAGACCTTCTGTGCGACTGGTTTATACTTTTTCTTCGTCGATAAATAACTAGACTGTGGATTGTCGGAAATAACTGAGGAAGGGGAAACTGACGATGAAGAAGGTCGCATAGGTATAAACACCATCGAGGCATATCGAGGAATGTGGAACTCGTTGCATGCAGATAAATATAAGTCGGAAAGTGTCGTGGATAATTCTTCAGAGGAGTCAATTTTGGGGATATTTGCAGTGTGCTCAATAAATATAGAGGAGTTAGAAGAGTAGAACAAGATGATGAAAGCGCACTGTTCCGAAATTTCATTCTCTAACGCTGAAAATCCTCTCAAACTACTTTTCAACGATGGTGCGATCGAGGTATCGAGGGAATTGTAGCGGTCTGAGTTGAGTTAGGATCACATATTGTGATGGTTTGCGCTTCGTTCTGATAGTTCCTAATGATGCTTTCTGTCAAGACGTCGAAAGGTCGTCCAAGTAGAATATTGTATGCCAGGTCCCGAATAATATGTATCTGCATGTATAGGGTGATTCCACCGAGATCACAGGGTACATTGCATGCTAAACTGAGTGTTTCATCCACAGTCCCATTAGCAGACTGCATCAGAAGCCTAATCGAGGAGTCGTATGCTAGACCGAGTTCATGGCAAACATCTTCAGCCATTGATATGATCGAGGAACCAGGATCGACAACACTTTCTACCTGGATGTTATCATGGACGTCCATAATAACTGATCTAATCGATGAAGTTTCTTTAGCGACGACGAAAGGCTGAGGGATTTCACTGGGTCAGAGACTGCTAATATAAGTCTTGTACGGGTCAGGCACGATGATCATGTTGGGACTAAACATGTTCATTGCATTGTTTCCAGATTGTGGGACTCGTTTGGGTGTGACCTGTTCTCTCCATTTTGTTCGAACCTCTGGTAAAAGTGAGAGTAGTTCTTCAGATGTCAGCATGATGATCGGCATCTTCATCGAGTGCGCAAATATATTGTGCATGATTTTCTCGTTCTGTACTGGTGCCTGTGTCGCATACAATGGTCCGTCTTTTTCCTTACCCTTTGATGTGCCAGCAAAGTTCCTTTTGTGTGGTGGCAAATAGGCGTTCTCCCTGATGGACACATATGGGTGTACCGAGGTTTGCGTTGGGGGTATGGTGGTTGATGGCGAAGTGGTCGATGTCGATGTTGGAGCAGTAGTTGAAGTCGAAGGGTTGACCATTGTCAATGAAGATGTTGAGGGTGGGGTACCAGTAGACATTGACGATGCAGGGATGGGAGTTGTCATAGCTGGAACCAAATTTCGAACCTCTTTGTTCAGACGCAAAAATGGTCGACCACTTCGAAGCACAAATATTTCGCGCTCGAGAGCCGCTATTCTATCTTCAGAGTCAGCTGTCAACGTCGAGTTATGATAAATGCCTTTCGTCTCCAATCCCGATATAGAAACGGCGTCGGACTCTGTTATCGAAGTGATCACAGCCAAGGTTGAACTAGTCGAAGTCAAAGGTGCCGATGGTGCAATGCTGAATAAAAGTGTTGCTGCTGGGGTTGCATCTGGGTTGCGTTTCCACCATTCATCGATGTGTGCCTTGATAAACCTGCCAGGGATACTTCGAGGGGTGAATTGTCCGTTAGGAAGTACAATCTTTCCTTCTGCGTTTCGCTTACACTTCCCTTTGTTCAGGTACAACTGACAAACCATACAGTCAGGGATAAAATGTCCGGATAAACCACAAAATATGCAAAGGAGTGCATCGATATGTGCCTGTCTGTCTGCTGAATTAGTGCGAGGATTTTTAGTACCTGAGATATGCGTAGCGATGGTGCTAGCAAATTGTTTGAACATCGTGTTTAGATCTTTGGTTTTGATTGTAATAGTTCCAGGTGACGAGGTGCCCGTATTTCCGACGTCCGATGTTGAGTGCGATGAAGAGGTCGATTGGTGGATTACTGAGTTCGATGTGTTGGAGCCTGCTAGAATGAATTTTGCCACGTCGTGAATGTCATTGAGTGGATACGGATCGTCGGGATAATGGTCGGGGAATTTGAGTTCGAGTTGTTGAGCAATTCGAGTCCATAAGCCGGGTTGGAATCCTTGAACATAAGCTCTGCTTTGCTCGGCTTCCGAGATCCTATTCTTTGCTCGCAAAAAGTGAGTAATGTTGTAGAACGCACGATAATACATTCCTAGATCGCTTGCATTGAATATCCCAATGTGTAGCTGTTCTCCCACTAATTTGTCCATGTCTGATATGCTCCACTTGCAATCGTCTTCCGAGCCAGGATAGAGTTTGTGTACTGCTGTTCTAAATTCGTTGAATGATGTGCCAGGTTGATACTCTGGAAGCGATTCCCAGAGTTCTGACGAGTCGATGTCGAGGTAGCGCCAAGCGTGTTTCTTCATGAGATTTGATTCAGTAACGCTGCAGGTCGGGAATAATAGTTCAAGCTCTTTGAAGTATCATCGAAGCTCTCGAGGCTGATTCAGGTCGAATTTCAGAGCGGTCAAGTGCCCACGAGCTGGCATTGTGGTTTGGGTAGTCATGAATGCAATGACTCTAGGGGTAGGGGTTAAGACTTGTGTAATAGATGGTAGAGGTGTAGAAGGTGTTGGAAGGATAAATGAAGAGGTCGATGATGATGACAAAGAAGTAGATGATGATGTGGAAGGCGATGATATAGGTGAAGGAAATAGTCTACAATGAGTAGATTCTGCTTTGGAAACTGGAATTAGAATATCTCCCGATTGTTCGAGAGATTCAAAGGCGTGGCGAGTATCAATGTGAAGGGTTCTCGCTTGTGTTGGCCTAAGCCGAGGAAGTCGAGGTTGGTCCGACGATGAAATGATTCAGACACCCTTGCGGTGGGCTCCAAAAATGATGATGCTCAACCCAGGAAAACCACCAGAACTGCCGATGAGGCAATCAATGATGTTTGCGATGAGTCAGAGGAGGGTTGCAAGACGTTCCAAAAGTTTGTGGTCAAACCTCTGAGAAGATTACTAGTTAACACTAGTCGTGAAGGTAGTGTTATGAGAGACGAAGGTGTTTGTTGTGGTCCGATTGAGTATCAATCGATATTGAGGGCAATCAATGAGATTGACAGCGAATGAGTTTTATCGTCGATGGTCAATATGTGAATTATGGGGACCTTTCGATCAATGGTATACAAAGGGTGCGGCAAACTGCTATGAAGTGTTGGAAGGGTTGCTAGAACTAATGATGAGAGGATTGAGGGAGGATCGAGGATGTGACGATTGCAGAGGTTTCTTGTCAATTGAGAAAACCCACAGAGACTTAGATTGTTTTAGAAAGTTGATTGGATGCTTAGAACTGTATACGAGATGATATGTGAAGATGATTTCTTGTTATTTTCAAGTAGATACTACAGAGTTTTATATGTTTTAAAGAAACTTCCTAAAATGGAATGAGAAACATGTGTAGAACATGAGGCAAAAGATATGAGTTAAGGCACAAGGCCATAAAGGAGACTGGAATCCGAACAAGAAAGATATATATATATCAAATGATGAAAGAGTAATAAAAGGAAAGAACTAAAAGAGACTGTCCTTTGTGTATAAACTGCGCTAAGTCTCACAATAATGCATTCAGTGGGTTCTGTGCACGATAGGGACTTGGAACGAGGCTGACCTATGATCAGCAGGTTTGAGCACGAGTTGGAATATGTCCTAGTGCATGGTCCTCCACCATTTAGATAACGAAGGCGGCGCCCGATGTCGCTCATAGTTTCTCGATATCGATCAATGACACTCGACAATGGTTGACGATGCTCGATCGCGGTTGCGGCTTGTTTGAAGTTGGTCGGGGATGTTCAATGGTCATGTAGGGGAATCTTAGTGACTTTCGGGGTAGTCCTAGGGTTGTGCAATGTGGGCTTTTGATACGATCAATGTCACTGGTGATGTTTCAACGTGGTCGATATGATATCGTGATCGATAGAGTGGGTCACACTGCATCTGGGACGTCGTAGGAGTCAGCCGACATAATTAGAATGATGCTAAAGTGGTGAATCGGTCCTTGAGCTGAGGAGACAACCTATCAGCATATGGGCCCATCCTAACATAATACATGGAAATGGGCCCATACAAATGATACACTGGACAGAAAGATCATGTGGGCCCATGACAGTAAAAGAAAAACAGTATGGGCCCACACAACTATAGTGTACAGGACTTGAATTACTGCTGTTATTACAAATCATAAAGAATATATCCTAAAACAGTACATTGTAGTGACCGGTGCCGGTAGGGAGATACACAGGCAAGTAAGAGAAGAGAACAATCATTAGTTGAAGACAGTAGTAATGTGCAATGAGAGTAGACATAGATTAATCCTGACACCAGCCAGACAGCAACTGTCACTTGTGTGGCAGTCAGCTATTTCCTAACAGGATGTCTCGGCACCAGAAAACATAAAGTCGGCGCCCGACCTGGTGTAGTGATAATGTTACCAGGGGCAATAAGCATCCAAGTTCAGAGCTAAGCAAATGACTGGTGCCACGATCAGCGATGGTCACTGTACATGACCTAAGGAAATGTCTATGGGCCCTTCTCATAAAAGAATCTATACACAAACGGTACTTTGTAGGGACCGGTGATAGTAGTGACAACAGCGGTGATAATGCACCGGCACTTAGGGGCACATAGTTTGAAGAATATCTGCATGGTCATTTCATTAGTAGATGAAATATATAAGGGATCTATTGAATGTATTGCATCCATGGCAGCACCAAAAAAAAACTATCTACCAACCACGGTGATATCCAAAGGCATGGTTTATTGTGCATGTCGGTGTCTTAAGTCAAATGTATCCTGGGGGTAAGTGGATGCATCTCCATGAGCTTTTGGTCTTGGCTTTGGACGGAGGCCAGGATCCATTGTCACATTCATCACTTGGACATCAGTGTTGCTGGGCTTTGATTTTTTAGGCCGCTGGCCATGACTATTGTGGTCATTTGACCATGCTCTTTTCAGCTTTCCCTTGCTTCCTTCTGCTGGTGTACTCGTTCCAGCATCCTGTGTTATAGTCACTTCATCAGTGTTGCAAGTGCAGGATCTGTGGTCATTCGACCGTGCTCTTTTCAGCTTTCCCTTGCTTCCTTCCGCTGGTGTACTCGTTCCAGCATCCTGTGTTGTAGTCACTTCATCGGTGTTGCGATCGTGGGATCTTGATCATGTTTTCATCCAATGCTTTCTGTGGTCAGGGATTACACTATCGGTTGAAGCAACTGATGTTCCCTCAGGGATGGTATCCATCAGTAATGAAGCTAGTGTCATGTTCTGGTGAGAATTTTGACCTTGCTGAATGGCCAGTCAGAGGGCAGGTGCAGTGGAATCATGGATACTACCATGTTCCATCCATGCAGGAACCAGACCGTTCATTAAATGACCCCCATGCTCCAAATCTGCAAGATAGCTAGCATAGGTAGGCTCTGTCATGTCGACTCCTGTAGGACCAGTCGTCAAACCCGTCATCGCCGGAATATTGTGATCCTCCGCTGTTACGTATCGGCCAGGTGGAATGAGCATGGGATCGACCAAAAGGTCCCATTCCAGGGGCATCAGATTTTCCGGTAGCAGTGGAGCTAACCCAGCAGCTTGTTGGTTGATAGGTGTAATAGCCAGTGGAGGAGTGTTGGGCTGCTTTTTCTTTTGTTGTTTCAGTACTGGTGCACTCTCACTTTTGGGTTGCTGTGTGGTGGCCTTGGGCTGTTTGCCTTTTGTTTTCTTTTTGGTTTGTTTGCACTTCAGCAGATTGCATGGAGCTGCTGTCATTCCTTTGGTCTCCATGTCATCCAAGTCTGTAAGTTCTGGTAATCGAGCTGCCAGCCAAAGTGTTCCATCCCGTGAATTAAGGACATTTGTGAATTCAAAACCAATCTTTCCTTCTTCCTGCCTTCCCATCCAATGGGTAAAACATACCTCAATATCATGTTTATGCATTTTTGATGGTTCCCACAATAATACAAACTCCTCATCCAGTGATTCATCTGAGTCTTCCAGCGCCGCAGTCGATGCTCGTGATCTCCCCAGTGCCAAGGAAGTTGCACAGCTCTTTCCTCCTTTCTGCAGAGGCATATAGTCCACCTGGTTGATAAATTCGGATTGCCATGTGTGAATATCAAGCCACAGGACATGACCGGAGGTTCTCCTTGCAGCTAAATCTTGCTGGGGATCAGTATCTTCATTAATCAAAAATGGTTCACTCACTGTACATCCTTTCAATGTATGCCCGTAAAACTTGTTTTTGGTAATTCAAAAACTGGGCATTGTCGCTGTGGTGGATAAGACAGTTCGCTGGTAGCAGTGGCTGTCCCTTCACTCCAGTCTCCAGGATTTGTTTAGGCTTTGCCCCACCAGCAGGTTGTATCACTGATTTCTCCTCTTCATCGACGGTGAGATATATGCCTCGAACATGTCTGGAATAGGCTTTTCATGCCACCCAGGTTCATCGGCAATGAAATTTGGCTTATTGTTGCCTAGAAAGCTATTTGTTTCAAACCTACAAATTCTTCATTAGTTGCCGTTAAATGCCAGGTGAGTAGACATACATGCTCCACTTCCTCTTGCCCACTGGATTTGCCCATCCACCCAACACAACCATTCGAACCCCAAGTTCAAGGTACATCAAATTTTGAAATTCATTCATATGCTTTGTGAGCATTTTCTCAGCATCCCTAAGATCAATTCAGCCAAGTTACTGAATTACAGGCAATACACGTACTTTTGCTGAACAGCCGACAGTGGGCCGGTATTCATCCATTGTTGCCAAAGTGCCTCAATCTTTGCATTTTCCTTTGAATCATTGGAGATTTTTTTGTTGACCTTTGCATATTGCCACGAATATTTGGCCATCCAGTCTGGTCGTCCTTTCTCCAGATCTGGAGCCTCCCATCCAATTGCCATCTCTATTTCTGACCCATACAGGTGGATAATTACTTTGCACTGTGGAGGGACCTTGCCAACCGCCGCCTTCGGTGGTTTGTGAGCATTTTGTCTGTACCAAGCTCTAATACGCTGATAATCATGTTTGTCAAAGAGGGCAGAATATACATCAAGGGCTTATTGCTCACTTCCTGCAGGCCATCCATTGAAGGTTTAAGAGGTAAATTAAATAAGTCCATCATGGCACCTTGTAAGGTTAGTTGTTGCACTTTACGGTTTTTCGATGTCTTCCAATCGTCCACTCATTGCTGTAGTACATTCAGTTCTGCTGGTGACCACTTATGGGCAACTGGTTGAAATTCCACACTAGAACTTGAAGGACAGCTGCCAAAGTCTTCCCCGCTTTGATCAGCATCCTCAGCAGACATGATAGTCAATGTGGATGCAGTAGACAGGTTGTGCTGTCAAATACATTAGGTACCTTGATATTGCATCAGACTGTCCCTGAGGACTATTTACAGGTCATATTTCAGCCTCAATATACCCTAATATACTCACGACTTCACTTGGTACACCTTTAATCCTCTTGCCACACCTTAATATATCACAATGTCCCTGAGCAGAACAGCGAGTAGTGGAGTATTATTAGCTGGGTGGTCTGCCAATTATTTAGAATTTTATAAAAAAAAGGTAAGATTAGTAAACCATCATTTGTTGTCTTCAGTCATGGCTCCAATCGAGCCATTTGAGCCATTTGAGCCATTTGAGCCATTCGCCGATAGATGGATGTGCTGTCAGTGGGGCTGCAATTACAATGTCGGTGGCAGGGTACATGCAGCAAGTATGGTCGAATATCACAAGCGATGAGCTAATTTACCTATGCTGCCATTACACACTTCCACTGCGCTGGCACACCACACACATTGCCGACACAGCCACCGGTGATAGCATAGCCACCTATGGTGCATCACCAACTCACCAACACCTTATATACCAATGTATGTGTTACAGTGAGTTACGACCACCCCACGCTACCAACACACTCCCACAGTGCCGGCACAGCTACACACATCGCCAACACAATCACCCTCGCCACCGGCACAGCCACAGGTGAATATGACAACAACACGCTGGCGATATGCATCCTGGCAACAGCACCATACATCTTTATTACCCTTCCATCCACATCCAGCAGCGCCAACATTATCCTATTGATGCGGTATTTTCCTATTATGTGACTATGCCCGATGCGGCCTTCCCAAATCACACACTACACTTGACACAGCCTTTTACTTGCATGGTCGATCTTTTTCTTATATATTACTTATTTTTTATTCCTTAACCTTTGTGCCTACTTCCATGCAACAAAGGTATAGTAACTTCCAGTTCTTTTAATTGTAGTAACTTATGGTTTCTACTTCCATCCAACAAAGATAATTTGATCCTGTCTTTCCTGTAAACATAAGTCTAGTGTAGGCTGCCAAACACAGCATCCTTCCAATTACCTGGCTACTCAAAACCCCAGACATTTCCTACCCGTGGATTTATGGCTTTGAAAATATGCATGGAGGAAGTGGCCATCCTTTTCCAGCTCGCCACCTGATGTTTGGTATATGCCACAGCTCCCGGCGATATAAGGGCAACCTCAGCCTCTAGCAAAGGGAAATCCGAAGTTAGAATTATGCTACATAATACAGGGATTGGGGGTGCACCTAGCAAAGGGAAATCTGAAGAGAAAACTCTAAGGATCCCCTTGCTGATGCCCAGTATATGTGAAGATGACAAAAATCAAATATAACCTAAAAATAGAAAAAGGTGGAGATAGGCGGATCAAGGCCGCCGAATGACATCATACCAAGGGTTATGTGTCGGAAGGGGTACTCCGCCTCTAAATATAAAAGTGTCAACATGTACAAACATGATAGCAAGGGAAAATTAGTAATAAAATCCGGAAAAATCATAGAAAATGAAGAATAGAAGGAAATGAGGTGGGGAAAAATATAGGACGAACATAAAAAATAGGAAAAACACACAGGGCACCTCCCTAGTCCCCTTACAGGCGAGGTCTGAGTCTCCAAGCAGTTAACCCAGACCTCTGCTCTGTGAAGAAAATAACGTGGGATCCAAGCCATTTCATGACTAGTAATTGATAACTCCTCTGACCATCTATCATGTTTGGCATTTGCCCGTAACCAGTGCACCCTGTAGACTAAATAATAGTGAAGTCGCTCATTAAAGTGAATTGAGGTGTACTTACATTCTTTCATCATTTCGCTTGCCTCGACACCGGCTTGGACATTAATGGTCCAAAACCATGGCAATGGTTCATCCTGTCTCCGGCTTCCACCCTCAGCATTGCCAGTACCAGGCATTGCCGGTACCGCCCTCACCGTGGCAGTTGAAATCTTGAGTTCATCCTGGCACAATACCTGATACTTGGACTGCATCTCAGGTGAACATCCCAATGATACCATTGCAGCCCTCGCAGCATTGTATACCTGATGATGTGCTTGAACCCAGCAGCTAATAGCATGCACCTTTGACCAAGCCCTTCCCTTTTTGTTCTTGGAGGTGGCGAGACGTAAATTCTTTCTGAATAAGAAAGATTTCTCACCGAGGGCCATTCTAATGCCCTGGAGCTCACTGTTTGCTTGTCCTTCCCTCAATCTCAACTCTTTCTTGGCAAGGGAATCCAAACCAAGCTGAGTAATTTGTGGAAAGCCAAATGTAGAGGGAAGAGGTAATGGGCATGTTTCAGCGGTATGGACTGCTGCTACTGGGGGCCTTGTAATAAATGGGTTGCTTTGATCATCATCATCTGAGTTAGTCTGGTAATCGGGAGCTTGTGATGGGAGTACTGGTCTTGGTGGCGAGTCATTAAGCTTTTGCAGTGTATCCAATGTGTCATTGTTCACAAATTGTTCTGATTTAGCAATGAAGGAATCCACTCTGGTATCAAGGTTTTGCCGTTTTGTTGCAATCTTCAGCTTATCGGCCTTGAACAACACTGAACACTGTTGACGTATAAAGGTCTGAAGAGCCAGTCTGATACTAGTTAGCATAGGAATATTTTGCAATGGCTGGATATGCACTGGGCTTCCTCAAGTTTGAGGCCAAGAGCAACCCAGGTGGTTTCACCCTTTCCATCACCGGTTTCATCTTCATCCTCTAGAAGGTTCATTTGAAGGTTGCTTCATGTGACCACTACCTGACCAGGGTTTATATCATAGATGTCCATTGCTTCTGGATTGGTTAGATGTGTTGCCTGAGAGTGTTTTTCCAATTCTTTCCAGGTTGCAATCTCCTCAGGGTCTGAGTTTGCCGTGTACTGCAATAGGTCCACCCGACTTTCCTCCTCACCTGCCACAGCGGCTCTGAATCAGCAGGCAGTGGTAACCACTACATCTGGTTCCAAGTCAATCTGGCACAAGGTACAAACATGTATTCACCTATGTCCTGCATTTTTTTGAAGTTGGAATCCCCCATATGATCATCCAAGGTTTCAATCCATCCAGAAATGGTAGCATTTTGGGTACTAGGTGAGATTTCATTCAACACTGACCACAATGATTCAAGGATTTCTCCATCCACTTGTCCAGCACTGGGAATGAAACTCGGTGAAAAGCATGAGAAACATTGCCAGATGTGGCCATTGACATGGAAAAGACCAATACCATGCAGAATGGCGATGCCAAGTGGTAGCTGGATATACTGACTCTCTTCCATCCGAAGTCTGAGCCTCTTCCAATACTGGCACATTATATCATAAATCAAAATGATTTTCTTGAGTCTGGTGATATTAGTGTTTCTCAAGGCTTCAGATAAAGAATAGTCCATGTTTGCTTGTCTAGAAAACATTACATAATGTCTCTCAAAATGTGAAGATATCTCACCGTTCCCCTTTTTGGAATTCAACTACCGCACTGGGGCAGAAGCAACCATGATGGCCACAAGCAGTTGCACCGACACCGGTTACATCAAGACCCTTGTATTTGATGAAGCAGTCATTTACAGCATGATGCTCATTGCAGGTCGGTTTCTAATTTGGAGTTAGTAAATACGCTGAAAGTCTTTCAAATATCTTACCTCTGTGACTTCCTTAGCAACGGCGAGGTGTGCTTTGTAGTGATTCGGCTCGGTCATGAAAAAATCACCATGACTGACCCTAATATCACGGTGAGCATTTTCGTGCTTCTGATGAACAGCAGTGAAGTTTCCATCCATGACAAAAGTCCGAGTGTATGCTATTCTGAGGTAAGATTACATTAAATACATTCCAATTCATGCGATTTGACTTACTGGTCAGGATCCTCAGTCCAATTTTCTGGCAGATTGACACCAGGCTGAGGACATGCAGCACAGAATGTTGGGATGTCAGGCACACCATGCATTGCAGCCGCCAATGAGCTGCCAGCACTGGACTGTGATTCTCCCCAGCGGCCTCTCCACTTCAAATGTTTCAACATTCGCCATAGCCGGCTTGCCCTGAGAAGCTCCCTGTATCAATCCTCAAGTACTGATGTCAGAGATATTGACAACTGTAGTATATCAATCATACCTCCATGGCACTAGGAAATAAGGGTGAAGTCATGCGCCGGAGCTTCTGGTAGTATTGATAGGCTGAAGATTTACATTCCAGATTGGACAATTGCGCATCATCGAGGACTTTAAATGTGAACGTGGTCTTGATATTTTTGTAGCTGACCAGGAAAATCCCCGATTGCAACAAGTGATTTTCCTGCTCTTGACAGGAATTATGGCAATTACACCACTTGACCCACATATGATGTACACCGGAAACATTGATTACTGTCAATTTGTGACAATCCATCAGCATTGGGAAAGTTGTGGGACCAAGGTCATAAACACTGGTAAACCTTTTCATCTCCTTGACGATGTTGTTGGTTCCATCACCTTCTGTTGCATCATCCAAATCATCTTCATAATTGTCAGCCTCTTGTCCAACCACATCTGGTGCTGATGGGTGAAATTAACTTGGGCAGGATGCACCATTGTGACTGAGATGTAAAACTAACCTGACTTGGAACAACCAAGCTGGTTCAAAATAGGAACCTGTCATCTGGGTGATTCTTCCAATGATGGTGCGAGTGTGTCCTCTAGGCATGATGGTTTGTAGAGCGATGTAAAATTATGAACAAGCATCTCCAGGATTATATAGGCACTGTAGGCAGTGAGGAAACATGGCAACATGGCAATGTAAATGACAATGGTACCATGTAGAGGTTACTATGGGACTGTTCTACACAGCATACTAACATGTTACCTAGGTCATACTCACAAAGCTACTGTTGATGTTTCCAATGGAAAATTACACTGGCGGTGTTTGTGATACCCATTGGTCAATAGTTTCTTACTTTTACAGCATGTCATTGCTTTTCATTATCAGTGACCACTGGCAGTGTTTCATTATTAGTGACCACTAGCGGCAATTAGTGTACAAGTCTAAGAGCTATGGGAATGATCAGCACGATGTTGTCTTCTCTGGCACCTGTCACTCCAATGTACTGTTTTAGCATATATTCTGCACCGGTCATTCGCTTTGCTCTTGACTTGGATGCTTATCGCCACCAGTGACTTTATCACTACTGGCACTGGTCACTGCAATGTACTGATTTTGCATATATCCTTATCCTCCCACATTCCTACAGCATACAGCATGTCACCATGCCTGCATTTTTTATCCATATTGTAGTGCACAGTGGCTGCAATTAGTATACAAGTCTTTTAAGAGCTATGTGAATGACCAGTGCTGCCTTTACCTTTTCCGGTGCTGAGAGATACAGTTCGGAAATAGCTGACTGCCACACAAGCGACAGTTGCTTTCTGGCCAGTGTCAGGATTAATCTACGTCTACTCTCATTGCACATTACTACTGTCTTTGACTAATGATTGTTCTCTTCTGTTACGTGCCTGTGTATATCCCTACCGGTGCCAGTCACTACAATGTACTGTTTTAGGATATATTCTTTATGACTTGTAATAACAGCAGTAATTCAAGTCCTGTACACTATAGTCGTGTGGGCCCATACTGTTTTCCTTTTACTGTCATGGGCCCACCCGATTATTCCATTGAGCATATCATTTGTATGGGCCCATTTCCCTGTATTATTTTAGGATGGGCCCATACACATTTTCGTAGCCCATGGGGTTCTACAATAACTGGTGCCGGTCATTCACTTAGCTCTTGACCTTGGATGCTTATCGCCACAAGTGACTTTATCACTACTGGCGCCAGTCACTACAATGTTTATCTTTTCCTACATAGACCAAGGTGCTCCCTAACCTGATTCCGCACATCCTCCCAGTAAGCCAACAATTTCCTGTCCTTCTGAAGTTGGGCATCATTTTCTCGGACCGTCTCAGTCATCCTTTTCCATGTCGAATGCAGGTCATCAAAGATCTTCATTATTAATTGTATTTCAGCCAGGTCACCGGCAGCATATGGGACTGGCCGTAGGTCTTGCCAGGTGAACTGGATCTGATGAAACTTAAGATAAATTACAGGACAACAACATGTTACTCACCTGTGGTCGATGAACCACCAGGAAGTCGTGTTGAGCAAATGGGTATCAGTCGTAGTTCTCCGGATCGTTCTGTTTACTCCACCTAGAATTGATATAGCTATCGACAATATGGGTGGGGTCATCAGCATCAACCTTCAAGTACCTTTGTATCACTGGAATGTATTCTAGTTCCAGAAAATCTTTGCACTCAGGATCATTGCGTTCTGAGCACCACAAAGTCCCATCCTGTACCATCTTTATGGTTTCCATGACGAGCGGGGGAGTGTATGGAGCACTGCCACCCATAGAGGCATAAATTCTGGTGGCCATCAAGAATTCCTTCTAAGTTGGTATTGGTGATCAGATAATTGGCAATCACAATATGTTCACTTACAGTCTCGAAAAATAGGCCAGACACCCATCCCAACCATGACTCTTCATAGTCTTCATTGTTATCTACCGCAAGGATCCATGCAGTGATTGCAGCACGGAGATGTGACGTTCCATACAACAGCACTTCCTGCCCATGTGCTAGATCATTCCGTGCTGTAGTAGTCCCATAGTACCCTCTCGAATGCTGAGATCATGAGCTACCTGTTGAGCAGCAATGGCCTGCTCATGGAACTCAGTAGGTTTGACTGTAGGGTGAGGGTTCTCTAGGAAATCGGTGTTCCTCTGATGCTCGACTTCTATTTGATTCAATGTGGTAGTGAATTCGCCAGCAGTAACAGGGTCAGGTTTATATGGCCAGCGAGGCACGGATTTGAGGTTTGTATAGCAGGATAACATAACTTCAATGCAGTTGTAGATACAGAATGTTTGGACAATTAAGTAATCAATGGACAAAATTATCATCGGCGCCGGGAACAAGCACCAATGATAAGTCCATATGGGCTGATGTCTATAGGAAAACCAGTGGTGGGCCAATACGATCATTCCCTGTCAAATGGAATCATTGCATGGGCCCATGTATATGTGGTAAGTAGTTCAAACTCTTAATTACACCCTCTGTCAAGTCAGTAAAATTGTGCGCTCATACCTCTGGATTCTGGCCCCAACATTGGGACATTCGTTTATATCTAACCATAATCTATAGCAGGACATCACATCGGTGTCTAAAACAATTGGCTAGTGTGGCATGTCCCGGCGCCGCATGCATCCAACCATATCTGCCATGACCCGATGCTGTATGGATCCAACCGCCGATACCTGCTGACCTGCTGCTGCACTTTGTCCTACCAAACCTACAATGATCATGGGCACCGGGAACCAGCACCAACAATATGTCCGTATAGGCCGATGGCTATAAGAAAACCAGTGGTGGGCCAATACGATTGTGCAGTATCACATGCATTGCATGGGCCCATGTATATGTGGTAACATGTA
Source organism: Tricholoma matsutake (assembly GCA_026075535.2). Taxonomy (NCBI): domain Eukaryota; kingdom Fungi; phylum Basidiomycota; class Agaricomycetes; order Agaricales; family Tricholomataceae; genus Tricholoma; species Tricholoma matsutake. The sequence goes on from AP026538.1 coordinate 18,064,636, forward strand.
GTAAAATGATGACCGTGCTAGCTGGCGCCGTGATTCAGATGTTGCTGCAGCTGAGAATTCTTCAGTGAAGCTGTATACTGGGCCCACATGGATGCATCACACCCTGGGCCCACACAAGTCTTTCCTGATGTGGGCCCAATCCGCTACTGACGGATCTATTGTCGTTTTGCAGAAATCCACTGAACAGATATACCATTGTTTTTTACTGAACAGTGTGAAACATTAGCAAATGGTCCATGCACATTTTCCGGGTATATAACCCCTTTCACAATACACCACTAGACCCTAGGCTATGCCCTACTTCATTCCTTTTAAATATGTATAGCTAGTGATGTAATAGTTTAGATTTCAAGTTTCCAGAGGTTTCCATTCTGGATCATTCAGAGAGGTTTCTGGAGAAATGGACCTGCATTTTCAAGTGCTCAACTTTCCATGTTTCTGCTGGTTTTCGGTGGTTGCTCAAGTTGAGCAACCTCTGGAAACTGAAATACAGGATTACTGATGCTGAACCTATGGTTCGGTCCAAAGTTCAGCGAGGTGGCTGACTCAACTGAACCTGAAGTTCGGTCCTACGTTCACAAAAAACCTTGGAGAACCAGACTGAACTGAACCGCGGCAGCACTAACAGTAACAGTAATATGTATTTGTAGTCCAACAGTCTCTTTCGGTATATAGTAGTAACTGTTCCCTTCTTATTATATTGGGGTTCCTCGACTCTCGAGGTGGCCCTCGTTTTTACCCTGTTCAACCTCACATCCTTTACCTTGAGCGAGGTTGATATCTATCACGGCAATGTCTCCGATACTTATCATGTCACTGGCGATGTTTCCGATACTTATCATGTCGATGTTCCGATACTTATCCCACGGTGTTTCGGATTTTCAGTTTCGTAATCTGACTTGTACGCCACTCATCCTGAGTCAGAGAAAATGACGTTTACATAGTGATTCGTCCCCCCGATCATAAGGGTAGCATATTCTGCTGAGTGTGGACTTTGTTACGCTGTGACTAGCATCTTTTTGAATGGAATGTTGACAGCTGTCCAGGGGCCTATGTATACCATTCATTTCGGATCGAGGGGAAAACCGTGCTGACCGATAAAACCTTATGTAAACATCATTTGGTTGGCTGTGGAATTCTGGACATGCTTTTATGGACATTGTCACCAACGGTGGGCGAGCAACCATACACAGAGTGCACAGTGATACACTCCCCCCTTGCTAATGGAACTTCAATACAATTACAAGGATGTAGAACTAATTCATTCTTTTCAAATGCTTTTAAACCGATGTCATAAGATCTATGTAGTAATGCTAGGCTTTGTGTACATGTGGTAGAAGACCTCGTTGACATCGTTGGGAACGACGACAACATACAGCGGGAACTTGTGTCCACTGGTCATCATCGATTCATCGATCTTCGTCGGGATTTCAATGAGATCCACCTTGGCACCTGATTGATATATTTACAGTCACCAGATGATGTCATCAACGAGTTCAATCACATCACAGGATCGTTTACCAGGCAGGCAGGAGGAGACGATGATAATGGGGATGGACGGATGCCTTCTCGTAATTGAGATTGAGATTGCAAAGCTATTTGATTTCACGAAGAAGTCCTGGATCCCATCACATGAACGTAGCGCATCTCGGATCTAGACGAGGAATTAGAGCTCTAACTTCATCATGTTTAAACTTTAGCATACTACGTAGTGTTACATTCGCCGCCGCCGCCGCCGCCGCCCATCACATCAGCGGCTTAGGTAATGGGAGCTGTCACGGTTGTTTGCAGTCGCTCCAGACGACTCTCCTGACTGTCACGACTAGTCACTGACTGGCACAACACTGAGAGCTGGAGCTGAGAAAGGTCCGATATCTATCTTTGGAACACATGTGGGGGAGCTCGTGCTCGACGTTGGCGGCGACGAGCACGCATATTACAGACACGACGGAGGCAGCGGGTCGGAGGCGGGAATTGATGGAGGACGGCATTGTTGTGTGATATCACAAAATATCTAACTTTAGAACATATCTTTTCTAGGAGGTATACTATTCAGTGTCTGAGGTGACACTGAACACTGGTTCAACCGCTGAATCTGTCTACAGTAGCTAAATCAAGCTAATTAGTAAGGAAACAAGCACCTCGGCTCCCTTTATTAAGTTAAAGGATGGAGATAATCCTTCTCGAATACGACAGCGTTGGGGAAAAAGCCGGGCGAGCGGATTATGTGATTTTGCTGATGTAGTCCCCCAAGGGCCAAGGCCACAGTTGAACTATACCGTTAGAAAACGTATAAATACTTGTCCTTCTAGAGGTTTTTTAATCAGTTCCTCTTCTTACTTGCGATCAGGTTAGCATCGGGGCCCTTCTCTCCAAGCCTCTTCTTCATCATCTCGTTGTATAACCTTTAACTCATCCTCGTTTTTTTTTCGCTCTTTCAGAAGCTATCCAACCCGCCAGTCATAATGCAATTCAAGTTCGCCTTCATTACCACTGCTCTTCTTGTTTCCGCCTCTCCGGCGATGTCGGCCACAGTCCAATGGTTCGCCGGCGCTGATTGCACCGGCTCTGTCATTGCCACCAGCAACAATGCCGAAACTGTATCATGTATCTGGCTCACAAATGGTGGTTCGGCGAGGTCAATCTCATACTCAGGCACCAATTCGATCCAGTTCTTCATTTCTGGCGGTGGCCACGATCGTTGCACTAATGGCTCGCAATTGACCCGTAGTGGGTCTGGATGTGCAACTGCTCCTAACGGGTAAGTTCTCTGACTGAACATTGATTGATGTGGTGAACTAATGATGTCGGTTGTAGCGTCAACTGGGAGAGTGTCTCGGTGCATTAAATCTTTAGTGCTAGTAGCCACAGGGTTTTTGATATGTAAATCAATGTGGACACTGTATTCACTTGTAAACACTCAAGGGATTTGTACAGTCAAATAAACTTGTTTTTGTTATGAACCGTTCACATTTCAGAGCTGGAAGCCTGGACTTCAACCTCAACCAGGGATTTGGTGAGGGTATAGGTGCATACGCCCTCATTAGTGTTGCCGCCCCTCGGCTCAGGGATGAGAGCTGACAAATTGGATTTGGAGTCGACTCCTGAGCTGATTTAAAGTGGCTCAATATAGGCAAAGGGGGCAGCTCCGAGCTGGCCGGGCTGCGTGGTCCCTTCCGAATTCGGCAATGGATTGAGTTTGACCTCGCCGTCCGTTGTTGTTCCGAGTTCTCAACTAATCGTCCAAGATGAGTATGGATCGTGAGATGTGGGAGGGAGACAAAGGGTAAATAGGGAAATGCACGACTCCGTGAGGAGGCGGTGCATAGCACCAGCCATCCCAACGGGTCTGCAGGCACGTATTTCGAGCGTGGATCCCTACAACAAAACTGGTGTGCTAATGTACATGATGTGGCATCATAGCAATGATGCGTCAAAAACTCTCTGTTGATTAAATCCCAGTGGGAACAATGAATCAACAGAAAGCAAAGCTACCAGCTGCTGCCAAGTAGGTGGACTCGAAACAACACCTAGGATGCGGGTGGGCGGGAGTATGAAAATAGAGGCTCGCTGGCTTGAAACTCTACAAGTCCGGAGGACCGGAATGTGCGGATTTGATGCGGATCGCTTGCACGGGGACAGCCGCTTTCAGAAACCGGGGAAGGAGGTGTCACAGTCCAGGCCGATCATCGCACTGTAAGATTAGACTACTATAAAAAACATTCTAAAGACGATTTATTGAGATTCGGATCCGAGTTATTGTCAATCTGATGTCTCATCGGATCCAAACCGGATCATCCGATCTATTCGTGCGGCGTTTGCCGAAGAAATCTATTTTTATTTTTGTCCGATCAGTTTTCCCAAGCTCCACTCTTTTTCTTGGCTCGTCGACAGGGAGTCGGTCATGCACCAACCACCCGACATGGTAGTCGAGGCTGGTGTGATGTACTTTTTTTTTTTTTGGCTCGTGACTCTTTTATTACACGTGTCTTTATTTGGGTTGCGCCTGCTATTGGAGCGCAGACCTCAGGCTGTTGTGACACACCCTCCTTTTCTTGGTCTCATTGCTTGCTCTGGTCAATTGTCATGACCGATTACAATCCAGTGGTATTTTTTGTTTACCCCGAACTTTTCCTTGTGTGTGTTTAACTTTCGGTAGCTCACCAGGGTGAGGAGGTAGCACGTGCATAAGTTGTCGCGGAATGAGATGCTCTGAAACGGCAGTCGATCTGTAAGGTGTGCTGTTGGAATACCAAGCGTGACTCGCCCGAATAGGTAGCCCCACCTACCCGCTTTTTTATTTGCTTTTCCGGATCTTATTGTGCAGCTATGCACCACTATGCCGACTCCATGGTATGTTTGCATTACTTGCAAATTCCTTTCATATTACTACATTGCTATTGCTCTCGTCGAGAGCCTTTCCTTTTGTTATCTCATTGTAGTTTAGCTTACTTTACTATTTGCTACAAGTACTGCTGCGTGGACTCGTCTCCCCTCAGTCATTTGGCTATTGCTCGCACATACAAACACTGAGGTGAGATCATTACTTACTATGCTTATCTTTTCGTACTCACCGTTGTACTTCTAGCTCTATTATTAGGTGAATATACTTAGTCATTTGGCGATCGCTCGCGCGTACAAACACTGAGCTCTATTATTAGTATGGCTTAGTTCTACATTCATTACATGTGCGGCATGTGGTTACTGGGATCCGAGCAAGTTGGAGAGAAGGGGATGGACCTGGCAGATACTCAATTGCTGTCAATTTCGGAGGGAACTGTTTCGAGGGGAAGACCAATGACACAGGGCATAGCATTTAGAGTATAGAGGCAAAGGGAGCAAGGATTAAGTGTCAGATGAGTTGTGAGTGGTAGTAAGAGAGATAGTGACTCACCTGTTCTCCTGTGCTTTCCTCTGCTGGATGCACATGGTAAATGGGTATTGGAGTCCCTAGATACACTATACAATGTTTACACAAGGTTCTAAGATGGTCAATAAAGTCAAAAAAGTGAACATTGGCTCAGGAGGGGGAATACGTACTGGGAAATATCCATGGGCCCAAAACATTTGCTTTCTTCGATTCCTAGCCTGTTGCTCAATGGGAATAAAGATATGTACACACAATGGCAGGGGAGAGAGGCTCCAGCCCATCAGGGCATGGGTCTCCCATCAACAAAGGTGAATTTGACTCACCATGTCTTCCCTGTCATCCATATCATTAAATGCTTATATACAGAGCATATTGTAGTCCATTCTCTCTAAGAAACAGCTTAGATATAATCTATATGGTCAAAGCCTAGTCCAGGAAGGTAGGTTTATCAGATACTCACCTATTTCTTTATTACTGTCTTCTAGCAGTTCCATCCCATTAATAGATGGCATGCACAAATGAAATGGGGTACTTTGAGCCATATTAACACCTCATGAGGATAAATTAGCCTGGGGAAGACATGTGGTAGGTTGAGATGTAGTGAGGTAGGTATAGTCACTTATCCAAGGCCTGTATGCCAGAACCTGCCACTTTTGTTGGAAATGGGTTATGGATATAGTAGATAACTCAAGTAGATAAGAATGAGAATGAACTTGAAATGAGAGGGAGATGATGGTACAAGGATGAGTGATCAATTGTCTCAATGGGTAACAGTCAATGGGTTATTACATCACCGTGACTATGTATTCCTGTGTATGACTTGCTTTCCCTACAACTTTCCATTGACATTCAGACAGACACTCGTAGTAGATAATGCTTACTTTCATTAGAGCATGTCCATAAAGCAGGAGAGGCTGTAGCATGTACCAGAGAATGAGTTGAATCATGTGTTCCTAAAGAGGCAATAATTTGAGAACAACACAATGTGCTGTTGATTGGACAGCTGGGGTTAATAGAGGAGTGTATATTGCATAGAATGCCAAAAGTCCAAAGGAAAACCATAGAGGGATGGACATGAAATGCTCAAATGAGTGTTGATAGATGGATGATCAGGAGTTCATGATTAGAGGCATATTGGTGTACCTGCCTGATCAACTACTCTGACTGCATGCATCTAGCACTGTATAGGGCTGTGCATTGACAGATACATGGTGCTGTCTGATGGTCACAGCACAGCACCCCCAATAATGCATAGCTAGGCTAGATCTCAAAAAACCCCAGTTTTGCAATTTTTGTCCAGAAAGGTTTCCACTGTTTTTGTCTGGATTAGATTAGTATCAGTACTTGATAGCTAGGCATTAAAAATAGAATTTTAGCAGAATGAGGAACTACAATTAATTGTTCATCCCATCCTTGTCTCCACAGGACTGCGGCTTGCATTTATGAAACAATTGCATGGCTTCCTTGAACTTCCCTTCACCCAAAAGGTTGAATAGAAATCATTCAGCATCTTCCTGACCAAGCTCATTGAGTTGAGAATTTGACAGTTGGAGGGATGGTAATAGATGTGTGGCCTGTAAAATGCCAGAGAATGAACTTGTCATGCTGAACTATCTTCTCCTTCCTATCAAGCCAGAGAGTCATTTGTGGATATTCATCATTATGGTTTGTAGCTCAGTAAGCGTCTTTTGCCATGTCAATGTGTAAGCGCTCTGTGTATTCAAAGTCCCTGATAGACACAATGAAATGATTATGACCTTCAAGCTTTGGAAGTTGAAAGTAGTCCCTGATTTCAAGGTCAACAAAAATAGTTTTGGTGGCATGAAAGGAGTTGAGAGTGGCTTGCATATTGGAGAGTGTTTCCTCACTGTGTTCAGGATATCGTGCAAGATAGAGAAAATCAAGAAATGCACAAATGCATGCAACAAGTCTTCTGTGTTCCATGCCATTTGGCAATGGCAGGTCAATGATCAATCCAAGCAGGAATTGTGACATCTCCTCATGCTCTTGTCCAGTGACTTGTGTCAAGGTGCTGATACCCTTCATGAAAACACAGATATTGTGATTGGGAGGTAGTCAGCAACATTGTGCATCAATTTCAATGGTTCCATATGCAGAGATTATCCATGACTTGAGATGCTTCAGAATGCCTTGGTAAAGCTGATGAAGTATGTCTGGGGTTATCAATAGGGAAATGCATGGGTTTTACCCATGGGTTTCCCATGCTTTTATTTCCTAATTTATTCAATGAGTTTTGCATGAAAAATCATGAAAAAATGATTTTCTGGAAGTGTTTTGTTGGCTCTTTGTGATCCAGCACATAAAACAATATTTGGGTGACATTTCTCATGTGTCAAGGATGAAAATATATTATTTTGTCCATGGTATCACAAGCACCCAATGAATAGCTACCAGAAAATCATTTTTTTGTGATTTTTCAAGCAAAACTCATCAGATAAATTAGGAAATAACACTGTGGGAAACCCATGGGTAAAACCTGTGCATTTCCTTAGTTATCACTCAAAAGATATTGGAATATGGAAGCTTTTCCCAGAAAGGCTGGAAGACAGGTTTAATACCAGCCTCCTTGCAAGCATGATGGAAGCATGGTATGTCATTGATGAGAGACAAGGCATCAAGAATCTGTTCCAGGTCTTGGAATGGATACACATTCTCACTTTCTTCTCCCACTTTGTGTCTCAGGATTGGACACTTTGGACATTCTCCATTTTTGCAGCAGCATACAAGAACTTGCTCAGGGTAATTGCAAATGTAGCATGCCAAAAGAGGATGACAGTGATAAGACACTCCTTCTCCTGTAAAGAGGACTTTCCCCAAAGTACTGGCTTCTTGTAATGGGGCAGTAATTATATCCATTGCCACATGAAAGACAGTGCCTTTGCTTGGCACAATTTGTGATATGCTCGAGATTGGTGGTGGGGAGATATCCAAGGAGGACATATGCATGACAGGAAGGTTTATAATGGATCTCCTTAGGTATATTTCCAATTATAAGATACACAGGATAAGCACTTTTGTTATGAAAAATCATCACTTGAGTCTTGTCAGTGGATATCAGAAGTGGGACAATTGTTCCTCCAGGCAATTCTTTATCAAGTGAAGTCTAACTTAATGATTCAGGCAAACAATCAGCGAGAGTTATTATGATATAAACCTGAGTTGACCACCACCAATTCACCATATGCATTTCACCATACCTTTGTATTGTCTTATCTGGATCTAGATAATGGCACTCTGGTGCAGTCTTCAAGTGTTGCAAGAATCCAGGGTCCCCAAAAAGCCCATGGACACATGTGACAACATCTTGGAAATAAACATCAAATGCCTGACCATCAACTACTTCTCAGCATTTGAATGGTGGACAACCAGGCAACTTCTTATCAATGATGTTGTCGAGCTCTTGAGTATTGGAGTAAGAGAGGCCAAGTTTCTTGACAATCTGATCAAACTTCCTTCTCAGCACAGCCATTTGAGAATCTCACGAGATCAACATACACCTGTTATTTTGAGCAATTCTGAAAACACTGTTGAACTTGGCCCTCAAAGTTTTGCCCAGTGAGCAAATCCCCAGTCAATCTCCAATTAGAATAGAGCATATGGGTTTGGGCTTTCCCCTAGCTTTGCCTGGTAGATATCATTTGTTGATTGTTGATGGGTTTCAGAGATCACAAGGGGATGCCAGCTAATGGATTTGAATGACGCATGATATAGGGTCCTGTATGAGTAAAGCCCAATGATGAGGTTTCTGTAGTAGTAGGAATAATATGGACCTCCTTTGTGAAGCAGTTGCATACTATGAATATTGCATTGTACCCTTGATCCTTGGGTAATCCAGTAATAAAACCCACTGATATATCTCACCATGGCGCTTTAGGTATAGGGTTGGGCATTAATTTTCCTGCAGGATTCTCTGGAAATTTCTTCCCCTCATGCATGTATCACATCCATCCACATACCCCAACACATACTTCGAAATTCCAGGCCACCAATAATTTCTCATTACTAATTCCAATGTCTTCCATCTTCCTGAGGGTCTGGCAGTTGGCATATTATGATGCAACTGGATGATCTCCCTTTGCAAATCCTGATCCTTCAGTACATACACCTTTCCTCAAAATAACACCAACCCTTGTTCCTCAGCCCATTCATCTCCTTTAATATTACCTTTCTTCTCTCCCTTCAGAGCTTTCATGGCTTCCACTACTTCATCATCCATTTCTGAACATTGTCTAATTTTAGACAACATTTCTGTTTCCAAGCTATCTATTAATAGATCTGTACTTTACTGTCCCCCACCTAGTCCAATTGGAAAGCTCAGAATTAGTGTTGCCACTGGCTCAGCTGAGGTTTTTCAATAAAATGGCTATAGCATGCCAGGTAAATTTCCTAAATTCACCAAGATATTTGAGCATGTGGATGGGCCCATAAGCCGAGGGGTTGTCTGCCAAAATTAGTTGAACCGATCAATTGTCCCTGAGTTATTTAATAAACAAAATTCGGCTTGATGGCTCAGCTTGAAATCAAAGCAGAGTGAATAAGTCAGTTTCTCGGAATTTATGTGATGAGTTTGTTATTGTTCTCTCCTACACTAGTTCAAGGATGGTTGCTATTGGGTAGTGGTCAGTTTTACCTGGTTGCCTCTCTGGCATGGTGTCACACTTCAGTATGTTGTTGTCTAGACTGTTTGTGCAGAAAACATTGTCTGGCCTGGAGAAGCATTTCATTACCATGTATTTTAGCATGGGGATGCCCTTTAGGAGTGCCACAAACATATCTTGGCCTGCCACCAGTTTGATTAGTTCACCTGCATCTTTGAGAGCTTTTGTCATGAACAGCTGCAAATCTTCATCTCTGTCTCACATGGGGTGGTGTCAGTTGAAGTCCCCTCCCCATAGTATGTGTTGGGCTTGTCATCCATTTGCTTCAATCTGGTTGTTGTGCATGTACCTTCTTAGTATGGACAGGGAGAGTGAGTTCTCACCTGTGTTGTATATGCTGAAAAATTTTATAGTGCCATACCTGCCATTGAGTTCAATTGCTACTATGTCATTCATGTTGGGTATATCTAGGATTTTCCAGTTGTTAGTGGATAGTGCTGAATTTACCCATATTGCAGACTGGACAGGTGGGTCTATGTCCGCATGTGAGGTAGGGGTTACCACTATGAATTGGTTTGGTGTTCTGATGCTGCTAAAAAAGGTTATGTATGGCTCCTGAACTAGAATGACATCCCAGTGAGCTGCAAGCAAGTCGTTGATGAGTTCAAGCTGTGCAGTGAGTGATTTATTCAGATTTGTTTGGAGTATTCTTAACTTTGTTGTCATATTTATTTGGTTATTCACTTGCTGATTTGTGTTTGTTGGTTTGCTGTTCAGTAATTTGGATCTTATCGGTAAAAGGATGGTAGCTTCATTCTGTTAGTCTGTCCCATGAAAGACATTTGGGCTCTTCACCATTCGGCATAATTTGCCTGGGTTGGAATTGCTAAAGTCTGAGGTTGCCTTTAGTGCAGTTTAACCTAGCAACTGTGAAGGGAGACTCAGATACTGAACAGCTGGAGTCCAGAGTGAGCAACTGAAGAGTGCAAAACTCTGGACTCTGCAGTCTACATACTGTGAAACAAACAGTGATAAACACAAGGTGGAAAACTACTCTAAGTGCCCATGAGTGTAACTACAAGTGATAGGACATGGAATAGAAGTATGATAGAAGTAAAATAGAGAGATGGTGAATCATACATTCAACAGGAATGGGAGTTGGGTTTGTTGCATGTTGCCTCTTCTGTTCAGCCATACAAAGTTCGCAAGCTCCATGGGGATTGCTGTCCACTGTCCACCTGGGGGGGTAGACTCCTACATTCATGGTTCCTTGGAGGGAAAAAAGGGAAGGAGATTTTCCAGATTTTTTGCCTTGTGGTTGGTGCACTTCCTTAGGAAGGTGGGGCAGCTCCAGTTGCTGCTAGTGTGGCCTTGTACTCTGCATGGGGTGCATAGTAGGGTCAAGGAGTCACAACTGGTGGACCTATGGTCCTCTCTGCACTTTGCACAGACCTCTCTTCAGATGATGCATTTGTTTGCCTGTAACCCTGTCATTTGAGGCATCTGACTAGGTCTCTTTTGCATTTTGTTACCGATACCTTTTTGTTGCAAATGACCAGTCAGTCCATTTAGTATGGCTTGGTTCGTACTGTCTGGGTCAGTGAATGTAAAGATTATGTGTCCTACTGTCTGGTTGGGGTTGTGTTGCTCTGGTGCTTTGGCCCACCTACATTTTTTGATGGGATCTATAGGGATGTTGTTAGTTTCTGCTACTTCTTTGATATGAGATCTTTCCATTGCGTTAAATGTGAGTGGGACAAAATAGGCCATTACATTGTAGTTGTGGGTAGTGTTCACAGGTCCAGTCTGTAGGACCGAAAAAAAGACCGAAACTGAACTGAACTGGACTGATTAGGACTGGACCAGTGGTCTATTTATGGACCAGTCTTTTTCAGTCCAGTTGCTGGTCTTTTGTTTTGAAAAATATAGTAGGACCAATGAAAAACCGGTTTAAACTGGTTTCTACCAGTCTTTTGTCCCAACATATGTTGGACCTTACTCCCACACATATTTACTTCATTTTTGGTCCCTGGATCATCAAAAACAGTCAAGAATTGGTTGAGATATGACCAAAACCATTTTTGTATGAGTATTTTGTTGTATCTGATAGAGTTTAAGGGTCCAGTCCAGTTCAGTTTTTTGACCCAAAATGGAAAGACTGCAACCTAAACCGGTCCAGGACCGACCCAGATACTGCTAGGACTGAACTGGACCACCTAGGACCAGTCCTTTCCAGTTAAAAGACCAAAAAAGACCAGTTAAGACTGGTTCAGACTGATGTTTTGTTGTGAAATTTGTTGTACTAATATAACCCATATGTATCTTAGTAGATATTACCCGGACCGTATAACTATTGTACGGACGGATAGATATTGTAATTCCCCATCTTTCAGTCCAACTTTTAAGAGATTTCATTAAGATTTGACTTGGCTATGATCAATATAAATGTACTAAATGACTCATGACAAACACCAAGAAATGTAATGTGGCAACCATAAATTATGTGATGCCTATCATGCATTGACAAATAGTGGGAGTATTATTTATGCATGTTAGTTCTATGTTCATCAATAGAGTCAAGCAAAACATCAACATATGAGTAAGATGAAATGAAAGTCAATCTGATACAACAAAATACTTGTACAAAAATAGATTTGGTTATATCTTGCTCAATTCTAAACCTTTTTTTATGAACCAGAGGTCGAATTCACCGCGTTTTATGTGGGAACATGGTACGATATGCGTTTTCACGATAAAACCAGTCTTAACTGGTTTAAACCAGTTTTCTTCAGTTTTATGACATTTTTCAAAATGGAAAGACTGGTAACCGGACTGCAAAAGACTGGTCCATAAATAGACTGCTGGTCCGGTATTTTCCGGTCCAATTCAGTCCAATTTCGGTCTTTTTTTAGGTCCTATGGACTGGACCCTTCAACTCTAGTATCAGAACAACTTTGATTGCATTGCTTATTACCTGAGCTATAATTTTTTTTTGTACAGCTATATGACATCATAAAAATAACAACAACACACCTAATAATCCTTACCATGTGATTTTATTCATATGACAGCCCAAATAAGTGTGACTACAAACTACAAATTACAAACTAAAACTGCAACTTGAATGCATGTCCTTTCAGTTTTGGCCATGTCAAATCTTGATGGAATTGCTTAAATGTTGGATCAATCTATGGAGAATTACAACCTCTATCCATGTATATAATGTATCTGAGGTAATGGTTATATTTGTTGAGATACATCTGGGTTATTTGGCCCAATAAATTTTATGACAAAAGACCAGTCCGAACCAGTCTTTTTTTGGTCCATGGACCGATTAGGACCAGTCCTAAATGGTCCGGTTGCGGTCCTCCAATATCTGGGTCAGTCCTAGACTGGTTGCAGTTGCCGGTTGCCTCAATTGGAAGTCAAAAACCGGACTGGACTGGACCTTTAAACACTAGTTGTGGGACTCAGTCAGGATGGAAGTTTCCAGTTCACATTCCATATGCAGGATGTTTGCTTCACTGTGTAACCAGCTAGCCAATTTGTCATCTCCTGCTTTTATTAGCATTCCCCCATTTTTGAGCCACACTGCTGAGTGTAGCCTACACTCCTCATTTGTCATCTTTGCAGCTTTACTCAGTTTCATGTTCAGGTATTTCAGTAGTTGTGGTGCTGACATGGATTTGAGATCTTGAGTGTCCGCTGAAAGTGTCCAGAGGAACTGTCTTGCCCTTATGCTTTCTTTTGCCCTGATCCATGGGTCCACTTGAACTGGTGGGCCTACCATTCCTTGGTTCAGTATGTCTCAGGAAGGGGAAGGTGTCATCCTCTCTTTCTCGGCAATGTCACCCATTTTGGTTGATAATTTACCTAATTCTTCTACTGATTCCTTACCCTGAGTCAATATCTCATCCACTTTTTCATGTAACCTGTTGATAGCCTCTTTGGTTTTTTCCCTGAGGGTAGTCTGCATTCTGTCCATGATAGTAGTCAGCTCTTTTGACACTAAACCAGATACTTCCTTTGCTCTATTTGCTATCTCCAGCTCTTGTGAAAGGAGGGCCACCAATCAGATTCCATTGAGCATCTGTAGTGGGGTATTTGGTAGCACTCCAACCTGGAATAAGGTTTCTGCAAGTGAGGCCAATGATGGCATTGAGCCCGATGGTGCTAGTAGCCCCTTCACCATCAGCCAGGTGCATCCTACCTCCACATCAGGGATGTTGCCCACATTGGAATTAGACAGCCTCAATACTCCCATCTGTCTCATGACCCTACTTTTCTCTGCTTGAGTGTGGGTTGAGTGCTTCTCTTTTGTGGCTTGTTCTGATGTTGCTGCTATGTGGGTTGGTCTTCTTTGTGATGTTGTGGGGTTCTTTGTGAGAGTTGTCTGCCATAAGTTTGTTGATGTTGCTGGCGATTGAGCATCCAGAATATCTGCCATCTCTAGTTGGTGTGTAATACACTCCTGGATAGTGTTTATTATGCCGGTCTGTACTGAGTTCTGTTTCCCTCTCCTTTTCCTTGCATGACTTGACTACTCGAACCATGGGAAAGCACGAAGAAGGTGGCAGTACAAGATCAAGAAGTGTATATGGATCATTTACATCAACTTCTCCTCATGGTAGCTTGTGAACAAGAACGAGAATGAAAACTCAACCAAGGACTGGAACACATCATGGAGTGCCACCCAGACTGCTTTTGCCAACTGCAACTCTGCATCCACTTACATGGACATTGTTTTCTCATGTGATTCAAGAAACTATGAACTCAGTCCTTTGAAAATTGGGACACCAGTGTTGTTTCCCAAGATCACCAATGACAAATCCAACATATATATGCTGTTGCCATCCCTCTGTGCTGGGAACAACTACCTCCTTAGGCCTGCAAATCTTATGGCATCTGCTACATTATACAGTCCTGCGATGTTATCTCCCCTCAACCGATTGTCTTTCTTTCATGAAGAATACCAGTATGACTCTGCTATGCCTGATACTGAAACCAATACCCTTGTCTTTGCTTCTCCCTCCTGTTCTCCCCCTGCTTGAACCCTCAAGCATCCCCGATCCCTCTCAATTGATCAAACTAATATCAATCACCTTGCTTTCAAATGCAAACTTTGAAAAACAGGATACTCAGTGTTTTCCTCATGAGCTGTTATCTCTCACCTTTGTTGGCATTGTCATCATCCTTATTTTCCAATTTGGCCAGCTCAACCGACTCCAACAATACGCCAACACCTAAAGCCACCACGAATGACCAAGTTCCTGTTGCTCAATACCACATCATCAAAAACACCTTCAAATGTTCCTTGGCAAGCATAAACTCAAATATAATGATCTAGCCAAAAACACACCTCAACCTTGATGATGACCAACCTTCCAAAAAGATTCCAAGGTCCAACTACAACACATCTTCTGCTTCTGGAAACTTCTGCTATGGGTTCAGCCAGTTTATGTAGAGCTACTTTTACTATGATACAATGCCAAAAGTGGACCTGATGACGATGACATTGATGAGGTGCATAGAACTCTGCATATTATGTTTCTCATCACAGATCTGAACTAACTTTTTATGTGTCTCTTACAGAACAGGACACCCACTTTTGATGTGGATAATAGCCTTATGTCTACCATTCCGACAACACCCTGTACCCTCACACATGCAATGACACATGCTAGTTGTGCTTGAGCAGTCAGATGGCAAGTTTTGCAAGCACACAGTTCTCTGGTCCCTGATTATTGCACCTCCAAAAGGACCATATGTCAGGTTTACCACTGAGCCAGGAGGCAAATGCCAAAGTCAGGTTAGGGTTTGAGAGGTTGTTAGATGGGGAGAAGAGGGGGAGGGAGATGGATGGAATGGAGAATGTTGGTTTAGGTGTGGGTGTGGGTATGGGACACAGCATGAAAAGTGTAAGAAGTAGTGTTTGAAGGTCCAGTTTGGTCCAGTTTATTCCCATTTTGGGCTCAAACAGGAACCAGAACCAGCTCCATTACATTCCAAAACTACCTAAAACTGGGCCAAACTGCACGAAACCAGTTCATTGTGGTTCAACCCAGTCCAACTACGGGTTGTAGCCAGTTCAGCTACAACCAGTTGTCCACTGACTAAGGTCAGTCTAAACTGACTTAATGTAGATAAATAATACTATTCTAACAACCTGGACCCAAACCAGGAAGGAGCACTGCCACCACCCACCACCCCATGCTGCCATCATCGTTGTCGATGTTGTTCTCCTAGTCATCACTGTCGCTGTCACCCCTGTCCTCATCAACTCATCGCCATCATCATTGTTGGTTGTTGGTGTTGTCCCCATTGGTGTTGTGAACACCTGAGCAGGGCAGAGGGAGTTGTGTCACTGTTACCACCCTGTGAGCAAATACTTGCAGTGGTGGCATATGGTGTGGGTGTAAGGGGACTAGGGGGGTGCCCTGTGTGTTTTTCCTATTTTTTATGTTCGTCCCATATTTTTCCCCACCTCATTTCCTTCTATTCTTCATTTTCTATGATTTTTCCAGATTTTATTACTAATTTTCCCTTGCTATCATGTTTGTATATGTTGACACTTTTATATTTAGAGGCGGAGTACCCCTTCTGACACATACCCCTTGGTATGATGTCATTCGGTGGCCTTGATCTGCCTATCTCCGCCTTTTTCTATTTTTAGGTTATATTTGATTTTTGTCGTCTTCACATATACTGGGCATCAGCAAGGGGATCCTTAGAGTTTTCTCTTCAGATTTCCCTTTGCTAGGTGCGCCCCCAATCCCTGTATTATGTAGCATAATTTTAACTTCGGATTTCCCTTTGCTAGAGGCTTAGGTTGCCCTTATAGTAGAAAACTCTCCCCTAAGGCCCGAAAATCGCGAACGCGCTGCCCAAGATAGGCAGGTACGGACTGGACGACACTTCCCAAAGCTCCACAGAGTCCCTACACACCGTTCCAGATACTCTCGCCTTTATTACACTGCCATTTTCGCCAAACACGCTCCCTAGTGACATGGACGCATCAGAATGCTTCAACGCGCTTGAAAGCGATGTTTCCGGAATGCGCGCGCAAATCGACTCGCTTAAATCTACGATTGAAAACTTCGTTAGGACCCTCCAGGCTAACCCTACGACCAATAGTTCCCCTTTACGACTCCAAGCGCACCCAACAACGACGTTTTGCCAAATGCGTCCACTAAGGAACGTGCCCAGATCAAACCATCCCCCCCCGCCGAATTTAATGGTGCACGTGCGCAGGGACGTGCATTCCTTAATTCCTGTGAGTTATACATTAGTCTCCAGTCGCATCAATTCGTCGATGAGGCTGCAAAAATTTATTGGGCCTTCACATACATGAAATCTGAACGCGCCTATCTCTATGTGGACCGTATCCTACGTCAAACTAAGGAACTCGGTTCTCTACCTTTCTCCACTTGGGGTGACTTTCGAGCTGAGTTCATATGCCACTTCTGCCCCCTCAATGAATGCCACCGAGCAGTGACACGACTTGAGTCATCCGCTTACCACCAGGGATGTTGATCTGTGGACGACTATATCGATGAGTTCAAGGATTTGGTGGACATGGCAGGATATGGGAGTGGGTTACCAGTGGTGGTGAAGTTCCGACGGGGGCTCAACCAAGAAATTCAGGACCAGATTGCACAGATGTTGGAAGGGCGCCCAGCGGACGATGATATCCTTGCTTGGTATGAAGCTGCTTCACTCTGTGACGAGAACCGACTCACAAATGCGGCATTTAATGCTGCATTCCATGCTCCAACTACCACTCATACACCCTACACCTTCAATCGAAGCCTTCCCCACCCTAACCCCATTCCTGTTCATCAAACTCCCACACCAGCCATCAATGTCCCAGTACCAATGGATGTTGATGCAGCCCACAGCCGTGCACATAAGTTGGATCTCTGCTACCGTTGTGGGGAACCTGGACACAGGGCTGGAGCATGTCCCCATCGTCAGGATATCCGCATGCTCACCCCCGAGGGACAAGATGAACTCCTGCAAGATTTGTTGGTGCTTGTAGATGTTGAGGAAGCGAAGGATCAAGTTGCAGAGGAGGTTAAGCTGGAAGTTGTAGAGGAGCAGGATTTTCCTATTCGCAGCGAGTGAATCGTACGCCCTCACTGCCTGTCCATAACCACTTTGAAGTCTTGTCAGTTGAATCCCCGGAGAATGAATCCATTTCTGTGACTGTTCCCCTCTCTGACCCCTCGAAGTTGGCTAAAGATGTACCCGCTCTCCCCATCTCTCCTTCTACTCCACGTCCCAAAATTAAATCATGGGAGCGTAAACTACCATGCAAGTATATTGTGGCATCCACTCCCTCTGCACATTCCTTAAACCTAGCCATCGAACTGCAGACAACCAACACTGGACAGATACTTGGTGTCTCTGCGCTCCTGGACTCTGGTGCGACTGGTCTCTTCATCGATTCCCATCTGGTACAACAACATCGTCTAAATACTCGCTCACTCTCACGTCCGATACCTGTATATAACATGGATGGATCCCCAAATGAAGCTGGTGCCATCCGAGAGGTTGCAGACCTGGTTCTCCGTTACAAAAATCATAGTGAGCGTGCCCTTTTTGCTGTCACTCAATTAGGAAAGCAAAAGGCGATTTTGGGATATCCATGGCTTCGAGACCATAACCCGGAGGTCGACTGGCGCACCGGGGAGGTTACCATGAGCCGATGTCCATCCCGCTGTCGGACATGTTTCACAGAAGCCAGGCAAGAACGTTGTGGACAGAAGGCGGCAATACGACGAACTCAGAAGTGTCATGCTGGACCCCTGCCTATACCTGAAGTGGAATTGGAAGGGGTTCCTGATCTAATGCCGGACTCGGATGATGATGATGAGGACCCAGAGGAAGTGGAGGAGGGTGATCGGATCTTCTACACTGTGATTCGCTCATCGCATGAGGTGTGTGCCACATCGAACATATCCCAATGCCTCGCCGAGGCCTTCCACAAAAACAATGCTGCTAAATCCTCTACTAACTCCTTACTCCCTCATCTCCATGAGTTTGAAGACGTGTTCTCCAAGGAGTCATTCGACTCTCTTCCTGCACGTAAGCCATGGGATCACGCGATCAAACTCACCCCCGGCGCAACCCCTTCATCCTGCAAGGTCTATCCTCTCTCTCCAGAAGAACAACGGCAGCTTGACCAGTTCATCGACGAGCACCTGGCCTCTGGATGTATTCGACCATCAAAGTCACCCATGGCCTCTCCCTTTTTCTTTGTCAAGAAGAAGGATGGCTCACTTTGACCAGTTCAAGACTACAGAAGACTCAACAACATCACGGTCAAAAATCGCTACCCACTACCCCTCATCTCCGAACTCGTAAACCAGCTCCATGGAGCCCAATACTTCACCAAGCTCAATGTCCGTTGGGGCTATAATAATGTGAGGATAAAGGAGGGAGATGAGTGGAAGGCAGCCTTTCGTACCAACCGTGGTCTTTTTGAACCGCTTGTCATGTTCTTTGGCCTTACTAATAGCCCTGCCACCT
Source organism: Tricholoma matsutake (assembly GCA_026075535.2). NCBI lineage: Eukaryota > Fungi > Basidiomycota > Agaricomycetes > Agaricales > Tricholomataceae > Tricholoma > Tricholoma matsutake. The sequence continues at coordinate 18,083,656 of AP026538.1, forward strand.
TTCAGACCATGATGAACGACATCTTCCATGACCTCATCCTCGAAGGTGTTGTCTGCATCTATCTCGACGACATCCTCATCTTCACTCGCACGGTTGAAGAGCACCGTCGCATCATGCGCCTCGTCCTAGAGCGACTTCGATGGTACAAACTCTACCTTTGTCAGGACAAATGCGAGTTTGAAAGGACCAAGATCGAGTACCTTGGCCTGATTATCTCGGAGGGTCAAGTGGAGATGGATCCTATCAAGGTAAACAGGGTCACAGCTTGGCTGACGCCCACGAACAAGAAGGAGGTGTAGTCTTTCCTGGGCTTCATCAATTTTTATCGGCATTTTATCAAGGATTTCTCACATCATGCACGACCGCTGTTCGACTTGACAGGAAAGGAGGCATGGAGGTGGGATAATGCACAACAGGAGGCATTCAAAAAGCTTAAGGACATGGTCACTTCCGCTCCGATCCTTACCTTTGCTGACAATTCACATCCTTTTTGTGTGGAAGCCGACAGTTCTGACTTTGTGATGGGCGCTGTGTTGTCTCAGCAGTCTCCAGAGGACCAGAAGTGGCATCCTGTTGTGTTCTACTCCAAAAGCCTTAGTGCTGTAGAGAGAAACTACGAGATCCATGACAAGGAGATGTTGGCGATAATGCGTGCGCTTGAGGAGTGGCGACACTTCCTCGAGGGTGCCCAACACAAGGTGGAAATTTGGACGGATCACAAGAACCTTGAGTACTTCATGACAGCCAAGAAATTGAACTGTCGTCAAGCTCGTTGGTCCCTGTATCTATCTAGATTCGACTTCTCCTTGCACCACCATCCGGGTCGCAGCATGGGGAAGACCGATGCCCTATCCCAATGTGCAGACCATGGGGATGGCAGCGGTGACAACCAAAACATTGTGCTGTTGCAGCCAGACCTGTTCACCATTCGGGCACTGGAAGGCATCGTACCCCAGGGCGAGGAGCGGGACATCCTACGTGACATTCGTCGTGCAAACCATAGCGGTTTACATGAGGATGTTGTCGCCTGAGCTGTTAAAGGGATCGACCCTTTCCTTATGTGCGGCAGAGTGGGCTGAAAAGGAGGACTTGTTGTATTTCAGGGATCGCATCTATGTTCCCAATGACCCAGACCTTCGCCGGCGCATCATATCCCAACACCATGACTCACAGATTGCTGGCCACCCCGGATGCTGGAAGACCTTGGAGCTCACCTCACGGAACTATTGGTGGCCACAAATGTCACGGCTCATTGGTCAGTATTGTCGCACTTGTGACCTTTGCTTATGCACCAAGGTCCCTCATCACAAGCCTATTGGTGAGCTACACCCTCTTCCTGTTCCAGAGAGTCGTTGGGATGTCGTCAGCATCGACTTTGTGGTGGAATTGCCAGAGTCAAACAGGTTTGATGCGGTGATGTGCACAGTTGACTCAGTGGGAAAATGCGCTCACTTCATTCCCACTCACACCACTGTCAGTGCCCTAGGTGCGGCTCGACTCTACCTCCACCACGTGTGGAAATTACATGGACTTCCTGGTGCCTTCCTCTTGGATCGTGGCCCTCAGTTCATGGCAGAGTTCACTCGTGAGCTGTACCAACTCCTGGGGATCAAACTCCTCGCTTCAACTGCTTATCACCCACAAACTGATGGCCAGACAGAGCGAGTCAACCAGGAACTGGAGCAGTACATCCGCCTCTTTGTCAATGAACACCAGGACGATTGGGATGATCTCCTTCCTTTGGCCGAGTTTGGGTACAACAACCATGTCCATGCTTCCACTCAACAGACCCCTTTCCTCTTAGACACTGGACGACATCCACGCATGGGATTTGAACCTCGCCAAACTCCCTCACACATCAAGACAGTGAATGAGTTCACAGAACACATGAGGGATAGCTTGGAGGAGGCAAGGGCAGCCTTAGCAAAGGCGAAGGACGACATGGCGCGATTTTACAACCAACGCCACTCCCCAACCCCTCAGTACAAGGTTGGTGATCGAGTTTATCTTGACTCCAGTGACATCTCCACTACACGTCCATCCAAGAAACTCGCTCATTGCTTCTTGGGACCTTTCCCCATTGTCAAGTGCGTTGGAACACATGCCTATCGTCTACGCCTCCCAGCCTCCATGTCCAGACTCCATCCCGTCTTCCATATCGTCAAATTGCTTCCAGCTCCCCCAGATCTGTTCCTGGGACGCCATTCACACCCACCACCACCACCTACAGTGATCGAGGGAGAACCCCAATATGAAGTTGAGTCAATCTTGGACAGCCGTTTGCGTCGAGGAAAACTCCAGTATTTGGTACATTGGAAGGGTTATGGGTATGAGGAGAACTCATGGGTCGAAGAGTCTGACGTAAATGCCCCTCAGTTAATCAAGGAATTCCACCGATGGCACACTGCTGCACTGCGTCGCATTCAAGTCACAGACTTTGGTTGTATACGATTTCGAATGCATCGGGGCGATGCATCTTAGAGAGGGGGTGATGTAAGGGGACTAGGGGGGTGCCCTGTGTGTTTTTCCTATTTTTTATGTTTGTCCCATATTTTTCCCCACCTCATTTCCTTCTATTCTTCATTTTCTATGATTTTTCCGGATTTTATTACTAATTTTCCCTTGCTATCATGTTTGTATATGTTGACACTTTTATATTTAGAGGCGGAGTACCCCTTCCGACACATACCCCTTGGTATGATGTCATTCGGCAGCCTTGATCTGCCTATCTCCGCCTTTTTCTATTTTTAGGTTATATTTGATTTTTGTCGTCTTCACATATACTGGGCATCAGCAAGGGGATCCTTAGAGTTTTCTCTTCGTATTTCCCTTTGCTAGGTGCGCCCCCAATCCCTGTATTATGTAGCATAATTTTAACTTCGGATTTCCCTTTGCTAGAGGCTTAGGTTGCCCTTATAGTGGGGTTGGTCTAGGCTTCGTGACTGGTAGTAAACAACCTAATAAAAGAAAGAAAAGATTTTGTTAGTGAAAATTAAGGACTGTTCAAAAAAAACTTAGCTGGAACCCAAACAATGGCCAGCATCCTTTGGGCCAGTTTGAAACTGTTTGTTCATCAGGTCTACCATGTTTCATTGGTGTGTTGTCCACCCTGCAAGCAGGAGCGTGGAGTGGTGTGGGTGGGCACAAAGAAGTGGGTAGGCATGTGGGGTAGGCATGGGGGCTGTCATGGTAACATCTGGTGGTTACAACATTAGAACCTAAAAAGAAAAAGAAGGATTAGTTAGTTGAAAAAAAGAAGATTGAAAGAAACATTACCTGGGGCCCAAACAACAACAGATGTCATTTGGGCCCATTGTCTGTTTGATGTGGGATGTTTGCAGTATTTGGCAGTGTACAATGCAGGGGATGTGGACATAGCAGCGGGCGTTGATGTAGTGGTCATGGTGGAAGGAGGCAGAGCAGTGGCAGCAGTGTTGAGGGTGGTTGCAGCTGTGGGAATGGTGAACAATGTGGCACTACTTTTCATTTGGTGTGCAAATGTGACGAATGGTCCATGCACAGCCTCACAGTATATAAACCCTTGCTTTTCATCTTCCCTTTTCTTGGGCACGTCCCACTTTTATTTTAGTTATCACTATATTTGATTATAATTATATTATTGTCTATTACATTAAGTAAGTATGTAGAGAGTCAGTTAGAACTGGTTAGAACTGGTTTTAATCATTTTTAAATAAATACTTAACTGCAACCAATGGAGTCATGGAATGAGTGCAACTGCAACCACAAAAAAGACCAAACCACAGTTCAGTGCATCCAGTTTCGACTTTTTTCCAGTTCAATGAACTGGGCTTTCAAACACTACTGCCAATTGCTCATCAAGCTCTATTTCTTTAATCTTCTGACTTTCATCCTCATCTTGTCCAATTCTCCGGAGTGAGCAAAGATGATGCTGTAAAATACCCTCAAGCCAGTTGTGCATAAAACCTAGAACAACATGTTTGACTGGGTCCCAGTATGGCAGACAATGCAGTGGAGTCCACCATACACCATTTGACTTTGCTAGAGCATTTTGGTCAGCCTTGGTTGTCTGGTTAAGCCATGCTTCTGCTTGGGCTTGCACCTGGGCACCATTACATAATTCCCAAGATTGCATATTAAGGTCTTCCAGCTGATCTTTGGTACAGAGGCAGAAGGAACAAAACATTATGGCACCATGTGCTAAAAAGCCACTAACTTTCTGACTTCCCTCCAGATCAGCAATGACAGGCACACACTAGTAAGAAGATTGTGCTTCAGAAGATTGTGGTGATGAGGATCCAAGTGATAATTAATGGTCATAACAGGGATGTACCCCATACTGCCGATGATTAGGAGGTAGTTTTGAAGCATTGGCGAGGATCTGAGATGGGAGGTTATTCAGTGGATATTGTTTCACTCCCTTTTTGTCAGTCTTATTAATAGGTGTTCTTTTAGGTTCCTCCTGTGTATGCCACGAGTAGTAGGGCAAGTTCTTAGTTCATGCTCTTTCAGCACAGCTCATTCTGCTCTTCATCAAGTTCTCAATCTGGGTCCTCATCATCTAGGTTGACATCCCCTTCGACACCTGCATCCAAGTCCTCCACCTTGTCAACTTTTACCTCCCCTAACTGCAACACCAAGACCCAGTACAATCTACTTGACCAACTATCTAGGTCCCTGGAAATGCAGTTCCATGCTGCGTACATGTTTCTCTGTTACTTCTACATTATATTCAAGTGTTTGTCATATGATTCAGAGGCTGAGGCAGAGAGATGTTTTCAGTGTCAGAAAGCCAAGGAATGGGTGGCTCCCCATAACAAGTGGGTGAATGATAAGGTGGTGGATGGATGGGATCTTGTGACCTGGGACATTGGGCTAGTGTGTTTGACATTGGGGGTCAAAGTAGGTGTGATCTTGGTTTTGTTTATCAGTAAACTTTCTGATCTTATGCACCACAGTTCCACTGTGACTTTCTGAACCTGTATATGCCTACAAATACCAAGCATTGGCTCCACACTACATGTCATATGAGGATCTTGAAGTTGATATCATACCTTCTCTCATTCTCTTTGCAAGCTGATTTCAGCTTTCTTCTATGTATCACAAGACCTCCCAGTGGGATATTCTTTCTGCATTCTCATACAGGCTTGGATCAACACCTCAACCATCTTGGATGAACTTTGGATTGTGCTGCCCTCCCTTTGACAGTTATTTGACTACCAGGGGGGCAGGAGTTGTATGTTGAAGGAAACATGGTGGCTGTTGTTTGAGGCTGTCTTGGGTAAATATCACTCATAAAAGTTTATGTGTTTTGTATGCAGAACCAGATGTCCTCTCAGTTCCCCATCTCACTACTTACAGTGGCTGCCCTGGTTGATGCAATCCAGGTTTGTCTAGTCCATAAATATGAGTATCAAGCACAGTGGAATGCAGAGATGGCAAACCAGCATCAGCCTGGGAGAGGGTATGATCTGAGGCAGGTTGCCGAAGTGGACTTGAATGTGCATGTGAAGAGAGAATGGAGGGCCCAGTGGGAGGCAAATGGCATGGTACAGGACATTCAGGCGATCTTGAGGATTTCTGATGTGAGTTTCAGTTTGGTGAATTAGATGATGCTGGGGGGGGCTGATTACAATTGCTGATGTAGGCTAGATTGCAAGAATTGTTGACATTGGCTGAGCAGGGTTATTCTATCTTAGATTTGTGGAGTGTTTGCAGTGTCAGAATAATGGGTTATTTCAGTGTACATGCCAGTACCTTTCAGGAACAGATTATAACCTGGACTTTAAGCTGCCATTGGTGCATTGCATGATGTGGCAGTTACATCTTCCAACCATATGCATACTACATAGCTTTCTCTGAGCTGTACTGTAAATCATCTAACCTGCTAATTACATCTCAGAAAATTGTTTAATACAAACTACACAATCTCCATTACCCCAACAGCTATTCAGAGTGCTTGTTTGTCTGCACAAATATTCAGTGGCTGTCATTCCTCAACTCTTTCCTCCAGGCTCTGGGTTTTGACATGGCTTATACTATTGCTCTGTTCCAGGTCTCTGATGATTATTGATTGTCAGTCTATAAATGACATCTCAACTTGTTGGAGTAGGTAGAGTATTCAATGCTACTATTAGGCTAGTGGCAGGTTTTGTTGTCTCATGTGTACACAGTCCTAAACAGCAAGGACAGGCAAAATCACTTCTTTCCTTTGAAGGATGGAAATGCATCAGCTAGAGCCTAGTAAAGCTGATGTAGATTTGCACTTCAGGCATCTTTTGAAGCACCATTGCAAAAAAGATTCTGCCAAAACATCCATCAAGCCAATGGTTCTTATTGTAGATGCCCTTGATGAGGGCTGGCAACTCCTGCTGAGAGAAAAGTGCTTCTGGATACTCTATGAAAATGGGCTCATTTTGTCCCAACCTTCAAGTTATTCCTCACAAGTTGAAATGAAGAGCTCATGAGCACCCAGCTTTGAACTACCATCAAGGGTGGACAATAATGCCAGGTACCTTTCCTTGGTGCAGAAGCTCCTTCATAAGGATGGTGTTATATTTGTGTTATATTGATCATTTGTTGCTGTTGGCAGAAAAGTCTCATGAACCAGAGTTTGCCAGTCAATTGATCTTAGCACTCCAATCCCGACTTGAGCTCAGGGCCTCATGCAACTGTGCATGTGGTTGCTGAGCACAACCTAACATTAGTTTCAGCAAGTATGAAACCTCCATCACTCATGGTCCAGGTGGGTTGGTTAATCTGCATGGTATCTGAGTCTTTGTTTGTGAGGTTGTCAGTCAGCCCCATGGAGTGATCTTTAAGGAAACCAGGGTTGATGATAGTGCAAGATACATGCATTGTTTTAGCATCTTAGTGAGGTGTATTAAGCATTATTGACATTATGACAGTGTGCTAAGTGAAAACATGACATTAGGAAATTCCTTGTGTGACTTTGCTGGATTTCTTATGATCTTACTGTGCACAGCCTAGGACTCAGCCACTCTAGATGTTTTGGTGTCATTCTCCTGCAACTAAAAAGACATTCATAAATGGTCTGTTTAAGGTAATAGAGATTTGTCTCAGGAATATGTGTATATAGTTTAAATGAGATTTACCCAGCTAAAAATCCAGCAGGAGTGAATATGGTATGGGAGTATCCATTTTTGGCCCTGACCAGGAAGTCAGCCATACCTACTATGCTATGAGATACAGTAACATTTCAACCTTGTACTGCAGTACAATCTATTCTACTATGCCTCTACTTATGTAGGAAATCCAAATTTGTAGTGCTATTAACTGAAACTTATGGTAATTGAGGCCTTTCAAGTTAGACTACCTGTGTTTTGCGCGGTTTGGCTCTGGGGCATAGTGTGAGTGCACCCATGGGTGACCTGGATCCAAACTCATGAGTATTCTCACATAGAAAACTGTTACTTGGATCCGCATGAGTATTTCCCCATGGATGACCCAGATCTGCGAGTGTAGAACTCACAAGTGTGCAAGTACCTGTAGGTATATGGGTAGATACAAGTACTCACAGGTAACTCATGGGTACTTGTATGTTATTTTGTGCAAGAGATAGAATATACAACAATAACACAAGCTAGGTTTCAGTTAGGTTAGTATCTGAATGCTGGGTAGGTGAGTCAGTGTCTGTAGCACTGTAATTCAGGAATGACTTAGTGGTTCCTTCCATAAGCTTGTATTATACATTGTGCATACTATACATCTATTTCATTTCCAAAGGGCTAGTTGAAATGTGCAACCATTATTTTATAACAACACCCCTTCCTCCTCCTCCCTCTGACAAACCCATAGCACCATAACTCAACAACTGTGCAACCATTCCTTTCATAAACTTGGATTCTCTACTATGCATTGCATATTTACATCTCCCTTAAAGCACTACTCAAATGGCATAACCATTGTTTCATACTAACCACCCCTTCCTCCTCATCCCTCTCAAAAGCCTGCAGCACTGTAACTCAATAACTCTGAGACTGTGTCTTTCGTAAACTTGGCTTCTATACTGTGTATAGTATATGTACAGCATCCCAAAAGCATGAGTTGAACGGTAGAGCCACTGCTCTTTGGCAACCATCCCTTCCTCTTCATTCCTCTCAAAAGCCCACAGCATTATAACTCAATAAACCCAAAACCATTCCTTTCGTAAAATGGGATTCCGCCCTCTATATACCATTTCTATAATGTTCCAAAAGTATTAGTAGAGCTGTGCAACCGTTATTTCATAGCAACTGCCCCTTCCTCCTCATCCCTCTCAAAAGCCCATAGCACTATAACTCAATAACTCCATGACCATTCCTTTTGTAAACTGGTAGTACACACTATATATAACATACCTATGCCTTCTCCAATGCAGTAGTCAAAGGGTAAACCCATTCCTTTATGGTAAAGTTCTTTCTCCTCATGTCTCTCAAAAACTTGGAGCATTGTAAATAAATAATGCTGGAGTGATTCCTTCTATAAACTGGTATTCTACATTGTATATAGTATGTCTATGATCTGCCAACAGTACTATATGAACAGTGCAGTAGTTCATGCACAAGTACTTGTGTGAGTACCCATGCCTGCAAAACCTGATACCTGGATCCTCAAGGATCCGTTCCCATGGATGACTTGGAGCCCCAAGTATGCATACTTGTGGGTAGTCCCATGGGTCTATATTGGGTTTATGGTGTGGAGTAGAAGTTCATAGGGATTTTATAATGGGTGTTCAGAGCAAGGTAGAACATCTCGTATTCTCCTATACTATGATGTACATATGTTGTGATCTATAAATACATCATGTTCTATTTTTATATGTGATGCGGTAGTGTTGTGCTTGTGATGCACTAATGTAATGCACTAGGATTGACTATCCCAACACTCCCCCTCAAGCCTAGCATGGTTGAGTCCATAGGAATGGTTAATAAATAATTGAAATGTTAAATTTCTTGCCTTTCAGGTGTGTTAAAACCTCTATGTTGTGGAAAACCACATGGGAAAAACCAACTCACATGCAAGGAAAGCTACTGAGTTTGCACATCGACTGGATTACCATCTCTGCCCTATGTTGTATATATTTTGGCCTTGGTAATGCCTTTGTTAACACATCCACTGATTGTTCCAGTTTTGTATATCAAGTATTTTGTCAGTTACTAGTGTTCGGACCCAGTGATGGCAAATAACGATATGTTTTGATCACTGGTGAAATTGAGGGTTAGGTGTCAATATTATGGATCCTTCATTATCACCTTTAATTTCCATTGGTGAGCTTTGTGGGAATCTGAGTTCACTGTACAAATTTCTCAGTCATGTGGCCTCATGTCCAGCCTCTGACAGTGCTACATATTCTGCCTCTGTAGAGGACAATGCTACCACAGTTTGTTTCTTTGATTTCCATGTGATTGCTCCCCCTGCTGCTAGAAAAACATAGCCAGTTGTGGATTTGAGGTCGTCAGCATTTGCATATGCAGCGTCTGCATATCCGTGGAAGAGGTTTCCAGTTCCAGTTTCATCTTGGGATTTTCTATATGTTATCCCTAGAGTTTTTGTACCCACCAGGTATCTGAGTATTTGCTTTATTGCACCATGGTGTTTTAAACCTGGATTTGCAGTGTTGGTGGCCAATTTATTAACTGCATAGCTTATGTCCAGTCTTGTGGAATTTGCCAAAAATTGCAGACTCCCCAATAATCATGCATATGAATTGCTTCAATTGGGTTTGTTATCATCTGGATTTGGTCAAAGCTTTATATTGGAGTCCATGGGTATACCTGTAGGACTTTCATCAGCTATTCCTTCATTATGAAGAATATTTTCAATATATCTCTGTTGAGATATAGTTATTGTGTTCTCAGTTCATGTAACTTCAATGCCAACAATTTTACTTGGCTCTCCAAGATCTGTTACTTCCCATTCTGAGGGGAGTGTTTCTTTTATATGATCCATCATTTTATCAGATGAAGCAAAAAGTAGTGAGTCATCCACCCAGATAGCCATTATTCCAAAGTCATCACCATCATGTTGTATATATGTGCATGGATCAGAAAGTAAGCACACATAGCCATGGATTTTGAGTTTGCCATCAAGTTCATTATTCCTCTCTTGGCCTGCCTGTTTTAAACCTTAAAGTGTTTTGACTAACCTGCATACTTGACCCATTCCATCTTCACATCCTTTGGGCTGTTGCATATATATTGCCTCTTGCAAAGTGCCATTTAAATACATGCCCTTTACATCCATTTGTTGTAACTTGAGTCCCTTTTCAGGTACAAGTGCTAGTATTGCACATAATGTATCCATCCTGACAACTGGTGAGAATGTTTCCCTATAATCAAATCTGGGTCATTGTGCATATCCCTTTGCCACTAGTCTTGCTCGATACCTTACTACTTCCCCTTCTTTATTGTGCTTCCTGACAAAGATCCATTTATTTTTGATTGCTATTGTGTCATCAGGTTTCTGGACAAGATCCCAAGTCCCCTTCTCCAACAATAAATCTAATTCAGTTTTCATGGCCTTTTGCCATTCAGGCCAATCTGGGGAGTTCTGTGCATCTTCGAGACTTGTAAGTTCATCTCCAGCAACAATTGCATAGACTTCTTCTTGTAATAAGAGATTGTCATCTTCCTCATATGCAAAAGGATTGTGAAGGTGCCTCTAATTGGTATGAATTCCATGCGTCTTCCACATTTTGTCACTATTTATATCTTCCTGTGTTTCATTCCATTTTCGCTTCCTGGGCACAAGGTTCTGAGTTGTATCATCAGAATCTGTTACACCCATTGGCAGTGAGCCACCTGCAGACTCCCCCTCACATGGTAAATTGGGTGTAATTTCAATATGGTCAGGAGTTGGTTTTTCTGTAGGTGTAATATTCCAGAAGTTGCAGGAGGTAAGTACTTTGAGAGTTTCCACATTGTAATATTTTACTGCCCCCAGCTTGTCTAACCTCCCTATCAACTCACAGCACCATCATCATAGCCAATGTATGCTCAGCACCTTGATTTTGGTAGCAATTTTTGGGGTTTCTTTTGACCTTGTAGTAATATCCATACATGGCTTCTGCATTCCTGTAAATGTGATATGTTTGGTTTTATTTTGTGCCATCCTTCATAAGGTGTTGATTTCAGGAGATGTTTCATAAATGATGAGTTACAAAGGTAAGTGGTGTGTAAAACTGCATATTCCCAAGGAAATTCGGGAAGTTGGTTGGCAGTTATCATGGACCCATGGTGCATGATAGTTCAACAAGAGTTCTATTCATTTGCTCTGCGATGCCATTCTGCGAAGGTGAGTATGGTGCAGTTAGTCTTACTTCTATACTGCATTCATTACACCATTTTTTTAACTTCTCATTTACAAATTCTTTTCTGCTATCAATTTGGATCCCCTTCAGTTTTTGACCTTGAGTTATTAGATGTGCCAAATAATTTATTACTGCTTGTGTAGAGTCCAATTTCTCTTTCAAACACTGGACAGTTATGTAGTGTTTTGCATCGTCCACACATAACAAGTAATATTGATTTACATTTATAGATTTGATTGTGTATTTTCCCCATAAGTCAATATGCATCAATTCTCCAGGTTTGGTTTGTCACATGGATATTTTAGGAAAGGGTTCTATGTGTTGCTTTGCCTTGGTACATGCAATACAGTCTGGTTTAGTACTGTGTTTATCAACATTAAATCCATCGACCAAATTCCTATCCAATAATTTCTGCAGGCCAGAATACCGGACGTGCCCAAAGTGCCTGTGCCAAGTTTCCTAATTGGGCACCACATCATTATTGATGAATGATCAGTGATTGGCGGCTTCTATTGTAAGTGTTGGGTGTTGGTCGCATACAGTTAATTCCATCTTGTATAAGTGGTTGTTAACTTTGTTCCCTTGTCTGTGTTCCAGGTACATAGAGTATGTCCTCTAAGTGCAAAATATAATTGTGACCATTACATGTCAAAATTAATTCAACAGTTCTGTGGCCCTCAATTTTTGCTTCTTTACTGCCTACACCTGTTACAGAACATTTTTCCACAGGTGTGTACACAATAAAAGCTTCCCTTTGATGCATAACATGTGAAGTTGTTGCTGAATCGGCTAACCAGTCATACCAGATCAATTGCTCATCATTTCCAACAAGGTTACAGGCTTCATATGTGTCAAAATTGTAAAGTTCTTCATTTACTGGAAATGCAATCAATTCCTCCCCCACATTCAAATCTTCAGTACCTTTCTTTGATCCCTCTTTTTGCTTCTTCTTTCCCTACTTTTTCCTCCAACAATCTCCTTCTTTATGTCCTATTTTCCCACAGTTCCAGCATTTGTTACCAGCATATTTGCGACATTTGCTTGTCCAATGTCCTGGGCATTTACAATGTTTGCAATAAGGTTTGTTGGAGGATTTATGATCTGTGATGCACTCTTCCAAAGTTTTATTAGTTCCGCTATTATTCTGGGTATTAACCAGGTTTGTGCTAGAACCATTAGAATACTTGTTATGAGAGTGTGTCATACAAATTTTATATTCCTCCCATAATAAGCCAATAAAGGAATCTGAGGACATTCTCCTTTTGGGAACTGGATCATTGGGATCATTGGGATTCCCATTATAGAGTTCAACGTAAGTCTGCCAAGACAAAGGTAAAGACATCAAAATAATTGCTTTGAAGTGCATGTCCAAGACATGGAATTCAGCATTGGGGAATTTATTGATGCGGTCACAATATGATTTAAGCATGTCAAGGTGCTTTGGGAGATCATCTGCATCTAGTATCTTGGTCTCATATAACAGGCACTGTATATGATTTACTGTTTGATGTGCCTTGTTCTCATGAGTGACCATAAGCACTGAATATATCACTTCAGCTGATGTTTTCAATTCAATGTGATTCATTTGACAGGAGGTGATGTTATGCATGATTACTTGTTGTGCCCAAGAGTCATTTTTGTCCCAGTTATTTGTGTTGATGGGATCTTTGGTTTCATCTGGTCGTTTCACACTGCCAGTAGTATATCCAGTTATATCACAATTGATAAAAATCCTTTTCATTCTCTCCTTCTTTTTGTGCCAATTCTCATCCATTAACTGATCACATTCCACAATTCTGTTCACATTTAAATATTCTTTGATCTGAATCAATTTGGTTGTTGGTTGAGCTGCAGCTTGTTGCCATTGTTGAGCAGTGTTAGAGGTGTAGACCCTACTAGCTTGAATAGGGGCTGAAGGTGTGCCCCCCTCAGGCTCTTCCAGGTCATCAAGTTGATCTGACATATTGTGTCCAAGTCCAGAACAAGTTATCTAAATATGAAAAAGGCCAGGGCCCATAACCTATTGGGATTATGGTGTGGAGTAGAAGTTTGTAGGGATTTTATAATGGGTGTTCAGAGCAAGGTAAAATGTCTCATATTCTCCTATACTACGATGTATATATGTTGTGATCTATAAATATATTGTGTTCTATTTTTATACAAGATGTGCTAGTGTTGCACTTGTGATGTGCTAACATAATGCGCTAGGATTGACTATCCCAACAGTCTACCCACTGGTACCTGTGGGTGACCTGGACTCATGCTATGCCTTATTTGGCTCTGGTTGGAAAGTATGGCAGTTGTGTGAAATGTTTTTACAAGTTGTAACTATAACTGTAGTTGCCATATCATAGGTAGACATATAGCCCATCATGGCCCACTGCAGCTGAAGGCAGGGAGGTGTGCTGGATTCACAATTTGAGGTTGACTGGGTACCTAGGGTGGCTGAGTACCTGACCACCTATGGTAGGCATTTTTGTTTGCTGAAACTGATTGTGGAAACATTCCAATTGTTTTTTGGAGTCATCTTCAGCTTGAAAAAAGCTGTCGACTGCACTATTTCTCATAAATTTCCTGAAACTTTCAAGGGTTGGCCAAATATTTTGGGGTACATTTTCTCAGATCATTGATTGAGGAAAATTGCCTCATGAATATCAATTCATTAGGTCCTTGTAAGGGCAAGACCCATGCACTCCTAGACATAAGGCCTGTACTAGCAGGGGGAAATCTGAAGTAGGATTGGTACTCTAGACACATACATCCCTACTCTCCTAGTGTTAGGAAACAAGCCCATTACCTAATAAAATTTCATTTTGATTTTATTATGTTGAATTATGCTACATTACACTTTGCTAGCATGAGAATTTTATTTCACATGCATCAATATGTATGTGCATGTATGAGTGTGTCAGTAGCAACAATGTACAATATATGTAACATAGTATATAAACCTTGAATACACACCTAGGGGACCCCAGTTGTGTTCTCTTAGGTATTCCACCTACACTTGTGGTGCAAAATGCCTTTCTCAACCAACTATTCTATTAATAACCCCTCACATCAAAGCCATCAATTTCCCCATCATGTGTGCACATCCTGTTGAGAATCACACTGTGATCGGGCAATGACCAATGTGTGTGATGCATGCACTATTTTTAGCACATCCCTTTGATGTGCCTAAACAAATGTCTCATACCCTTTGTACCTTTGTTTCTTTATCTGACAGGACTCATATATATACAGTAGATATTTTGCTTGACCACCTCAGTCACTTATACAAAGACTGAGGTGAGCATCAACTCTTGTACTTTCCATATAGTTTGCTTACTGTACCTATAGTATATTCTCATCTATTATAGGTACAGTACACATTGAATAAAGTCACTTATACAAGGACTGAGTATATTCTCATCTATTATAGGAATCAATTCTCTACAGGTTATGGATTTGCATTGTTGAATTGATGGTAGAGACTTCCTACCCACTCAACATTTTTTTTTCCTAATGTCATTTTTGATTTATCGGATCAGTCACCTTTTGGCCCAGATCACAGACCCAGTGTCCCCATATTCTGTTGTGTAGATCTCCTTTGTTGCATAACACATCCCTCTACACCACCTTTCAAGCCTTATTTCACCATGGCTGTTGACTCTGAACCCACCACTGTTTCCATTTCTGCGAGTACATTACACTCCTCCAACTATTCCGGTCAGAATTTCCAGAATTCCGGGGAATTCCATTTACATATATTTTTCTCACAATTCATAATTCCGATTGGACTGGAGGGTCAAATTTACCCCCAGAATCCCTGGAATCTACCCAGACTCATTTTTACCTGGAACAGTTGGATCAACCGGATGCGCGGCAACTAGCATAACCAGACTAACCGGAATAACCGGAATGCATGTGCTTTCCTAAATAAAATTTCAATGTACAACAAGAATCGAACACTTGACTTTAGGTCTGCACACATAACATCGCACTTAACCACTGAGCTACCAAGTAATTATTTGTCTGCATACATTTAATACATTTACTACCCAACCATAGTTAACCGCACCATTTACTACCCAACCGTTTAATGGAATACATGCATTGCATGACATGTGACTGCCAGCTCACAACCACCAACACCACCATCGTCAACGCTGCCTCCTCCTCCTCTCCACTCTACCACCACCATTCCCATGCCCACTGCCACCATCACCACCACCTTCAAACGAGCTGACTGGAGGTTGTCAACACTGGCTAGGAGGGTGCAGAGGGATACCAGGAGACCCCAGAAGGGGGATACCTGCCTAGTAAGCACCCACCAACCCCATACATGTCCCACATTGCACTGACACACCCAAACCCCTCCCCCCCCCCCCCCCCAAAACAAAAGAAAAGACAGAAATCCAAATGGGGGATGACAAGAATGAACAACAACAAGCCACCCACCCCAGCCTCATGAGCAACTGCTCGTGGGGTGGAACGTGGGTGGAACGATGCCTAGGTGTAGGAGACGATGGCACACCACCTGCCCCCAGCCTCATGAGCAACTGCTCATGGGGTGGATCGCGGGTGGAACAACAATGACGACAAGCCACCCACCCCCAGCCTCACGAGCAACTGCTCGTGGGGTGGATCATGGGTGGAACAACACCTAAGTGCAGTGATGACGGAACACCACAGACAATGATGCTGAGTGCCACGGCACCCACCCTTATGCCTACGAGCAACTGCTCGTAGGGTGGATGATTGGTGCAGTTTGCTATGGCAGTGGGTGTGAGCGAGGAGGGGCAGGAGACCACCATCAAACGACATGGCACCCACCCCATGCCTACAAGCAGAAGCTTGTAGGGTGGATTGTGGGGGCTATGGATGCTGGGAAGCAGGTACAAGGGCCCAGGAGACGTCAGATGATGTCTCCTGGGCCATATGTAAGTTTTTATTTTTATTTTCCCCCTCCCCTGCATTTCATGTGGGGAGGGTTTTTTTGTAGTTTTAATTATTTAGTATTATTACACCTCCCCCTCCCCCCTCGCGCTGAATGTGAGGGGTTAGTTTTATGTATATATATAATCAAATTCAAAAAATTTTGAACTTAATTATCTACTTCGAAAAAATGAAGTTATGATTTTGGATGTCAGAAATAAACTTTATAATAGCCAGCTAATAATTCTCCTGTGGCTCAACTGGTTGAGCACAGTGTTTGGTTTGTCACATGATGACTTTATCATGAGGCCTTGAGCTCAATCCTTGCTCTGTACAAATTAATTTTGTAGGCAACTGAGGAACTTCAGGACTCAAAGTGTGACTTGACTTGACTTTCCACTGTTGTATACTCTAAGTTAATTATACATGCATAACTTGGGGTCTGGAATAACTGGAATCCGGTCGGAATAACTGGAATCTGGTCAGAATAAATGGAATCTGGTTGGAATAATCTGACTCCAGTGGAATCCAGTCGGAATAACTGGATTCCAGAGAGTCCGATTGGAATAGGTGGGGCAGTGTAAATTACAGATTTCTGCTATCAAAATCTTGATCCAATACTCCAGGGAGCAGCTCGACATACTCAAATCAATCTACAAAGAATGGTGTGAAGATGTTACCATTGCTCTCTCCCTCAATGGCCTATACAAGTATGTCACTGGGGATGTCAGTGCACCACCTACCACTGAACCAGTACTTTACACTCCCCCACATTTTCCTATTGGACTCCTAGGAGTCCAAGTTTTCCGATAGGAATGCGATCAGAATGTGATCAGAATGTATCTTGATAATGTTGTACTTTTGTTTCCAAGATATTCCTAGTAAATTCCAAGTAAATTCCTTATGCAATTCCAACATGGAGTCGGAATACCACATTTTGGAAGACTTAACTTGGCAAGTGCTTACAAAATAAATGGGTAGAGCAGGGATTGAACCATGGACATTGGAATATAAATCACATGACAACCAAACAAGTGCTCAACCAGTTGAGCCACAGGAGAATCAATAAATTTATAATATAATGTCCATTTAAAGCACTTAGGGATAGTTCACTATTGAAAAAAAAAAAAACCCCCCCCACGCAAACGCATGGAGGGACAATTGATTATACTAGTTTATTATACAATTTAAAACTGAAAAACCCACCCCCCCACAAAATGTGGGTGAGGGGGTGGTGGTGTGTTGCATTGCATTGCTGCTGTCTCGTCGTCACCCCTTCCCCTCACCCCTTGTCTCCCCTCCCTCTTGTCTCCATTGTGCTGTCCACCCGTTGTCCTGCTGTTTCCCCCCCTCCCCATCGTCTCCCCTCCCCATCATCATTCCACACACCATCCACCCCACGAGCAGTTGCTCGTGAGGCTGGAGGTGTGTCATGTGTTGTGTGTTGTCCTTGGGGTTGTTGTCATCGTCCTTGTCATCCCCGCGCTCTCACACCCCATATTCACCCAGTGAGCAGTGGCTCACGGCGGTGGTGGGGGGTGTTGGTTGTTGTTGGTGTCGTGGGGGTCTTGGGTGGTGTGCCGTCATGATGTGGCAGCGTTGGCGTGGTCTCGCGTCCATTCCTTGTTATGAGAACCTGGAAAAAAAAAGATATACATTAGTTAGTTTATTAAAAGAAACAAAAAAAAGAAAAATTACTGTGGACCCAAATGATGCAATCGCGTTGTTTGGGCGTGGTCTCACATCCCGACCCTTATGTCATTTCCAGTAGATGAGAACCTGAAAAAAAAGAAATACAATTAGTCAAATTACAAAAACTGTTACAATTTTCCTTGTAACTCATGGAACCCAACGCACCCGATGATCCCCTCCAGACAGGAGGCACCCCTTGATTCATGCCTAGGGCATATCCTTGACATCAGACACACACACAATGCATGCCAACTGCATGCATTCGATCCCCTTCCCATGGAAGGCACCCTTGATGCATGGTGACTCCATGCACCCGAACCCACTCCCACACATGCTGTGATACGACAGCCCCCTGATGTGAGGTCCATGATGTCGGACTCTCACGATCAACATTGGATCCTTGACATCAGATCCATGACATTGGATGCCTCATGCTAGGCATGAGGCTTATCTGTTATTGCTTCCTGACATGCTGCACCACAGCACTCCATGACATCGGACGCCTCATGCAAGGCATGAGGCCTATTGTTTCTATTATTACTTGATATGCATCTACCTTTCCAATTGGACGATAAGGACCTCCCTTCTAGTATAAGTACTGCAACTTGTAGTAGGGATGTCCTTAGTTTAGATCTAGGCAATTAACAGCCTTAACTTGCAACTCGCGAACTTACTCAAAACCACTAAGGAAGCCCCTTAGTGCGTGAACCTGAATGACTCTATGCAGAAGTCCTGCTAGAGTGCACTACCTATCTTACGTCGGATGCTCCGAGTAAGACTAGTGCAGAACGACTTGTTGAGGAAGCACCTCATCAAATGACATCGACTAGATCGAGTGGTTGAGGCTTCGCCCTTAACAAAAACAAGAAATAAAACAAAAAAACTTACTAGTGGCCCAAACGACAATTCACATTGTTTGGGCTGTGTTGTGTGTCATGTGGCTTGTTTGTGGAGGTGGTGGTCATTGTGGGAGTGTCGGGTGATGTGGTTGGGGTTGTGGGAAGAGGGGGGAAGGGGGGGAGGCCATCGTCACCATTGATGGTGGTGGTTGGGAGTGATGAGCTGGCAAGGTGTGGTGACATGGCTATGTGCTTTGTCATCACACCCACGGTCATCAGATTCTGATAGGAATATGTGGGGGAGTGTAAAGACCTCCACTGAACCTCACACCCATTCCAACTCACACCTGGTGTACGCATTCCTTGCATCCAGAATCTCCCCTTCTGAATGCCCTTTCATGGACATGACAAAGGGCCCTGATGTCAACTGGACAACTCTATGGGACCATCACCAAAAAGAGGGCCCAGTCTGCCCGGTTCAACTGCTGCAACAAGCTCTTTCTATACAATGCTCAAAGGAAATCCTGCTCCCAGAGACAGCTGAGAAGATTTGTACCCTGATTGAGTGAGCATTTGCAATGGGGGACATAAAGGCTGATCTTCTATGCTGCATCACACTTCTTAATTCCCTCAGTGAACACTTTCCCCATGCACACTCCATTATTTCCTGTGACATTGCTACCTTGACTGAGTCTACACCATATACCTCCAAAGATATTTGTCATTTCTTAGAAACTGAACAAACCCTAATTGAGAATGATCAGCATGGTGAACCCTGATTGACCATTGCACTTACCGCTCATACAAAGCCAGCAAAATCACCTAACACTCCCATTTGTGGAAGTCCCATCTGTAAGAAATCCGGCCACACCACCAAATTTTGTATCAAGCCAGGTGGGGGGTTGGCAGGGAAGACAATTGATGAGTCCAAAACTGCCTGGAAACTCATGCTTGAGAAGAAAAGGCAGGGTCTGGATTTTTCTAAGGTCCTGGTGACCATGAAAGATGTCCATGGATGAGCCTTCACTGTAATGATTGACTCAAATGCTGTCACCTTCTCCCCTGGAATTGACTGGCCTTGCTTCTGATCCCCTCCCCATGGCTACAATTGATGAAGTCAAGTACGAGGGTTGGCTAGTAGTTGAGGAGGAGCCAGTCACTTCCATTGACTGAAACAAATATCACACCACAGCCACAGGGGGTGCATTCACTGTCAAACCACTGAAGCAATTGAACCATAGTCAATTATCCCTCATGGATTTCCTCTTCATTGCCAATACAGGTGCCACAGTTCACATATCACCCAATTGTTCTGACTTCCTCTCATAATGTTCTTTACATCCCAAACATGGCAGTTTGCCTCATTTCCATTGGTTCCCTTGCCAAAGACTCAAACACCATAGCTCATTTTGATTCCTCTTCCTGTTGGATAACTGACAGATCCACTGGTGCCCTCATTGCTCGAGGCCCCAAACTTACCACTAAAAAACTCTACATGCTCACTTTTACACTCTGCCACTGCTGACCATGTTTTCACTGTCCATGGCTCCCCAAACCTTGAAACCTGGCATTGTCATCTTGGTCATGCCAACTACCAGTCCTTATGGGACATGGCCAAGAAGGGTACACTCACAGGTGCACCAATCTCCTCATTTTTGAGACCACCCAAATGTGATGCATGGACCCTGGGCAAACATATGCAAACTCCAGTCCCCAAGAAGGGCAAAGAGGGGGAGGGGCATAGAGCAACAAGGAAACTAGAGAAGGTGTAGGTCGATTTGTCTGGCCCACCACATGCTGTCAAGTCTTGTACTAGGAATGAGTATGTTATGGACATAGTGGATAATTGTACTTCATTCCCTTGGTCTATACCACTTAAGAGTAAAGATGACACATTTCCCAGACTCACAGCCTGGGAACTGGCATGAGAAGCTGAAACTGGTCTGAAGGTTGAGATCTATATCATGGACAATGGTGAATTGAAGTCCCATGAAATGGAAGCTTGGCTCAAAGCTCTTGGATCAACTCAGCATTTCATGGCACCCTATATGTCTGCTCATATTGGGTGGGTTGAATGAATGCATCAGATGCTCATGGCAAAAGCATGTACTATGCAGCTTTATGCTGGTTTGTCAACATATTTGTGGGACAAATTTTACTTGACAGCAGTTCACATACATGCTAGAACTACTACATGCTTGCTGCAGGGGGTTACACCTTGGGAACTTTGGCACAAACAGGAACCTGACTACTCATACATGTATGAAATTGGTTGCCACCCATTCCCTTCCTCTTTCACTCAACAATGCCTTCAGTTATATGTACATGCACAGTTTGCTGCATGAAAACTGTCTCCATACATGGTGTTGAACAACCAGGACAGTCTGTTAGTGGTCCAACCTGTTTGATACATGAGAAACAGGATAAACAGCCTGCCTCAGCAAAACAAAAGCCACCATCATCCCAAAGTTCATCAGCAAGAAAATCTACAGCTTCCAATTCTCCAACAAGTAAGTGCTAAATTGTTTCTATAAGAATATAATTGATAAATATAGTACAGATATCAACTTTTCCACTCCACTTATAAAGATGGTCTGCCTTCTTGTCATCTGGCTCCTGTAAGGGCAAGACCCTGCAGCAACAAGAGGAGACTCAATCAGAGAGAGAAGGTGCACTAAAGCATGGCCAGTGTATTGCTGTGAGCAGAGAAAATCCTAATAATAATGAACTAAAGAAGGGTCACTACTCCAACTATCCAAGATAAGGCTGTAGCCAAACAATAACAAAGCTAGAGTAATGTAATGGAAAGGAATGTAGGAATGAGTCCATGACTGATATAAACATAGGAAGGGGCTGGGTACCCTACCCAGGGGTTGTCCCCTTACAGCTCCACAGTAGAGCTGGTGTGAGTTGTGCTGTCACCAACAAAGTTCTATGAGCCATTTAGGTTATCATCTCCACAACTCTTTATTTTGTGGGCATTGCTTTGATGTCATCAGGACTTGCTGTCAAACTTTCTAATGTCAAACTTCCTCATGATGTTCGTACAGCCTATCAGCTTCACTGCCCTGAACCAGAGATCATCCAGACAGCATGCTGCCCCCAGTGCTTTTCCCTCTTCCCTCATCCAATTCCTTGGAAATGTCAGTGGAAGGAATCTCCAAGATCACATGCCTGCAATACAAATCTCTGGAAAACTCAGAATACATGGAATGGCCCAAAATGGGTTCCACATCAGCTATACAGTACACAGTCATTTGATTCTTGGCTTCATTTTTTTTTGTCTCACCAGATCATAGAAGACTCCCTTCACAAGACTTACATATCCAAGGTAGCCCTGCTTGGAATGATATTCTAGGCTTTTTCCAGTCTCCCTATCATTTACTCTTTGGGATTTATGTTGATTGGTACAACCCTCACACAACCAAGATTTCTGGTAAGTTGCTAGAAAGAAATTATACACTAATACAGCTGATGATATTACATATAGGTAAACAGGTATCTTGTGGTGCAATTTTGCTTTATTGCTGGAATTTACCTTTCAATCTGCACTATCAACCTGAGAATCTCACACCTCCACCTCATCTTCCTGACCCAACAACTATTTCCCATCTTCTTGATAGTGTTATTACTTCTGTTACCAAGTATGGTGTTGCACCAGGTCAAGATGTGCCTGTAATTTACACTGCCCCACCTATTCCGGTCAGACTCCATGGATTCTGGAAATTCTGGTTGGATTCCAGTTATTCCGATTGGATTCCAGTTGTTCTGACCGGATTCCAGTTATTCCAGTTGGACTCTAGTTATTCCAGATGCTCAACTTATTATAGTATCCATAATTGAGAGTCACATTTCAAGCCTGAGTTCTCGAAGTGCCTACAAAATAAATTTGTACAGAGTAAGGATTGAACTCAAGACCTTGCGGTGAAATGATCACATGACAAACCAAACTACTGTGCTCAACCAACCGAGCCACAGGAGAGTTATGAGTTAGTAATACAAGGTTTATTTATGACACTCAAACTCATGACTGTACATTTTTTCAAAGTCAGATAATTAAGATCAAATTTTTTGATTCAACCACATCCCTTGCATTGAACTTGAGGGATGTGGGGATGTAATTACATACATAAACAAAAAACCCTCCCTCTCACAAGATGCGAGAGGAGTTTTATTTATATACATTATATACATAAAAACTTAACCCCTCGCATTTGGTGCTGATAGGTCCACTGTGTGCTCTAAGCTCTGGGAACATCTCCAGAGGCATCAACACATCAAAATGCACACTCCCAACCCCTACGAACCCCACCACACCGATCTGAAACTACTTCAATCAACTTCGAACTACTTCAATCAACTTTGAACTACTTCAATCAACTTTGAACTACTTCAATCAACTTTGAATGACTTTGAACAAGATTGCAGCACTTTGAACACCTTTGGCCACTGTACACCTATCACACCGCCCTACGGATACACACAGCACACCTTGTAAGAGTTAGTGGGTCGCATATTGTGCACCACCAGACACAAGGAGACACAATGATGGGATTTTAGGATGCGATTGTGGCGCTTTGACATCTTGGTGATATATTGGATCAATGG
The DNA here is from genome assembly GCA_026075535.2 of Tricholoma matsutake. Lineage (NCBI taxonomy): Eukaryota > Fungi > Basidiomycota > Agaricomycetes > Agaricales > Tricholomataceae > Tricholoma > Tricholoma matsutake. Next base: position 18,107,002 of record AP026538.1, read on the forward strand.
GGACAGGTACCAGTGATAATCATGCCTCTAGACATTTCCCTTCTTATCTTCTTTCATTTATTCTATGATTTTCAAAGAGTCTCTATTGTTTTATATCTTGCCTCATGTATTCCTCATGTTTTATTTCCTTTTTAGTATCACTTCTCCCAAACATATATAGCCTTGTACTAGCTACTTAGAAAAAAACAATATACATTGTCCTCTTACACCAATCATCTGATTTAAGAGCCATTCTCTTGAGTCCAAGTGTCTCAACTTAGTCTCGAAGTTCAGTGTTTTATGCCAAATTTCCTCAAACTCTTCATACTAGCTTCTTGAAACTATCACATATTGCCTATCGTCTCTTGACATCTTTCTACATCCTTATAGTCTATCCTCAGCCACTGTCGAAGGCATCTTTGACTTCTACAAAGGCCCTCAAACTTCTTCAAACATCATCACACCTCTTCAAACTTCTTTGAATACTCTTTGAACTTCATTAAATTTCTGGCAAACGTGATCAGAGCACTTTGTACACCCTTGATTGTTATCGAACTTCTCTTGAACATCATTGCAATGCTTTGAATACTTTTGAACCTCATCGAACTTCATCACACACCCTCTAGAGTCATTTTCATACCCTTAGGTTTACAGTGGTGATATTTAGTACCACCTTGCAACCTTCCTCTAACTAGTGTTATACCATTCAAGCCCTTATAGTGGGTTTTGTTTGGGTTTCCTGGTCAAGTATCATCATTTTTGGAGCTCACCACAAGGGGTTTCTAAATCATTTCATTGCCTAATCCATCTCAAATCTCCCGGCTTAGGCCAACACAAGCTAGAAACTTACAAATCGACACTTGCCACGCCTTTGAATCTCTTGAACAATCAGGAGACATTCTTATACCTGTTTCCAAAGCAGAATTGACTCATTGTTGACTATTCCCTTCACCAATCTCATCACCCTCGACATCATCTTCTACTTCTTCGTCTTTATCATCTACATCTTCATTCATCCTTCCAACTCCTCTACCATCATTCACACAAGTTTTATCCTACTCCTAGAAACATCACATTCATGACTATGCAAGCAACAATGCCAGCTTGTGGTCATTCCATGGCTCCAAAATTTGACCCTACCCAGCTGCAAGAACTTCGCAGATACTTTAACGAGCTCGAATTACTTTTCTTGGCATGTAATGTCATGAACTCAGAAGATATGAAGAAGCACGCTTGTCACTACCTTGATATTGACACTTCCGAACTCTGGGAATCGATTCCAGAATACGATGCTGGCATTTCATTCCAGAACTTTCGCATTGCTATTCACCAACTGTACCCTGGTTCCGAAGATGATCGTAAATGGTCAATTTTGGACATGGACAAACTCGTCGGCGAACAACTTTGCATAGGTATTTACAACATGAGCAATTTGGGATTATACTATCAGTCATTTTATAACATTACAAAGTTTCTATCTACTAAAGGCAGGATTTCTGACATGGAACAAAGCAGAGCCTTCGTCTGGGGTTTCCAACCAGGCTTATGGGCTAGAATCACTTGATGACTCAAACTAAAATTCCCTGATCACTACCCCGATGACCCCTACCCACTCAACGATATTCACGCGGTGGCAAAATTCATTTTAGCAGGATCTATCGGCTCGGATTCAACATTGTTACTTAGTTCACATTCTTCAGCACCTTCAGCAATCCCAACAACATTGACATCTTCACCCCAAATTAAATCGGAAGACCTTATGGCAATCCTCAAGAACTTTGCAGCCACTCTTGTAACAGCTTTAGCAGGTTTGAAGGCCACAAACACTACTCAACCTAACAGCGGATTTCACTCGGACCAGCTTGAAACCTTAGTTTGCATCTTTTGTGGACTTACAGGACATTTTACTAGTGACTGCTTGGTTTGCCAGTCTTATATCAATGAAGGAAAGTGTAAGAAGAACACAGAAGGCAAAATCATTCTCCCAAACGGTCAATTCACTCCTCAAAGCATCCCCAGTTGTTTTATCAAGGACAGGATTGATGAATGGACTTGATGAAACCCTCCATCTAACCTTACCTTTGCTAATGTATAATATTGCACCTTCCACAGTTTCTTCAATGCCATCCTGGGGTGTCTACCAAATTACCGACTTATACACAACAGCCGAAGATTGTATTGCACAACTTGAACAAGAGATATATGCCATATGCCTTGTGAAGTGGTAGACCTTTTACGCAAACTGATCCGAATGTGCCAACAGCGTACGAATGTGCCAACAGCTCCCACCTCACAGCCCTCGATCCCTGTGACGGTCAAATGAATTGTCCCACAACTACCTACACCATCGATATCGTTCACAGCAACCAACCCACCTACTTCGAATATGGCACCATCTTCGACCTCCAAGAAAACATCACAACTGGTAATACATCCCTACAATGGCACTAAAGAAAACTTGTACCTACCTCCTCATGAATGCCTTCACATCGACAGGCAAAGCGAAAGATGGCCCATCATACCATACCCAAGCTCCCATTCAAAAAGACAAAATCACCCAAGACATCTTCACTCGATTGATGAAAACACTGATTATCACTCTAACCCCCAAAGAATTACTTTTGCTATTGCCCAAAGTTCGTACAAAATGGAAGGAACAAGTCACTGCACATTGTACCCAACAACCTGAAGGAAATAACGCTATGAATCTCCTTCACGATGACCTATTCATAATTGACGACCCTTATGAAACCTATATTAGCAGCCTTCACCCTGGAGAAATACCTGAACCTTTTATCGCAGTGAAGGAATCGCATTCTATTAGATCAGTTATTATGAACATCAATGGAAGAAATCCAGTCAAAAGCATAGTCGATCCGGGTTCATCGATCATTGGAATGTCAGAGGAAGTCTGTCACAAACTTGGTCTCGCATACGATCCTTCAATACACATTCCTCTGCAATTGGCTAATGGTGGTATTGACCAGAGTCTAGGTTTGGCATGCAACATACCTTGCGAAGTTGGTAGCATCACTCTCTATATGCAGATACACATCATCCATGACCCAGTATACAATATTCTGCTCAGACGACCATTTGATGTTCTCACAGAGAGTACGGTCAAAAATTATAGAAATGAAGTGCAGACAATAACAATATTCAATCTGAACTCGACATGATCCTGTACTATTCCGACTATTCCCCGATCAAATTGACGAAGAAGAGTAGTTTGCAAGGATTTTTGCAACTAGAGGATAAAATCTCGGAGAATAACCAGTGCACCCTCATTATTTCTTTCGACCATTCTAATTCCTCTATAACTATTGAGTACACTGCAATTATTCCCGATATTGACTCTTCGAACCCTTTTTCCTTTGCTTCGATCCTTGCAAACTTATATTTAATGGCTAGTCCTCACCCCCCATTGTTCATCCCTTCTCCCTGATATACACTCGAACACAAAGCTATTATCGACAAAAACCATCCTGGCAATTTTCTATGGCCAGAAGAACAAAAGCTTATGCATGATTTTATTTGAAATCACAAAATGGGTTTTGCATGGACTGAACAAGAACAAGGAAGTTTTCACCCTGACTTCTTTCCTCCTATCAAATTCCCCATTATTCCTCACACTCCATGGGTCAAACATAATATCCCTATACCTCCTGGTCTGTACAAACAGATCTGCGAGATGCTGAAAAAGAAGATAGAAGCAGGAGTATATGAGTTGTTGAACTCATCGTATCAGTCGCGATGGTTTTGCGTTGTGAAGAAAGACACAAAATCACTTCAAATCGTTCAGTCTCAAACCTCTTAATCAAGTAACAATACAGTACTCTGGCGTCGTCCTGATCCCCAAGCATCTAGCTGAACAATTTGGCGGATGCGCTTGCAGTGGAATGTTGGACTTATATGTCGCATTCAACAAAAGGAAAGTTGCAGAATCATCTCGAGACCTAACAACATTTCAGACACCTTTTGGAGCGCTTCAAATCGTCACCCTACCAATGGGTTGGACGAACTCAGTCCCAATCTTACACAACAACATAATGTTTATCCTACAACCCAAAATCCCTCATATCACCATCCCTTACATCGACAACACACCAGTTAAGGGTCCAAAATCAGAATATTGAACTATTGGAGGATCTTATGAAATGATCACTGATAATCCAGGCATTTGATGCTTTGTTTGGGAGCATTTCGGGAATCTAAATCATATAGTCCAATGCATGAAGTATTGTGGAGGAACATTTTCTGGTCCGAAACTTTACCTTTGCATTTCCAAAATAATGGTTCTAGGTCATCAATGCAATATCGAAGGTTGTATGGCCGATCCCACTCACATCGCAGCAGTTAGCAAATGGGGGCCTTGTCAAAGCCTTACTGAAGTCAAGGCATTTCTAGGAACCATTGGTGTTTGTCATATTTTTGTTTGAAACTTCGCTCAACGTGCTACAGCTCTAATACACCTTATGCGAAAAGATGTCCCTTTCAATTTCAGACTGAAACAAATTGCAGCACAAGAAGACCTGAAGCAAGCATTGATCAATTCCCCAGCAATTTGTGCTATCGACTACTCATCTGATGCCCCAGTTATCCTATCAGTCAATACTTCATACATCGCCATTGGCTTCTTTGTCGTGCAATGTGATCCCAACAACCTTCGAAAATGATATTACGGTTGATTCAGCTCAACCACGCTTAATGACCGCGAATCCCAGTTTTTGCAAGCGAAACTTGAACTCTATGGTCTATATCATGCTCTCGGAGCACTTTGATTGTACCTAATAGGGGTCCACAGTTTCATTGTCAAAGTCGATGCAAGGTATATCAAAGGTATGCTCTTGAACCCTGATATTGCACCTAGCGCTAGCATCAATCAATGGATCGTCTCGATCCTCACTTTTCACTTAACGTTAGTTCATGTCGCAGGTACACATCATGGTCCAGATGGACTTTCAAGACATCCTCCACAAGATGAAGATGACCAGTTCAATAATGAAAACAATTTCAGAGACTGGATCGACTGTCTTCATGGTTTCGTACACCAAATCAATCCCATTATGACTTGACCCTTCACTTCCTATTGAGTTTCGACACTCTCCCTCTCTTCAGATCTCAGTAAGGGGGAGGATCCGACCTACAACGATGTCCCATGAACGAACAATGCAAAAAGGAAGACAAAAGACTAATTTGCATTTGAAAATGGTTAGAGGATTTGGTACAACCTCCAGAATTATCAGATTCTGAATATGCTACCTTCATTCGATATTGCACTGAATTCTTCTTAGATTGCAGCAAACTTTGGAGGAAAGACTCACATGGAGCTCACAAAATCGTTGCAATTCCTGAACATTGTCTCGAAGTCATTTGTGCAGCTCACAACAATATTGGACATGAAATGGTCTTCACAACAAAAGCCATTATTTCCCTACGATTTTGGTGGCCTAACACGAAAGAAGTCATCACATGGTATATTCGCACTTGCCACCTGTGCCAGGTATGACAAACTCGAAATCTCCTTATCCCACCTACTGTTGCCACACCCACACCTTTATTTGGCAAAGTCTACATTGATACCATGCAAATGCCTCCCTCAAACGGATTCAAGTATATTGTACAAGGTCAATGTTCAATAACAACTTATCCTGAGTGGTGAAACCTTCAATGAGAAAATGCCATGACCCTCGGGGACTGGATCTTCAAAGATATCATTTGTAGATGGGGTTCGCTATATGAAATTGTGAGCAATAATGGATCGGCATTCATCACAGTGTTGGAGCATCTTTTGAAATGATATCATATTAACCACATCTGAATTAGCAGCTACAACTCTCATGTGAACGGGATCATTGAACAAGCTCATTTCAATATTCAACAATCATTATTCAAAGCAGTCGATGGAGATCAGAGCAAATGGTCAGCTGGAGCACACTCGGTGTTTTGGGCAGAATGAGTTATGGTTCATAGATGCATGGGTTGCTCTCCTTACTTTGCAATTACAGGATCACATCCTCTAATTCTGCTCGACATCTCCGAAGCAACATACTTGCAACCCCCTCCTGATTCTATTTTATCGACAACCGATCTCATCGCTCGAAGAGCAATAGCCCTGCAGAAACGATCAGCCGACCTCAAAATTCTCTATTCGAAAGTCTATACTGCTTGACTCGAAGCGGCAAAACATTTTGAAGTCATTCACAAATGAATGATGAACGACCACAACTTCAAAAAAGGCGACCTGGTCCTACTTCGCAACATGCAAATTGAGAAATCCCTCAATTGCAAGATGTGACCTTGATATTTAGGCCTGCTCATCATCATCGATCGAAACTATGGAGGAGCCTACATCATCTGTGAACTCGATGGATCAGTATTTCATTGACCAGTTGTGGCCTTCTGACTCCTTCCCTATTTTGCACAAAAATCAATTCCCCTACCGCTGAACTTCCTCAATATCGACTCCAAAAGACTCAAAAAACTTTGAAAGACTTTGAACGTCGACAAAGATATTCCCAAAGACCTTCCGGACTTTGAAGATGAATAATTATCTCCTTTCTTTGTTCATGATCGCTTTCCTATGACCTTGATTTCTTTTAGTGTACAATACAAGTCATGATATCGCATTATAGCATGGTCACACAAACTCCAAAAGGGTTTTTTGGCCATGATGATGTACTGAGCCTTTCCCTTATTCCTTTTTTTTTCTTTTCTTCTTTCATTTCCTTCTTACTTTTCTTATTGCTACTTTTGAGACTCACAAAAAAAAAAAAATCTAAATTATAAAACAGAAAGAACGACACAATCTATTACTCTTCCAACATCTCTTCCACCACTTCTATTTGCCTGCACAAAACCTCCATCTCGACCTTCAATTCTGCCAACCTCATCGCCAGATATCAACAATGAGTCATGACCTCCTCATCGACATCCTCACCCTCTTCGAAACTATTCGAGGCTTTTGCTTTTGCCTTTCCCTTTGACAACTTCTTTTTCTCCTTCGATGGTTTCGAAGGGCCTGCGACCAGTTTGATGTCGGCGATGGGACCCATGACGTGAATTCGAGGTACTTTTGATCCAAAAATAGGTTAGCATACACTACGAGATTATATCAAATGAATTTTGTACCTGGTTTTGGGCGCAAATCTGGTTTTGCAACCCCAAATCGTCTCACTTTGCCTTTGCAAAGTCCCCGCCTCAAGACCTCTTCCCAGTAGCAACCCTGTGCTGCCTGAGTGCACTTTGTGCACTTTGGGGCTCCCTCCTTGACAACACATGATGGCTGGAATATCATCCTAGCACATCGATTGCACTATGACATTGATTACCCCTCTGAAAACCCTTTGAAAGCAAAGCAAAAACTCACCAGGCCTTCGAAGTCGAGAAGTCCACCCTCAGCAAACCTCCTCTGCTTGCTCTCTACCCTGTCCTTGATGACCTCATTCTCATCATCCTTGCCTCGCTCGATCTCCACTACCTTATGCTTCCCAATCCTGACTATCGGCAATCCTCCCAAATCTTCTTCCTCATCCTCCTCTCCAGCCTCTAGCCTCTTGATCACTTGTGCCTCCACTGCAAGCTCTGCATTTCGTCATTGCAGTTCCTCCTTCGACAGCATTTTAGCATGAAACTCAGCAAGGGCTGTGGCTCGAGCGTCTATTAATGCCCCCTTCCGAGCCTTGATTTTCACCTTCTTTTCATCTTCCTCCACCCTGCGAGCCTCCTCCTCCTCCTCCCGAACCCATCTCGCTTCTTCTTCCCTTCACTCTCGCTCTACCTGCTTACTCAGATCTGCAAATAAAAAGTCTCCCCCCCACAAAAGCCATTTGTGTTGAGCCATCAGTTTGAAAAGCTTGAAAACCTCATTGATGACCTGTTGCATGGTCGAGTTGTGTTCCTCACCCAAATTGTCTGCCAATTTGTTGTATTCCACCTGAACATATCGTGTTAGAATCCAAATATTGAATGGGAATTGGAAACTTACCATCTTCTTACAAAAACCTTTCCCCCACACTTCGAAGTCGAGGTCTTCAGCGACACTGCAATCGGGCATCAATTTGGTATATTTGAGGATTTTGGTGTTGAGTTCGGCAAGAAGAGACATGATGAAAAATAGTGTCAAAGGTTTAAAGAGGTGACGAAGAAGAACGAGAAGTTTTTTGAGTTTTGTTTACAATTTCAACACGATCATGCAGTTCTCACGTGACTCCAATCGGCTGACTTGGACAGTCAGGATTTCAGTAAGGGGGAGGATGATAGGTCCACTGTGTGCTCTAAGCTCTGGGAACATCTCCAGAGGCATCGGCACATCAAAATGCATGCTCCCAACCCCTACAAACCCTGCCACACCACTCTGAAACTACTTTGATCAACTTTGAACTACTTTGATCAACTTCGAATGACTTCAAATGAGATTGCAGCACTTTGAACACCTTCGGCTGCCATACACCTATTGCACCACCCTTCGAAATTCTTGATAAAACACCGGTAGAAATTGATGAAGCCTAAAAAGGACTGCACCTCTTTCTTGTTTGTGGGCATTGGCCATCTCATGACCCCATTCACCTTGACCGGATCCATCTCCACCTGGCCCTCCGAGATAATCAGGCTGAGATACTCGATCTTGGTCTTCTCAAACTCGCACTTGTCCTGATGAAGGTAGAGTTTGTACTGTCAAAGTTGTTCTAAGATGAGGCATGTAATGCGATGATGCTCTTCTACCGTGTGAGTGAAGATGAGGATATCATCGAGATAGATATAGATGATGCCCTCGAGGATGAGGTTGTGTAAGATGTCATTCATCATGGTCTGGAAGGTGGCAGGGGCCAAAGAACATGACGAGTGGTCCAAAAAGACCACGGTTGGTACAAAAGGCTGCCTTCCACTCATCTCCCTCCTTTATCCTCACATTATTGTAACCCCAATGGACGTCGAGTTTGGTGAAGTATTGCACTCCATGGAGTTGGTTCATGAGTTCGGAGATGAGAGGTAGTGGGTAGCAATTTTTGACCATGATGTCATTGAGCCTTCTATAGTCTTGAACTGGATGAAGTGAGCCATCCTTCTTCCTGACAAAGAAAAAGGGAGAGGCCATGGGCGACTTGGATGGTCGAATACATCCAGAGGCTAGGTGCTCGTCAATAAACTGGTCAAGCTGTCGCTGTTCCTTGGGGGAGAGAGGATAGACCTTGCAGGAGGAAGGGGTTGCACTGGGGATGAGTTCAATTGCATGATCCCATGGCTTGTGTGCAGGGAGAGAATTGAATGATTCCTTGGAGAACACATCCTTGAACTCATGGAGATGAGGAAGTATGGAGTCAGTAGAGGATTTAGCAGTATTGTTTTTGTGGAACACCTCAGCAAGGTGCTGGGATATGTTCGATGTAGCACACACCTCATGTGATGGACAAATCACAGTGTAGAAAATCTGATCCCCTTCCTCAACTTCCTCTGGTTCCTCCTCATCATCATCTGAGTCTGGTATCAGATCAGGAACCCCCTCCAACTCCACATCCAGCACTGGTAGGGGTCCAGCACGACACTTCCTGGTGCATTGTATCAAGGCCCTTTGTCCGCGATGTTCCAGTTTGGCTTCTGTGAAACAAGTGTGACAACAGGATGGGCATCGGCTCATGGTAACCTCCCCAGTACACCAGTTGACCTCTGGGTTATGGTCTCGAAGCCACGGGTAGCCCAAAATTACCTTCTGCTTTCCTAATTGAGTGACAGCAAAAAGGGCATGCTCACTGTGATCTTTGTAATGGAGAACCAGATCTACAACCTCTTGGATGGCACCAGCTTCATTTGGGGATCCATCCACATTATAAACAGGTATTGGACGTGAGAGTGAGCGAGTGTTTAGGTGATGTTGTTGCACAAGATATGTGTCAATGAAGAGGCCAGTCACACCGGAGTCCAGTAGCACAGAGATACCAAGTAACTGTCCCATGTCGGTAGTCTGTAGTTCAATTGCCAGGTTCAAGGAGTGTGCAGAGGGAGTGGATGCAACAATATATTTGCATGGTAATTTGTGCTCCCATGATTTGATTTTGGGATGCAGGGCAGAGGGGGAGATAGGGGAAGCAGGTATGTCTTCAGCCAAGTTTGGAGGGTTAGAGAGGGGAATAGTAGGTTCATCTTCCAGGGATTCAACTGACAAAACTTCAAAGTGGTTGTGGACAGGCAACAAGGGTGTAGGAGTGGTGGTTGGAGTCTGGAATGCAGCATTGAAGGCTGCATTTGTGAGTCAGTTCTCATTGCAGAGGGAAGCAGCTTCATACCAAGCATGGATATCATCGTCTGCCAGACGTCCTTCCAACATCTGGGCAATCTGGTCCTGAATCTCTTGGTTGAGGCCCCATTGGAACTTCACCACTGTTGGTAGCCCATCCCCATACCCTGCCATGTCCACCAAATCTCTAAACTCATCAATATAATCGTCCACAGATCGACATGCCTGGTGGTAGGTGGATGACTCAAGTCATGTCACTGCTTGGTAGTGCTCTTCGAGGGGGCAAAAGTGGCGTATAAACTCTGTTCAAAAATCACCCCAAGTGGAGAAGGGTAGAGAACTGAGTTCTTTAGTTTGGCATAGAATACGGTCCACGTAAAGATAGGCATGTTCAGATTTCATGTATGTGAAGGCCAAATAAATTTTTGCAGCTTCATCAACAAATTGATGCAACTGGAGACTGATGTATAACTCACAGGAGTTAAGGAATGCACACGCACCATTAAATTTGGTGGGGGGGGACAGTTTGATCTGGGCGCGCTCCTTGGGTGCATTAGGCAGTGCATCGGGTGGTGTGTCATTGTTGGGCACACTTGGAGTCACAATGGGGGGAATATTAGTCGAGGAGCTAGTCTGAAGCATTCTGACAAAGTTTTCGATCGTAGATTTAAGCAAATCAATTTGCGCACATATTGCAGCAACATTGCTTTCAAGCGCGTTGAGGTGCTCTGATGCATCCATAGCGCTAGGGGGCACGTTTGGGGAAAATGGTGGCGCACTAAAGGCGGGACTGTCAGGAACGGTGTGTAGGGAGTCTATGGAGCTTTGGGAAGTGTCGTCCACTCTGTACCTGCCTATATTGGGCATCACGTTCGCGATTTCGGGCCTTAAGAGAGAGTTTTCTACTATAAGGGCAACCTTAGCCTCTAGCAAAGGGAAATCTGAAGTTAAAATTATGCTACATAATACAGGGATTGGGGGCGCACCTAGCAAAGGGAAATCCGAAGAGAAAACTCTAAAGATCCCTTTGCCAGTGCCCAGTATATGTGAAAACTGCAAAAATCAAATAATAACTAAAAATAGAAAAGGCGGAGATAGGCTGATCAAGGCCGCCACATGACATAATACCAAGGGGTAGATGTCGGAAGGGTACTCTGTTTCTAAATATAAAACTGTCAACATGCACAAATGTGATAGAAAGGGAAATTAGTAATAAAATAAGGGAAAAACCATAGAAAATGAAGAATAGAAGGAAACAAGGTGAGAAAAAATATAGGACAAATGTAAAAAATAGGAGAAACACATGGGGCACCCTCTAGTCCCCTTACAGAAGTTCTGATCATGATTGAGAAAGAAGAGCAGAAGCAAACCTTTAGAGCAATTTGTGGAGGACAGTCATGGGACAATAATATTGTGAATGTGGAGAAGCCAGTGGAGGAGTGCCAAAAGTGTATCATGAATATCTGTCAGTGTTTCAGAAGAAGGAGTCTGAGCAAATGCTGGTGTGGAAGCCATGCAATCATGCGATCAAGATGAAGCCAGGGTTTGTGCTGAAGAAGTCTCAGGTATATCCATTATCTCCGATGGAACAAGAAGAAGTGGATGCATTCCTGAAGGAGCAATTGTGCAAAGGATATATCCGACCTTCAAAATTGCTGCAGACATCACCAATATTCTTTGTACCAAATAAAGATCAGAGGAAGAGGATGTGTACTGATTATAGGTATCTGAATGAGTGGACAGTGAAGAATGCATACCCCCTGCTGTTGATCTCAGAAATAATTGACAAGGTGGGAAAAGCCAAAGTCTTTACAAAATTGGATTTATGATGGGATACAACAATGTATGAATAAAGAAAGGAGATGAGTGGAAGGCTGCATTTGCCATGCGTCGAGGATCCTTCAAGCCACTTGTCATGTTTTTCAGGATGACTAATAGTCCCCAACCTTTCCAAAATATGATGAACAACATTTTCAAGGATGTAATAGACAAAGGCATGTTAATAATATTTATTGATGACATTCTTACATTCATGGAGGATGAAGAGAATCATGAGGCAATAGTGCAGGAGGTGCTATGGAGGTTAGCAGAGAATGATGTATTTTTGAGACTGGAGAAGTGTGTGTTTGGGGCAAGCAAGATCAAGTTCCTAGGATTATTGATCAGCCCTGACAGGATCAAAATGGATCCAATCAAGGTACAGGTGATCATGGATTGGCCTGCACCCACCCATGTCAACGAGGTTCGAGCTTTCTTGGGACTTGCAAATTATTATTGTTGCTTTTTGCATAATTTTTCCAAAATTGCTGCACCCTTACATAACCTTATGCAAAAGGGAGTAGTGTGGAGGTGGGGAGAGCAGCAGCAGACAGCATGTGAGGAGTTGAAGAGGAAGTTTGTGGAGGGACCAATATTAGCCCCAGTAGATTTCATGCATCCCTTACAAGTGGAATCAGATGCATCCAACTTTGCTACTGGAGCAGTATTATCAATGCTGTTAAGTTCTGAGTCGAGGATGAAAGACATCAGAATTCTGGTCAGACCCGGAATGGTAGAACTGAGTGGTAGGAGTGGGATCCCAAAGGAAATCTGGGATGAAGATTAAATGGGCAGAAAGGACTTGGCTTCAGTTTATAAGAAACTGCGCCCTTCTCCTCATCAAGTGTCCTAATTTCAAATAAAGGTGAGTGGGGAAGGGGAAGATCAGAAGTCCGGAGGTTATCCAGTGAGGACGAGTATAGGTGTAGAGGAAGACTTAGATAGAGATGAAGGGAAGTGAGGATTGACTTGGATTAAACTGAGTGACTTGGTTGGAACAAATGGGTGACTTTGTTGATTTACAAACTGGTGATACAAAACGAAGGTAGCTAGCTTAAATACTAAAGTCCAGAGATGATAGGGGTTTCCCTGTGATAATTGCAAACCGGCTTCTGAGGCATTTCCTGAAACTGTTTCATGTAATTGGAAATGGGGGAATTTTGCCTATTAGGCAGTGCTGCTGATAGGAGGTGGGCAGTGTTGCAAGGTGGCTGGAAACTGCAGTGGAAACGATCAGAAATCCAGTCAGAGGAATCAGTCTTGACAAATGCTGTGCAAAGATGACAAATGGCATCCTTGTGCATATTTGTCCTGAGGGTTGAATGATGTGGAGAGGAATTATGATGTGCATGACAAAGAGATGTTGGGGATAATACAAGCATTTGAGGCATGGAGGCATTATTTGGAGGGATGTACGTATCAGATTGAGATCTGGATGGATCATCAAAATCTGCAATACTTCATGTCCACTAAAAAGCTTAATCACCTGCAAGCACATTAGGTGCTATTCCTATCACATTTCAATCTTCACTTAGTCCATAAGATGGGAAGCTTAATGAGGAAAGCAGATGCATTATCCAGATGTATTAATCACAAAAGGGGGGTGGAGGAGGACAATAAGAATGTTACCTTGCTCAAACCCAAATACTTTTGCATTTGTGCTATGCATCAAGGGCATCTATTAGAGCTCTTTACTCTCCCCCACCTATTCCAATTGGAATCCACTCGGATTCCAAGCTGTCTGATTGGAATGCTAGGAATCTGAGCAGAAGTTACTATGAATTTTTTTGGCAGGAGTTACTGCCAAAGTTGCATTCCTAGTCTGAACTTTGTCCAATCAGAGTCTGAATGAAGTCCTAGTGGATTCCTAACAAGGTGCTCAGATTCGGAATTTCTTGGTAGGAGTCCATTCAGATTCCAAACAGCAATCACTAGGAATGCTAGGAATAGTCTGAGCTTGTCTGAGTCCTAGTTAGTCCTTACTTGTAAGTATAAAAGTAATGTTTTGGACAAGAGTCAAACCCTCAACCATTTGATCAACAATTACATAATCAAAGACACTACTAACCATTACACCACAAGGGTGTAATTGGTGTAGTAATTAAACACCCTATTAGGGTTTGCAGTGGCTGTGTATTACAAAGCACACAGTCATCATCAATGCTGCCACCTCATCATCATCAACCACCACCACCACCACCACCACACTCGACAACAATGCTGCCTCCATCCCCCCTCTGCCACCACATCCTTAACACCCCACAGCCACAGGTCCCATGGCTGCTACCACAGCAGCACATGGCAAATGGGAGCCGCAATGCACACTAAACAGGCCCAAATGATGACAATGTTGTTTGGGCTGTAGGTAAGTTTTTTTTTTCATTGTTTTTTTGCTGATTTATTTGAACTAATTACATTTTTTATTTATGTAGGTTTAATCTGTGGTATAACACCACCATGACGATGGCTGCCATAGCCACCACACCAGCTTCCTGAACCACCACCACAAGCCACTGCTTGTGGGGTGGCACCAGGGAGCAACAGGACATGAATGAATGGCAATGGTGTGACGATGAAGCAACCCAGACAGTAATGGGGCAACAACAACAACAACACCGACAGGACAGATGGGACAACAGGGGGGAGGTGGCAATGAGGATGGGGGAGTGGAGATGACAACAAGGGGCAGCAAGCGGCAGCGGCAGCAACAACAACAGCAACAACAACAGCAATGACAATGGCAACAACAAATGACGACAAAAGGATGCAACAACAGTGGGGAGAGGGGGAACGACAAGGACCACCAAAACCAAAGGCCCAGGAGACATTGATGACATCTCCTGGGCCACAGGTAAGTTTTTTCTATTCTCATTTCTTTTTCTTTTTACTGATGAAGTTTTTTAGGTACAAATTTCAACTATTGACAATGACCAGACAATGACCCAGCATCCACCTGGAAGAGGGCAAGGAGGGTGGTGAATGGGATGGCCACAACACAAAACCAAAAAAAGGCCCAGGAGATGTTAGCAATGTCTCCTGGGCCATAGGTAAGTTTTTTTTTCTTATTTCTTTTTCTTTCTACTAACAAAAATAATATTGACGACAGGTGCCCCCTGACATACCCCCACCACTGCCATGAGCCCCTGCTTGTGGGGTGGCTGTGTGGTGGTGCACACCCATTAGCTGGACCAAGATGACCACAACCAGCAGTACCACATGGGGCAACAACAATGGGGGCCAACAACAACAGGGGCCAGCAACAACAGGGGGCAATGACCAACGATGGGGGGGGGGGGCAACAATGGCAAGGAAACAGCACCCTGAGAGACAACAGTGATGGGACAAGCAACGAAGACATGCAGGGCAGCAAGACCCCCCCCCCCCCCCTCCCCACCATGACAGCACCTGGGGAGGCAGCAATGAGGAGGGAAGAGGGGAGATGGCAACGAGGAAGGGGAGGCAAGGGGAGGCAGCAACAACAAACAGCAAATGACAAAGTATGATGACACTGGGACAGTGGGGGGAGGGGGGGAACAACAAGGAAAAACAAGGCCCAAGAGATGACAATATCTCTTGGGCCAGATGTAAGTTTTTTTTTCTCATTTCAATTTTTTGTTGCTAACAAACTTTTTAGGTACTAATTAAAACTATTGACAATGACAAAGGCGACCCACCATGCACCCCTCCCACAGTTGTGAGCCCCTTCTCACAGGGTGGAGAGTGAGGGTGATGAAACAAGGGGGAAGGGACACAATGGGAGGGGGGAGGGGGACGAAAATGAATGGTGGCAAGATGCTGGCATGAGGGGAAGGGGATGGGACACATAGGGGACAACAATGGGTGGATGAGCAACAGGCAGACAACAACACAACACCCTGTGCCCCCTCCCTTTCATGGGGCACTGAGACCCCCGCCCCACCAGTGTGTGAGGGGAGGCTGTCTTTTTTTCTTTCTTTCTTTTTTGTAATTAGTTTTCCTCAAAACTAGTTTACTTTGTAAATTAATTTAATAGCCTCCCTTGAGGGAGTGTAATAATTTTTTTTTGTTTAAATTTGCTAATGTCATGCCTGCTCCCTTGCACAGATGTAAGTGTGGTTAATTGCCTCAATCTACAGGGGACCTTAATTATGAATTAACTTCCATGATTGAAAATGAAAGAGTATCAACTTCAGATAACACTGACGACTCACTATCACCATGACTATCACTCTTGTTATCCTGATCATTATTTGCTCACTGCCTACATTTCTTTTTCCAACTAATATAAAACACTCCAGTTACAAGTGGTGGTGGGGGATGGGGATGGGGATGGCAGGGTGGGGTGTAACTGCCCAAAGCGCTAATGCACAACCCAATGATATGGCACAGCTGATCACAAATGCGTAAATGCATCAAAACATGTGATGCACATCAAAACCTTCACTCAAGATTGCAGGCATATCGTCTAAAGTCCTAGGAACATTCTTGGAACATTCCAAACATATCCTACAGTCATCCGAGATAATACTCTTGTGTAACAGACCAACTGGACACAGGCAAACTTCACTAGCAATGCATATAGCATATGGCAATCATGCACAGTGTACCATCACAAAGTCAGTGATGCAGTGTTAGCATATTACTTGGCTACTTGGCTAAGTTTGGCAAGTGTGGTTAATGGGGATGTGGCTTTCCGAAGATCCTAAATTTAGGATGAGAGATGCAGTGATAGGAAGAAGGCACATGGCGATTGTGAGTGGCAGTAATGGTGGGATGAAGTGCTGAGGATTAAATTTTTCAATTGGATTTTCTTTCTTTTCAAATTTCCCTTGTTTCTCTATTTCTCTCTCACTCTATTTCATCTACTCTAAAATAGCAAACCGTGAATCCTGAATGCTTTATGACATGACTACTTCTTTTTATATGTATTTCAAAATCTTGAATAGTATAAGTAGCTAGTTTACTCTACTGAATAAAAGGAGTCTTCTTGTTTTACTCAATATTGGAGTAGAAATTTAGTCTCACTGCATTATTTGCATCATTGCATTGAGCTGTATTACATATTTTGCAAACTTGCATCTAAGACCATTCTTTGGAGTTTCTTAGGAAATTTCTTAATGGCATTTGGAATATTTTGCATCACTGCATACTTTGGAATATTATTGCAAACTCCTTAAGACTTGCTTAGGAGGATAGTTGGGATCAGAAGAATTGAATTGGGAGAAACATAGGAAAACTTGGTGTGTATTATTGCAACAGATTCTGTGGAAGCCATTACTCGATGCTTCTTATTGGGACATCTTCTACCAACTCTGTCTACTTTCATGTTAGGTTGTTGATTCGATGATTCTCCATCAGACATCTACTGTGATCATCACTGATGATGGCCAAGGCATGTGAACAACTAGATGTGATATACAACATAAGATGTGGTACTGAGTTTGCAAATTCCCCTCAACTTACTCTAATATGACACCAAATGTTTTGCTTTGAATCTGCAAAAGTGTTGGTATGTATTTGGATGTCTGCAAGGTTTGGTATACAATAGATGATGCCCTGCATTTCAAAAGTTTTCCTTCAACCTACTTGTAATATGACACTAAATATCCTGCCAGTATATCTTGATGATTCCATATTTCACACATCAATTGGATTTGATCATTCAATAAAAGTGTGACAATAACAAAAATACAAGATGAATATCTTGATGATGCCTTAATGGCTTTACTTGATCAGTAAAAGAGAGTGCAAGAATGACAAGAAAAAGCATGTGAAACTCAGATTAAAAAATCTGGTCAAAATAGAATGCACCATCACTATGTTTTATATACAGTGTGTCACATGACTATGCAAGGATGATTTTCAAACTAGGCCGAAAAATGCAGTCAGAATGGTATATAACATCACTATATTCCATATATGGTAATTCACATGACTTAACAAATTCCTAGCTGTCCTAGGATTTCCTAATTGTCTGAGCGGACTCCAAATAAATTCCAAGCAGAATAAAATTCCTAGCAGTTTTCAAGCATTCATTCTGTAAAGTCTGAGTTTCCAAGTAAATTCCTAGCACAATCTCTAAATATTGCCAAGTCAACTAGTGATGATTATATGGACTCCACTCAGAATCTGCTAGGATTCTGAGCTTTCCAATTGGACTAGGTGGGGGACAGTAAAGTACAGATCTATTAATAGATAGCTTGGAAACAGAAATGTTGTCTAAAATTAGACAATGTTCAGAAATGGATGATGAAGTAGTGGAAGCCATGAAAGCTCTGAAGGGAGAGAAGAAAGGTAATATTAAAGGAGATGAATGGGCTGAGGAACAAGGGTTGGTGTTATTTTGAGGAAAGGTGTATGTACTGAAGGATCAGGATTTGCAAAGGGAGATCATCCAGTTGCATCATAATATGCCAACTGCCAGACCCTCAGGAAGATGGAAGACATTGGAATTAGTAATGAGAAATTATTGGTGGCCTGGAATTTCGAAGTATGTGTTGGGGTATGTGGATGGATGTGATACGTGCATGAGGGGAAGAAATTTCCAGAGAATCCTGCAGGAAAATTAATGCCCAACCCTATACCTAAAGCGCCATGGTGAGATATATCAGTGGGTTTTATTACTGGATTACCCAAGGATCAAGGGTACAATGCAATATTCATAGTATGCAACTGCTTCACAAAGGAGGTCCATATTATTCCTACTACTACAGAAACCTCATCATTGGGCTTTACTCATACAGGACCCTATATCATGCGTCATTCAAATCCATTAGCTGGCATCCCCTTGTGATCTCTGAAACCCATCAACAATCAACAAATGATATCTACCAGGCAAAGCTAGGGGAAAGCCCAAACCCATATGCTCTATTCTAATTGGAGATTGACTGGGGATTTGCTCACTGGGCAAAACTTTGAGGGCCAAGTTCAACAGTGTTTTCAGAATTGCTCAAAATAACAGGTGTATGTTGATCTCGTGAGATTCTCAAATGGCTGTGCTGAGAAGGAAGTTTGATCAGATTGTCAAGAAACTTGGCCTCTCTTACTCCAATACTCAAGAGCTCGACAACATCATTGATAAGAAGTTGCCTGGTTGTCCACCATTCAAATGCTGAGAAGTAGTTGATGGTCAGGCATTTGATGTTTATTTCCAAGATGTTGTCACATGTGTCCATGGGCTTTTTGGGGACCCTGGATTCTTGCAACACTTGAAGACTGCACCAGAGTGCCATTATCTAGATCCAGATAAGACAATACAAAGGTATGGTGAAATGCATATGGTGAATTGGTGGTGGTCAACTCAGGTTTATATCATAATAACTCTCGCTGATTGTTTGCCTGAATCATTAAGTTAGACTTCACTTGATAAAGAATTGCCTGGAGGAACAATTGTCCCACTTCTGATATCCACTGACAAGACTCAAGTGATGATTTTTCATAACAAAAGTGCTTATCCTGTGTATCTTATAATTGGAAATATACCTAAGGAGATCCATTATAAACCTTCCTGTCATGCATATGTCCTCCTTGGATATCTCCCCACCACCAATCTCGAGCATATCACAAATTGTGCCAAGCAAAGGCACTGTCTTTCATGTGGCAATGGATATAATTACTGCCCCATTACAAGAAGCCAGTACTTTGGGGAAAGTCCTCTTTACAGGAGAAGGAGTGTCTTATCACTGTCATCCTCTTTTGGCATGCTACATTTGCAATTACCCTGAGCAAGTTCTTGTATGCTGCTGCAAAAATGGAGAATGTCCAAAGTGTCCAATCCTGAGACACAAAGTGGGAGAAGAAAGTGAGAATGTGTATCCATTCCAAGACCTGGAACAGATTCTTGATGCCTTGTCTCTCATCAATGACATACCATGCTTCCATCATGCTTGCAAGGAGGCTGGTATTAAACCTGTCTTCCAGCCTTTCTGGGAAAAGCTTCCATATTCCAATATCTTTTGATTGATCGACGATAACCCCAGACATACTTCATCAGCTTTACCAAGGCATTCTGAAGCATCTCAAGTCATGGATAATCTCTGCATATGGAACCATTGAAATTGATGCACAATGTTGCCGACTACCTCCCAATCATAATATCTAGGTTTTCATGAAGAGTATCAGCACCTTGACATGAGTCACTGGACAAGAGCATGAGGAGATGTCACAATTCCTGCTTGGATTGATCATTGACCTGCCATTGCCAAATGGCATGGAACACAGAAGACTTGTTGCATGCCTTTGTGCATTTCTTGATTTTCTCTATCTTGCACAATATCCTGAACACAGTGAGGAAACACTCTCCAATATGCAAGCCACTCTCAACTCCTTTCATGCCACCAAAACTATTTTTGTCAACCTTGAAATCAGGGACTACTTTCAACTTCCAAAGCTTGAAGGTCATAATAATTTCATTGTGTCTATCAGGGACTTTGAATACACAGAGCGCTTACACATTGACATGGCAAAAGATGCTTACTGAGCTACAAACTATTAAGATGAATATCTCTCTGGCTTGATAGGAAGGAGAAGATAGTTCAACATGACAAGTTCATTCTCTGGCATTTTACAGGCCACACATCTATTACCATCCCTCCAACTGTCATCGTCCACTCAATGAGCTTGGTCAGGAAGATGCTGAATGATTTCTATTCAACCTTCTGGGTGAAGGGAAGTTCAAGGAAGCCATGCAATTGTTTCATATATGCAAGCAGCAGTCCTGTGGAGACAAGGATGGGATGAACAATTAATTGTAGTTCCTCATTCTGCTAAAATTCTATTTTTAATGCCTAGCTATCAAGTACTGATACTAATCTAATCCAGACAAAAACAGTGGAAACCTTTCTGGACAAAAATAGCAAAACTGGGGTTTTTTGAGATCTAGCCTAGCTATGCATTATTGGGGGTCCTGTGCTGTGACCATCAGACAGCACCATGTATCTGTCAATGCACAGCCCTATACAGTGCTAGATGCATGCAGTCAGAGTAGTTGATCAGGCAGGTACACCAATATGCCTCTAATCATGAACTCCTGATCATCCATCTATCAACACTCATTTGAGCATTTCATGTCCATCCCTCTATGGTTTTCCTTTGGACTTTTGGCATTCTATGCAATATACACTCCTCTATCAACCCCAGCTGTCCAATCAACAGCACATTGTGTTGTTCTCAAATTATTGCCTCTTTAGGAACACATGATTCAACTCATTCTCTGGTACATGCTACAGCCTCTCCTGCTTTATGGACATGCTCTAATGAAAGTAAGCATTATCTACTACAAGTGTAAGGGGAACACCTTTTGCGTCCCTACAATGGTTGGTGCACAATTGCAAATGCTTCTGCAAACACACAAACATTTGCGCAACAATGCAAGGTGCCTTTTGCGCAACAAAGCGCCTTTTGCACCAACCATCTACAAACATTCCAATATATTGATCCATCAGCCCCTATTGTACTCTCCCCATTCTCGCAGTCAAAACCCCTGCGCAAACTGTTGTCGCAGTTTGCACCTTTGCACAAACCAGTTGTGCAATGGTTGCACCTGCGGAAACAATTGAGGATGTCTTCACACACCCATTACCAATCATGGCCTAATGCAGACACCACTTACCAAGCATGGCCTGATGCAGACACTATCACTGATTGATGGCTGTCTCCCCAAATGGGAACATGACCCTGGATCTGAATTAGTGCTAGGATGGAAGGGGCTCTAAGTATTTTAGAATGTTGCATGCCTTCCATATATATACTTCAGCCTTGCACCAGACTCCTTAGAGTTTTCTCTTTGGTTTTCCCTTGCAAGGTATGGGTCTTTTCCTTGTTCAATAGTTATTGAATCTAATTTTTGGTTTTCCCTTGCAAGTATTGAGTTCTTAGGACTCTGATTGTAAGGTTGCCCTTACAGTGAGTGTCTGTCTGAATGTCAATGGAAAAGTGTAGGGAAAGCAAGTTGTACACAGGAATACATAGTCACAGTGATGTAATAACCCATTGACTGTTACCCATTGAGACAATTGATCACTCATCCTTGTACCATCATCTCCCTCTCATTTCAAGTTCATTCTCATTCTTATCTACTTGAGTTATCTACTATATCCATAACCCATTTCCAACAAAAGTGGCAGGTTCTGGCATACAGGCCTTGGATGAGTGACTGTACCTACCTCACTACATCTCAACCTACCACATGTCTTCCCCAGGCTAATTTATCCTCATGAGGTGTTAATATGGCTCAAAGTACCCCATTTCATTTGTGCATACCATCTATTAATGGGATGGAACTGCTAGAAGACAGTAATAAAGAAATAGGTGAGTATCTGATAAACCTACCTTCCTGGACTAGGCTTTGACCATATAGATTATGTCTAAGCTGTTTCTTAGAGAGAATGGACTACAATATGCTCTGTATATAAGCATTTAATGATATGGATGACAGGGAAGACATGGTGAATCAAATTCACCTTTGTTGATGGGAGACCCATGCCCTGATGGGCTGGAGCCTCTCTCCCCTGCCATTGTGTGTACATATCTTTATTCCCATTGAGCAACAGGCTAGGAATCAAAGAAAGCAAATGTTTTGGGCCCACAGATATTTCCCAGTAAGTATTCCCCCTCCTGAGCCAATGTTCACCTTTTTGACTTTATTGACCATCTTAGAACCTCGTGTAAACATTGTATAGTGTATCTAGGGACTCCAATACCCATTTACCATGTGCATCCAGCAGAGGAAAGCACAGGAGAACAGGTGAGTCACTATCTCTCTCACGACCACTCACAACTCATCTGACACTTAATCCTTGCTCCCTTTGCCTCTATACTCTAAATGCTATGCCCTGTGTCATTGGTCTTCCCCTCGAAACAGTTCCCTCCGAAACAACAGCAATTGAGTATCTGCCAGGTCCATCCCCTTCTCTCCAACTTGCTTGGATCCCAGTGACCACATGCTGCACACCCCACAGATCAACTGCCATTTCAGAGCATCTCATTCCATGACAACTTATGCACGTGCTACCTCCTCACCCTGGTGAGCTACCAAAAGTTAAACACACACAAGGAAAAGTTCAGGGTAAAAAAAAAATACCACTGGATTGTAATCAGTCATGACAATTGACCAGAGCAAGCAATGAGACCAAGAAAAGGACGGTGTGTCACAATAGCCTGAGGTCCGCGCTCCAATAGCAGGCGCAACCCAAATAAAGACACGTGTAATAAAAGAGTCACAAGCCAAAAAAAAAAAAAAGTATGTCACACCAGCCTCGACTACCATGTCGGGTGGTTGGTGCATGACCGACTCCCTGTCGAAGAGCCAAAAAAAAGAGCGGAGCTTGGGAAAACTGATCGGACAAAAATAAAAATAGATTTATTCAGCAAACGCCACATGAATAGATCGGATGATCCAGTTTGGATCTGATGAGACATCCAGCGAGCTCAGATTGACAATAACTCAGATCCGAATCTCAATAAATCGAGTTTAAAGACCATTTACGCAAGTCCAATGACGAGCAGTATGCTGTGGCGATGCTTACGCCCATCCCTTAGCACTGCATGCTTACAACTCCGCACCGCATGCAACAAAGGCTCACGCTGAGCCTCCCAGCGCCACGCACTCCGAAGATTCATGCTGAATTTTCCTCATAGCTCAGGCTTGTCATGTGTTAATATTAACACTCCTATTCCTAGTGAAGAGTGCGAGCTGCAGAGACATTCCTGTCTCAGGATCTCTCTGCCTCTCACTCTTCCCTAGGTAAGGGTTTCTCTTTAGATCTAGTCTCTCTGACTCTCATACTCTTATAGTGTTGCATCGCCACCTCATTCACTTGTATTTTTTTGAACTATTAATTCTATACATTGTTCCTCACATGACAAGTGATGGGCACGCCTCCTATTTCGGACAATATGTCGGGCCAGGAGAGGGTCAATCAACTACAGGAAACACATCAGGAGGAAGTGTCTCCAACAATCCATCAACACAAACCATCTTGACTCAAATTACCACTGGAAATGAGAATAGGGGAAGCGAAACCATCATTCCTGCAACACAGACTGTCTCTCTTGGAACGTCTGAGCAACGTGACGCATCCTCAACAGAAAGGAGACCGGGAAATCCAATATCTAATTGAAGTCCCGAGAACACAGGAGGTGTGTTCCAAGCAGATCTCATCTCAAAGATGGAAGGACTTATCCAAGGTTTCAGAGAGGGAAAGGCATCGAAGATGGAAACCTTATACCAGATCTTATGTGTCTTGCAAAATGGAGACCTCAAAGAACCCATCAGATGAGCCACTCTTGAGGAATACGTGCTACATGTCGACATCATTGCTACGCAACAAAAGAATGCAGAACAATGAGGATTGGAAGCAACAGTGGAATCATGCCGTCCTGAGCAAAGAAACGAGAGTGCCAGTCGAGATGATCATGGTGCTGGAGTGCATCCAGAGGGACCACGAGAAGAGGAATCCGAATGATTCCTATGACAGCTTCACAAGGAGCTACTCTGCAAGAGACGACGAAGCTCAACCAGCTCTTCGAGTTCAGGCAACGGATCCTCATCAGGAAGAGGAGACGGAGAATCAAACAAGAAGAAACATGTCTACCAATCGCAGCTTCCTTGGTACAATGCGGAACTCAATGCAGAATCTAAAGAAGTCGACGAGAACCATAAGGAAACGAGAGAGACCCTCGCCATATTCCAGAAAGATCTCAACTTCGCCGAATGAGAAATCCGTCAAGCAGCTTCAGCACCCCAGGGTTTTTCCGAATCAGAGTGGAAATGAATATTCAAGGGAGAAGCAATCAATCTTGACGTCGTCTTCAGCAACCTCCACCACATTGCCCCTCCTAAAGAGAATGTGGGTCGCATCGGTGGAACAGAAGTCTCTCTTGGAAAAACAGATCCTGCTAGAAAAGTCCAAACGAGGGGAGACTGGAATGTCGCTTGGCATGCCACCACCAAAGCGATCATATTCGCGTTCCCTCATCGGAGCGAGGAATTACGTCAATGGGGCGACTACATGGACACGGAATTCTCTGCCAAACAACTTAGCGCTCACCACAAACTTATTGCTTTTGACAAAGCGGTCAGAGCAATGTTCGGAGGAGGACAAGCAATCTTGCTCACGGACCACAATCAATTCGCTTACCTCTACTCAGCCTACCTTCTCCCAGATGGGATTCAAGGAGCTTCTAGCGCCTGGAATGCTGTTGGAGAATGAACAAGAGATTGCACCTCCGAGGCTTGCAGGTGCTTCAACAGCACAGGAGGATGTCACATCACAGCCAGCTCTTGCAGATATCAGCATGTTTGCCTCAAGTGCAAGCAATCAGGACACGGCCAAGACAGCTGCACTCAGCAGAATTGATATGGTTTATGGAATGCGCCCAAAGTACCTCAGATATAATTTATGGAGCAGCGAGGAGGAGACCGATTTTGGTAACATGGCTCTGCCTCCGTGTCTTGCTGTTTGGACCGAGTTTGCGAAACCATTACCTGCAGTGCTGGAGAGGGAACTTACCAACATCAAAGCAATGAAGACCATTAGAGAAAATCCCAAGCTTTTCAAAATTATCACACCTATCAACATAGACAGATTCAAAGAACTTCTGAAATCCCATCCGAATTGACCTTTCATTGAGTCCATTTGCCGAGGACTGCAAGAGGGCTTCTGGCCTTGGGTGGACACACAATACCAAACTTATCCCTGCACAGTCGACGAGTCACTAGGAATGCCGCAGAAAGCAGATGAAATCAAGTTCTTGCGGAAGCAGCGAGACCATGAGCGTTCAAAGGGAAGGTTCTCTTGATCTTTTGGTCGAGACCTTCTCCCGGGAATGCATGCTTTGCCCATTCATGTAGTACCGAAACCGCACTCGGAAAAGTTGAGGATGGTGATTAACCAAAGCGCAGGACCGTATGCCCCAAATTCAATGATCAAACATGAGGATGTTAAGGGGTTTCCACTTGACAATATGAGACACCTAGGAGAAGGATTACTAGCCCGTCACTGAGAAAAACCCAACCAGTCATTCATACTCTTCAAGTCAGACGTAGCAGAAGCTTATCAATTATTACCCATGCACCCGCTTTGGCAAATCAAACAAGTTATCACAATAGAGGGTGAACAAGACCTTGACAGAAACAATTGCTTTGGAGGTCGTGGTTCGGCAGGGATTTATATCTCCTTCAATGGCCTAGTGACGTGGATCGCCAGGAATATCCATGAAATTTGTGACCTCTGGACATACAAGGACGATTCCTTCGGGATCGACGAGGAAGGGGATGTCGTTTGGTATTCACGATATGAGAAGCATATGCCAGCAAATCAGTTCAAGCTTCTGTCCTTGTGGGATGAACTTGGAATACCTCATGAACCGCATAAGCAGCTTTTTGCGCAAAAACTTACGATCATCAGCATTGAAGTGAATGCCGATAGCCTAACTCTAACGCTCCCGATGCAAGCCCTAGACAATCTCCTGACCGAGCTTGAGGAGTTCACAGCTCAGCCAGTTAAGACAAAAGGGGCCTCCTGGACTCTGCGAAGGTGGCAAAGACTTGCAGGATGGATGAATTGGGGTTTTAACATCTTCCCCATGGTGCGTCCGGCTCTTAATAACTTATACCCAAAGATTGCGGGGAAAGACCAATCGCTGATGAAAATCTGGGTGAACAATGAGGTGAGAACGGATCTGAAGTGGGCAATGGAGCACCTACGGAACTCTCTCGGAGTCAAATTGCTGTCCTCAGTTACCTGGAATGTAGATGAGGCTGATGAGACAATTTTCTGTGATGCATGCTTGCAGGGCCTTGCTTTCTGGTACCCCAGCCAATGTCAAGGGTATTTCTCACCTGTTCCCCCACACTTGATTGGCAAATCGATTTTCTTCTATGAAGCATTAGCGACCACTAGCGTGATCAGTGACTTACAAAGAAGAGATTCGAATCATTCAAAAATTGTCGTGTTCACGGATAGCATGAACACCGTCAATATCTTCAACTCCCTTCATTGTCTGCCCTTGTACAACCCCCTACTACGCTTCTGCATAGATATCTGCATCGACAACAAATTAGACTTATGAGTACTCCATATCCCCCCAGGGGTGCAAAATGAGGTGGCCGATGCAATTTCTCGACAAAATTTCGAGAAGGCACTGAGATTAGTGCCAGACTTACAAATCTCTACTTTTCTACCCCCTCGATGCACAATGCTGGGGGCAACAAAAAAATGATTGTTTCACAAGTTCGTGCCCGGTAACCGGTGAGGGAACTGTGGTCACGAGAACGCCTGCTCTGGGAGCAAGCAATCGCTCTAGGACAGGCAATTGATGTCAGTACCTGGAAGAACTACAGATTTATTTTAAACTCTTACCTCTCCTTCATACGCATGCACAACATGCCCATTGAACCCACACCCGACAGCCTCGGCCTCTTTACCATCTATATGTGTCACCACATCAAACCAGACTCCATGGACACATACCTCTCAGGCATCTGCCAACAACTTGAACCATACTTCCCACACGTCCGTGAAATCAGAAGATCACACTTGGTCCACCGCACTCTCCAAGGATGCAAACACTTGAGAGGAACACCAATGATACGGAAACGAGCTCTCACAATTGACGACCTCAACACCGTGTGCAAATCTTACTCCCATAACCCATCTCATAACAACCTCCTTTTCTGCACCCAACTCTGTGTAGGTTTTTTTGCCCTGATGCATCTAGGTGAACTCACCTGGCCCGAGGACAAGGACCTCCAGGATCCTCGCAAACTCATCAAACATAATTCTGTGATCATAAACGATGCCTCCTTTCAATTTTTCTTGCCCGGCCACAAGGCCGACAAGTTCTTCGAAGGGAACATCATTCTACTCTGCCCAAACCCCTTCCCCTGCGACCCAATGTCACTCTTCCTCAGGTACCTGTGATCGTGTGACTGCTGTTTCCCTCTGTCTTCCCCGCTGTGGCTGACATCGAGTGGGACAGTGCCAACTCGGTCATTCTTCATGCGTCATTTGCATCTTTTCTTCAAGAAGGATGTAGGAGGGCAGTCGATGAGAGCGGGAGGTGCAACTTCACTTGCAGAACATGGGGTTGCACCCCACATCATCCAAGGGATTGGTCATTGGGCCTCATCGGCATGGCAGATTTACATCCATAAGCACCCAGTACTGCTTCAGGCTATGCTTCATGCTTGAGCAGGCGTGTGTTCCCACTGGAACTACGTCATACAGCTTCTCTTTTGTTGTTTTCTACTACCCGGACTCATGTGCATTTCGTATCCACACTCCTCACATCGCTCCACTTCATCTTGCACATTTCGGACAACTACATAATTCTTCGAACACTTCCACTACTCTTTCCCCTTCTTTCGGACAACTTGACTACCTTCAGACAACTTGACTACCTTTGGACAACTTTTCTACTACTCCTCCCCTTCAAATTTCAATCTATAGTCTTTAGGTGTACCTCGAGAATACAAATTGCAGAGGCCCCTCTGACTAACCCTTTGGGTTGTTGGAAGCACTGTTGGTCCTATTGTGCATGAGAAAACAACTAAAACTATACCCTTGCTATTGGTCGAGTTTAAAGACCGTTTACGCAAGTCCAATGGTGAGCGGTGTGCTGTGGCGATGCTTATGCCCATCCCTTAGCACCGCATGCTTACAACTCCACACCGCGTGCAACAAAGGCTCATGCTGAGCCTCCCAGCGCTGCACGCTCTGAAGATTCACACTGAAATTTCCTCATAGCTCAGGCTTGTCATGTGTTAATATTAACACTCCTATTCCTAGTGAAGAGTGCGAGCTGCAGAGACATTCCTGTCTCAGGATCTCTCTGCCTCTCACTCTTCCCTAGGTAAGGGTTTCTCTTTAGATCTAGTCTCTCTGACTCTCATACTCTTATAGCGTCGCGTCGCCACCTCATTCACTTGTATTTTTTTGAACTCCCACCTGTCCCACCACTAGTGACATTAGCTAATTAGGTGTACCTTGAGAATACAAATTGCAGAGGCCACTCCGACTAACCCTTTGGGTTGTTGGAAGCGCTGTTGGTCCTATTGTGCATGAGAAAACAACTAAAACTATACCCTCGCTATTGGTCATCTTTAGAATGTTTTTTATAGTAGTCTAATCTTACAGTGCAATGATCAGCCTGGACTGTGACACCTCCTTCCCTGGTTTCTGAAAGCAGCTGTCCCCATGCAAGTGATCTGCACCAAATCCACACATTCTGGTCCTCCATCAGGAAAATCTGACACTAACTTATTATGCTTAATGTCTCCTTATTGCACTTAAAGTGGAAATTAAGGAAGATTAAGCAAATGGCTGTTAAGGAAATTCTGCTTAGAATAAGTAGGGTTGTTTTCTGAATTAAGCAAAATTCCCCTTATTCACACTTATATCACTTCTTAAACTGCTTTTGGGCTCTTAGGGGGCTGCCTAGCCATGTCAGTAAGGAAACTTAAGCAGCAGTTTAAGCAAAAAAATAAGAATAATATATATATATATAAGCACATCGCTGACTACGGTTTCATCCCTGCTCCCATCGTTCCCATGTGTTTACCCAACCCCCACTCGACACCCATTTTCACTGTCCTAAATGCTCCCCTTCACCCCCAATCATTGCTGCTCCCCCATCATCATGGCGGCCTTGTCATCATCGTCATTCCACCCGCAATCCACCTGAGCAGTTGCTTGCGAGGCTGGTGGCATGCTGTTCGTCGTTATGGTGTCCTGGTTGGGCATCGTGCCATCTCAATGCTACAAAGCAAAAAAACCCGTCTTGCTGTGAGGGAGATGATGGGGGGTGAGGGGTGGCGGTGTTCCTTGCATCGTGGTACCTGCTATGGCGGGTGCTGCTGTCATGTCACCCCATCATCCTTGTGGCCTTCCTCGTGGGCATATGGTCGTGCTACCACCTAACCACCCCACAAACAGGGGCTTGTAGCAGTAGTGGGGGTCCATCAGGGGGCACCCGTTGTTGTTGTCAATAGTAAAATCACTACCTAAAATTTTTGTTGTTAGCCACAAGGAAATGAAATTAGAAAAGGGGAAAGAAAAAAAACTCGCCTTTTGATGTTTTTTTTTGGCCCCATCACCATTCTTTTCCTCCTCACCACACGCATCGTTTGTACCCCTCTCCATCCCGGTCCCCTGGCATTGTCATCCCGTCTCGTTGCTCTCTGTTTGTACCCTGTGAGCAGTCGTTCACCGCAGTGGTTAGAGGTGCTGTGGTAGTGGTTCATCGTTTGTCGTTGTCATCCTCTCCCCCTCGTGGTTCATCTTCATCTTCATCATTTGTCCCTCCATCCACCCTGCAAGCAGGGGCTCGCAGCGGTAGGTTCTCCTGATCCCGTCCTGGGTCGTTGTCCTAGGCATGGGTGTCTTGGCGCTGTCTCATTGTTACAACATACATAGAATATGAATCTTGCTTGCAGTCACTAGTGGCTCTGGCTGGCATGGATATGGTGGTGTAGAGGTGTGGAGCGGAAGCGGTGGATTGAACACAAACAACGTGTGACGTCGGTGATGCTGAGTTTGAATTTCCATTTTCGGGAAATGCCGAGAGGGACTTGGAAGAAAATTCGAAAAAGTCCTTAAGGCCTTAAGGGATTACACGCTCCTTACGGCCTTAATTTGCTTACATGTTGCTTATACCGCTTGGTTGATTATATCTGCTTAACGGTTATCAGTTTTAAGGGAAAAAATGAACTTATTTTCCTTAATTCCCCTTAATTCCCTTAATTGGGGTTTAAGCCAAATAAGCCAAATAAGTCGATCCTTGATTTTGCTGATGTCCGGACTTGTAGAGTTTCAAGCCAGCGAGCCTCTATTTTCATACTCCCGCCCACCCGCATCCTAGGTGTTTTTCGAGTCCACCTACTTGGCAGCAGCTGGTAGCTTTGCTTTCTGTTGATTCATTTTTCCCACTGGGTTTTAATCAACATAGAGTTTTTGACGCATTGCTATGATGCCACATTATGTACATTAGCACACCTGTTTTGTTGTAGGGATCCACGCTCGAAATACGTGCCTGCAGACCCGTTGGGATGGCTGGTGCTATGCACCGCCTCCTCACGGAGTCGTGCATTTCCCTATTTACCCTTTGTCTCCCTCCCACATCTCACGATCCATACTCATCTTGGACGATTAGTTGAGAACAACGGACGGCGAGGTCAAACTCAATCCATTGCCGAATTCGGAAGTGACAACCCAGCCCGGCCAGCTCGGAGCTGCCCCCTTTTCCTATATCGAGCCACTTTAAATCAGCTCAGGAGTCAAGCCAAATCCAATTTGGCAGCTCTCATCCCTGAGCCGAGGGGCGGCAACACTAATGAGGGCGTATGCACCTATACCCTCACCAAATCCCTGGTTGAGGTTGAAGTCCAGGCTTCCAGCTCTGAAATGTGAACGGTTCATAACAAAAACAAGTTTATTTGACTGTACAAATCCCTTGAGTGTTTACAAGTGAATACAGTGTCCACATTGATTTACATATCAAAAACCCTGTGGCTACTAGCACTAAAGATTTAATGCACCGAGACACTCTCCCAGTTGACGCTACAACCGACATCATTAGTTCACCACATCAATCAATGTTCAGTCAGAGAACTTACCCGTTAGGAGCAGTTGCACATCCAGACCCACTACGGGTCAATTGCGAGCCATTAGTGCAACGATCGTGGCCACCGCCAGAAATGAAGAACTGGATCGAATTGGTGCCTGAGTATGAGATTGACCTCGCCGAACCACCATTTGTGAGCCAGATACATGATACAGTTTCGGCATTGTTGCTGGTGGCAATGACAGAGCCGGTGCAATCAGCGCCGGCGAACCATTGGACTGTGGCCGACATCGCCGGAGAGGCGGAAACAAGAAGAGCAGTGGTAATGAAGGCGAACTTGAATTGCATTATGACTGGCGGGTTGGATAGCTTCTGAAAGAGCGAAAAAAAAACGAGGATGAGTTAAAGGTTATACAACGAGATGATGAAGAAGAGGCTTGGAGAGAAGGGCCCCGATGCTAACCTGATCACAAGTAAGAAGAGGAACTGATTAAAAAACCTCTAGAAGGACAAGTATTTATACGTTTTCTAACGGTATAGTTCAACTGTGGCCTTGGCCCTTGGGGGACTACATCAGCAAAATCACATAATCCGCTCGCCCGGCTTTTTCCCCAACGCTGTCGTATTCGAGAAGGATTATCTCCATCCTTTAACTTAATAAAGGGAGCCGAGGTGCTTGTTTCCTTACTAATTAGCTTGATTTAGCTACTGTAGACAGATTCAGCGGTTGAACCAGTGTTCAGTGTCACCTCAGACACTGAATAGTATACCTCCTAGAAAAGATATGTTCTAAAGTTAGATATTTTGTGATATCACACAACAATGCCGTCCTCCATCAATTCCCGCCTCCGACCCGCTGCCTCCGTCGTGTCTGTAATATGCGTGCTCGTCGCCGCCAACGTCGAGCACGAGCTCCCCCACATGTGTTCCAAAGATAGATATCGGACCTTTCTCAGCTCCAGCTCTCAGTGTTGTGCCAGTCAGTGACTAGTCGTGACAGTCAGGAGAGTCGTCTGGAGCGACTGCAAACAACCGTGACAGCTCCCATTACCTAAGCCGCTGATGTGATGGGGGGCGGCGGCGGCGGCGGCGAATGTAACACTACGTAGTATGCTAAAGTTTAAACATGATGAAGTTAGAGCTCTAATTCCTCGTCTAGATCCGAGATGCGCTACGTTCATGTGATGGGATCCAGGACTTCTTCGTGAAATCAAATAGCTTTGCAATCTCAATCTCAATTACGAGAAGGCATCCGTCCATCCCCATTATCATCGTCTCCTCCTGCCTGCCTGGTAAACGATCCTGTGATGTGATTGAACTCGTTGATGACATCATCTGGTGACTGTAAATATATCAATCAGGTGCCAAGGTGGATCTCATTGAAATCCCGACGAAGATCGATGAATCGATGATGACCAGTGGACACAAGTTCCCGCTGTATGTTGTCGTCGTTCCCAACGATGTCAACGAGGTCTTCTACCACATGTACACAAAGCCTAGCATTACTACATAGATCTTATGACATCGGTTTAAAAGCATTTGAAAAGAATGAATTAGTTCTACATCCTTGTAATTGTATTGAAGTTCCATTAGCAAGGGGGGAGTGTATCACTGTGCACTCTGTGTATGGTTGCTCGCCCACCGTTGGTGACAATGTCCATAAAAGCATGTCCAGAATTCCACAGCCAACCAAATGATGTTTACATAAGGTTTTATCGGTCAGCACGGTTTTCCCCTCGATCCGAAATGAATGGTATACATAGGCCCCTGGACAGCTGTCAACATTCCATTCAAAAAGATGCTAGTCACAGCGTAACAAAGTCCACACTCAGCAGAATATGCTACCCTTATGATCGGGGGGACGAATCACTATGTAAACGTCATTTTCTCTGACTCAGGATGAGTGGCGTACAAGTCAGATTACGAAACTGAAAATCCGAAACACCGTGGGATAAGTATCGGAACATCGACATGATAAGTATCGGAAACATCGCCAGTGACATGATAAGTATCGGAGACATTGCCGTGATAGATATCAACCTCGCTCAAGGTAAAGGATGTGAGGTTGAACAGGGTAAAAACGAGGGCCACCTCGAGAGTCGAGGAACCCCAATATAATAAGAAGGGAACAGTTACTACTATATACCGAAAGAGACTGTTGGACTACAAATACATATTACTGTTACTGTTAGTGCTGCTGCGGTTCAGTTCAGTCTGGTTCTCCAAGGTTTTTTGTGAACGTAGGACCGAACTTCAGGTTCAGTTGAGTCAGCCACCTCGCTGAACTTTGGACCGAACCATAGGTTCAGCATCAGTAATCCTGTATTTCAGTTTCCAGAGGTTGCTCAACTTGAGCAACCACCGAAAACCAGCAGAAACATGAAAAGTTGAGCACTTGAAAATGCAGGTCCATTTCTCCAGAAACCTCTCTGAATGATCCAGAACGGAAACCTCTGGAAACTTGAAATCTAAACTATTACATCACTAGCTATACATATTTAAAAGGAATGAAGTAGGGCATAGCCTACATCAGGAAAAACCTGATTTCCTAATTCGAGCTTAATTCCCATCTATTACTGGAAATGTGACTAATGCATAGTAACGTCGCTAAGCGGCAGAGATTTACGGCAAATGCTACTTATTCCAGCTTTTAGGCTGTGTTTTCCCTAGCGCACTATAAGTTTTCGGGAACCCTGGTAAATTTATCCTGAAAATCTGAACACCCCGGTGTGCCTGGTACTTACTACTCCACTAATTTCAGTGGATTTCCATATTTTACTTGTAAAAACATTCTGAAAGGAAAACAAAAAAGAACATTGCATGACTATGTATCATAGGATGAATAGGTCGATATGACCATTTCAGACCCTACTAAAGGTTGTTCTGCTAGATGGTGTAAGATGTATGGTATTGGTTGACAGAAAGCAACAAAGAGTCAGTAATTTACATGAGCGAATACTAGAAGAACTAGTAGTAACTTTAACTTGGAATTTATGCACTTCAAGTTCGACGGCGGCCGCCATCACATACATATCTCACATCTTGATGTCCAAGTCATTTCAAACCCCGCTGGAAATTCAACATGCATCAAACATAGACCAAACAAAGGTTTTTCTTCGTTGTCTCTTCTTTGTCTCCATCCCCGTCCCCTTCCACAAGCTTCCATCTTTCTAAGCGGTGACAACCACAGCCGCCATATCACAGCCTCTTGGCGACCAAATACTACAGCATTGAACATTTACCGAGGATGACACATGGCCACAATGGTGCCACATCACAGGCAAGACCAACACAACACCCAGCCCAGGTAACTTTTCTTGTTTCTATAACCTAACTAACTATGTTTGATTATATTTAGGTTAGATTCTAGTGGTAATGATGGATGCAGACACAACATGATGCATGCTCAATCATGCGCTAACCCCCTCCTCCCCGTCAAAATGTGAAATGGACATGATACAAGCTATGCACTTTTTGGGTAGTATGGTTGTAACACAGGTAGGTTTTTGATTTCAGCTCATATCCTATAAGGATGCACTCAATTGCCTGTCCAAAGATCTTGGGATTGTGCTTGTCAAGAATGAGGACAAATCCACAACAGCTGATTTCATGCATGTAAGAATAATCAGGTTCATGATCATGCCAGAGTTCCCAAGGTGTAACCACCTTCAGTAAATGTGTAGTGGTTCTAGCATGTACATGAACTGCCATCAAATAAAATTTGTCCCACAAATATGTTGGCAAACCGGCATAAAGCTGCATAGTACATGCTTTCACCTTAGAGTCTGATGCATTCATTCAATGCACCCAATATGGGCAGATGTGTGTGGCACTGTGAAACACTGTGTCAATTCCTGAGATTTGAGTCAAGCTTCCATTTCATTTGACTTCAATTTGCCGTTATCTGTAATATAAATTCCAACCTTCAGGCTGAGTATTTTACACTCCCCCACCTATTCCAGTTGGATTCCAGTTTGTCCAGCCAGAAATTCTGGAAATTCTGGAATCCAGTGGAATTTTTTTTGTATGTAGTTCTCCCTATGCAGCACGATTCCAGTCAGAATAAGCATCAAATTTATACCTGGAATCCCCAGAATCTGACCAGACTCATCACAACTGGACTAACCAGAATAACTGGAATGCATGTGCTTTCCCAAATAAAAGATCGATGTACAACAAGAATTGAACACTCAACCTTAGGCCTACACACATAACATCATGCTTAACCACTGAGCTACCAGATAATTATTTACCTACATACATTTAATACCTTTATTACCCAACCAAGGTGCGTAGTTAACCACAAGCCATTAATGGAATATGCATACATGCATTGCATGAAACATGACACATGACTGCCAGCTTACAACCACCACCACTGTCGTCAATGCCACCTCTCTCCTCTCCTCTCTACCACCATCACCCACCATGAACCATTCCCATGCCCACTCCACCATCACCTTACCATTACCACCACCATCAAATGAGCTGACTGGATGGAATGCGGGCCCAAACAACAGCAACTGTCATTTGGGCCATAGATAAGTTTTTTTCTTTTCGTTGTTTGTTTTTATGAATTAACTAATTGTATTTTTTTAATTTTTAGGTTGTACTTCATTGGTGATGACCTACAATGATGAAAAACATGCCACACACACCCATAACCATGCCATCCCCCTTCCTCCCATTCAAACAGGATGTGAGGCTGTCGACGCAGGTTAGGAGGGCGCAGAGGGATGCTGGGAGACCCCAGGAGGGGGATACCCACCCAGTAAGCACACAGAAACACCTGTACACATGCCATGTTGCACTGACATGTACAACCCCCCAAAACAGAAAATGCTGACCCACCCCCCATTCCCAGCATTGCAAGCACCTGCTTGCAGGTTGGGTAGGGCGAGTGGATGATGGCAGGCATTGAAAACGACAAGGAATGAGTGCCAGGGCCCCACCACGATGAGGAATGGCCCCAGGACTCACCAGGATGACCCAACAACAACACCAGCACCAATGCCAACACCCGCACCAACCACACGACACACCATCTGCATCCAGCCCCATGAGCAACTGCTTGTGGGGTGGATGATGGGTGGAACGACACTGGTGACAAGGAAACAGGGGATGATGACACCCACAACACCAGGACACCACTGTAAGGGCAAGACCCTGCAGCAACAAGAGGAGACTCAATCAGAGAGAGAAGGGGCACTAAAGCATGGCCAGTATATTGCTATAAGCAGAGGAAATCCTAGTAATAATGAACTAAAGAAAGGTAACTACTCCAACTGTCCAAGATAAGGCTGTAGCCAAACAATAACAAAGCTAGAGTAATGTAATGGAAAGGAATGTAGGAATGAGTCCATGACTGAAGTAAAATAATATAAACATAGGAAGGGGCTGGGTATCCTACCAAGGGGTTGTCCCCTTACAACCACCACCACCAGGGCCAGACAATGATGCTGAGCACCACAGCACCCACCCCCATGCCTATGAGCAACTGATCATAGGGTGGATGATTGGTGCAGTTTGCTACAGTGGCAGGATGTCCCATGACAACAAAGCCTGGTCAAAATAGTCTACAACATCACTATTGTGACTATGTATTATATGAGCTCTTTACACTCCCCCACATATTCCTGGTAATCCCTGCCACAGCCATTATCCACCAAATGGTTCAGTCCTGACTGTTTTTCCTCCAGTAGGATTCCTGGTTAAGTCCTGGTATAATCCTGGTAAATTGGGCTCTTCCTGGTATAATTCCAGGAACCCCCACTACTGCAAGCACTTGCTTGCAGGGTGGAACAGGTGCTAATGGCTATGGCACCCCTCCACGACAAGGATAGGGAAGTGGCAGGGAGGGAGGGGACCACAGGGAGGCCACAAGGGGGTGGGAGACAGGAGACAACAACCCCCCGTGTGTATATGCACCCACCATCTTGCTTATGCAGTGAGATGGTGTTTTTTTTTTTACTTAGCACTTGCCCCCCTGTACAATAGGGGGGCTTTTGTATGCCTTTCATAGTAATTTCTCAGAATTAAATAGCATTAGTATCAATATAATTTATCTACAGTTAATTGCGTGACCTTTTGAACTGATTGGTTTACCAGGAAGACCAGGACTCCACCAGGACTCCACCAGGAATCCTGGTAATTCTTTCTTACTTAATTCTTTACAACTTTACCAGGAAGACCAGGACTTCACATCCACCAGGAATCCTGGTAATTCTTTACCCACTTGATTCTTTACAACTTTGCCAGGAAGTCCAGGACTCCACCAGGACTCCACCAGGAATCCTGGTAATTCTTTACTTGCTTGATTCTTTACAACTTTGCCAGGAAGACCAGGAATCTGGGTAATTCTTTACTTGCTTGATTCTTTTCAACTTTGCTAGGAAAACCAGGACTCCACCAGGACTCCACCAGGACTCCACCAGGAATCCTGGTAATTCTTTACTTGCTTGATTCTTTACAACTTTGCCAGGAAGACCAGGACTCCACCAGGAATTCACCACCAATCCTGGTAATTCCTACATGCATTTTCCAGTCCTACTAGGAATCCACCAGGAATCTGCCAGGAATCTGCCAGGAATCCTACCAGTCCACCAGAACTACCAGGATTCCTCCAGGACTACATGGGGGAGTGTAAAGTTCAGTTTTATATACAGCATATCACATGACTGCATAGGGGTCATTTTCAAACTCAGCTTGAATAATCATTGTAAATGCAGGTTCTAGGGGTAAGGAGTATTTTAAGAGGCCTCTGCACCTATCAAATGCATTCCCACATTCTCATCATCAATGGCATCGCCTTCCGCTTTCAGTGTGCTGCTCATGTACTGTCTTCAACATGGTGCTACTGTTTAGTAGCCGATGCTGTGTTGAGGAAGGATCAGTATGTGAAACAGTCTCACTCAGCATTCTTGCTTCCTCCTTTCATCACCTCTATGTGGCTTCACCCATCTTTTTCGTGCCCCACCCACCACTCCCTCTTTTCATATGTAGTTTTATAGTATATTACTTGTTTCTTGCCTCTCTGCTCCTCACCTATCTAATGATGGGACCACTTCGGTGGCCTCAGTTTCTGCTACTCTGCATTTTTGAGTCAGCAGCAGAGGCTGGTCAGAAAAGTATATAACATCACTATGTTCCATATGTGGTAGGTCACATGACTATGCAGGGTGATTTCCAACCTCAGGTCGAAAATCTGGTCAGAATGGTATATGACATCACTATGTTCCATATATGGTAGGTAACATGAATATGCAGGGGAGATTTTCAACTCAGCTCAAACATCCAGTCAGAATGGTATATAACATCACTACTCTAAAAGATCCAATTGGAGTCCTCTCAGACTAGGGGGGAGTGTAAAGTACTGTGTGGGGGGTAGTGGGAAGTTCTGCTGATGATTGGCTGGATGCAGTGGATGTCATTCTCAGTAAAAAGCAAAGTCAGGTGACAGTCATGCAGAGTCATGTATAGTCATGTAGCCTGACTAAATTCCCTGGATTTTGACTGTCACCTTACCATGCAAGTCAACTGATAGTTACAATTCTCTAGGATGTACAGTTATACCATGG
The DNA here is from genome assembly GCA_026075535.2 of Tricholoma matsutake. Taxonomy (NCBI): domain Eukaryota; kingdom Fungi; phylum Basidiomycota; class Agaricomycetes; order Agaricales; family Tricholomataceae; genus Tricholoma; species Tricholoma matsutake. Next base: position 18,146,152 of record AP026538.1, read on the forward strand.
TCAACCATCAGGCTCTAGCAGATATTATTAGCAGTCATACAAAAGCTTATAGTCATATTCATTCATATAATAATTACAGTAGGTACATGTGTACATAATAAAACCACTAGAGAGTAGTGCAACAGAGGTGCCAACAATATAGTATCCTTTGACACAAGGCCGAGCTGGGCACAATGCACACTTGTCATCACCATCAGTGGCCTTGCTGGAGGTGTTTTCTTCTCATCACTGCCTGCCTGCAGTTGTTGGCACTTGTCCTTGCCAGTGGAGGCTCCCTGTTGTGTTCAGGGCTTGTCCTCACTGGTGGTGGTCTGATCCTTGCCAACCAGTGAAGTTGGCCTTGTCATCATCATTGATGGTTATCCTTCAGATGTGTTGTTGTTAGCCTGCTCAACTCCCTTGTCCCAGCCAGTGCTCTCCTTGCGGTTGTTGGCGCCTCCCCAGTTTCCCTGGGACCAGGATTCCAGAAGTATTGAAGCAACACCAAAGCACTGTTCTCAATATGTCATTGTCTTACCAGGCCTTTTCCATTTTAACATGGCTTGTGTGGAGTTCTCAGACCTTATGACACAAGAAAATTTGAAAGAAACCAGGTTTCCATTGAATGCATGATGTGATTCATCACATGTTTGGGCATCAATGTTAGATTGTTGGTGGTTGGAAGCAAAGGTTCAAGATTCTAATAGGGCTTCTCTAAAAGACTTTGCCAGGTCAAAACCAAGCTGGGATCTGATAGTAGAAATGTCTGAATCAATTGTCAAAAAGTCCATTGCAACAACACAAATCATTGCTGTAAGGGGACTAGAGGGTGCCCCATGTGTTTCTCCTATTTTTTATGTTCGTCCTATATTTTTCCTCACCTTGTTTCCTTCTATTCTTCATTTTCTATGATTTCTCCTTATTTTATTACTAATTTCCCTTTCCATCACATTTGTGCATGTTGACAGTTCTATATTTAGAGACAGAGTACCCCTTCCAACACCTACCCCTTGGTACAATGTCATTTGGTGGCCTTGATCAGCCTATCTCCGCCTTTTCTATTTTTAGATTATTCTTTGATTTTTGCAGTCTTCACATATACTGGGCACTGGCAAAGGGGTCCTTAGAGTTTTCTCTTCAGATTTCCCTTTGTTAGGTGCGCCTCCAATCCCTGTAATATGTAGCATAATTTTAACTTCAGATTTCAGTTTGCTAGAGGGTGAGGTTGCCCTTATAGTAGAAAACTCTCTCTTAAGGCCTGAAATCATGAGCACACTGCCCAAGATAGGCAGGTACAGAGTGGACGACACTTCCCAAAGCTCCATAGACTCCCTACATACTGTTCCCAACAGTCCCACCTTTAGTGCACCACCATTGTTGCCAAATGCGCCCCCTAGTGCCATTGACACATCAGAGCCCCTTGACACACTTGAAAGGAATGTTACCGGAATACACATGCAAATTGACTTGCTTAAATCTACAATCGAAAACTTTGTCAGAACCCTTCAGATTAGCTCCACGACCAATATTCACCCCATTGTGACTCCAAGTGTGCCCAACAACAACAATGCACTGCCTAACACACCCACTAAGGAATGCACCCAGATCAAACCATCCCCCCCCCCACCGTGTTTAATGGCGCATGTGCAGGAACATGCATTCCTTAATTCCTGTGAGTTGTACATCAGTCTCCAGTCTCATCAATTTGTCGATGAAGCTGCAAAGATTTATTGGGCCTTCACATACATGAAATCTAAATGCACCTATCTCTACATGGACTGTATTCTGCACCAAACTAAAGAACTTGGTTCTCTTCCTTTCTCCACTTGGGGTGACTTTTGAGCAGAGTTTGTATGCCACTTTTGTTCCCTCAATGAGTGCCACCAAGCAGTGACATGACTCAAGTCATCCTCTTACCACCAGGTATGTCGATCCATGGATGATTATATCGACAAGTTCAAAGATTTGGTGGACATGGCAGGATATAGGAGTGGGCTACCAGTGGTGGTGAAGTTCCAATGGGGCCTCAACCAAGAGATTCAGCACCAGATTGCACAGATGTTGGAAGGACATCCAGCAGACAACAATATCAATGCTTGGTATGAAGCTGCTTCACTCTGTGATGAGAACCAACTCACAAATGCAGTGTTTAATGCTGCATTCTGCACTCCAACTACCACCCCTGCGCCCTACACATTCAATTGAACCCTTCCCCAGTGGAACCCCATTCCTATCCATCAGACTCCTGTGCCAGCTGTCAATGTTCCGGTACCAATGGATGTTGATGCAGCCTGTAGCCATGTGCATAGGTTGAATCTCTGCTACTGCTGTGGGGAAACTGGACACATGGCTGGAGCATGTCCCCATTGCCAGGATATTCACATGCTCACCCCTGAGGGGCGAGATGAACTCCTCCAGGACCTGTTGGCACTTGTAAATGTCAAGGAAGTGAAGGGTCAGGTTACAGAGGAGATCAAATCAGAGGTTGTAGAGGAGCAGGATTTTTCTATTCACAGTGAGTGAATCGTATGCCCTCATTGCCTGTCCATAACCACTTTGAAGTTTTGTCAGTTGAATCCCTGGAGAATGAATCTGATTCCATGACTATTTCCCTCTCTGACCTTTCAAAGTTGGGTGAAGATGTATCTGCCCCTCCTATCTCTGCCTCTGCCTCACATCCCAAAATTAAATCATGGGAGTGCAAACTGCCACACAAATATATTGTTGCATCCACTCCCTCAACACTTTCCTTGAGCCTGGCAATCGAACTACAGACTACCAACACTGGACAGATACTTGGTGTAGTGTTGCCATGGCTCAGCCATGTTTTTTTTGCTACTTTGGGAAATAAAATAGCTAGAATTCTGAAAATATTGGAGGACCTAGATCACATGATAAGCCGAGGGGTCCTCTGCCAACTCTAAGCGATCCGACCCCCGGTTCCCACGTTATGTAAGCAGCTTAAAATGCGGCTTAGCAAGCCACCATCCAAGCCGCTTAAATAACATGGGAACTGGTGGTCAGATCACTTAGAGTTGGCAGAGGACCCCTCGGCTTATCATGTGATCTAGGTCCTCAAATATTTTCGGAATTTTAGCTATTTTATTTCCCAAAGTAGCAAAAAACATGGCTGAGCCATGGCAACACTAAAGTCTTGGTGTCTCTGTGCTCCTGGACTCTGGTGCTACAGGTCTCTTCATTGATGCCCATCTCACACAACAACATTGCCTGAATACTCGCTCACTCTTGCATCCGATACCTGTTTATAATGTGGATGGGTCCCCAAATGAAGCTGGTGCCATCCAAGAGGTTGTGGACTTGGTCCTCTGTTACCAAGATCATAGTGAGTGTGCCCTTTTTGCTGACACTCAGTGAGGAAAGCAGAAGGTGATCTTGGGCTATCCGTGGCTTCGAGACCATAACCCAGATGTTAACTGGCATACTGGGGAGGTCACCATGAGATGATGTCTGTCCAGCTGTCACACTTGTTTCATGGAAGCCAGGTAAGAGCACCATGGACAAAGGGCCTCAGTATGATGCACTCAGAAGTGTCATGCTGGACCCCTACCTGTGCGTGATGTGGAGTTGGAGGGGGTTCCTGATCTGGTGCTGGACTCAGATAACAATGAGGAGGAGCCAGAGGAAGTGGAGGAATTTTGGAGTGAACCGAGACCACAACTGGCTTGACTACATTCAAAAGTTACATAAAACTGGACTGGACTGCAAGTGACCAGTTTGTTGTGGTCTGGTACAGGTTTGACAACTGGTTATGGCCAGTTTAGGCCACAACCAGTCGTCCACCGACTCAGGTTGGTCTAAACTGACATTATATACACAATAATCTACATAATAATACTATGCTAAATTAAAATAAAGCCCCCCCCTCAGAGGTAGTGGCAGGGGAGCTGTGTGGATAATAAAACAAAACAAAAAGCACTAAAATAAATCCCCCTACCTTGCAAGATGTGTGAAGGAAGGGTGGCCTGTAAGCCCAAAAATGAGGAAAAAAAAAATGTTGCTCACTGTCATCGAGCTTCACCACCCACCACTGCCCCCACCCAGCCTTATTGTTGTCATCCATTGTCGCCGCCTGCAAGTGATGTTGGTGTCATTTGGCCTCGTCATGTGGTGGTGATCAGGGTGAGTGCATGGTGGCATGGCTGTGGTGCCATGTTGTGTTGGCTGGTGGTGACATGGCGGCAATGCTGCATTGTTGTTGTTGTTGTTGATGGTGATGGGTGTTGGTGATGCTGGTGATGGGCGATGGGCAGTGGGTGATGGGTGTTCGATGGGCAATGGGCATTTGGTGTTGGTGGTGTTGGTGTTGGTGTTGGTGTTCCCATTGCCATTGCCATTGTCATTGTTGTTGTTCCCCATCGTTGTCTGGCAGCACCTCCATCTCCCCCTGTGAGCAGTGGCTCACAGGCTGGGTGGAGGTGCTATGTTGGGATGGGAGCCATTGGGGGTTGGTAATTGTATGTTGTCATTGTAAAAGTAAAGAACCTAGAAATGAAAATGAAAATGTTAGTTAGTTATTGAACAGATAGAAAGAAAAAAATACATGCAGCCCAAATGACACTAATCATCATTTGGGCTGCTGTGCATTCAGTCTCTGTGTCCATTGTCATTGTCAGCAACTCCAACTCGCCCTATGAGCAGTGGCTTGCAGGCGTGGTGGTGATGCTGGGTCATGGTGGTGGTTCATTGATGTTGCTGGTCATGGGAGTGGTATCCACAAGTGGCACCACCTTCCTGTTTGGGTGTGCAAACATGACCAAATGGTCCATGCACACCTGCAGGATATATAAACCTGTGCTTTTCATATTCTTTTTGCCTTGGGCTTGCTCCATTATTAGTTATTATATTACTATGTAATAGATATAGTGTATAGTATGTGTAAATAGACTGGTTGCAACTGACTGCAACCAGTTTTCATCAGTTTTATATAATTTCTTAATATCTAAGGCTGCAACCAACTATTCTTAAGATTTGGGCAACTGCAACTGATAAAAAGACTGGACTGCTGGTTCAGTTTGGTTTGGTTGGCAGTTTTTTGCAGTTGTGCAAACTGGACTTTTAAACACTAACTGCAATTCATCCATTGCATGAGGTGTGTGCTACATCAAACATATCCCAATGCCTCGCTGGGGCCTTCCACAAAAACAATACTGCAAAATCCTCTACTGACTCCTTGCTTCCTCATCTCCATGAGTTCAAGGATGTGTTCTCCAAGGAATCATTCAACTCTATCCCTGCACGCAAGCCATGGGATCATGTGATCAAACTCATCCCCGGTGCAACCCCTTCCTCCTGCAAGGTCTATCCTCTCTCCCCTGAGGAGAAGTGACAGCTTGACCAGCTCATTGATGAGCACCTAGCCTCTGGACATATTCAACCATCGAAGTCACCCATGGCCTCTCCCTTTTTCTCTGTCAACCAACTCCATGGAGCCCAATACTTCACCAAGCTCGATATCCATTGGGGTTACAATAATGTGAGGATAAAGGAGGGAGATGAGTGGAAGGCAGCCTTTTGTACCAACCTTGGTCTTTTTGAACTGCTCGTTATGTTCTTTGGCCTTATCAATAGTCCTGCCACCTTCCAGACCATGATGAACAACATCTTCCATGACCTCATCCTCAAGGGCATCATTTGTATCTATCTTGATGACATCCTCATCTTCACTCGCATGGTTTTGCATTACACACCTCATACTGGAATGACTTTGACAGTACAAACTCTACCTTTATCAGGACAAGTGGGAGTTTGAGAAGACCAAGATCAAGTACCTTAGCCTGATTATCTTGGAGGGTCAGGCAGAGATGGATTCTGTCAAGGTGAATGGGGTCACAGCTTGGCCAATGCCCATGAACAAGAAAGAGGTGCAGTCTTTCCAGTCATCAATTTCTATTGGTGTTTTATCAAGGATTTCTCACATCATGCATGACCACTGTTTGACTTGATGGGGAAGGAGGCATGGAGGTTGGACAATGCACAACAGGAGGCATTCGAAAAGCTTAAGGAGATGGTCACTTCTGCTCCCATTCTTACCTTTGCTGATGACTCACACCCTTTTCATATAGAGGCTGACAGTTCTGACTTTGTGACAGGTGCCATCTTGTCTCAGCAGTCTCCAGAGGACCAGAAGTGGCATCCTGTTGTGTTCTATTCCAAAAGCCTTAGTGCTGTGGAGTGAAACTATGAGATCCATGACAAGGAGATGTTGGTGATAATGTGTGTGCTTGAGGAGCGGTGACACTTCCTTGAGGGTGCCCAACACAAGGTGGAAATTTGGATGGATCACAAGAATCTTGAGTACTTTATGACAGCCAAGAGATTGAACTGTCATCAAGCTCATTGGTCCCTGTATCTATCCAGGTTCAACTTCTCCTTGCACCACTGTCCAGGTCGCAGCATGGGGAAGACCAATGCCCTCTCCCAATGCATGGACCATGGGGATGGCAGTGACAACAATCAAGACATTGTGTTGTTGCAGCCAAACCTGTTCACTATCTGGGCATTGGAAGGCATCGCACCCCACTGTGAGGAGTGGGACATCCTACACAACATTTGTTTTGTGAACCATAGCAGTTTACATGAGGATGTCATGGCCTGAGCTGTTGAAGAGCTGAGGAAGGGATCCACCCTCTCCTTGCATGCAGCAGAGTGGGCTGAAAAGGAGGACTTGTTGTATTTCAGGGATCACATCTATGTCCCCAACAACCCAGACCTTTGTTGGCGCATCATATCCCAATACCATGACTCACAGATTGCCAGTCATCCTGGACCTTGGAGGACCTTGGGGCTCATCTCACGGAATTATTGGTGGCCACAGATGTCATGGCTCATTGGTCAGTATTGCTGTACTTGTGACCTTTGCTTACACACCAAGTGGAAGGATGCCTGGTTTGGCAACCTACACTAGACTTAAGGTGGACTGGAAAGACAGGACTAGGTTATCTTTGTTGCATGAAAGTAGGAACCATAAGTTACTACAAATAAAAGAATAGGAAGTTACTATACCTTGTTGCAATGGAAGTAGGAACAAAGGTTAAGGAATAAAAAATAAGCGATATATAAGAAAAAGATCGACTGTGTAAGTAAAAAACTGCATCAAGTGCAGTGTGTGATTTGGGAAGGCCACATCGGGTGTAGTCACATAATAGGAAGGTACCGCATCAGCAGTGCAATGTTGGCATTGATGGATGCAGATATGGAGGTAATAATGTAAAGGTCATTGCTGGTGCATATGTTGCCAGTGTGTTGCTAGGATTATCACTGGTGGCTGTGTCGGTGATTGGGTGGTGAGTGGATATCATTGGCAGTGGCTGTGTTGGTGATGGAGGGAACAAGTTGTCAATGTCTGGGTGATGATGTACATGTTGTCATTGGGGTGTATACTTGCTGGCTATGTCAGTGGTTGTATGGCTCCAGGGGTATGTGAGGATGTCACCAGCAGTGGCTGTGCCAGCGCCATGGGACATTGTGAAGTAGATGTTGATTGTAATGCACCATAATACAGATGCTCATGCATCTTATGTTGGTGAGTTGTTTCTGCGCCATAAGCAGTGTTGTAATTGCTGGTGGCTGTGCTGGCAGCGAGGGTGATTGTGTCAGTGATGTGTGTGGCTGTGTCAGCACCAGGGGAGTGTGCCAGCAGCAGCATGAGTGAATGTGCATAATGTCATAAGTCTGTGGGGCTGGACTTACACCAAGATTCCTCGTCACAAACCCATTGGTGAGCTACACCCTCTCCCTGTTCCAGAGAGTCATTGGGATGTTGTCAATGTCAACTTTGTGGTGGAGTTGCAAGAGTCAAATGCATTTGATGTGGTGATGTGCACAGTTGATTCCATGGGGAAACATGCTCACTTCATTCCCACTCACACCACTGTCAGTTTTTTTTTTTTTCCCATTTATTCTCTTTTTGTGGCGTACCATATGTGAGAGATAAAAGTGTATGCTGTATAGTATGTTTATTGTGCTATGGTCCAAAGCGAATTCTTTGCCATCAGCTTGGAGAGACCACAGTGTGGCTCTCAAGCGCCGTTGGCGCCATAATAAGTGGTGCTGGACTGTGGATAGTGTATGAGTGTGTCGTCTTGTCTGTATTTGTCGTTCGTTCCCCATTTCTCTCTAGTGCTCCCCAGCTCCTTTCAGTCCCTTCTTCATTGTGGTTCTTCTACTAGGGTGGGTATCTCCCCGTATGTGTCTTGTAGGCAGCCAGTTATGGCTACGAAAGTGAATAGTGCACATAACATTTTCTTCATCGTGAATAGCTTTGTCCTCCCCCCTGTTGCATTTCATAGTGCTTGCCTGGCTTCTTCATGAACAGGACAGTGTAGTAATAAGTGTTGTATGGTTTCGTCACTCTGTTGGCAGGCTGGGCATTTTGGTGAGTCATTCTTTCCTAAGCGGTGTAGGTGCTTAGCTAGTGGCGCGTGTCCTGTCCTCAGTTGCATGAGTATACTTGCTAGCTTCCTTGGTAACGGCATGATGAGTTGGATGTATTTTTCCGATGGTGCGTTTGGGTCGGTGTTCTTCATTCTCTCGTATCTGTATGAGCTTGTCCAGATGCACTGTGCCCATTGTTTCAGTTTCTCCCCATAAGCTTGTTTCACTGCTGATGCGCTATGTGGGAGCTTGTTGCATAGGAACCTCGGTAGGTCATCCATGCTGCTGCTGCCCTCTGTTATGGCCTTCTTTGCTTCTTCTTCCGCTCGCTCATTTCCCCCCACTCCCTTATGTCCTGGTACCCATTTGACCTTTATCTTTATGCTGCTATGTGTCTTTTGTAGTGCTGTGACGATGCTATGGAAAGCATCAAATATGTAATGACCTGGGTTGGGCTTAGTTAGTGTCATAGCTGTGATAGAAGCCTGATTGTCAATGTATATGCAAGCCAACCATATTCCCCATTCCTTTTTGATCAACCATGTGCTTAGTACTGCGCCGATTCCTTCTCCTTTGTAAACAGTATGGTGTTGTGTGGGTCTGAGTTGGTACCAGAGACTGCTCTTTGGTCTTCCTTGTCTGTATAGGACTGCGCTAGCTCCTACTTTACCTTCCATTCCCAAGCCGTCTGTGAAAACCTTTACGTCCGCCTCATCATGTGGGATTGATGCTATTGCTTGTTTGATATCCACCATTATTTCTCTGTTTTTACTCCTGGCTTCCATTTTGTATCATATCTGATTGCTTTGATGGTTTCTATTTTCTGTGGCTGGATGTTGTACCCATGCATGAGGTTGTGGAGGGGTGTCGGATGGCGCTTGACTAGATGGCTTGCTGCATTCAATACTGGCTTGTGTAGTGGGTGCATGGGCTGGTAGGGTGGTGAGCTGAACTGCTGCTCGTTGTCTGTGCTTGTCTACTAGCAGTTGGAATGGTAGTAAGTTTGCCATTACTTCTATTGCATCCGTAGCCATGGTGCTCATGGCACCTGTGATCATGATTGCGGTGCATCTTTGGATTGCTGCTAGCTTTGTCAGTATTGCTTGTTTTGTCCCACCTTTGTCTGGAGTCTTTGTGCCCACTTTCTGGTGTGGGGTGAGGAAAATGTCTGCTGTGTAGAGCATTCTGGGGATTGCAATGGATATGTAAAGTTGGCAAAAGTACTTAGCATGTATTCTTTTGGTTGTTTGTGCTATCCTGTTGAACTGGATGATCCAGTCTTGACCTTTACCAAGTGCAGATGCACATTGTGCTTTCCAGTTTAACTTGTTGTCTACCATCACTCCCAGGAGCCTTGTGGTCTCTTTTGATGGTATCCTTTGGTTTCCTAATGTTAGAGCATTTCAAGGCATGGGTATTCTTTTCCGGGTGTTGATTGGGTTGGGTGCCATCTTCCTGGTGATGTCTAGTAGTTGGAATTTGTCTATGCCAAATTCGCAATTGTGTAGTTTAGCCCATTCAAATACTCCTCCTGTGCGGTTCATTATGTCGCAGAGTTTGGTATGTGTTTCCATAAAATCCTTTCCTGTGGCAATTACTGCCGTGTCATCCACAAATAGTAGCATTGACTCGCCTTTTTTGATGTCTGGGATTTTTAATAAGTCAGCATTGTATAATAGATAGCATATTGCCAAAAATGGGTCTCCTTGATCCAAGCCATTCAGTACTGCAAACATTTCTGTTTGGAAGTCATTGAATGATAGTGTTGTTTGTCTGTTTTATAGTCATCTCTTCATCCATTCCATGTATTCCATGGGTATCCTGCATTTTTTCATGTTGTGAATGAGTCTTTTGATATCCACGCTGGGGAAGGCGCCCTTGATGTTGAGGAAGAGCGTAGATGCGACCTGGCCTTTATGCCATGCATCCTTGATCATTTTTGTTAACATGTGAATCGAGTGTGTGGTGGTGCATCCCAGTCTCACGCCGAAATGATTTGCTGGTAAAATGTTGAATTTCTTGCACATATGTACAATTTCTTCTGTCTGGCAGCTGTTCAGGAGGCGTGCCAAGCCATCCAATAGGACAATGGGTTGCCATGCTGTGGGCATGGTGTAGTCAGGCTTCCTGGGTTTTTTTAGTATCAGAGTTTCTGTGATCGACCATATCTTTGGGTAGTAGTTCAGTGTGTTGGTGGCATGGTACAGTGGTCCTAGGTGAGGAATGATAGCTTCTCTGGCATGTATGAGTACCAAGTTCGGGATGGTCCCACTCTGACTGGCTTTGAATGGCTTCAACTTCTTTATGGCCTGGTGTATCTGGTTGTTTGTTATGTTCTGGAATGTCCACTGCAGGGGCGGGTATATGTAGTTCTCTGGTGGTGGTGTTAGCCGTGGGTTAGCTGGTGGGAAGAATGTTTCATAAAACAGTTTTCCTTTGCCCACGTTGTCGGACTCTTTTCTGCATACTCTTTTTGTGACTGGGTCCTTCAGTTGAAGCATTGGTATCCTTACTCTGCCTGCATCCATGGGTGGTGACATCACTAGCTTACTCGCTTGCCATATGCTCGTTCCATCTAAACCTTCCAGCCATTCTATCCAGTGGTCCGGTTTGGCATTTCGTATCTTCTCTGAGTATGCATTGCATTGCTGTCAATATTCTTTGTGAATTGGGTGGTCTGGGCTTCCACAGTGGTATTTGGATCTTCCCCCTAGCTGCATCATTTTCTTTTTCTCCTTCGCTAGTTCCATTGACCACCATCTTTTGGAGTATGGGCTGGGTTTTGTTAGCTGTATGTGTTTGTTGATGGCATCTTGGATCGCTGTGTTTAGAGCTTCCAGTTTGTTGTTGAAATCTCGAATGTTAGTGATTTCTGTTGGGGTTGGTAAGTTGTCGAGGTTAGTTTTCAGGGTTGTTACCAGTTCTGGCCAGTTTGCAAGTCTGAAGTTGTGTCTCGGTTTTTGTGCTATCTTTGGTGTATGAATGTTCAGTTGCATCATGATTGGGTAGTGATCCATTTTTATTGGCCATGAGGCATCTTCCATGTTGCATTTGACTATGGTGTCTATGAGTGCTTCGCTGCAGAATACATTGTTGACCCTCGTATGATTTCCTGTGCTGTGTGAGCGTAGCGTCAGTATGAATGGTGGGAGGGCCATCTTCATGTTATGTCTGCTTAGCATATTTAGTAGCGGTTGCATTAGTTCTAGGTTTGCTCTGGTGAAGAGGTGGGTGTTTCTGGCTTTGTCCCAGAGGGGATGGTGTCAGTTGAAGTCTCTCATCCATATGGTATATAGTGGTCCTATAGTGAATCTTTGTCTTTCTCAATCTTGCATGTATGTGGATATGTGAGTGAGTGCTCCATTGTTCTCACAGTCATTGTATACCTTGATGATGCGTAACATACCTGATGTTCCTGTCAGTTATATTGCTGTAATATCTGGGTGTTGAACTGTTATTTGTTTCCAAGCGTCCATTAGTATGTTAGAATTAATGAGGATGAGGGATCGTGAACTTTGTGGGTGAGTGCTATGGGTGCTTGGGTATACCATGATCCATTGCCTGTTGGCTCGAGATTTACCGTTGAAGTCGATGTAAGGTTCTTGTATCACACACATGTCATATTCGTCTCACCATAGGCTTCCGAGGAGATCAAGTTGGCTTAGTAGAGACTTGTTAACATTTTGTTGTCGTATTTGGAAGGGCCTTCATATTGTTTCGTCTTGTGGGTTCTCAGACATAGTCAAGGGGCATTAGGCTTCTGTGCTCTGTTGTGTTTGTTGGTCCTGGGGGCTTTCCCATGGCTGGGTGGGTATGGATCATCCCCCCAGTCTAGCAGATATTGCACTGGTAGGTTCTCTGCCTCTTCAGGTGTGACTGTGTTTGGGTATGACCATCTGCCTGTGCTGTATCCATAGTCATGTAGAGTGGTTTGTGCTGGTCTTACTGGCCAACTGTTGTCTACAGTCCTTGTGTTAGCTCCTGTTCTGCTGTCCATTTGCATACCCGATGCATGGTTTTGAGGCAGTGGGTGTCTACCTCTGTGTCGTCTGACTTCTTGCCAATTGTCCATGAAAGCTTGCTGATATTGTTTGTCCGTGTGATGTGGGTATCGGGTTGGGTCTTGTCTCATTGTCTGCTGTAAAGGTGCTCTGTTCAAGGTATTATCGTTTAGTAGCCTCCATGTGCTTGGGTCTTGTGTAGGGAAATACTTATACTTATTTTCTGGCATGCGCGCTAAGGCTTTTTCCTTTTCAGTCTTGAAATGGTGGCAGTTGCGGTCCACAGCTCCATGTCCCTTCACTACCTCTCCTGTACAGTTTGCGCATGAGAAGTGGGCCATGTCCGTGACTGTGCATTGGTTTGTGTGGTGTTTTTCGGCGCATCACACGCATGTGTTGCCTTCCGCTTTGCAGTCTGGGGCATAGTGTCCAAACTTCTGGCATTTGAGGCATCTCCTTGGTTCTGCCAGTGTTTTTTGTACTGTTATGTGTTTCCCTTCAATGTACATGCCTTCTGAATTGCTTGGTTCACATCTTTTCGACTCCTGAAGCCGATGGTGATGTGAGCTACCCTTTGGTTTGATGATCGTAGTTGTGGCAGTTTGATATACTTTGAGAATCCTATTGTGCCATCTGTGAGCTGATTAACATCTTCCAGGTTTGCGTGGGCATAGCTTGCTCCTGCATCATAGGTGATTGGTACAAACTCGGCTATGACATAGTGTAGTTTGTCCTTTATGTTGGAGGTGCCATCGAAGTGGTCCATGAAAGCCTTTTTAACATCTGGCAGGTGTAACCAAGTCGCTGCATTCTGTGAGTTCATGCTGTATAAAATGCCTCCATTTCTTAGTTTTCTTGCTGCTATGAAGGTGGTGTTGTGTGGTTTGTCCAATCCCTTCCATCCCATGAGGTCCAAAGCTGTGTTTGCCTTCGCTACCAGGCCTTTTTCTGCTAAGTCATAGAGCGAGTTGTCAGTGGCATTTCTGTCTCTTTGAATAAGCAATTGCTTATCCGTGGTCTCTGTCCTTGCTACTATTTCCGCTTGATCTGGGCTTGGTTGTTGTAGGATTGTTGCATATGTATTGTGTTGTTGCTCGTGGGATGTCGTGTCTGGGTTCTTGTTTGTGGTGTCTGTCATTTTTTCCATGAGTTTGTGCGTGGCCTGTGTTAGTTGGTCTGTTGATGCTTGGAAGCTGTCTGTGAATTCGTCTAGCTTGCCTGTGATTACCTTTGCGGCTCCTGTAATGTGTTCCACTGCATCATGCATGGTTTCTACACTTGCTGCGTAGCTTTCCAGTTGTTCCTCTAGCTTCTTTTTTACTATGTTGACTATGCCTTTCATTATTTGTTGTTTGTATGCCTCTTCCATCAGGAATGCCACCACTCTGATTATGTCCATCGTTGTTTTTGGTATTTTGTCACATATGCTGAGCTGTAACAATACGTGAGCTAGCATGTGAGGGTTGATGGACACACCTTGTGGGATATAATCGCTTGTCGCTAGGTATGCCATGGCTTGTCACTTTGATTTTATGTCAGTGTTTACGCTGTCAGCATCTTCCAGTTCCTTTCATGTTTTCTTTGGTGCCATCACTGACTTTGATCTGGTAGTCTGATTTGTTGATCCTGTAGATGACGACATGTTGTTTAAGTAGATATAGGTGAGAGATTATGATAATGTATGAAGGCTTTGACGTTATTCAACTCCTTGTGCCTGCCTTCCTTCTGTCCTTCCCCAGTACAGATACTGTGGGAAGAAACTGAGATGATGACAGTTTGAGATCAAGGAGCGTCCCACCACTGTCAGTGCCCTGGGTGCTGCCACCACTGTCAAGACCACTACAGCTGACACCACTGCTGCTACAGGTACTTCAGCTGATGTGGGTAAGTGTGACTAATTGTCAATTTTTAATCCATATCATACCTTTAACTGTATTAGATATTATAATGACTGATGACAGTAATAATGTAGTTGGTGATCATCAATCAGCAAATGGTAGGTATTATTCATTTTATGATAACTGGTTTATTTAAGATAGATCAGATGTTTTCATGGTGAGCCCACCTCAGAACCCACCTCAGCCCTCCTGGTCAACATGGAGCATCTCGTACCACAGGTGGTATCCTACATGGTCATGCACTTGGCAATGTGTTTAACTTTGGTGACCACATGGATGTTGATGACCAGCAGGGAAAAGTTGTAGGCAAGGTCCATGTTTATATGATGCATGGTAATCCCAATGACTCCAAGCCTTATATGGTGCTCAAGCATGAAGTCACCAACTGTCTCACACACATCCTCACCAAGCTTGGAGACTCATACTCACCTGTCAAAAGTATGTTGTTTTGATTTTGAATTTAAATTGGTCTTAAGACCAAGTCTAGAGGAAAATCAGCATGTAATTGTATGTGAGGATGACCTTTGGAAAGTCTGAGGTCAATATGAGTCTGTGATTGAAGAAGATGGAGAGGTTGATTGGGTGGTTTTAAACCACCAATTTACCTTGAAGCTTCTCATTATAAGTTTTAAATCCTCTTATAGGAATTTATTTTGTGAGTCTCTACTTTTAGGTGGCTGATCAGACACCCAGCTTGCTCCAACTCCAACTTCAGATTCACTCTTGCCAGCCTCTTCCTTGACCTCTATTCTGCCTTTTAAACAGCAACTCATCACTCTTCTTGGCATACCAGGTTCATTGACTGGTACAGGTGGTGTCTCCCTTCAACTTGCATATCAAGATTACAAGGCTTTTCTTACTGCATTCCAAACTTGTGAAATGGTGAAAGTGAACACCTGGATGATCACATGACCAACAAAAACCAATTTTATTGAATTATTTGAACCAAAGTCATTTTTCCTTTCTTACTACAAGCATTATTTTCCCAAAGTGGCTTAATATGATGAGATGGTATCATGGTTGAGTGAGAATAAGGATCGAATCTGTGATGTTGATTTGTGGGGGATAAAGAAGGAAGCTTATACTTTTATGGACTTAGCAGTGTGGTTGCAGAATGGAGGAAACTTGGAGGTTGAAAGTGATAAGAATGCACTGGGGAGTGGTCATTGTCAATGTTGAAGTCATTCCCATTGGAAGTTGGGGCTGGAGAGATGTTGGGGTCCAGCATATTGAAATCAGATACAGTAGAAATGGACAATGGTGAGGATAACACAGAGGCATCAATGGCATTAGGATCTATACAGTGATGGTCAGAGCTGTTACAGAGTCCATGACTAGGGGTGGTGCCAAAATACATCTGTGGGCCAGTATGCCAGCGCCAGCAATGCTGATGCCATGATGAAATATTTGAGGTTGAATTGGAGGAGCCTGCCTGACAGATGTGGCTGTGGGCAATGGAGGAGAGGCATGGGTGGAAGGATGGGTGGATGATTGCCTCCAAGTCTGAATATTGGATGAACCATATGTATAGCACAGTAAACAAGGGGTGGCACCAGAATGAGGTACCATTTCAATGTCCTCAGCAACCAATGCATGGTGTGACAAAACTAGTGTTATTTCTGCATTAGTAGGGGGGGAGCTGGGGTATGTGGTGATAATCACCAGGGAATCATCACTGTCAAAGTTCTCAATACTAAAAGCAGGGAATGTAGTTGAACAGCTAGTGGTAGCACTGGGCCCAGCCGCTGATGAGTCGTCAAAGTCAAAGATGGATATCATTGAAATCTCCAAGATGAATAGGCCGGACATGCAATGTAGTAGAATGGCCAGTGCAAGTATCAGGCCCAGTGGCCAATGAGTCCTCACAGTCAGACAAAGTGAATGGAGTGGGCAGGGGGGTTACTGGCCCAGGCACATCATTGAAGTGCACAATATTGAGAGGGAATGTAGTTGAATGGCTGGCACTAGCCCCAGGGCCAGCCACCAAGGAGTCTTCAAAGTCAGAGACACTAAACACAAATGGAGTGGGCAAGAGGTTACTGGCCCAGGCGCATCATCAAAGCCCACAACATTGAGAGGCAATGTAGTTGAATAGCTGGCACTAGCCCCAGGGCTGGCCACCAATGAGTCTTCAAAGTCAGAGACATTAAATGCAAGGGGGTCTGTGTGAAATGAGGTCACCGGCACAGGGATATCATTGAAATCTGCAATGTGAAAAGGCCAGACATCCAATGTAGTAGAACAGCCAGTGTGAGTATCAGGCCTGGCAGCCAATGAGTCCTCAAAGTCAGACAAAGTGAATGGAGTGGGCAGGCAGTACTTTACACTCTGCCACAGATTCCTATCGGACTCCTAGGAGTCCGAGTTTTCCAATAGGAATCTGAGTTGTCCAACAGGAGTCTGATCAGAATCTGATCGGAATGTATCTTTATAACCATGTACTTTTGTTTCCAAGATATTCCTAGTAAATTCCAGGTAAATTCCTAGGCAATTCCAATGTGGAGTCGGAATACCACATTTCAGAAGACTTAACTTGGCAAGTGCTTACAAAATAAATGGGTAGAGCAGGGATTGAACCATGGACCTTGGAATATAAATCACATGACAACCAAACAAGTGCTTAACCAGTTGAGCCACAGGAGAATGAGTAAATTTATAATATAATGTCCATTTAAAGCACTTAGGGATAGTTCACTATTGAAAAAAAAAACCCCCCATGCAAATGCATGGGGACAATTGATTATACTATTTAATTATACAATTTAAAACTAAATCCCCCCCCCCCCCCACAAAATGTGGGGGAGGGGGTGGTGGTGTGTTGTGTCATGTTGCTGCTGTCTCATTTTCACCCCTTCCCCTCCCTCCCCCCTCGTCTCCCCTCCCTCTCATCTCCATTGTGTCTCGCCTCCATCATTGTTGTCATCATCCCTCCACCCGCACCCCATATCCACCCTGTGAGCAGTTGCTCACAGTGGTGGTGTGGGGTGCTGGTTTGGGGTTTGTCATCCCGTTGTTGCCCTATCCCCCCATCGTCCTGCCATTTCCACCCCTCCCCATCGTCTCCCCTCCCCATCATTGTTCCATGCACCATCCACCCCACAAGCAGTTGCTCATGAGGCTGGAGGTGTGTTGTGCATTGTCTGTCATCTGTGGGGTTGTTGTCATCATCACTGTCATCCCCATGCTCTCACACCCTGTATTCACCCCGCAAGCAGTGGCTCACAGTGGTGGTGGGGGGTGCTGGTTGTTGTTGGTGTCGTGGGGGTCTCCTGTTCATTGTTCCCCTGTCATTGTCTCTCCTCCCCCGTCACTCCACCCACCAACCACCCCATGAGCAGTTGTTTGTGAGGCTGGGCATGGGTGGTGTGCTGTTGTGACATGGCAGCATTGGCATGGTCTCACGTCCATCCCTTGTTACAAAAACCTGGAAAACAAAAGAAGAAAAAAACTTACTGTGGGCCCAAATGATGCAATCATGTTGTTTGGGCCTGGATGATGTGGCACCATTGGGTGCACATCGTTAGGTGTCATTGACCATTGTTACCAGTAGATTAGAACCTTAAAAAGAAGAAATACAGTTAGTCAGATTACAAAAAAAGAAATAAAACAAAAAAACTTACTATTGGCCCAAACGATGATTAATGTCATTTGGGCTGCATTGTGTGTCAGGTGGCTTGTTTGCAGAGGTGGTGGTCATCATGGGAGTGTAGGGTGATGTGGTTGGGGTTGTGGGAAGAGGGGGGAAGGAGGGGAGGGAGGGGAGGCCATGGTCACCATTGATGATGGTGGTGGGAGGTGATGAGCTGGCAAGGTGTGGTGACATGGCTATGTGCTTTGTCATCACACCCATGGGAACAGTATGTAGTGCAGTAAGAGCACTTACTTGCAATGGTTGCTTAGTGTAGTGGTCTTCTTGTCACTGTACTATTATGTAATCATCTTGGGGGTCCAGGGTTCAATTCTGCTGTGTGGGTCTACTTTTTCTACTATTAATTATTAAGCAAGGCTGCTATCATTCCTATCAGAATCCTATGTTGTCCAATGTCTCTGCATAACCTTGGAATATTTCTATGTATTCCTATGGTTGGAAATTCCTAGGAAATTCTGATGGTCTGATCAGATTCTGATCAGACTGCATCAGACTGGACTAGGACTGAACCTGCCATTTCATGTCAATTTGGCTGGTAAAAATGACATCAGAATATGGTCAGATTCTGATAGGAATACGTGGGGGAGTGTAAAGACCTCTGGGCAGGGGGGTTACCAGTCCACAACATTGAGAGGCAATGGAGTAGAATGGCTGGCACTAGCATTGGCACCAGCAGCAGATGGGCCTTCAGACACAGTAGCAGCAGTGGGGGTGTTGTTGTCCTGTCATGGCATCAGCTATCCAGCATTGGCACCTGTCATGATCAGTAGTTTACAGCCTAAAAAACAAAAAAGAAGTTAGTTAGGTTATAAAAAAAATGAATTGAGAAGAAATAATAACTTAGGGGTTCATTAGGGCTTCATCCTCCCCATCACCCACTGCAGCTTCCTTGTCTCTCATCCCCATCATCCCCATCATCCTCATCCATTGGCACACACCCTGGCAGTGGCAGCAGTGGTGCCCTGCCCTCTGCTCCTGGCTGTTTTCCCAGGCTTCATTTTCCTCTGCTGTTTGTCATTCATCTCACTTTGTACATTGTCACCATCTGGTCCCTGCCCTGGTCCTGGTTGTCCCAGTAGTCATCATGCTTATGGTCCTCATCGCCTTTGTGGTCCTTGTCATTCTAGTCCACAGTCCACCCTGTGAGCAGGGGCTCACAGCTGTGCTAAATTGTAGATGGCAGGCCATGGTAGCCATCCCCTCCCTCTCCCTGTTGTTCCCCATTTCCATCCTTCAAGCAGTCACCCTCAGTGGTGGTCAGGGGTGCTATGGTGTTGGGTAGTGGCCATGTGGTCCCCCTCATCATTGCCTTGCCTGTACCTGCCATTGAGTCATCCTTCATTGGTGTTGGGTCATCGAGGCATTGGTCCTCATCTTTGTTGTTGGCCTGGTTGTCCTCATCATTGTCCTCCCCATCATTATTGCCATATTCATCTGCAGTCTCCATTTCTACCTCCATCTTGCTTGAAGGCAGCATGGTCATCATTGTTGCCCCCTGGTCTTCCTCATCCTCTTTCTCATCATCCTGGCACCTACTTGTAAAGTCAGGAGCCATTTGCACCCACCATCAACCCTGCAAGCAGTGGCTCACAGTGGCAGCAGTGGATGCTGGGTTGTCCTCTTGTCATGGTCCTGCTATCCACCCTGTGAGGTCGTTGTGTCATTGTGAGATAAAACCTGTAGATAATGAAAGTAAAAGTTAGTTGAATGAATAAAAACAAGTAAAGAACATAAGAAAAACCTACCTGGGGCCCAAATGGCAATACACATCATTTGGGCCTGTCCCTCACCCATCCCTGTGTTCATTTGTTTGGTGGTGGTGGTGGCCCCTCATCATCATCACTTTCTGTCATTTTCCATGGCATTGTGTCATCAGGGCATTGGGCTGACCCTTGTCCTCATACCTGTCCTCTTTGCTGGTGGTCATCATCATTTTGTTCACTGTCTCTGTAGTGCCTATGGCAGGGTGAGTCAGGGTGGGCAGAGATGGGGATATGGGGCATACCTGGCAGGTATCCCATTTCTTGGGTCTCCTGTGCCTTCTGTGGTCTCCTACACCCAAATGAAACTCTCACATCCCATTTGGATGGGGAGGAGGGTGGTCTTGTGTTAGGCAGTTGTTGTCAAGCTGAAAACGCTGTAATCTAGAAAAAATAACACTTTGTTAATTTAGTAGAAGAGAAAGAAACAAAAAACTTACCTGTAATTTTGTTCTCTACTGTTGTGCCAGTGATAACATTGTTGATCGCAGTTGCATTCCCACAGTCTCAATCACAACAAGTAAAATTATGATAACCAGAGCTGGGCCCAACTTGGTGAAAACCTGCACCTGTGCTCAAATAATAGGAAACTACTATGACAAAGTAAAGAAAATTCAACTGACATGTTTACCAACAGCAAGATATATTAAGTTGAGTGGATACAAATGTACAATTAAATACTGTCCCTAAGCATCCACTCCTGCTCCTTTGTTCCTATCTATGCCCTCTATTTGCAGCCCAACAAACAACTAGCACCTCTCTTCCAATATTGTAAGTCCCTACTGGGTGCTGAAAGGTTACAACATTGGTAATGATATGAGCAGGTTCATTGATGATATTGGTGTTAGAGGGGATTGCATCAACAATCCAGGTCATAAATCCAGGATAATATTTGAATGGTGCTTGTCCTTCCTGTTGTTCAGATAGTTGTTGATGTGGGCAGACATTTATGAAGATGTGCACTGTTCCTTCTAGCAGAAGCCTCCAAATTTGTTGAATAAAGCCTGTATCATGAACTTGAGTTAAAGGATTGTAAAACTGTATGGCACTATTTCTGTTGTGTGATCTTTCACAGCTAAAGGTACATTCATCTCAGTGGATCTCCATAAGATGCTGGGCTTGTGGAGGAAGAATAATGCCGTTGGATGTATGGGGAAGATCAGAGTAAGCTCAGTAGGGCCTTCCTGTCTGATGAAGGTAATGAAGCAGCCCATTATACTCTACATCTAGAAGACTAGGTACCTTCTCTAGAATTTCTGCCACTTCTGTAGATTTAAGAGGTACTGGTGGATCATCCACTGAAGTGTCAACTGGCTCCAGAAAGTCAGACAACTCTTTTATAGCATTGTCGCTGTGTAGTGAAGCATCAATATATGCTCTATGGCTCATTTGGTGGAGCATTGTAAAATCCAAATCTCCTGCAATTGATATTAGCTACTAGCTTGAAATGAGTGTAATTAAACATACAAAGATGGTGATTAGTATTAATGTTTTGCAACATTCCATTCACTCACTCACAAAAACTCACTCAATCAAGCCAAAGAACCCCAATAGTTGAGCAGAGAGCCATTATGCATGGCATAGTGGTGATTTGGCTTGGATGGACAATAAGGGAAGAGAGTTTGAATAGCAGTCCAATACTGGACATAATGCTGGGTATGGGCATCAGCATCAGCATTTGAAGTCTTGAATGCAGCAATAATATTTGTAGCTGCAACAAGGTTATAGAAGCAGTGAAAGTGTTGGTGGTGAAAATCTGCAGTAGCAACAATGTACTAGAACTCAGGAATGATGAGAGGGAAAATGCATGTATAAAGAGAGTGAGATATTCTCTTGCTTTGAGCTTGCCATGACTTGGTTCACCCAGATTAACTGGTGGTCATTGTATCCATGTTGGAAGAGTAATGTCATGAATGCAATCCTGTATTGCTTGTAGCTCTGGAGGTGTAAAGCTGAATGGCACTGTATCAGCAGGAATACAGTCACTATCATCACCATCATCTTCATCATCAGAATTGAGGTCATAGGGAGCTGGATGTGTTTGTGTAGCTGTAGGTGCTGAGGATGATTCAGACAGGCTTGAACCAGCAATAAATGAGGAAGATGGTGAGGGAGACATAGGTGGTGTTGTATGTTGCATTGACATCATGATGGCAGCCTCATATTTATCAGTTTCCTGAAAAAGACCTTCCAACTCTTCAGCAGAGTCTGATACATCCTCTTCAGTCAATTTCTCATCAAGCTCTATTTCTTTAATCTTCTGGCTTTCATCCTCATCTTGTCCAATTCTCCAGAGTGAGTGAAGATGATGCTGTAAAATACCCTCAAGCCAGTTGTGCATAAAACCTAGAACAACATGTTTGACTGGGTACCAGTATGGCAGACAATGCAATGGAGTCCATCGTACACCATTTGACATTGCTAGAGCATTTTGGCCAGCTATTATTGTCTGGTTAAGCCATGCCTCTGCTTGTGCTTGCACATGGGCACCATTATGTAGCTCCCAAGATTGCATATCAAGGTCTTCCAGCTGATATTTGGTACAGAGGCAGAAGGAACAAAACATTATGGCACCATGTGCTAAAAAGCCACTAACCTTCCGACTTCCCTCCAGATCAGCAATGACAGGTGCAATTTTTGCTTGCATGGGAATACCATTGGGATGTCTGGATGTTGACACATCTTGACCTGGTGCAATACCATACTTGGTAACAGAACTAATAACAGGATCAAGAAGATGGGAAATAGTTGTTGGGTCAGGAAGATGAGGTGGAGGTGTGAGATTCTCAGGTTTATAGCACAGATTGAAAGGTAAATTCCAGCAATAAAGCAAAATTGCACCACAAGATACCTTTTTACCTATATGTAATATTATTAGCTGTATTAGTGTATAATTTCTTTCTAGCAACTTACCAGAAATCTTGTTTGTACCAATCAACATAAATCTCCAAGCAGGGCCACCTTGGATATGTAAATCTTGTGAAGGGAGTCTTCTATGATCTGGCAAGACAAAAAAAAATGAAGCCAAGAATCAAATGACTGTACTGTATAGCTGACGTGGAACCCATTTTGGGCCATTCCATGTATTCTGAGTTTTCCAGAGATTTGTATTGCAGGCATGTGATCTTGGAGATTCCTTCTGCTGACATTTCCAAGGAATTGGATGAGGGAAGAGGGAAAAGCACTGGGGACAGCATTCTGTCCAGATGATCTCTGGTTCAATGCAGGGAAGCTGATAGGCTGTATGAACATCATGAGGAAGTTTGACATTAGAAAGTTTGACAGCAAATCCTGATGACTGTTCCACACTTTGACCTAAATTTTTGTCTCTCCTCTGTGGTCTGATTGGGTATGGTCAGGATATGTGGGTGGGTCAGGATCGAGGGGTGCGGTGGAGGAATCGTTCATGTCCAAGCTTGGACTGTGATCAGGTTCTTTTCGTTCTATACTGCCCTTAGCAGTGGTGTCAAGGAGTCGGTGGTGTCGTCAGAAGGGGAGGGGTCTGTAGGGTCTGTGCAGTATCAAGGGCAATCACCATAGTTTTACATCTTTGCGGATGCTTGGTAGTTTAACGTCTTTGCGGACGATTGGTTTGCACCTAGTTGTGCTCAGTGGTCAGGGGTGTCAATGTGTGGGGGTGTCGGCTGGAATGCAGCAGTGTCCCCAGTTCTCCATGTCATCTGAATAAGAGCTGCCTTGCCAGCTCAAATCTGCTTTCTTCATCGTAGTGGGTGTTCCACTGAAGGTCATTCCACAGTAGTGGGCCAATTCCCACTAGTGGTCTCCTGCCTGGGGTCAGACCATCCTGGTCGATAATGAATTCTTTGGGGAAATAGTTGCCGCCATCTAATTCTTCCTCAAAACACCATTCCTCAAATTGTGCTTTTACCCAGGCCAAATCCATCTTTGTGCTCCTCTGTGTATAGAGGCAGCATCTCGGGCAAGTCGAGGATATTCTTTTTATCCAGTCGTCTCTGTTTATCCAGAATGTGATTCCATGTGGGCATTCCCAGGAGGGTTGCCCTGGCAGTCTGTTCATTCTTGGTGACTGGTCAATGACTCATCATCCAGTCGCCATGTTCTTCTCGTATTCATTCTTTGTCGTAAGGGGGGGGGGGGGGGGTGGGGGTGAACGTGAAGGGCGTCAATGTTCAGTGGGTCAATCATCGTTTGGGGGGTATCAGGGGTGTCATTTGGCTGGGGTTCGGTTCAGATGGTGGGGGTTTCTTGGGTTCTCGTTAGAGGTGATGTCTCTTCTTATATGCTGTCAGGATTTCAGGGGCATTCTTCAAGTTCGATTTGGGTTCCCATGTGTTCTCGGATGTCGGGTAGTCAATCCATTTCACGAGGTAATGGCGTGTCTTGCCATGCTTCTTGTGTGCGATGATCGCTTCCACTTCATATTTGTTTTCTCCTTCCACAAGGTCAGGTGGTGGAGTCAGGAAGTTTCGCCCATGAGTGTCGTTCTCATGGTATCGCACGAGTAAAGCCGCATGGAATACCAGGTGGATCTTCCATCTCGGCAGCAGTTTCAATTGGTATGTTGTTCTCGACAAGGCATCTTCAATCATGAAGGGCCCTTCTCGTTTTGGCACCAGTTTTCTCATTGGGTAGCCAATCTTCAGGTTCTTGGAGTCAAGCCATACTTGTTCTCCAACCTTGAACGGTTCGTATCGCCCTTTTGTTCGGGTGGCCATAGCCTGTCTGGCCAGTTCATGTGCGGCAAGAGCTTCCCTTCTCACAGTGAGAAGTTCTTGGATTCTCTGTTCGGCAGCCGGCACATTTGTCTTTTCATATGGGGTGGGGATAGTGTGTGGTTGATATCCCATCATCAAGTAAAATGGCGAGTGTTTTACTGTGGAGTGTGTCTTCTGGTTGTGCATGAATTCTGCTGTTGGGAGATAACGTTCCCAATCTCGGGGTTTGTTTGAACAGAACATGTGGAGGTAAACTTCTAGTTCTTGGTTTACTCGCTGCATTTCTCCATCAGTCTAGGGGTGATAGGCGGTGCTCATAGATAATTTGATTCTGAGCAGTCATCTGAGTTCTCGGAAGAGTTTGGATGCGAATTGAGGGTCTCTGTCTGAGATGATTCTTCTGGGGAGTCCAAATCTTGTGTATACATGGCACAGGTAGAGGTCCACGGTGCCAAGTGCATTGATCGTCTTTGCACAAGGGATAAAAATTACCTCCTTTGTAAGACCATGGTCTACCACAACCATGATTGAGTCAAATCCATTTATTATGGGCAGGTCCATAATAAAATCTGTCGTTACCAGCTCAAATGGTCTGCTGGCATCGGATGATATCGGTGTTGGGGGTGGGGTCATTGGGTGGGTGTTGATCTTCATTTGCTGGCACTTTGCGCAGCCTTCGACATACTTCTTGATGAAGTTGGCCATTCCTGGCCACCAGTAGTCTTGTCGGATCAGTTTGATCGTCTGCCATTGTCCAGGGTGCCCTGTTGTGATGCTATCATGATATTTCTGTATGATCGCTCAGCAGAGGGTCTCGTCCTGTGGCACGTAGCATCTGTCTTTGAAAAAGAGCAGGCCATCTTCGAATTTCCAGTCCTCCAATGCAGACTTGATTGGGGGGGTTCCATTGTTCATCAGGTTCCTGTTTGTGCCAAAGTTCCCAAGGTGTAACCCCCTGGAGCAATCATGTAGTAGTTCTAGCATGTATGTGAACTGCTGTCAAGTAAAATTTGTCCCACAAATATGTTGGAAAACCAGCATAAAGCTGCATAGTACATGATTTTGCCATGAGCATCTGATGCATTTGTTCAACCTGCTCAATATGAGCAGACATATGGGGTGCCATGAAATTCTAAGTTGATCCCCAAGATTTGAGCCAAGCTTCCAATTCATGGGATTTCAATTCACCATTGTCCATGATATAGATCTCAACCTTCTGACCACTTTCAGATTCTCATGCCAGTTCCCAGGCTTTGAGTCTGGGAAATGTGTCATCTTTATGTTTAACACAACAGGCAGGGCAAAATTTTCCCAGAGAGAAAATGTGGAGAAAATGTGGAGAAAAGTGTAATTACACTTTTTCATGTAGCAAACAAGTAAAGAAAAACTGGTGAAAATAGATTATTTTCCCTTTATTTTCTCTGCAATCTGCCTAAGGGAAAATATACCATTTGTGTGGAGAGAAAAAAAGGGGAATCTGAAGTGAAAAGAACTTATTTCCTCTTGATTTCCCCCTGATTTTTTCCTAGGAAAAATAGGTATATTTCTTGCAAGAGCAAATCAGAAATCTCTGGAGAATACAAGTTATTTCTTACAAATTTTGGCCTAGAAAATTGCATGTGGAAAAGTGTAATTTTCTCCTCATGTTTGCCAGATTTTCACCTGGAGAAAAAGAAACTCCTGCCTGCTTATGTCAACAAGGGAGTTTGAGAAGAGCATTTTTGGCAGTTGATGAGAGAGACCGCTAATCAGAGCGGTGTAGTTTTGAACTGGGCTCGAGAGGAGCAAATACTGGATAAGCATACTTTTGTCCAAATTGTTCAACAACCTTGTCAATAAGGGCTGTCTGAGAAAGTGTGACAGTGTGTGTGTTGCAGTCCCAAGTAACAGCAATACCCATAATAAAATGCACTGTCCCTAATTCAGATATGGTCCACATCTCATGCATTTGATTCTTGAAATGCTCATTTTCCTTTTTGGAATCAACAATGGCAAAAAAATCATCAATGTGCACAGCAGTGATAATTATTCCACCATCAGTTTTGCAATAATAGATGCAAGATTCACAAGATAGGCAAGTGAATCAATCCCCAATCTAGCATCTGGGCATTGAGAGTTTGATTCCAGATATGGCCACTTTGTTTAATGCCATATAAGCCATGCTGGAGTTGCCACACCCAGTCCTCCTTTCCCAGTTCCTCAAAACCAGTGGGCTGTTGCATATATTGCACTTTGATGTCTGGGAGTAAGCCATAGAGAAAGGCTTTTTTTATATCAATTTGCTGTGCATCCCATCCAAGAGAGGCTGCAATATGTAAGAGAATGTGCCAAGATTCCATGTGTGCAGTTGGTGAGGTAGTTTTGGTATAGTCCTTCCCATAAATCTGCTCATGACCTCTGAAGATGAGCCATACTTTCCATCTAACTGTGGTGCCAATTTCATCATGCTTGATGTAGAAGACAGGTTTCCCCTTCTGGATGTGCTTACCCTGAGGGACATCTGAGTGTGGTATTAATTTGTAGACCCCCATTTCTTTTAGGGACTGCAGCTCATCATGGTAACCCTGTTCCCAGCGTGCAGCATCGGCTGAGTTCTTCACCTCATCCCATGTTTTCAGCTCATCCTCAAATTGAAGTGATCACTACTGGGGCTGACCTGTGCTTCCCACAGAAACACAGCCTTAGAAACTTGTTTTAAGACTTCTGATGTGTATATCCTTTGGATATTCTTAATATGTATGTAAAAGAAATGTCAGGGAAATATTTTACATGTATCCAAGCTGTATCTGCAAGGAACATAAAAGGTGTATTCTACAATGTTTCTTTCAGATCCCTTCTGGAAACATTTTTCATGTTCCCTTTGTGTAAGTTAAGGAAACACTTTTTATGTAATTATGGCTGTATCTGCAGAAAACACTTGACATATATTTTATTATGTGTTTTCTATGGATACATGCAAAGAACAAAGGGGTTACCATGGTTACACATGTATCCCTAGGAAACACATAATAAAATTACATGTTAAATGTTTTCTGCAGATACAGGCATAATTACATAAAAAGTGTTTCTTTAACTTACACAAAGGGAACATGAACAATGTTTCCAGAAGTGATCTGAAAGAAACATTGTAGAATACACCTTTTATGTTCCTTGCAGATACAGCTTGGATACATGTAAGATATTTCCCTGACATTTCTTTTACATACATATTAAGAATATCCAAAGGATATACACATCAGAAGTCTTAAAACAAGTTTCTAAGGCTGTGTTTCTGTGGGAAACACAGGTCAGCCCCAGTAGTGGATTCCAGATCAAAATTGACCATCTCTGAGATCAGGGCCTGGAGTTGATGCACTTCATCACCTAGATCAAGATTATTGAATAATTGATGAAGATCTTCTATGACATCATGATCATGATTGATGGGTATTTGACCTGATCTGGCAGCAACATTGGCTGCTCTACATTCTCACTGTGCCTCTTTGATTTGAGTGGCACTCTCTTGAGACTTGTGAATGGCAATTTCCATTCTAGTGATGACAGGACCCCCACTTGGATTTTTCTCTGTTGGAATCGGTACTTGGGTTGATCAGCATACATGGGGCTGGGGCGGTATTGACTAATGTTCTGCATCATCAGGAGTAAGTGCCAAGGGTTGCACTTGGTCATGAAAGGACTTGTCATCATCATCATCATTCAATGATAGAGGAGTCAGAAAAGGCTGTGTGCTCCATGCCTTCTCATTTGTATCACCATCGTCCAGCACTGTGGGCACAGGTGGCATGTGGCCATCATGACTTTCCAGGAATCTAACGTGATAGGAATTATGAATTTTGTGCATGGTACAATTATAACACCTGTATGACTTAGACCTTGAGTCATACCCAATCAGGACACATTCAATGGAACATTCATCTATCTTGGGGTTATCCTTTCTTGGAATAAGGAGGAAAGCTTTGCACCCAATTTCTCATAGATATGAATAGTCAGGTTTCTTGCTGTACCAAAGCTCCCAAGGAATTGATCCTGCAAGTGAATGAGTAGTGGTGTTGGCATGTAGATGAGATGCAGTGAGATAAAACTCGTCCCAGAGGAACGGGGGTAATCCTGCATATATACACATTGTATGGGCCTTAGCCATCAATGTTCTATGCATGGCTCTACTTGGCCAATGTGTGCAGAAGTGTGTGGAGCTGTGAAACATTGATCCATCTCATGGAATTTAAGCTCACCATTATCAGTGATATAAGTGCTGACTTTGAGACCCATCTTGTTTTCTCAAGCAAGTTCCTAAGCTTGTAACTCAGAGAAAGAGTCATCTTTGTTATGGAGTGGTATAGTTCCATGGAAAGGAAGTATAGTTGTCTACAATATCCATGACATAAAGATTCCCCATACACAATTTAACTGGATGGGATCCAGATAGATTGACCCACACCTTCTCTGGTCTCCTTGTTGCCTTGTGACCTGGCCCCTCTTCATGCTTCTTTGGGACAGGGGTCTTTGACTGTTTACCAAGCATGCAAGATTCACATTTGGACAGTCTTGGGATGGATGTAATAGGTGTACCAGTGAGAGTGCCTTTTTTGGCCATATCCCAGATAGACTGGTAATTCACATGACCAAGGTGGCGATGCCATGTTTTGAGGTTGGGAGATTTGTGTATGGTAAACATGTGATCAACTGAAGCTGTAATGATGTCAAGTGTATAAAGCTTATTGGATATGTGCAAACCACAGGCTATGTGAGCTCCAGTATGTTTGTCAGTGACCCAGCATGTATCACTATCAAAATGCACCACATCATTTGAGTCGTCTGCCAGTGTGCCCACCAAAATCAGTTGGACTACTGAATTTGGAATATAGAGCACATTACATAATGTAATTGATGTGCCTTGGGCTATTCTTAACTTTATGTCACTGACACCCACAGCAGCTATAGATGAACTGCCAACACCTTTGACAGATCAGGGTGGAATGGGGTGGAGGTTGAGAAAATCAGACTTCTTAGGCGAGATATGTACCACTGCACCAGAGTCAATAATGAAAGGAAAATCATGAGTATTGAGAATCGAGTGGCACATCTGGTTGAGGGGCTCTACAGTGAGTGTGCTGTCAATGGGGGTAGAGGTATGGTCATTCCAGTTGACTGTGGTAGTGGGCTCCTCCTCAATGATGACCCAACCCTCATACTCATCCATGTCAGTAGAAGCAGTGGGTATAGGATCAGAAGCTAGGCCTGCAAATTCTGATGTGGGGGAAGGGGTGGTGTCCAAATCCACCATGACAGTAAATGCATGGCCATTGATATCCTTGACTGTAATGGGAATCTTGGGAGGATTAGCAGTGAGTGCCTTCTTCTCACATGCTGCTTTACAAGCAGCCTTCAACTCCTCAACGGTCTTCCCTGCCATACCACCCAGGTTTAATACGATAGGCCTTAGTATCCCCCTTTTTTCCACACACAGTTCTCGCAAATAGGTACATTGGTAGGGCTGCTATTTTTGGACTGTGCCATGAGCGCAACATGAGATCTCAAGTCATTGTGATGGTCATTCTCAAGCAAGGACTGCTCATTCTCCAGAAACAAATGAATATCCATGGAACCATATGGGGCTGCTTCAGTTGAAGCAGTGATGTCAAGAGAAATAATGGATTGGGCATCCGGGAAATTGTCGCTAAGTGAATGCAGGAGAGCAATGCAACAAAGGAGGTCAGCCCATGGCAAAAGCCTGCTCAATGAGGGTACATATCTTCTCTGCAGTCCTGGGGAGGGGGACATCCTTTGTGCATTGAACAGATAGTGCCAGCTGTAGAAGCTGGACTTGGTGGATGGGCCCTTCTTTCTGATGACAGTCCTGAAGTACTTTTTAATTGACATTAGGCCCCTTTTTGATATCAAGGAACTGGCGCTCAGAGGGGGAGATGCTCAACATGATGAACACATATGCAAGATGAGAGTTTGCTTTCCAATTCACAAGGGCACATTGTTCAGTGGAGTCTGGTTCCTGGATCTCACCCATAACATACTCATAAAGGCCATTTAGGGAGAGGGTGATTATAATTTCCTCACACCATTCTTTGTAGTTAGATTTGAGCTTGTCCAGTTTTTCACCAGTGTACTGGACAGGTAGCTTGATGAGAGAAATGGATGGGGCAGCAGTAGTGTCAGGTCCCATAACAGAAAGATGGCGAGAGTAGACGATATAATGTCAAAGAAGAAAGGGAGAGACATGTCAGAATACCAGGCACATTTGTGAAAGACAAATTGATCCAGGATCCTAGTGATCGGAAAAATGGATCAAGAGAATGATGTTGGAAAACATTGAGTGGCTAGGATATTTTCTTCCATCGTTCAAATATGATGGGAGTGGCCCATAGCCTGTAGAAAAGTGATCCTAGTACAAATAAGATTGTCTCAGTCTCTGTACAAGTGACTGTGTTCATGTATACTGTACCTAGTACAAATAAGATCATCTAACAGGTACAGTAAGTATAGGCATATAAGTAAGTGGTATAAACTGCATTCACCTCAGTCTCTGTACAAGTGACTGAGGTGGTAACTAAAGTATGCACTGTATATGTATATATATATATGTATGTATTGTGTATAACAAAGAGAATTAGAGATAAAGGGGGCTCAGAAATGGACTGTAGACATGCATCAAAAGGAAAGGCTAAATATAGTGCACACATCAAAACGATACTCACAGTGTATTCTTAGCAGGGTGACTGCAGGTGCATGCATTCTCAACACAGTTATAGTTACAACTTATATAACATCAATATGTTCCATATAAGGTAGGTCACATGACTACATGAATGCCATTTTCATGCTTGACTTGAAAAACTGGTCAGAATGATGTATAACATCACTATATTCGGTGCTGTTGAGTGGTGGTAGAGGTGATGTGCCAGCATTGTTGATGATGTGGCTGTGTGCTTTGTAATACACAGCCACCAGGTGTTGTATGTACAGCATTGCTTTTCTATGACAGAAAAGCTCTTGTAGTGTAATGGTTAGGGTCATTTGCTTCATTATGTAAACTATCTCGAAGAGAGGGTTCAAATCTTACAGTAATTTACACTCCCCCATGTGTCCTTGTGGACTCCACACAGACTCCACTCATTCTGCACGGACTGCAAATATTCTGTGCAGATTCCACACAGACCCAACACAGTCCAAGTTTACAAGTTCAGTCTATGAAGTCCAAGCAATTATGAGGCACAAAAGTTTTGTGCTGAAGGTGGAATTGAACCCTTGACCTCAGAAGAAGACCATTGATATTTCAAGCAATTAACCACTATGCCACACAGGCATAGTTAAATACTATTAAATACTAACTTTTATGCTATTTATTACCCATCAAGTTCCTTTCAACATTTAAAAAAAAAACTTCCCCCATGAGGGGGCACATTGCATTGCTAATAATACTAATAGTAAATACAAAAAAATAAGTAAATCAACCTGCTGTCCCATGCAGCGGCGAGATGGTGGGGGAGCACAGTGCGCGTGCTCCGACAAAAAAAATCAAATCAGAAAGAAAAAAAAATACCTATGACGTCCCTCTGGCCTTTTTTGCCTTCCCCCCTTCCTCTCATTGCCCTCCCCTCACTCTCATCATCCTCCCGTTGCTCTTGATGCCCTCCCATTGCTCTCATTGCCCTTCCCTCGCTCTTGTTGCCCTCCCATTGCTCTCGATGCCCTCCCCATCCCCTCATCATCTCCTCCTGTTGCCACTTCCCAGCTGCCCCATGAGCAGGGGCTCGTGGCAGTGGTGGGGGTGGGTCAGGGGGCAGCAGTTGTCATCGTCAATAGTCTAATAAAGTTTTTGTTAGTAAAATGAGAAACAGTAAAAAAAAAAAAATTACCTAGGGGCCGTCCTTGTGGTCATCATCGTTCCCCCATTGCTGGTGGTGTGGTCCTGTCGTTTACATTGTCAGTAGTAGAAGGAATACCTAAAAAAAAACTTACCTGTGGCCCAGGAGATGTTGTGGACATCCCCTGGGCCTTTTTTACATTTGGCTCACCTCCTCGTTGTCTTGCTGTCATTGCTCATTGTTCCTGTTGTCCCTGTCCCTGTCATTGCCATCCTCTAGCCTCCCTTCTCCCTGGTTCGTCGTCGAGCATCCACATTCCACCCTGTGAGCAGTCGCTCACAGCAATGGGGTGGGTGCTGGTTTCCGGGTGTTTTCATCGTCCCCTCATCCTCTTCCTCTTGCTGTCAACGCTTTGCTGCCCTGGTCTTGTTGTTTCAGGTGGTAGAGGGAGGTGGGAAGCGGTGGCGTTGGGAGTGGTGATGGTAGAAATCAACAAAACAATAAGCCATGATAGTATAACGGTTATGCATCTCACATGCTTTAAGTAAATGCAATGCTTGTGAGTTCGATTTTTGCTAGTTACAATATTTTTCTAACATAATAACATTCTACTCAGACTTGGACTACTTGTACATGCAGATTCTGTGCAGAATGAGTGGAATCCATGCGGAATCCATGTTAGTCTGCATGGAATATCTAGCAGTAAAACCACTCATTTAAGTGATCAGAATTCTGTGCGGAGTCCGCATGGATTCCACTCATTCCATGCAGATTCCATGTGGAATACATGGCTGAGAGTAAAGACCTCGAATCTTACTGTTAATTACATTTTCTATTTATAAATAAATAAGTAACTGCAAACACTCTGAATGCTAGGACTGTCCTAGGATTGTCTGAACAGACGCAACTAGGACTGTCTGATCAGATGCTAGGACTCTACTAGGAGTCTGCTCGGACTGGACCTACTAATTTGGCAGGTGTCTCAGCCAACAAATTTCTAGTTGAGTCTGCTTGGATTAGGGGGGGGGGAGTGTAAAGACCTCCTTCATCCATGCCAGTGTGCAAAGACTGTAGGATCTGTCACAGTGATCCATGAAATAGATTGCATTGAAATTGACGAAACTCTAGGCTACCTTGATGTTCACAGTCAGCTGCATCAGAAAATTATTGTCAGTTGATATGAATATCCAAGCAAAGTGGAGACAGTACTTTTTGGAATTGCAAGAAACCCAATAAGTGTAACCCCATTTCAATGCACACAGTGTACATTATTATGGATAAGCCTGTTTGACATGTAGAGGGGGTAGTATTCATTGTGACTCATTGCAACTGAGACAGTTGTCTTGTCACTTCCCAGAATGATTGGGCAAAGTGTCACACCATGATTGTGTTCATTTTTGGCCATTTGATCCTGGAGTGTCATAAGCAAACATATTTCGAGATGGAAAGAAACTAACGCATGGCTATATGCCAAGACCAGCATCCTGACATGAAATTTTGGAACTGATGGTGACCAGTCTTCGCATCCTGAATTTCCTTTGGTGCAAAATCCATCTCCTTAGCAAAATTGGGATTTGATAGCTGACTTTTGAGGACATCTCAAGGATCCCTGTACCATACATCATATGAAGCAACCTTCCAGAGTGCAACATCACTGTTATCCAGTTCACCATTATAAGAGACCGTGATTGACTGCCATGGTATATTGCCAACTTGAGTAGAGTCAATAGTGCTGTACAGATCCTCTTTGCTGGCAAACAGAGGATCATGGTCATCTGTCATGATCTGTTCCTCATCCACTCAGAACCCACAACCATCTGACCATTTTCCACACTTCTAACCCAACTCCTCCTGTTTTTGTTCTGGCTGCCTTGCACTGCCCACACTGCTGTGCACCAGGCCGCCTTGTACAGCACCCATGGCTGCCTTCCCAAGGCTGCCATCTAGTTTTGCAAATTCGACTCTGGATTCCTGTGTGGCCTCTGTTAGGTAATTTATCTATGCAGTTGAGACACTGCCGCAGTTCCCATTTCCATCCTGCTTTTATTCCGGACTCTAGTATTTAAGCTTAGTTAGTTTCACCTTGTATTCCTCAGTTTGTATATCGACATAGACTCGACTTTAACTTGTCAATCTAAATTTCATTCTGCTCCTACCTCTGTCCTCTAAGAGTCTGAACTCCATTCGACTCAACCTCTAGTCTCCCTCTGAAGTTCTAGTCTCATCTGAACTTAACCGAAGTCCTTTCATACCCCTTCCCACATTTACCTGCTACTTTTCCACTTCCATCTCTAAACCTTCATCTTGAAATTAGGACACCAGACAAGGTGAAGGGCGCAGCTTCTTATAAGCTGAAGCCAAGTCCTTTTCATCTCCCCTCTGCACAATCTGCTATGAGCCAACATTCTTCCGCTATCGACACCTGCCGGGTCCGACCGGATTCCGACGAGCCCTCATGGATCAGTTCTTAACATCATCAGACAGTGTAGTAGCCCAGATTTGCATGAGATCAGATATGTGTGAGCCAGGCATTTGGTTGCAGTGATACAAAAGATCGGCAAGGTTGAAACATGGATGATTGTCATAGGGAGACCAATCATCTGGTGCCAGATGGTCCCATGGAGGCGGCAGAGCTCGGTCTGGTAAATAATCCCCTTGTAAATTGCACAGGCGACCTGTGATGCTGTATTTCAATATGCAGATAGAATATCATCCAATAATATTAACCGTTGATTAGTGGATGGATATTACAAGTTTCTCCCAAAACTGGGGCTTCAGGAGATTGTGTCCATATAGGCAGTGCTCCAGGAGGATCATCCTCATAATTTGTCAGACTGTGAGGCACAGAGTTTGTATAACCAGCCTAAGCCAGAGTTGGTGGATGCAGATGTTGATTTAACAGTTGGAAGGTACAGTGGTGGATTCTCAGATGATTCCTCAGTCTGCCATGGTTTGTAAAATACTGGTTGCAGCCCTCCACAGAACAGGGAATATTGCATGGCTGAAAAGTATGGGGCATGTTGAAGAAAACAGCGAACAGATGAATATTTGGCTTGGAACTGGTAAATTGTGCAATCATAAAATTTAATCACAGCCCAAACACAACAAAGAAATTTTTCTCCATTGCACAAACAAATGCCCTTCCAACCACCATGCCACCAAAAATGTCTCTAAACTTCCCCTCGCCAATGAAAACCAGAACCCGCAATAAAGATCAACATCCAGCAGCTGCACTCATACCAAAAGCATGCCCCAGTCATGCAGAAATGGAACTCATCTGCAAGCAAGAGGCTGAGAAGAAGCAAATTGCCATGGAAGAGAAGCCAAAAGCCCTCAAGCATGTTGTGGAAATCGAAGATACTTTATGACATGAGGATATTGCTTGCAATGCAGTAGCACCACTAAGGGAAGAGAAGACTTGGATGCTGTCAAAAAATCAAGGCTGAAAGTTGTTCGAGGTCACAAGGAACTACAAGCAGCTGACAAACCTGACATTGAGAAGATTGTAAGCTATCTATTACTATTAAACACTTTTCTTAGCTTACCTACTGATCAAGGTCACAATGAAGGGGAAGATGTGCAACTCAGCGATAACAATATGGACACAGAGCTAGAACAAGATGGTAACCATCTTATTGTTTACTTTAGGGGAAAAAGTACTCACCACCTTCATTAGCAGCACCTACTAGTAAGAGAGCACAAGTTAGAGCAGTCAACTGGAAGAATATGATGATGATGGTCAGAGGTCTAATTCAGAATCTGAAAGTCACTGACATATGTTACCAGGTCCAAGGCTCCTAGAGTCAGAGGGTAGTGGTGATGAGTACAAGGATGAAAACAGTCCAGAGTCAGAGTCAGAGTCAGAAGTTGACAAAGAACTTGGAGATGAAGTAAACAAACTAAAAGCTAAGAAAGGCAAGTGGAGTAAAAGTGGATGTACTGATATCACCACAATCCAGAAGACTGACCCTGACTTGGGAACACCTGACATCACTAGTACTGCCACTGGAGGCAATAACAAATGGAAGACTGCAGACAGCATCAATGTCAAAAGGTGTGTTGCAAACTCCAAGTCACATTCTCTGTTGACTCGGGTATATCTCTCACTCTATCACCAAGATCTGAACTGCAACACGAAGCCATGAAGAAGAAATTCAAGGCCACTAACTGTCATGATAATTTAACCAGCCTCCATAATGGCTGGGAGGAGAAGCTTAAGTGTTGTGCTTCTGGAACTCCATCACTGGCTGCATCAGCATCAGATTTCAGTGACTCCATGGTTCAGTATGGTGGTGTCATTGAAGAGGGAGAGACAGACAATGTTGAATGGGCGGCACTTGGATCACATGTGAAAGTCAGGCAAGGTGAGGATTGGGAACGATAAGCATCAGTTTCATGTTGAGTACCTTTTTCATATTCCCTCTTCCCAAGATAGAACCTACTAAGTGTCAACTAGACTATGTTCAAGATTGAGCCTAACTCAACCAATTTCAGTCAAGACACAGAAAGCAGTGTGCGGTGGTGACACAAAATGGAAAATTAGTCACCTGACCAAGGGTACAGCCAATCTCTTTGGAAACAAACTCATTGCTCTCACTCATAAGTTAGGCACTTTGGATGCATGGGTGGTCCTTTCTGTTGCTGATACTCAGGTCCTGGTGGATTGCATTTATGGAGAGGGTAAATATGTTGTCTCAGAGGATAACGTATGGTATCAGTTGGTGCGTTGACATCTATCTCACCCTTCTGCTGTAATATTACTCATATATTCTTGTGGAACTGTCTTATCACCTCAGAAATTGGCACAATGGCTTTGCAATGGCAGCTGTTGAAAGCGTCAAGACAATGATCAAGGACAACAGTGAATTCCTTTCAACTGAGGATGACATCCAAGAATATATAAATTTCTCCCTCGAAGAAGTTCCAGTACACAGAAACGCCACTTGGGCAGATTTGGATGATGAAACTGAGCAGATGATCAAGCCACTCATGACTGCATTGTTTCACTGGAGGGAATGGAATGAGGGCAAGAAGAAAAAAGTGAGTACCAATACTTCTCGAGATATTACGCTCATCTCAGTCTTTCAGGGGTTCCTTCAACATCAACTCATCCTTCATACATTTGCCTTGGCACATCTTGCAGGGTTGGAAGACATTGATGAACGAACTGATGACAAGCCAATTGGTGCCCTGATCCTTTTGATGCAGGCTGTGAGTCCATCATTTTTATTCAAACTCTTGGTTGACTTGCTATCATCTGTATTAGGTCAGCCAGTGTAAGGGGACTAGAGGGTGCCCCATGTGTTTCTCCTATTTTTTACATTCATCCTATATTTTTCCCCATCTCGTTTCCTTCTTTCTATGATTTTTCCTCATTTTATTACTAATTTTCCCTTTCTATCACATTTGTGCATGTTGACAGTTTGATATTTAGAGATGGAGTACCCCTTCCAACATTTACCCCTTGGTACAATGTCACTCGGCGGCCTTGATCAGCCTATCTCTGCCTTTTTTATTTTTAGATTATTATTTGATTTTTGCAGTTTCACATATACTGGGCACTGGCAAAGGGGTCCTTAGAGTTTTCTCTTCGGATTTCCCTTTGCTAGGTGCACCTCCAATCCCTGTACTATGTAGTATAATATTAACTTTGGATTTCCCTTTGCTAGATGCTGAGGTTGCCCTTATAGTAGAAAACTCTCTCTTAAGGCCCGAAATTGCAAACACGCTGCCCAATATAGGCAGGTACAGAGTGGATGATGCTTCCCAAAGCTCCATAGACTCCCTACACACTGCTTCCAACAGTCCCACCTTTAGTGCACTGCCATTTTTGCCAAATGTGCCTCTAGCGCCATGGACGCCATCACACATCAGAGTGCCTCGACGTGCTTGAAAGCGACATTATCGGAATATGCACACAAATTGATTCACTTATATCTACAATCGAAAACTTTGTCAGAACACTTCAGACTAGCTCCACAACTAATATTCCCCCCATTGCAACTCCAAGTGCACCCAACAACAATGCGCCACCCAACATGCCCACATCAAACCGTCCCCCCCCACCACATTTAATGGTGCACGTGCACAGGGATGTGCATTCCTTAACTCCTGTGAGTTGTATATCAGTCTCCAGTCACATCAATTCATCGATGAAGTGGCAAAAATTTATTGGGCCTTCACATACATGAAATCTGAAAGTGCCTATCTCTATGTGGACCGTATTCTGTGCCAAACTAAAGAACTTGGTTCTCTACCTCTCTCCACTTGGGGTGACTTTTGGGCAGAGTTTGTATGCCACTTTTGTCCCCTCAATGAGTGCCACCAAGCAGTGACATGACTAGAGTCATCATTGTACCACCAGGCATGTTGATCTGTGGACAATTATATCGACAAGTTTAAAGACTTGGTGGACATGGCAGGATATGGGGGTGGGCTACCAGTGGTGGTGAAGTTCCAATGGGGCCTCAACTGAGAGATTCAGGATCAGATTCCCCAGATGTTGGAAGGATGTCTGGCAGATGATGATATCTATGCTTGGTACAAAGCTGCTTCCCTCTGTGATGAGAACCAACTCACAAATGCGGCATTTAATGCTGCATTCCAGGCTCCAACTACCACTCCTGCATCCCACATCTTCAATCAAACCCTCCCCCAATGTAATCCCATTCCTGTCCATCAAACTCCTGCACCAGCTGTCAATGTTCCAGTACCAATGGATGTTGATGCAGCCCATAGCCATGCACGCAGGTTGAACCTCTGCTACCGCTGTGGGAAAACTGGACATATGGCTGGAGTGTGTCCCCATCATCAGGATATCTGCATGCTCACCCCCAAGGGGTGAGATGAACTCCTCCAGGACCTGTTGGCGCTTGTAGATGTCAAGGAAGCAAAGGGTCAGGTTGCAGAGGAGATCAAATCAGAGGTTGTAGAGGAGCAGGACTTTTCTATTCGCAGCAAGTGAATCATATGCCTGCCCATAACCACTTTGAAGTTTTGTCAGTTGAATCCCCAGAGAATGAATCTGATTCCATGACTATTCCCCTCTCTGACCCTTCAAAGTCGGGTGAAGATGTACCTACAGTCCAGGCTGATCATCGCACTGTGAGATTAGACTACTATAAAAAAAAAAATCTAAAGACAATTTATTGAGATTCCAATCTGAGTTATTGTCAATCTGAGCTCGCTGGATGTCTCACCGGATCTTGATTGGATCATCCAATCTATTCGTGTGGTATTTGCCAAAGAGATCTATTTTTATTTTTGTCCAATCAGTTTTCCCAAGCTCCTTTTGTGTCTGCTCTTTTTTTTGGCTTGTTGACAGGGAGTCAGTCATGCACCAACCACCCATCCAACATGGTAGTCGAGGCTGGTGTGACGTATTTTTTTTTTTTGCTCGTGACTCTTTTATTATGCATGTCTTTATTTGGGTTGCGCCTGCTATTGGAGCATGGATCTCAGGCTGTTGTGACACACCCTGCTTGCTCTCATCAATTGTCATGACCAATTACAATCCAGTGGTGTATTTTTTTTACCCCAAACTTTTCCTTGTGTGTGTTTAACTTTTGGTAGCCCACCAGGGTGAGGAGGTAGCATGTGCATTTGTTGTGGAGTGAGATGCTCTGAAACAGCAGTCGATCTGTGGGGTGTGCAGCACGTGGTCACTGGGATCTGAGCAAGTTGGAGAGAAGGGGATGGACCTGGCAGATACTCAATTGCTGTCAATTTCGGAGGGAACTGTTTTGAGGGGAAGACCAACGACACAGGGCATAGTGTTATATGACACTTGAAATGGAAGATCAATTGTTTTATGTGCAGGTTTTGTGCAGCCCATCTTTGCAGTGTCATGCTGAAATTTGTGCTACTATCATGTGTAGTGGCATTCAAAATGGTAGAGAGTTTCAAAACCACACTTTTTGAACAATCTCCCTGGCTTTTGCTCTTGGAGTTTTTGCAGAGCACAGGGTACACTGTATGTGAATCCAGATATGAACTCATTTGAAGGATGGGTGATGTGGAAGCAAAGGGAGACATTGAATTAACAGATCAAAATGACCACTCTTGACATTATTCAGTTCTCTAGAAGGTAGAAGTAAATCAAATATCCTGGGAAGCTCATGGCCCATTGTAGGTATCTAATAGATCATATCCCAAGAATACTAGTGTTTTATGACATGTAGGAGGCATTGGGTGGAAGGATGATGCAAAATGTGTGACAAAATGTGACATTTTGAATCATTCAACAGCATTTGACTCTGTGTAAGTTTGTGTGACTGGTGTTATGAAAAGCTTTGAAACTCCCAGTTTGTGGCATTTGTCAACTTGGCTTCCTTCAACTAGCACTACCACTTGATATTCCCTTTATTTTATGTTGTATATCAATTAAATATATGTTAGTCAATGTGTACTTAAATTCCAAAGCAGAACTGTGTTAGGGTGACACCCACTATCTGCTAGCTAAGACTGTGTGGGTTCTCTCTACAAGAAGGGGGTGGGATCCATGCACATGATGGGGGAATTGATGGTTTTGATGTGAGGGGTTATTAATAGATGAGTTTGTTTAAAAAGGCATTTCACACCACAAGTGTAGGTGGAATACCTAAGAGAACACAACTAGGGTTCCCTAGTTGTATATTTAAGGTTTATATACTATGTTACATATATTGTACATTGTTGTTACCAACATGCTCATACATGCACATACATATTGATGCATGTGAAATAAAATTCTCATGCTATCAAAGTATAGTGTCATTTGGTGTAATGTAGCATAATTCAACATAATAAAATAAAATGAAGTTTTATTAAGTAATGGGGCTGTTTCCTAACAAACTGTATTCTCCTTGTAGATTCTGAGGCAGTTTACAAAAGATTTTGAAACTCTTGACCCTTGTTAGTATTTACAAAATGGAATGTGGGCCATCATTCTGGTGGAGTTAATGGAGCTCACAGTCACACTATTCAGTAAAATACCTATGTATATACTGTTCAAGCTGATGGATGAAAAACCATGGACAATCCATAGCTAGCAGACTGGGCCCACAGTGCAAGGGTATCATGTGGGCTCACATCTTGACCAGTTGGTATGGGCCACCAACTCATCCATGGATCTGGCTGAATCAGACTATTAATAAGCTCAGCAGCCTTGCACATACATTCAGCAGTGCTGTCCCAACAAATTTACAGTAATATTTGGTACCTGCACTATGTAGTATACTATAATCAATGAACATATTTGTTTATTGGCTGTGAGAACTGCTTATGAAGATACAGTGTACAATCTCTATAATTGGCACCAATCAACTGTAATTTCAATAGGCCCAGCTGCTGAATGCAATCACAATCACCTGGAAGCCTGGCACACCAGAATGATGACCAGCCTTACATGCTTGGATTTCATTATGCTAATTTGGTTTTATGTGAGGATCCTTATTGTTTGATATGCCAGCACCACTCTTTATTGTCATGGTGCCACTTTTTGTTTTGTCACTGGCACTGTGTGTGCCAGTACCTCAACACTCATGGTTATGTTCCAGCCTCATCCCTGATATATGATATAGAGACTAGTGCTTGAAGGTCCAGTCACACAGACCAAAAAATAACCGAGACTGAACTGAACCGTAACCAATGTAACCAGACCTGCAGTCACGGTCCTGTTGGTTACAGTACCAGTTCGGTCTGTGGTTCACTGATCTCAAGACAAACAGCAAAACCATTCAAGACCAGTTAGAACCGGTCTCAAACTGAACCCTTAGTCCTAAGTGTATGTAGTTGTAAATATATTGGAGATGTGCAGAGGTTCTTAGGCTCTAACTATGCCCAAGACAACGTAGTTGTAGTGATGCTGACTGTCTACATGTGACTTCACTACTAAGTACTCAGTCACATGACTACATGAGTAGGTGCCCACGCACCCTACTCCATCTGCCTCCTGCCGCCCAACCACTCTGTCCACTATACTTTTGTCTTCTACTTCCTCTTCATCCTCCTCTGTCTCCTTATCCTCCTCATAAAAGAAACCCGACCCAACAATGTCTACCATACTCTGGTTCCTGTTAACCTCCACTTCCCTGTGTTCACTTTCCACTCTCTGCAGGTTGATCACTTCTTCCTTCTCCTTCTTTATTCACTCTACCTCCTCTTCTGTGACTTGTTCCATGTAGATTTGCTGTGCCTCTGCCAGCTCCATTCCATCCCTCAGAACAAACTCCCTCAGTCTGCATGCACTGAATTCACCATCTAGTCTTGTGCCATCTAATGTATCAAGTTTATAGGAATTCACCAGGCATTTGGTTACTCGACATGGAACTGCCCACATTGGGGCAAGTTTTCACTCTGACCCAATTGAATATGTGAGGTTGCTGCGGAATACTTGTATGAGTTGTCCAATATGGAAGACCACTGGTCTGGCTTTTGATTTCAAGACTTTCCGGTCAAACGTGTCTTTCCAATGGTCTGCGTGTCGTACTGCTTCTGAGTGTGCATCTACTCGTTGCTGGGCTACGTATGCCATGTGAGTTTCGATGTCTTCTATGCTGATTGGATTTGTGCTGATCTGGAGGCTGGTTTTAGGGGTATTGATGACCAAACCGAGTAGTAATTCCTTAGGAGAGAACTTGAGCAAAGGGAGGAGGCAGCAGTTGAGGATGCTGATTGCATTGGGGAAGTGTTCTGGCCAGTTCCTAGGTAGATTGTTCACATCCATCTCATGCCATCCATCTTCACCCAACTCCGGCATGCATAGGCGAGCTAGGATGTATATTAGCAGTTTATTCGTACCCTCAACAAGGCTGTTGATCCATGGCGAGTAGGCTGGTACTATGTGGGTTTTTGTGCCTGATGCTTCACAAAAATCTGCTACCTCATGGTTGTCAAAGTGGCTCCCTCCATCAGTCATGAACGTTTCAGGCGGTGTGAAGTTGTGGAAAATGTCCTTTAGTGATTTGAGGGTTGTTTTCGCGCTGCCATGAGTTTTGAACATATACCCCCACACGTGCTGGGTGCATGTATCAAGGTATAGTCCAACCTGGTGGAACCCACCTTTGCCCTCTGGTAGTGTGAGGTAGTTGCCGACCAGGAGTTTGAAGGGATGTTGACATGTGATTGGGTTTAGCAGGGCATGTAGGTGTGCTCCTCCAAAGCTCTTGCAGCGCGGGCAGTCTAGGATTGCTTTGACTATTGAGCTGTCCAACACTGGGCTGCATATCCCATCCATCAGT
The DNA here is from genome assembly GCA_026075535.2 of Tricholoma matsutake. NCBI lineage: Eukaryota > Fungi > Basidiomycota > Agaricomycetes > Agaricales > Tricholomataceae > Tricholoma > Tricholoma matsutake. Next base: position 18,189,569 of record AP026538.1, read on the forward strand.
GCGAGCTTGATGCTATCCCTGTGCCAATGACCTCCATCCTCATGTTCTTTTCTGGCAAGCTCAACTGCTTCTACTCTGGTGACACATTCATGTCGTGATCTCACTTGGGTTTTGTTTCCGCCCCCAATGAACCATAGCCTTCCTTCATCTATTTGGTAGTTTACGGTGTTGTGCTGTGCATGTTTTAGGTCTCAGATTCTCATGCCGTGGTTAAGTTCGAGCAGAGCATCTATGATATGGGTGAAGATAGGCTCAGTTGCAAAATGTGCATATAAGTTGAGATGCTTGGTTGGTACTGCAACCTGGAATAGATCCTGTATGACACCTGTTAACATATCTGGGTTGGGGCACACGTCCCATTCACTCCCATCTCCATGCTCCTTCAATGTTCCTTCATACTGTTGGCTGACTCCATCTGCTATGTTGTTGACTCTGGGAACGTGCTTGACATCGACAATGTCGTATGCTAGGACAGTCCGACACCGTCCCTCCAACATGCATGTGTTGCATGCAGAGCATCGTTCAACAGTACATCTCTCAGTGCTTGGCAGTCAGTTTCTAACTTGATTGGGAAACCCCAAATGATGTCTGCAAATTTGTCGAGGGAGAACTTTAGTGCGGCAAATTCTAATAGATATGGTTTATACTTCTCCTCTGAAGCCGACATTCATTTAGAGGCATATCCTAGAGGGTGTAGGCGAGTCACTGTCTTGCCTCTGGGTAGGGTTGATGTAATATGTTGGGTTAGGACGCCTGCAAATGCATCCTTAGAACCATCAGTTATTATGATAAAGGGTGTGCCATCAAACAGTGGGGACTTCAGGATGGGTTTGGAGACCAATCGCTGCTTGATATCTAGGAAAGTTTTATCATGCTCATTAGTCCATATATCATCAAGTTTGTAGCTGCGCATGATGCGTTGGTGTCACGATCCATTTCTTGCCCGCTCGGAACCTGCAACCTTCCGATCTTTTCTGCTGTTCCTAACTCAACTCCTACTGCCTTCGTTCCGGCCCCCTTGCACTGCCCACACTGCTGTGCACCAGGCCGCCATGTACAGCAACCACGGCTGCCTTCCAAGGCTGCCGTCTAGTTTTGCAAATTCGACTACAGATTCCTGTGCAGCCTCTGCTAGGCAATTTATCCATGCAGTTGAGACACTGCCGCGGTTTCTGTTTCTGTTCCGCTCTTGTTCCGGACTCTAGTATTTAAGCTTAGTTAGTTTCGCTTTGTATTCCTCAGTTCATATATCGACATAGACTCGACTTTACCCTGTCAATCTAAAACCTCCTTCTACTCCAACTCCTGACCTCTAAGAGTCTGAACTCCATTTGACTCAACCTCTAGTTCCCCTCTGAAGTTTTAGTCTCATCTGAACTTAACCTAAGTCCCTCCATACTCCTTCCCGTATTTACCTGCACTCTCCCGCTCCTATCTCTAAAACCTCTACCCGAAATTAGGACACCAGACGAGGTGAAGGGCGCAGCTTCTTACAAGCTGAAGCCAAGTCCTTTTCGTTACCCATCTGCATAATCCACTACGACCCAACAATAATTTGCTCTCAAACACCCGCTGGGTCCGACCGGATTCCGACGAGCCCTTTCGGATCAGTTCTTAACAGTATATATGAACTCACACTTCACTCGTCTCTTCTCCTATGACCCCAACCGAAACTCGCCAGTGCACAACCAGAAACTCTCAGCACGCCGGTACCATTCCAGGGATCTCTGCAATTCAGCGATCCACACTTCCTAGCCCATGACCCGCCTCAACATTCGGAGTAACTTCCAGACCTTCCAACATTTTCCGACAAATCGGTTTCAGAGCCCCATCAATCAGTGCAAACCTCATGTCTACTCAAGCTCAACAATCTCCTGCAAATCCGGAAGAACCCTGACCCACAACTCCCCTTGAGTACATAGGGGGCATCAACCAGCCTGAACCCTATGGGTTGGAAGATTGTGGTCTAGAGGACGGACCTCCTGGCAGACCTGACAACCCTAGTGGTCCGGATGGCCCTGGGGGTGACCCCAATCCCAATGATCCTGACGATCAACCTCCTGCGGGGGGAAACCCTAATCCAGGGGATAGGTTCATAGATGTTCTTTACAACCTCTCGGAGAGTATCCGCACCCTCTGACAAAATAATGCACCCAAGACCGAGAAAACAAAGTTCACGACCCCGACACCTTCGATGGCTCCAACCCAAAGAAACTTAGAGACTTCCTAGTCTCGTGTAACCTTCATTTCCGCGACCGTCCACACGTATTTTCTTCTGATGAGAAAAAGATCATATTTATCCTTTCTTATCTCAAGGGATCAGCTCTCAGCTGGTTTGAGCCCGGTCTTAATGACCTGACTGATTCCGCACACTGGATGTGGGATTATGAGGCTTTTCTTGCTGAACTAGAGAGTAACTTCAGCCTGCATGACCCACTCGGGGATGTGGAAAAAGCTCTTTCTGATTTAGCAATGAAGAAAAGTGGTTGCATCACAAAGTATAACATTGACTTTTGGGAATTAGCTTCTAGGGTCAACTGGAATGAGGCAGCCCTCCGTGACCGCTATTTCCGCAGTCTTCCACTCCGACTTCGTATAGAAGTCCTTCGGGGTGGTAAACCCGACACCCTTGCAGGACTGCACTTGAAAGCGCAGGACTGTGACAATATCTACTGGATGCAGGAAGATGAAACCCAGTTCGAAACTAAGAATTCTGGGAATTCTTCTAACCCTGTCAAGAAGGACAACCCCAAAGGTTCCTCCCAGTCCACCAATCAATCCTCGTTGAGCTCCCCTCAGGGAAACTCCTCCAACCAGCAGCCCTCCACGACAAAGAACACTTCCAAGTCGTCCATCTCCGACAAGTTGGGGAAGAACGGCAAACTTACTGCGGATGAACGAGAATGTCGCATGCGGGAAAGACTTTGCCTCTACTGCGGTGAAGAAGGGCATGTAGCAGGAAACTGCCCGAAGTCTAAAGCCGCAAAGGCCCACGCATCCACTGTAATTCCTGATTCTGCGGACTCGGAAAAATAGTCCGCAACCCTCAGGATACAGCCATTGGGGCTGGGGGTTGCATTGACCTTACCCACTTGGCTGCCTACGTCCGTCTCAACATGTCCGCTCTTTCCGACCCTGACTCCCTAATCATCCTCTTAACTATTCCTGACCTTTCCGCCCCTGTCCGAACCCTCATTGATTCCGGTTCATCCCACTGCTTTCTTGACTCCTCTTTCATGTTGAATAACCAACTCAGCACAGAATCCATTAACCTGATCGGTTTACAACTCTTTGATGGATCTTGCAACTCCACCATAACTCAAGTCGCCCAACTTCCAGTCACCTTTCCTACCAGTGAAATGTTCAATCTGTCATTTTATGTAACCTTGCTAGACTCTTCCTGTTCCGCAGTACTTGGTCATAACTGGCTGAAGCAATACAATCCGTTGATTGACTGGTCTTCAAGCCAAATCACTTTCCGCTCTGCTGATCATAGAGGTTCAGCACCCCAGACGTCTCCTTTGTCCCCGAACCTTCCGGTAGAAATCCTTGAATCCTCCGCATTTTCCAAACCCCCCATTCCTCCTAAGTTTACACCTCCCGACATCTCTTTCATCAATGCTGCTGCTTATGCGCATGCTAGCAAACTCCCTGGGGCAGTAGCCTTCCAGATGACCTTTGCTCCAGAAGGGTTATCCGCCTGCTTGACCCAATCCTCAATCCCGCCGGATTTATCCGACATTCCCGCCGAGTATCATGAATTTGCCGATGTCTTTAATAAGAATAAGGCAGACACCCTTTCTCCACATTGTCCTTATGACCTCAAGATAGAGACAGAGGATAATGCTCCCCCTCCTCCGGGTCGCATGTACTCCCTCTCTCCCTCCGAATTAGAAGCCCTACGAGTCTTCATTGATGAAAACGTCCGCTCAGGCTTCATCCGTCCTTCTAAGTCTCCGCATGGAGCTCCTATACTTTTCATCAAAAAGAAGGACAGTAGCCTCCGACTTTGTGTCGACTACTGAGGACTCAATCATCTTACAAAGAAAGACTGCTATCCCCTTCCTCTCATTTCCGACCTCCTTGACTCTCCCCGAAAAGCCTGCTTGTTCACCAAGATAGACTTGCGGCACACTTATCACCTTGTCTGCATCGCAGACGGTGACGAATGGAAAACTACTTTCTGCACCCGGTACGGATCCTTCGAGTGGTTGGTGGTTCCCTTTGGACTCACTAATGCACCCACAGCGTTCCAGTGTTTTATGAACGACATCTTCAGCGACATGCTGGATGTTTGTGTCATTGTGTACCTCGACGACATCCTGATCTATTCAGATGACAAGTCCCAGCATGGGACTCACATTAAAGAAGTCCTCCGCCGTCTCCGGAAAAATGGACTTTACGCCTCCCCACAGAAATGTGAGTTCCACAAAGACACCGTTGAATATTTAGTTTTCATCCTTTCACTGGATGGACTTTGGATGTCCGAGGATAAAGTCAGAACCGTGCTCGACTGGCCTGAGCCTGGGAAAGTTAAGGACATCCAATCCTTCTTAGGCTTCTGCAATTTTTACCGCCATTTCATTAATGGTTATTCAGACATTGTCATCCCACTTACCTGCTTGATGTGGAAATCCACACCTTGGGACTTCAACAAGAAGTGCCGTGATGCCTTTGAAAGGCTCAAACAAGAATTCACTCATGCACCCGTCTTAACCCAATGGGTACCCGACTCACAAATGGTACTCGAAACGGACACTTCCGACTATGCCCTAGCTGCTATCCTTTCGGTTTACACTGCGGATGGAGAAATCCATCTGGTTGCTTTTCATTCCCGCTCCTTCAATCCTGCTGAACTAAATTACGACACACATGACAAGGAACTCTTGGCCATTTTTGAAGCCTTCAAACACTGGTGGCAGTACTTTGAGGGTTCCACAAACCCAGTTGATGTGGTCACCGACCACAAAAATCTTGAGTACTTCAGCACTACCAAGTTGCTCACCCACTGCCAGGCCCGTTGGTCAGAGTACCTTTCCCAGTTCAATCTCATCATCCGCTTCCACCCCGGGAAACTAGGGGCCAAGCCAGACGCACTCACTAGATGTTGGGACGTCTACCGCAAAGGGGGAAATAGCGACTTCACCTCTGTAAACCCGACCAACTTCCGACCTGTATTCACACAGGAACAACTCTCCTCTTCCCTCTGCGCCACTTATCTCGCCACACCCATCCTTCAACAAGCAGTAATCATGGACGTTGAGAAACTCCACAACGACATCCGCACCTCTCTTCCCCTTGACCCTATATCTTCCATTCATCTCCTGACACCTGTTGACCCCAACTGGACCATAGATGAGGCAGGACTTCTCCGCCACTTTGACCGGATTTATGTTCCGGACGTTGCAGATCTCCGCCTCAAAGTCCTCCAATACAAACATGATCATATCCTCTCCGGCCACTTTGGACAAAACAAAACCCAGCAGCTTGTCCGCTGGGAATACATCTGGCCAAACCTCCGCACCTTCATCCAGGAATTCTGCAAATCCTGTACCACTTGCAAACGATCCAAATCGCCTCGACACAGGCCCTACGGGTTCCTAAAGCAACTTCCAGTTCCGGAACAACCCTGGAATTCCATCTCCATGGATTTCATTGAACAACTACCCGACTCCGCTGGTCACACTGCTATCCTAGTCATCGTTGACCACCTCACCAAACAGGGCATCTTCATTCCAACTGTCGATGAAATCACAGCCCAAGAACTAGCCAACCTGTTCGTCCTCCATGTCTTCTCCAAGCATGGTGTTCCATCACATGTCACTTGTGACCGGGGATCCGAGTTTGTCTCTCATTTTTTCCGCTCTCTCGGAAAAGCACTCGACATGTGGATCCACTTCACTTCCGGTTATCATCCACAAGGTGATGGTCAGACAGAACGACTTAACCAGACCTTGGAACAGTACCTCCGGATCTTCTGCAACTATCAGCAGGACGACTGGTCTCACCTCTTGCCCTTGGGCAAATTTGCCTACAACAATGCTCCTTCCGCCTCTACAGGTGTATCACCTTTCTTTGCCAATAAAGGTTACCACCCAAACATTTCCGTCTTTCCAGAGCGTGACTTAGCTTCACAGTGCACCCGCGAATTCGTCATTGATTTAGACGACCTTCACCAGGAACTTCGGAAACAACTTGTGGCCGCTCAAGAATGTTATCAAGGTCCTGCGGATAAACATTGGGCACCCGCACCTGACTTTGACATTGGTGATTTCGTTTATGTCACTGCGGAAAATATCCGCACCACCTGTCCCTCCAAAAAACTCTCCAAAAAGAACCACGGTCCTTTTGAAATCATCACCCACCCAGGAACTCACTCAGTCACCCTGTGGCTCCCGGATCACATGCGGGCTATTCACCCTGTTTTCCATGTCTCTCAACTAGAGATACACTCCCCGAACACAATTCCAAATTGAGTACAACCTCCACCTCCTCTGATCACCATCAATGACGAGCTCGAATATGAGATCACCAAAGTCCTCGACTCCAAAGTTGACAACCAATGTCGCTGCAAGATTCTCTACCTTGTCCGATGGGAAGGTTACCAGGGAACCGACAAAGAGACTTCCTGGCTACCTGTTACAGAACTTGACCACGCCCAAGAACTCCTTGTGGATTTTCACACCCACTACCTGCAGAAAATCGGACCATTACCCACTTAAAGACAATTCACGTTACTTATTCACTCAGTCCGAACTCAGAACAAACTTTATTGAAAAAAGAATTTTTTGGATCCGACCGGATCCCTACACTACCTCCACTTCTCCCTCTCCATCTTCGTCATCCTCTCCTCCGACTTCACCACCTTCCTCCGCTTCTCCACCTTCCCCGCCTTCATCCTCCTCTTCCTCACCCTCGCCCTCCTCCACATTGTCTGCCCGCCTTTTTTCCAAATATCTTTGGAATCCCGCCCAGTCGTCTCCAGACTGGCGGATCCCATGCCTCTCCCGTCGGGACTCTCGTACTGCCCGCTCCACTTCCTCCTCGTCCTCGTCACTCTCCCCCTCAATACTTTCATCCACCTCCCACTCCGGGTCCATTGCATCCTGGATCTCCTCCATCGACTCCCTCACTGCTGTTGCCACCTCCCCAAACCCTTTCCTCACCACCTTCACCAGCTGCCATAGCAGCTCTGCCACTTCTCCGCTGTTTTCCAGCGGACCTGCTGTTCCTGCTCCGGACCTCGCTTTTCTTACTGTTGGGGCCTCCTGCCCCTCCCACATGACCTCCTCGCACTTGTGCTTAACACGGGTGCAGTTATTGCACATGCGTCCCTTCGCACCCATCTTGAAGCACGAAATTTTTTGATATTGGCACCTAAGCCACTTGTCAGTCCAAAAACATTGAAAGAAAACCAACTATGCACCTGTTGCAGGGCAAGGCGGCCTGCACCCGCACCGGACTCGCTGATTCTTCTGACCCCACCCACGCCCTTGACGTGGCAATCTTCTTCTTCTTTGGGGACTTGCTCCCCTCAGCCTCGTCCTCCAAACACACAGCCGCAGCCGCCCGCTTCGTCTCCACGTGTTTTGCAGCCGAAGCCTCTTTTTTCCGTGCCGCTGCCTGGCGCGCCTCCTCTGCCTTCACAGCCTCCTCTGCCTTTGCAGCCTCTTCTGATGCCTTCTGCGCCTCCTGCACCCGACCTTCCTCCTACCTTGCTGCCTCCTCCAATTCTCTCACCTCCCTCTCCATCTGTTCATTCATCTCCCGCTCCCTCTGTTTGTACTGAGCCTTCATTGTGGCCAATTTCAGTTGAGTGGAGCCTGCTGGGGGGGACATTTTGTGTAGGTGATGGAAGAAGGAAAACAACAATTTTTCAACCAATTGCCACATTCAGGAGTCAACCAACTTCCTCATTTGGACTCGAACCTTCACGTGCCTCGTAGGCTCGGCACTAAGGGGGAAATACTGTCACAATCTGTTCCTCACCTGCTCGGAACCCGCAACCTTCCAATCTTTTCCGCTGTTCCTAACTCAACTCCTACTGCCTTCGTTCCGGCCCCCTTGCACTGCCCACACTGCTGTGCACCAGGCTGCTGTGTACAGCAACCACAGCTGCCTTCTAAGGCTGCCGTCTAGTTTTGCAAATTCGACTATGGATTCCTGTGTGGCCTCTGCTAGGCAATTTATCCATGCAGTTGAGACACTGCCGCAGTTTCCATTTCCGTTCCGCTCTTGTTCCGGACTCTAGTATTTAAGCTTAGTTAGTTTTGCTTTGTATTCCTCAGTTCATATATCGACATAGACTCGACTTTACCCTGTCAATCTAAAACCTCCTTCTACTCCAACTCCTGACCTCTAAGAGTCTGAACTCCATTTGACTCAACCTCTAGTTCCCCTCTGAAGTTTTAGTCTCATCTGAACTTAACCTAAGTCCCTCCATACTCCTTCCCGTATTTACCTGCACTCTCCCGCTCCTATCTCTAAAACCTCTACCCAAAATTAGGACACCAGATGAGGTGAAGGGCGCAGCTTCTTACAAGCTGAAGCCAAGTCCTTTTTGTTACCCATCTGCATAATCCGCTACGACCCGACAATAATCCGCTCTCAAACACCCGCCGGGTCCGACTGGATTCCGACGAGCCCTTTCGGATCAGTTCTTAACAGTTGGTAGGCCTGTTTGCCTATCCCCTTGGGAGTTTCTACCGCATGTAATATGTCCCTTAGCGGTTTTCAAGGGGTAGATGTCGGAAGGGTACTCCGTCTCTAAATATAAAACTGTCAAATGCACAAATGTGATAGAAAGGGAAATTAGTAATAAAATAAGGGAAAAATCATAGAAAATGAAGAATAGAAGGAAACGAGGCAAGAAAAAATATAGGATGAATGTAAAAAATAGGAGAAACACATGGGACACCCTCTAGTCCCCTTACAGAAATAGCCTGATAAGCCTAAGAACCCTTCTAAGTGAGATGCATCCTGTGGTCGTGGCCAGTTTACAATTGCTGTCAGTTTCGCTGTATCCAGTTTGACTCCATCTGGTGATGATTCTGATTCTGGTCCCACCATAGTCCCTGCGAAGACCGCTTCTGTCATAAATACTCAGAATTTGCTGGCTGATAGAGATAATTTCTCCTGTCTTATTTGCTCCAATAGGTGACAAAGTTTCTTCATGCCCTCTTTAAATGTGTTTGCAGCTGCACCTCCATTGTCTACGAAGAGTTTGATTGTGTTGTTGCCAACAATATCGCTTAGTCATTCTGCTGTGAGTTGTCTGAACTCGGATGGGCCCCCTGTAACTCCAAATGGTAGCCATAGATACTTGAAGTACCCTTTGCCTTCTACAAAAAAGGTGATATATGGCTGTGAGTCATGGTCAATAGCGATAGCATAGAATCCAGTCGCGAAATCAAAAACATGAACATATCGGTGGCCTGACAAGCGCTGTTGCTTTTCCCATATGTCACCCTGTGGCATTGGTGCTATCTCTGTGACCCGATTTACCTCTCAGAAGTCCTGGCACAGACACCATTTCTGGCTCATTGACAGTTCACTGTTCATGTGCTTTTGATCTGATGGTAGCAGTGGTAGGTTTTCTGCACTTGGTAACCCCAATTCCATGCACTGATCATTGACGCGATGCTTTAATTCTTCGAGGGATAGGCCCTGACCTTCATGGGTTTTCTTTGAGAACACTACTGGTGCCACTGCACATACATCCCTGGGGTGTATCGGCGCGATGATTCCTGCTTCGACCATTTCATCGACTTTTGCATGGAGGTATTCTTTTTGTGCAGGGTTCATGGGTTCATGGATTGTTGTGGTATTCTTGTATGGAACTTTGTTTCTGGCGGTATGTTCAGCTTGTGTACTGCCCCTGGCACTGTGTTCACTTTGCTCATTGCTAATGCAAAACAGTCTGTGAATTCGGCGATTAGGCTGTTGACTTCCTGGTGTTCCTCAGGTGTAGTGTCTGGTCCTATAGAGATTTCCGAAAGTATTTGTTTTACATGCTCTGGCTTGAAGGGTTCTGTGTGTTGTGTGTAGATGTTGTTGTTTGTGTTGTTTATGTGGTGTACCTGTACTGGATTATCTGGCCAATGAGAAGATTTTTTGTCAGCTCTGTAGGTTTGGCAATCTATCTCGAGGTCAATGACTACTTCCCTCAAGGGGGGTTTTTCCTCACCCCCCAGCTCATTACTATGCTTTTTCACCTCTCCATCTACATTCTGCTCTGGTAAGGTTGACACCGATTCTACTATTGTTGCTTTGTCATTGAGGGTTTGGTGTTGGTCTATGTTCTCATTGTTTTTGTCACACATGGGTTTTACAAGCTCGTGAATAATATTCAAGACTTGCCTGGGAGGGGGATTCTCACCAGAAGTGCCCCCTGTTACATTTTCCTGCTGTTTCACATCTAGTGTGAGGTGTATGCCTTTTTCATCTGTGGTGCTTGCACCTGATATGCATGCTTGGTTATGTAGGATGAGTTTGAGTTGATTGTATGGGTGCTTGATTGTCATTGTGTCCGCTCCATAGTCGTGTATTGCATTGAACTGTCGGAGCAGTGGTTTCCCAAACAGAAAGTCCCACCCTCCTTTACTGTCGAACACCTCAAACTCTCCGTAAACCTCCATGTTGCCTAATTCAATAGGTCCTTCCCATCTTTGTTGAGATGGCAAAACTGCCCCATCCACCATCTGCAACTGGCATCTAGACTTCGTTACATTGTTGAGCAGGTTTCGTACGCCATTGAAAGCTGTGGTGCTCATGGCACTGACCATTGCACCTCCATCGAATAGTGCTCTAACAGTTATCCTTCTCCTATGTGGTCCGATGATATGTATGTTGTGTATAAAAGGGACTTCATCCACTGTTGAACTCTTAGTAGTCTCAGAATGCTCAACCGAGTACAGATCAATAATGTCGTCATTTGTGTCCTTACTAGATACAACAGGGGTGACATGTGTACCAAAGGCCTCAGGGCTATGCCCAGTAGACAAAGGATCTGGGGCCACCCATTTGTCCTCTAGATGAGTGGCCCTTCTCCATTTCCCTGTTCTTCACCATAGCCTGCCCATGTGAATTCTCCTGCCTCAGCTACATGGTTTACTGCTACCGCTTGTTCTCGACGGCTTTGTCCAAGGCATCTGCCGCATAATGCTCGCCATCTGCTCTCTTGTGGGGGTATCTTTGCCATGCTTACTGCCATGCAGTCCACACCTCAATGACCTTGCATTCCGCATGTATAACACTCTCCTGAGCACACCTGTGCTGTTCCTGGTCATAGTGGGAATGGTGTGTGCATAGTGATAGACACATTTTTTCTGTGTACTGCTTTCCAGGTGCGTAATTGCTTGAAGTACGCAGTACATCCTTTGGTGGTGCTGGGATGATGTGGGTACTTTGTTATGTTTGTTCATACGATGGTCTTCTTGTCTTCCATGGTAGCGCTCGACAAACAAGGTCCAGTTTGATGTGTAGGATTTGGTTGCTGTGGGAATTGACATGGCATTGGAGTGGTTGGAACTACTTGGGTGTTACTGATGGTAGTGCAGCCGAACTGCATAGTTAGATCCGAAATAGGGTTGTTAGAGTGTGCTAGTGTGCATTCAACACGAGTGATCTGAGTGGTGAGAGACCCTATTTGGGCTTCATGTTCTCGATGCTTCCTAACTCCATCTCTGATGTAGGTCCTGTCCACCATTTCAATGGCCATACAGAACGCCTTCCAATTCACATGTGATTCGCCAACTTTGTCTTTAAGGATCTCTGGGAATTTATCTTGTATGTGCACAATATTTGCTGTAGTCAGAATGAGGAGTAAGAAGGTTGATCTATTGAGCAACCCCCTCATGCCCCTCATGATAGCTCTCTTGAACATTTCAAAAAATTCTCTAAGTTGGAGTTCCATCCTGTCTTCTGCAAGCAGACACTATTCATACCTGCTAAAAATGGAATTGCTGACAAACTTGAAAGTTGCCTGACCAAATAATCCATAATGACAACTTGAACACTGCCTGCTAACAATGCCAATGACAATGCCAACAATGATTGCACCACAACTGCAACAGTGACAACAACAACAACAAGCTTAGGAGGCATTGCCTCCCAACCTCTTCAGTAAGCTTTTTGTTCCCCAATGCTCATTTTTATTAATATATCTTAGTCTACAAATGAAGCAGGGCTCAACAATGACATAACAATAACCCCTCCACATACACTTTGGCTATAAACAGGCAGGGCTGATACAAAAGGGAACAAAATGGGGCACAAGAACAACCAAAAATGGGAATGGGGTACACAGTGAGTGGGGATGTGACAATGACAACTAGGAAGCAAACACAACAAGGGCTCGAGCCCATAGGTATGTTTTTTTATCTTTCTTTGTTTTTTTTACTAATTTTATCTTGTTCTGCATAACTGGGAGGGATACTATGGCACCCAACGGGTCTGAATTCTCCCAGGGTGTCTGAATTTCGATTTTCTTATTTTATATTCTTGCGCTGACCTTCCGGAGTTTTATGGAATTTCATCACATAGTACTCATGTATATACATATAATTTTACTAAGGAATTCAAAGTGTAGAAGCAATCGAAAAATAGTAGCCGGAGTGATCAGTCAGTGATTTTGATGTAACTATTTTGCTCACAACTTCATACTCCACTCTGAGTGCTCAGAAAAAATTTACAGGCCACCTATACTGGACTGAAACATGGCCGCATACTAATTTTGAGTTTCCGGTGCAGTGCGCCTGTGCTTACAAGGAAGGAAAGGAAGCGTGACACAGCACACTGAAATTCAGGCTCCACCAGAAACATTTTGACATTTACGCGTTTTCTGAATTCAGGCCTCACGCATGCCATCAGAGCACACGCGGCATGAGACTGAGGAGCTGCTCAAAGAGGGCTGCCGCCGCATTATCCGCGAGAAACGCAATGGCATTAAGATCAATGTCAAACAGACAGCTTGTGATCTCAACATTCCTTATTCTACTCTTCGGGCTCGCTTTCTCACCTTACTTTATACATAGTTGTATATACTTCAATTCAAATAGTTGTCGTGGTTTTGCGTGTTCGAATGAGGTGGCGGTTGACGATGCGGCGGAGAGCAAATCTAATTGTGACAAAGTGTGACAAAAGAGACAAAATGTCTTCTCCCCTCCCAAGCACAGGCATACTGCACCACCAACTTAAATTGGGCATGAAGCCGTATTTCAGTCTGGTATAGGTAGCCTGTAAATTTTTATTGAGCACCCGGAGTAGAGTATGAAGTCGTGAGCAAAGTGTTTGCATCAAAATCACTGACTGGTTACTCCGGCTACTATTTTTCGATTGCTTCTACACTTTGAATTCCTTAGTAAAATTATATGTATATACATGAGTACTATGTGATGAAATTCCGTAAAACTCCGGAAGGTCAGCGCAAGAATATAAAATAAGAAAATTGAAATTCAGACACCCTGGGAGAATTCAGACCCGTTGGGTGCCATAGTAAGTGGTGGCAGGAGGTGCTGAAATTGAGCAAGCACCAGGTGGTCCCAGGGAAACTGGGGAGGCACCAACAACAGCGAGGAGAGCACTGGCTAGGACAAGGGAGTTGAGCAGGCTAACAACAACACATCCAAAGGATAGCCATCAATGACAACAACAAGGCCAACTTCACTGGTTGGTGAGGATCAGACCACCACCAGCAAGGACAAGCCCTGAACACAACAGGTGTTAGGAAACAGCCCCATTACCTAATAAATTTTCATTTTCATTTTATTATGTCCAATTACACTACATTATCGCAGGAGGATGAGACAGTGGAGAAATCTGGAAATGGAAAAGTGTGCTTACCTAAGTACGTGCCCCCTAGGATCTGTACTCTTAGCTACCATGAATAGACAATCTATGTGCCTGTCTATTTGGGTAGCTGAGTCAGACAATGGGAAAGACATCACAATGAACGCGCTCCTCGACTCTGGAGCAGAAGGAGTCTTTATCAACTGGAAATTTGTCAAACGAGAAGGGATCAGGACATATCCCTTAGGCTGCACCATCCGGGCCACAAACATAGATGGAACCCTGAATAAGCAGGGAACAATCACCAGATGCATGAAAGGGAGGCTCCACACCAATGGGAGGAGCTACCCGATGGAATATCTAGTCGCTGGACTAGGCAAAGAATCAGTAATCCTGGGTCTGCCATGGCTGCAGGAGATAAACCCGATCATCGACTGGAAGAAGGGAGCTTTTGAGTTCTGAGATGAAGAATGATGGGCTCAGATCAAACAAATCTTGGAGAAGACAAGAAGAGCCGAATGGGCCCTCCCAAACACCCTAAACCTCCCCAGGGTTGACACTGAAAGGGAGGCGCTAAATGACAAGATGGCACGAATTCAACGCATCATGGCCAAGACAAGACAGAGGCTCTCTGAAGAAAAAGAGAAGAGCCTTGCCCAAGCCAGATTGGCCATGGCAAAAACAAGAGAAAGACTCTCCGAAGAAAAGGAGAGAAACCTTGCCCGAGCATGACTAGCTGTGGCAAAGACAAAGGAAAGGCTTTCCAAAAGAAAAACCAAAGAACTGAATTCCACCCAGATAGCTGTTGCAAAGACCAGGAGCAGCAGCACTCCTAGAGAAACCAGAAACCTCGAAGCAGCATGACGTGCTGTTGCCAAGACCCGAGAAAACCAGAAGAAGAAGCAACTTGAAAAGGGCAAACACAACAAACGTGACAAGATGCAACAAATCTTGCAGAAGAAAAAAGACTTGCTGACCTCCACAGGGGAGGAAAGCACTGGCAAACAAAACTCGAAAACAGCACTACAAAACAGGACAGAAGACCCTCATCAGGAGGCTACCCCAATACATGATTATGGAACCCCAGATTATGGTACTACCAACACCAGAGTACCAATACCCCCCCTCGAGTAAAGATTGAAGAGGTACTCAACAAAGAACTATTGGCAGACACAGGCATGGAAATACGAGCAATGAACCAGATCCCCAAATGAGATGCGATCAAAGACAACTCAGTATTGATCGCATATGTACGAGGTGAACCAGTCATTGGCCTATTCAGACCAAATATAGAACTGCCCCTGACAGAGGAACATCGAGAGCCAAGATACAAATACATCCAAAAAACAAACGATCAACAGGCTTACAAAGAGCAAAGGCTCCCTACAGTACCTACTCAACTCGGACATATGGATCAGAGCAAAGACATCCATATCTCAATGACTAGTACATGAACAAGAGGAGGGAAAGGAGACTAGCCAACAGACCCTGGACGACTTACTGCCACTGAAATACCAGAAGTAAAGACAGGTATTCGAGAAAGCCGCATCTGAGCGATAAGACCATGGGATCATGCAATCGACCTGAAGGAAGGCTTTGTACCAAAGGATTGCAAAGTCTACCCACTGACACCAAAAGAACAAGAGAAACTCAATGAGTTTCTAGACGAAAACCTGGAGAAAGGATACATCTGACCGTCAAAATCACCCATGGCATCCCTGTTCTTCTTTGTGTCAAAGAAGGACTCCGATGCTCTACAACCATGCCAAGACTATCGCTATCTGAATGAAGGAATGATCTGGAACAACTACCCTCTACCACTGATTGGAGACCTCTTGGACAAGCTGAAAGGAGCAAGATTTTTCATGAAACTCGACATTCAATAGAGATACCATAATGTATGGATAACACAAGAGGCAGAGCAATATATTACCCTGGAGAAAATGTTGGGAATAATGGGAGAAAAAGACATTTTTTCACTGGGGAAAAATAAATGGAACCATCAGTAGAAATATGTTATTTTCCCACACTTGGTCCTTTTGGTTGCTGCAGGAAAACAACTAATCTGTTTCCAGGAGAAAAGCTTGTGAACATTAGGGGGAAAAAGGTCATTTTCCCACATATTCCCACTTTTTTCTCTGTGGAAAAATAACTAATCTGTTTCTAGGTGAAAAAATTGTGGAAGTCAGGAGAAAAAAAGTTATTTTCACCAGATATAGAGAAAATGTGGAAAAAAAGATATATTTCCCCTCCATTTTCACCTGATTTTCTCCCAGGAATGCATGAGTTATTTTTGCTGAACAAGAGCAAAGAGAAAAGTGTGGGAAAAACAACATTTTTTAATGATGGTTCCTTTTATTTTTCCCCAGGGAAAAAGTGTATTTTTTTCCTATTATTCCCAACATATTCTCCAGGGTAATATATTGCTCTGCCTCTTGTGTAAAGAAAGGAGACAAGTGGAAGGCAGCATTCAAGACTAACTGAGGGCTATTTGATCCAATGGTGATGTTCTTTGCTGAACTTGACACTGCCCCACATAGTCCTGGAGGAATCCTGGTAGTCCTACCAGAAAGACCAGGATTCCAGTAGGACTCACCAGGACTCACCAGGAATTTAGTGGGACTCAGTACCCTAAAGTCATACCATAATGGAAAGTCAATTTACAAGTTTCAAGTGCTTCAGACTTCATGAATTTCACAAAGTACCTACGAAATAAACTTGTTCAAAGCAGGGATTGAACTCTAGAACTCATGATCAAGAATCACATGCCAAACCAAACAAGTGCTTAACCAGTTGAGCCACAGGAGAATTATTAGCTGCAATATAAAAGTGTATTTATACCCTCAAACTCAAACTTAGCTATTTCTCTCTCGAAGCTCACAATCAAGATCAAATAAAATTTATTAACTACATCCCCCACGTTGGATGTGAGGGATACACGATTAATTACATAAGAAAAAACATCCCCCACACAAGGTGCAAGGGGGAGTCCTACAAATATATACATATAAAACTAATCTCCCGTCACATTCGACGCGAGGGGAGTACTACAATTATAAAGAAAAAGAAAGAAAAACCCCTCACCCACATAAAACACGGGCGAGGGGGAAGGTATTACCATAAATAAAAAATGAAAAAACGACCCCATGCAAAATGCAGGGGCAGTCTGGTGAGTCATGCCTGTCGTCCTGTCCCCATTGTCCTGGGTGCCGGGCCTTCATTGTTGCTGTCCTCATTGTTGCCGTCCTGGGTGTCGTTTCCATGCTGCTCCTGGCCGTGCCCTTCCTGGGGGTGTCGTTTCCATGCTGCTCCTGGTTGTGCCCTTCCTGGTCATCATTGCCATCCTGGCCATCTCCCGCTGTTGCGTTCCCTGGTGCTGGTGTCCTGTTGTCGTTGCATGGTTAACGACTGCCAGCAGTCGTTTGATGCGCTGAAAAGGAAATTCAATGAAGCCCCAGTACTGCTGATGCCAGACGCAACAAAGCCATTCATGGTGGAATCTGGCACCTCAAAATTTGCGACAGGTGCAGTACTCAGACAACAGGACACCAATGGAGACTGGCACCCATGCGGTTACATCTCACATTCTTTCAATGAAGCCGAAAGAAATTACAAGATATATGACAGGGAACTACTGGGAGTAATCTGAGCGCTGAAGACGTGGAGACACTACCTACAGGGGACACCATTCCCTGTGACAGTACTGTCCAATCACAAGAACCTGACGTACTTCCATCAGGCACAGAAACTGAACTGACGACAGGCTAGATGGAGCATCTACCTGTCACAATTCAACCTGAAGCTACAACACGTACCAGGATCACAGATGGTACAATCTGATGCCCTATCGAGGAGAGCAGATCATATAGCTGAAGAAGACACCAATAACAAGGACAAGACCATCCTCACCGATGAACTATTTGTGAAAATGATCGACGCTAATACCATGACAGCATCACAACAGGGCACCCTGGACAATGGCAAACAATTGAACTGATCCAATGAGACTACTGGGGGCCAGGAATGGCCAACTTCATAAAGAAATACATCAAAGGCTGCGCAAAGTGCCAGCAAATGAAGATCAACACCCACCCGACAACCCCACCCCCGACACCGATATCATCCGATGCCAGCCGACCATTCGAGCTGGTAATGACAGATTTCATTACGGACCTGCCTGTAATAAACAGATTTGACTCAATCATGGTCGTGGTAGACCATGGTCTTACAAAGGGGGTAATTTTTATCCCTTGCGTGAAGACAATCGATGCACTTGGTGCTGCAGATCTTTACCTGCACCATGTATACACAAGATTTGGACTCCCCGGAAGAATCATCTCAGACAGAGACCCTTGATTCATGTCCAAACTCTTCTGAGAACTCAGACGACTGCTTGGGATCAAGCTATCCATGAGCACTGCTTATCACCCCCAGACCGACAGAGAAATGGAGCAAGTAAACCAAGAGCTAGAAGTTTACCTCTGCATGTTCTGTTCAAACAAACCCGAGGATTGGGAGTGTTATCTCCCAATGGCAGAATTTGCACACAACCAGAAGACACACTCCGCAGTAAAACACTCGCCGTTTTACTTGATGATGGGATATCAACCATGCGCTATCCCCACCCCTTACGAAAAGACGAACGTGCCGGCTGCCGAACAAAGAATCCAAGAACTTCTCTCTGCAAGAAGGGAAGCTCTTGCCACACACAAACTAGCCAGACAGGCTATGGCCACCTGAATGAAAGGGTGATATGAACCGTTCAAGGTTGGAGAGCAAGTATGGCTCGACTCCAAGAACCTGAAGATTGGCTACCCAACAAGAAAATTGGCACCAAAACAAGAAGGGCCCTTCACAATCAAAGATGCCCTGTCAAGAATGACATACCAACTGAAACTGCCACCGAGATGGAAGATCCACCCGGTCTTCCATGTGGCTTTTCTCACATGATACCATGAGAACGACACTCATGGGCGAAACTTCCTGACTCCACCACCCGACCTCATGGAAGGAGAAAATGAATACAAGGTGGAAGCGATCATTGCACACAAGAAGCATGGCAAGACACACCATTACCTCATGAAATGGGTTGACTACCCAACATCCAAAAACACATGGGAACCCAAATCAAACCTGAAAAATGCCCCCGAGATCCTGATGGCATATAAGAAGAGGTACAACCTCTGATGAAAACCCAAAACCCCCCTTTCTTCCTGCAATGACACTCCCCAATATGCCTGCTGAATGACAATTCAACTGAGAATACCTATGAAACCAATTGAATGCTGATGCCCTTCGTGTTCACCTTGCCCATGATCCACCGAAATACCATCTGGCCAGGATGCTGCTTCTACTATGCCAGCACTATGGAACAGATGGAACGAAATCTAGAAGAACCAATGAACAATGCAGATGCCCTGGGGATCTAACAGACGATCCAGAAGATGATTGCACCATGGTCCGACAGACCGAGAATAGCTGAGGAGAGACCTCACACCCCCTTAGATCAGCACAGATGGCCACCAACCTCGCTCTCACCATTCAGCGAGCAGAATGACAGAGATGAACAATGAGCTCCCTCTGGAGGCTCCTCCCGTTCTACAAAGAACTCGAAGATCATGCCTAGCAAGGGGGGGTCGGGATGGGAATCCTGAACCAGATGTAGGGGGGGGAGGAGGGGTTCTGCCAGAGGCTGAGATTTTTTTTGACCATAGTGAAAATGATGCCGATAGGCATCATTGAGTGCTATTTTGTTGTGGTTAGGGTCCTGGAACAACCAAATAGCATATATCACACATATTATCTATTACTACAAGTAGTATTCCACCAGAAGTTCAAACCAAGTATATATATGTAAATTCAAAGTTAAAATGACTCTCGTAAGTAAGCTAGAACTTATACCACCCAGTGAGGATGCTGCCCACAAATACTGAGCACTGGTGGAAATTTAAACAGACCTCCTTGGCAACCTGGTCACTGACATCAGTCATCACCGTTCTCGACAGGCCAGAGATCTTATCGCTGTTATCAGGTTCGGTTCCTGCACTGTCTGACTCGAAGTTGATATGAACATACTCGTGCTTTGAGATGTTGTCATCCCAGTGTTAGCTGCTGCAGGCTCGCCGTCCTGGCTAGTTGGATTGTTGTGGATGATTGTGGTACCTGTCTCATAGCCCTGGCATTGTCATTGTCATTGTGTGATGCAGGGTATGAGCACCCCAGTTGCCTGCCTCTTCTGAGATGCAGGGCAGTAAAAGGTGGTTGCATGGGGGTAATGTGTACCTCACTCGTAGTACCCCACTCCACAAGGGTCCGAGAAGCCTCCCATCTTATTTCCTGTTTAGACAGGGAGAAAGTGTGGCCGCATGGGCATTAATCGTTGTAGGTAACAGCAGCTTGTTGTTAAGAACTGATCCTAGAAGGTTCATCGGAATCTGTTCAGACACTGCGGGTGTTGTTTATGGAAGGTTGTCGGGTCATTGTGGATTCTGCGGGAGGGGAAACAAAAAGGACTTGGCTTCAGCTTGTAAGAAGCTGTGCCCTTCACCTTGTCTGGTGTCCTAATTTCAAGTTGGAGGTTTGGAGGAGCGGGAAAGTGCAGGTAAACATGGGAAGGAGTACGGAGGGTCTTAGGTTGAGTTCAGATGAGGTTAGAGCTTCAGAGGGAGACAGGAGGTCGAGTCAAGACTCTTAGAGAACTGAGGTTGGAGTAGAAGGAGGTTTGGATTGGCAGATTAAAGTTGAGTCTATGTCAATATATGAACTGAGGAATACAAGGCGAAACTAACTAAGCTTAAATACTGTAGACTGGAATAATGCAGAACATGAACAAAGACTGCAGCAGTGTCTCAACTGCATAGATAAATTATCTAGCGGGAGCTGCACAGGAATCCATAGTTGAATTTGCAATAAAGACGACAGCCTTGGGAAGGCAGCCTTGGATGCTGTACAAGGCAGCCTGGTGCACAGCAGTGTGGACAGTGCAAGGTGGCCAGGAATGAAATCGGGAGGTGTAGACAAAAATCAGGTTCGATGTGCAGGAAAGGGTCAGATGGATGTGGGTTCCAAGGAATGGTTCTTGACCGTATTTCCCCCTTAGTGCCGAGCCTACAAGGCACATGAGGGTTTGAGTCCAAATGAGGAAGTTGGTTGAATTTCCGAATGTGGCAATTGGTTGAAAAAATTTCACATCATTTCCTACTCCCATCACATATCAGAAATGTCCACCCCAGCAGTCTCCACGCAGATCAAAATGGCCGCAATGAAGGCCCAATACGAACAGAGGGAGTGGGCACTGAGGGAGCAGATGGAAAGGGAGATGAAGGAGCTAGAGGAAGCGGTGAGGGAGGAGGAACACCAGGCGCAGGAGGAGCAAAAGGCAGCAGAGGAGGCTGCAAAGGTTGAGGAGGCACGCCAGGCAGAGGTGTGGAAAAAAGAGGCAGCGGCCACAAGATGAGCGGAGAAGAAGCGGGCAGCTGCAGATGTGGGTTTGGAAGATGAGGCCAAGGGGAGCAAGTCCCCAAAGAAAAAGAAAGTTGCCAAGTCAAAGGCGTGAGTGGGGTCAGAGGAGTCGGAGGGTCTGGTGCGGATGCAGGCCGTGTTGCCCTGCAAAAGGTGTGTACTTGTTTCCCTTCTCAGTCTTCTTTTACTGATAAGTGGCCTACATGCAAATATCAGAAGATTGCTTGTTTCAAGATGGGTGCGAGGGGACGTGTGTGCGACAACTGCACACGCATCAAACATAAGTGCGAGGAGGTAGTGTGGGAGGGGCAGGAAGCCCCTATAGCAAAAATGGCAGGAATGACAGGGGCAACCAGGGAAAACCCGGAGGTAATGCAACAAATGATGAAGTTGATAAGGAGGGGATTTGCTGAGGTGGCCAGTGCAGTGCGGGAGTTGATGGGGGAGATCCAGGATGCTTTGGACCCAGAGTGGATGGAGGAAGAAAGCGCTGGGGAGGAGAGCGACGAGGGTGATGAAGAGGTGGAGTGGGTGGTGCAAGAGTCCCGGCAGGAAAAACACGGGATCCACAAGTCTGGAGATGACTGGGCAGCCTTCCAGAGATATCTGGAGAAACGGCAGGCGGATGACGAGGAGGAGAGCAAGTGGAGATGAGGAGGGTGGAGAGAAGGATTAGGGTGGAGAAGAGGGCAAAGTTGGGGGAGAGGGTGACGAAGATGGAGAGGGAGAAGTGGAGGTAGTGTAGGGATCCAGTCAGATCCAGAAAAATCCCCTTTTTTTTTTTTCAATAAAGTTTGTTTCTGAGTTCAGACTGAGTAAATAAGTAACGTGAATAGTCTTTAAGCGGGTAATGGTCTGGGTTTCTGTGGGTAGTGGGTGTGAAAATCTGCAAGGAGTTCTTGGGCATGGTCAAGTTCCGTAACAGGTAGCCAGGAGGTCTCTTCATCGGTTCCCTGGTAACCTTCCCATCAGACAAGGTAGAGAATCTTGCAGCAATGTTGGTTGTCAACTTTGGAGTTGAGGACTTTGGCGATCTCATATTTGAGCTCGTCGTCAATGGTGATCAGAGGAGGTGGAGGTTGTACTCGATTTGGAATTGTGTTCAGGGAGTGTTTCTCTAGTTGAGAGACATGGAAAACAGGGTGGATGGCCCGCATGTGATCCGGGAGTTGCAGGGTGACTGAGTGAGTGCCCAGGTGGGTGATGATTTCGAAGGGGCCATGGTTCTTTTTGGAAAGTTTCTTGGAAGGACAAGTGGTGCGGATATTTTCCGCAGTGACGTAGGCAGAGTCACCAATGTTGAAGTCAGGTGTGGGTGCCTGATGTTTGTCCACAGGACCTTGATAACGCCCTTGAGCAGCCATCCTCTAAGTCGATGATGAACTCGCAGGCACGCTGTGAAGCTAAGTCGCGTTCTGGAAAGACGGAAATGTTTGGGTGATAGCCTTTGTTGGCAAAGAAAGGGGATACACCTGTAGAGGTGGAAGGAGCATTGTTGTAGGAAAATTCACCCAAGGGTAAGAGGCAAGACCAGTTGTCCTGCTGATAGTTGCAGAAGATCCGGAGGTACTGCTCCAAGGTCTGATTAAGTCGTTCTGTCTGACCATCACCTTGCGGGTGATAACTGGAAGTGAAGTGGATCTGCATGTCGAGCGCTTTTCTGAGGGAGCAGAAGAAATGGGAGACAAACTCGGATCCCCAGTCGCAAGTGATGTGCGATGGAACGCCATGCTTGGAGAAGACATGGAGGATGAACAGGTTGGCTTGTTCTTGGGCTGTGATTTCATTGACAGTTGGGATGAATATGCCTTGTTTGGTGAGATGGTCAATGATGACCAAGATAGTGGTGTGACCGTCGGAGTTGGGTAGGTGCTCAATGAAATCCATGGAGATGGAGTTCCAAGGTCGTTCTGGAACCGGAAGTTGCTTTAGAAACCCATAGGGCTTGTGTCAAGGTGATTTGGATCGTTTGCAAGTGGTACACCATTTGCAGAATTCCTGGATGAAGGTGCAGAGGTTTGGCCAGACATATTCCTAGTAGACATATTCCTAGTGTTTGAAGGTCCAGTCCATGGTTATGTAACAGTCTTTTGGAATTTTGAGATATAATCTGCTTGTTAAAGCCTTACAACTTATCCTTGCATTTCAGGACTTTTTGTACACAATGTCAATATAGGACCAAAAATGTTTTGTCATTATGCCTCAGTGGTTTTTACAGAATGAAACATATTAAACACAAAACAACTTTTCCAGTTCATACATTTTTCTCAAAACCTCGGAAAATGTATAGACTGGAAAAATTGTTTTATGTTTAATATGTTTAATTCTGTAAAAACCCCTGAGGCATAATGACAAAACATTTTTGGTCCTATATTGACATTGTGTACAAAAAGTCCTGAAATGCAAGGATAAGTTGTAAGGCTTTAACAAGCAGATTATATCTCAAAATTCCAAAAGACTGTTACATAACCATGGACTGGACCTTCAAACACTACTATGATATTCCCGGCAGACAAGCTGCTGGGTTTTGTTTTGTCTGAAGTGGCCAGAGAGGATGTGATCATGTTTGTACTGAAGGACCTTGAGGTGAAGATCCGTGATGTCCAGAACATAAATCCGGTCAAAGTGGCGGAGAAGACCTGCCTTGTCTATTGTCCAGTTGGGGTCAACAGGTGTCGGAATATGTGCAGATGATAAGGGGTCAAGGGGTAGGGAGGTGCAGATGTTGTGGTGAAGTTTCTCAATATCCATGATTACTGCTTGTTGAAGGATGGGTGCAGCGAAATAGGTGGTGCAAAGGGAAGAGGTGAGCTGTTCCTGTGTGAATACAGGTCAGAAGTTGGTTGGGTTTATGGAGGTGAAGTCTCTATTTCCCCCTTTGCAGTAGACGTCCCAACATCTAGTGAGTGCATCTGGCTTGGCCCCTAATTTTCCGGGGTGGAAGCGGATGACGAGATTGAACTGGGAAAGGTACTCAGACCAATGGGCCTGGCAGTGGGTGAGCAACTTGGTAGTGCTGAAGTACTCAAGATTTTTGTGGTTGGTGACCACATCAACCAGGTTTGCGGAACCCTCAAAGTACTGCCACCAGTGTTTGAAGGCTTCGAAAATGGCCAAGAGTTCCTTATCATGGGTGTCATAAGTTAGTTCAGCAGGATTGAAAGAGAGGGAATGAAAAGTGACCAGATGAATTTCTCCATCCACAGTGTAAACCGAAAGGATAGCCGCTAAGGCATAGTCAGAAGCATCGGTTTCAAGTACCATCTGTGAGTCAGGTACCCATTGTGTTAAGACAGGGGTGTGGGTGAATTCTTGTTTGAGCTTTTCAAAAGTGTTGCGGCACTTCTTGTTGAAGTCCCAGGGTGCGGATTTCCACGTCAAGCGGGTGAGTGGGATGACAATGTCTGAATAGCCATTAATGAAGTGGCAGTAAAAGTTGCAAAAACCTAAGAAGGATTGATTATCCTTAACTTTCCTAGGCTCGGGCCAGTCAAGCATGGTTTTGACTTTATCCTCAGACATCCACAGTCCATCCGGTGAAAGGATGAAACCTAAATATTTGACGGTGTCTTTGTGGAACTCTCATTTCTGTGGAGAGGTGTAAAGTCCATTTTTCCGGAGATGGCGGAGGACTTACTTGATGTGAGCTGCGTGCTGGGACTTGTCATTGGAATAGATTAGGATGTTGTTGAGGTATATGATGACACAAACATCCAGCATGTTGCTGAAGATGTCGTTCATAAACCGCTGGAAAGCTGTGGGTGCATTAGTGAGTCCAAAGGGAACCACCAACCACTCAAAGGATCCATAGTGGGTGCGGAAAGTAGTTTTCCACTCATCACCATCAGTGATGCGGACTAGGTGATAAGCGTGCCACAAGTCTATCTTGGTGAATAAGCGGGCTTTGCAGGGAGAGTCAAGCAGGTCAGAAATGAGAGGAAGTGGGTAGCACTCTTTCTTCATAAGATGGTTAAGTCCTCGGTAGTCGACACAAAGTCAGAGACTACCATGCTTCTTCTTGATGAAGAGAATCGGAGCGCCATGCAGAGACTTGGATGGGTGGATGAAACCTGAGCAGACATTTTCATCAATAAAGACTCGTAAGGCTTCTAATTCAGAGGGGGAGAGAGAATACATGCGGCCCAGAGGTGCAGGAGTATTGTCTTCTGTCTCTATCTTGAGGTCATAAGACCGATGCAGAGGAAGGGTATCCGCTTTAGTCTTATTGAAGACATCAGCAAATTCATGATACTTGGGTGGAATATCGGAGAGGTCAGATGAGTTAGTGGATTGGGCGGAGCAGGCAGATAACCCTTCTGGAGCAAAGGTCATCTGAAAAGCTACTGCCCCAGGAAGTTTGCTAGCATGCACATAAGTGGCAGCGTTGATGAAGGAGATGTCAGGGGGTGTAAATTTAGAAGGAATGGGGGTTTTGGAAAGTGCGAAAGAGTCAAGGATTTCTACCAGAAGATTCAGGGACAAAGGTGACGTCAGGGGTGCTGGACCTCTATGATCTGCAGAGTGGAAAGTGAGTTGGCTTGAAGACCAGTCAATCAATGGATTGTATTGCTTCAGCCAGTTATGACCAAGTACAGCGGAACAGGAAGAGTCAAGTGAGATTACATAAAATGACAAATTGAACACTTCACCGGCAGGGAAGGTGACTGGAAGTTTGACGATCTGAGTTATGGTAGAGTTGCAAGATCCATCAAAGAGTTGTAAACTGATTGGGTTAATGGATTGCATGCTGAGTTGGTTATTCAACACAAAAGAGGAGTCAAGGAAGCAGTGGGAGGAACCAGAGTTGATAAGGGCTCGGAAAGGGGCGGAAGAGTCGGGAAAGGTTAAAAGAATGGTTAGGGAGTCAGGGTCAGAAAGAGCAGATGTGTTGAGACGAATGTAGGCAGCCAAATGGGTAAGGTCAATGCAACCCCCAGCCCCAATGGCTGTATCCTGAGGGTTGTGGACTATTTTTCTGAGTCCATAGTCTTGGGAACTGTCCTGCGCTTTCAAGCGCAGTTCTGCAACAGTATTGGGTTTACCACCCCAGAGAACTTCTATGCGAAGCCGGAGCAGAAGACCGCAGAAATAGCGGTCACAAAGGGCTGCTTCATTCCAGTTGACCCTAGAAGCTAATTCCCAGAAGTCAACGTTATATTTCGTGATACGACCACCTTTCTTCATTGCTAAGTCAGAGAGAGCTTTTTCCAGGTCTCCGACTGGGTCATGCAGACCGAAGTTGCTTTCCAGCTCAGCAAGGAAAGCTTCATAGTCCCACATCCAGTGTGCAGAATCTGTTGGGTCATTCAGACCAGGCTCAAACCAACTGAGAGCTGATCCCTTATGATAAGAAAGGATGAATATGATCTTTTTCTCATCAGAGGAAAATATGTGCGGACGGTTGCGAAAATGAAGATTGCTGGAGACTAGGAAGTCTCTAAGTTTCTTTGGATTGGTGCTGTCGAAAGTGTCAGGGTTGCAAACTTTGATTTCCTCAGTCTTGGGTGTGTTATTCTGACGAAGGGTGCGGATACTCTCCGAGAGGTTGTAAAGGACATCTATAAACCTATCCCCTGGGTCAGGGTTTTCCCCCACAGGAGGTTTATCCTCAGGATCATTGGGATTGGGGTCACCCCCAGGGTTGTCGGGTCTGCCGGGGGGTCCGTCCTCTAGACCAGGATCTTCCAACCCAAAGGGTTCAGGCTGGTTGATGCCCCCTATGTACTCAAGGGAAATTCTTCATTGAAAACCTTCTGGGTTGCCAGAAGGGTGTGGGGCACAGGTGGACATGAGATTGGCACTGATTGAGGGGGCTCCTGAGCTGATTTGTCAGAAGATGTTTGAGGGTCTGGAAGACACTCCAAAAGTAGTGGTGGGTCAAGGGTTGGAAAGAATGGATCGCTGGATTGCAGAGATCCCTGGAATAGTACCAGTGCGTTGGGAGTTTCTTGTTGTGCGCTGGTGGGTCTCGGTAGGGGTCATAGAGAGGAAATGGACGAGTGAAGTGTAAGTTTGTATATACTGTTAAGAACTGATCCTAGAAGGTTCGTCGGAATCCGTTTGGACACTGCGGGTGTTGTTTATGGAAGGTTGTCAGGTCGTTGCAGATTCTGCAGGAGGGGAAACAAAAAGGACTTGGCTTCAGCTTGTAAGAAGCTGCGCCCTTCACCTCGTCTGGTGTCTTAATTTCAAGTTGGAGGTTTGGAGGTAGGAGCGGGAAAGTGCGGGTAAATGCAGGAAGGAGTACGGAGGGTCTTAGGTTAAGTTCAGATGAGGTTAGAACTTCAGAGGGAGACTGGAGGTCGAGTCAAATGGAGTTCAGACTCTTAGAGAACTGAGGTTGGAGTAGAAGGAGGTTTGGATTGGCAGATTAAAGTTGAGTCTATGTCGATATACAAACTGAGGAATACAAGGCAAAACTAACTAAGCTTAAATACTGTAGACCGGAATAATGCGGAACAGGAACGAAGACTGCGGCAGTGTCTCGACTGCATAGATAAATTATCTAGCGGGAGCCGCACAGGAATCTGTAGTCAAATTTGCAATAGAGACGGCAGCCTTGGGAAGGCAGCCGTGGATGCTGTACAAGGCGGCCTGGTGTGGGCAGTGGAAGGCAGCCAGGAACGACATTGGGAGGCATAGACAAAAATCAGGTTCAACATGTTAAAAGAGTGAGTGAATGAAAAAAACTTATTTTGTTTGGACCTTGGGTGATGCAGGCTATGGTCTCAAATTTGCAAACCACATTTGAAGTGGCACATTTGTAGCCATGGGGTTTGCTATTTAGCCAGGCCAAAGTGTGTGGCAGTGGTTGAAATGGCCAGTTACAAAGAAGATGGGATGGTGGGCATGATGGGGAGAGTGGGGAAGGATGCGACCACATCATTGTTGGAAGGATCATGGGATTGTTATCAAACAGCACATGATCAAAACATATCATGTATGGCAGGAGGGGGGGGGGGGTCTGGCAAGCTGTGAAAAAAAAAAACCGACGTCATATGAAAAATTCCCGTCCTGCCACCCTCTTGGTGCCTAGGGCACCCAAAGTAATTGACCTGACCACTCCCAAACCCAAACCACAAACCACCCAACCACCTTGGCCCCCTCCACACATGAGACATGCCAGATGTTTCATCTGCCAACAGATAGGCCACTTTGGCCTGATTTGCCAGCAATATGTTTGCAAGTACTGCAAACAATGAGGCCCCAGAGACTATAGGATGAATTGCCTGGAGAAACCTTGGAAAGATCAAGAAACTGATCAAAGAGAAGCCGAGTGCAGACAGCAGCTCTTCTTTGACTCAGGATACAATGATTTTGATGATGACGCAATGGGAAACATGACGGGAGAACCATATGGAAAGATTTAAGAGGCAGATCTCAAGATGATGGCACGACAAGACAGACCCATGTTTGCAGGAATTACGATCCTTGCCATCGTCGTTGGCATGACCTTGGCTGCAGCGGCAGCCCTGACCTTCGCATTTTGCCTCTATGCCATCTTCCAACCAAGTCCCAAACCCCTGATTACAGACATTGAATTTGCCATCCTGCAACACCCCCCTTTCAATGATACCACTGACTCCTTGACACCACTGCCTAGGGCAGCACAAACTAGAAGAACCCAATCATGGTCCAAGTTTGAACATGAATTATTCCTCCACTGCACCCCTCAACCCTGACCCACCCACATATCCAGACCACAACCAATCAGACCGCGGAGGAGAGATGGAGATTTAGGTCAAAGTGTGGAACTTTTGACCATAGCGAGGGGGTAATGTTACAGTTTTCCTTGTAACTCATGGAACCCGACAGACCTGATGCACCCGACGATCCCCTCCAGACGGGAGGCACTCCCTGACTCATGCCCGAGGCATGACCCTGACACACCCAATGCATGCAGACAACATGCATTCAATCCCCTTCCCATGGAAGGCACCCTTGATGCATGGTGACTCCATGCACCCGAACCCATTCCCACACATGCTGTGATACGACAGCCCTTTGACATGAGGTCTGTGACATTGGACTCTCACGATTGACATTGGATGCCTCATGCAAGGCATGAGGCTTATTGTTTCTATTGTTACTTGATATGCATCTACCATTCTGATTGGATGATAGGGACCTCCCTTCTAGTATAAGTACTGCGACTTGTAGTAGGGATGTCCTTAGTTTAGATCTAGGCTATCTACAGCCTTAACTTGCCAACTCGTAAACTTACTCGAAACCACTAAGGAAGCCCCTTAGTGCATGAACCCAAACGACGCTATGCAGAAGGCCTGCTAGAGTGCACTATCTACCTTATGTTGGACGCTTCGAGTAAGACTAGTGCCAAATGACTCGTTGAGGAAGCACCTCATCGAATGACATCAACTAGATCGAGTGGTTGAGGCTTTGCCCTTAACAGCTTCACTAATAGATGAAACTGTAGACTCTGTCTTTTTCCATGGCTGGAAGCCTTGGCTGGTGATTCTGCAGTGAATCAGCTGAGTATCTACATCAGCAAATTCAGATTTTTCCCATAGCATGCATAGCAAAAACACTAAAACCCATAGTGGCCATAGTGCCATAGCATGTAGTGGCCACTCTGTAGTACTACCTAGCACTATGCACTTTATTCCCCATTTGTCTCCAATCAACTCAGGAAACCCTGCCCTCATGTCATTTCCCATGCTTGTGTTGAAAAGTTCAAAACTCACCTGACTCCAGCCATCCATTTCTATTCACCTTCCCATTATCGTCAGCCATTCCCTGTTCAGTATTCCCCACGTGTGCATGGATTGTGTAACTCTGTCCCTATGCTAAGTCCTACAGCTGGTTCAACATGGCTTCAGGATCTACACCCTGTGACATGAGGCACAACACAGTGTCATAACTGATTACCTGGGAGTTGGGGAGGAACCCATGTGTGATGTCTAGAGTATGTTGATTATGCTCACTCACAGTCAAACTGATGATACTCAGTCTGTCACCAGACAACACCATTGCCAAGCATGAACATTGCATGATGACCCACTTTTCATGAAATATCATTCCTGAACCTTACTAGCTGAGCTATGTGCATATGTTTTGCATGCTTGGTTGATATTGCATGCACTAATTTTGTCATAGTTCTGGGGAGTACTGTAATGAGTTCTCATACATGCTACTTTTCTACTGTGGTCAACCATTAGCAAATGTAACTAGGAACCATTGATACAATGGAAATTGTCATTCACACCTCTCCCACTGGACCGAGTAGAAAAGAAATAATCCAAGCTAAAAGTGGAGCATGAACCACTTGAGAAAGGTCTGGCAATGGTTAGATAGTCTCAGCTAACCACACTATGGAATGCTATACAGCATGTAGGCATTGCTATGGCTCTATGGCACTATGCAGTACTAAGTAGTGCTGGGCAGACCTAGAATTTGCTGACATAAGTTTCTCAAAGAATGTCATACTGTTTATAACTGTCTGTAGGCTGAGCTATATCAGCTATTCTACCATCATATGAATCATCAGAGAACCTTATATGATGGTAGGTCAGAGGGTTGTAAGCTTTCATTAGTATCATTACAATAGATAACCTTATGCAAACGAAATTCCATTTAGGATATTGTCTTGCCTGTTCTGTCCAATGCATGATAATGGTTTCACAGTTATCTCAGATTTTCAGGGCTGCCAAAAGATGGAGTTTTGGAGTGGCAATGAGAACATAAGTACAAACTCTTAACCCTCTGATAGTTTGTTCACCTCAGATCCAAACTCCTCCATATTGTGTTCTTATGAGCAGGGAGCTTTATTCACCATCCCACAACTTACCAGCCCACAAGTATGGGTCCCTGAAAAGCAAAGACATGGATGAATTCTATGACTCTACAGCAGCAGGTATTTCCTTTTGCATTTAGAATATGCTGCATACTTACTACAAAACTCATAGCTGATTAGTTGGAAGAATTGACAGAGATTTCATTAGCAAATTTACATTCTTATGCTCTTAAACAGCAAAAACTGCTTCCTGTTAGTGTATGGTTCTCCTCTTAATGTCTTGATTTTTTTAACTGATAGATTTAATATCTAGAAGTATCAAAACCTGACCACATACTGAATTGTCAAACCCTCTGAGGTCAGAGAAGAATGTGAAGAAGCTACCATTCAATTCCACAGTATAATAGGTGACCTGGAATTACCTCCCATATTGGCTGACAAGTCAGTGATTGGTACAAGACTGAATTCTATATCTTATATATTTGTTAGCCCTAGAATTTAAATATCATGGATTGAACACTTACATCAAAATGGCAGTCTTATCAGGCTTGAGTCGACTAGCTTCAAAATGTGCTTTGAGAAGATTATTGAGCTTCAACAATTTAGTGAGGTCTCAATTCCTTGTGGTCAAAAGACGGAGTGGTCACCTTCTTCATTTCAGGATATGCCACAGCTTGATGCCCATTGCTGGTATTTCATTGCTGGAAGAGATGTGAAGCTGGCCAGTGCTGTCCCTTTTGGATCTATGATAGATCCAGATGGTGTTGATCCAGAATCACAAGCCAAGAAATTGTTCATTCATTGGACCACAATGTGCAATATTATAGGAAAGTGTATGTTGATGAAGAAGATGTGTACTTGTGAGTAATCTCAACAGTCAACTTACTTGCTGTTGACTTACTATTATTCTGTTGACCAAGTTGCCAAGTAATGGACCCTGCACAGTTTAGGCCAGGTGAAATTGTCAAAGCTGAAATTTCTTTGATGGGAATATCTATCAAGAAATGAAGACGACAATGCTGATGCAGATAATGGTGAGTTCCATAGGCTGAAGTTCAAGCAGTGACATCCAATATCCAATATTCTACAGGCCAATGACTATCTATTTCATAAGCATGGTAACCACACACAACACCAATATATGATGGTGCCAATGCAGATGACAGCAAATTCCATAGGTTGAACTCTAAGCAGTGATATCCAATATCAAATATTCTACAGGCTGATGAATATCTGTTTGAAAATTAAACAGGTAGAGATAATGACCACAACTACATCCACTGTTATCAGGAAATATGATGCACCATTATCAGCTATTCAGTTTGGAGTAAATGGATGATGCAAATTATGAAGTGTAATGGGCTTAACATCTCCTTCTATATGGGGTACTCATCATACTGTCAAGTGCCCTCTAAGCCTGTCAATCATATGAGCATGCCACATACGTAATTTTTTATGGCTGGAATACATATTTTATAACCTATTGTAGGACAATCAAAATGACTCAATGCTCAGTCTAACTGGCTAAGCAACATACCAACTGAATTGACCAAGAAGATCATCAGGTTGCTTGACCCATGTTCAGCAGCTCAATTGGCTCATACAAGCCAGAACTATCATCTTCTGACATCTAAACATTTCAGACATGAAACAGGAATTCTTTTGGGTCAATTCAGGTTAGCTGCTGAGCCCAGGGTCTTTCCCCCTTCTGTAGAGAATCAACCTAGAATAAACAAGGCTATACTCAGTCCTTGTACAAATGACTATATTTGGTTATACTGTACCTAAAATAAACAAGGCTATACTTAGGTACAGTAAGTAATCAACACAGCATGGCATCTAAGATAATACTGGAGTAGTGTGCATGTGCAATCATGTAGTCAGTAGACAGTCACACATGTAGATAGAGTCACACTTAGGCTACCACGAGAGGATCCCACCACTCTGCTATAGGAGATGGATCCGCCATCTCCAATACTCACCTCAGTCCTTGTACAAATGACTGAGGTGGTTGACTGTCTACCTACTCATATATAAGTTGTATTGTGGTGTACCATATGTCAGAGATAATAAGTGTGTACAAATGTAATCCTTTTGTGACTCTCTCCTGTTGTTGTGCTCTCCTCATCTGCAGTGAGTACCCGTGAAGCAGTTCTCATAGCACCATTTGGTGTGATAATAAGTGGTCTTTAGACCGATGAACAAAGAGAGAGAGGAAGAAAGGGAACAAGATGTTTGTTTGTGCACATCAAAGGGCTGTGCTAAAAATAGGACACACATCAAATACTGATGCATGTTATTCCACAGTGTGTTTCTCAACACCTTCTTCTTCTGTCCAACACCAGCTTTACACCAAATGACCTGGATATATACATATGTCCCATCCAAGAAAATCAAAAGGTTTTGTATCCAACTGAAGAGACAATTCAACTTTAAAAGTTTCAAGGTGTCCACAAAGAACACTGGGAGAGAGGTAATTGCATATGAAGAAGATTTGGGTACCAATATGATTGAAGACATGTCATGGTACAGTAAGGATGACAAAGCAAGTATTTTATGAGATCCTGCATACAAATGACTTACATTGCCTCATACAGGTGATCAATGTGATTCTCAATTAAAGGCAGAAATGCTGTCACCACCATCTTTTCCTTCCATATCCTCCTTGATCTTGCTGCCCTCATGACAGCTATCAAGAAGGAAAAGATTCCCAAATTCAATCACATCTCCCTTGTCCTGTGGGAAATTTCCATTCCCTATAATGGAAACCTCAAAGAGAACATCAAGCTGCTCGATCTGGATTATAACAAGTTGTTGGGACCCCTTGATAGTCTTTAGGCTTTCTTTTCATCTGAGTTGGGGAAAATGAGTGTACATATTATTGTAGACTGTCCACCTCCTGGTAAGTTTCATATGCTACTCATATATTTGAATCTTCAGGCATTCAACAAACAGTTCTGACAATTCCATCTGAACTACCACTCCTCAAACTCAATTGTCTGGTTTCAGGCGATGATTTTAATGAAATATTTGTGATTGAAATCACATATACAAAGACTGTCAGTTCTCTGAAGAAAACCATTAAGAATGAGAAGAAGCATGCATTCAAGCAAATGAAAAGGCTGTGAATAAATAAAGTGACTGTGAATACATACACAAAGGTTATGAACTAAGTATGGTTGCAGATTATGTTGTTGGATTTTCAGTGATTGGCACAAGGTGTTAGCCTATAAGGTTACAAACTGATGATTGTACACTACTGTAGCTAGAGTTTATATACCATTCCCATGCTGTGTAAATACTGGCTATGTCTACTTGCCTGCACTGGATTACACATCAGTAAATTGGCAAATCATATTCTGGGTTTCCATTGGTTTCAGAGTTTCAGTAAACTTGTAACCTCAAAAGTTGGAAACTAAATCTACTATCTACTATCTCATGTTTGGGAGTCAGAGGTGAAAGGGGGGTGGAGTGTATATGCCCCAAATCAGTGCATGGACCATTTACTACTAATATTTTGCAAAAATGAAACCACTTTTATCACTTCCAAACATTAGCAAATGGTCTGTGTGCACTTTCAGGGTATATAAACCCTTTCACAATACACCACTAGACCCTAGGCTATGCCCTACTTCATTCCCTTTAATTATGTATGGCTACTTAGTGATGTAATAATTTAGATTTCAAGTTTTCAGAGGTCTCCATTCTGGATCATTCAGAGAGGTTTCTGGAGAAATGGACCTGCATTTTCAAGTGCTCAACTTTCATGTTTCTGCTGGTTTTTGGTGGTTCCTCAAGTTGAGCAACCTCTGAAAACTGAAATACAGGATTGCTGATGCATAAGACAGCTAAGAGTCCATTCGGCCACACTTTTGGACTGAAATTTGTGAAATTGATGGTAACTTTGGTGACTGGTCCAGGGCCATCCATCCTATCGCAAGCCTTAATTAAACTGTGCAACATGTCCTCACCATTGAATACAGCCATCCAGCAGCATATACAGCAATGGCATCAGAGTGCTGCTGCTTAGGGGTCGGGGTATACCCTTGTGTTTTTGGGCTAAGGGTATGAGGGGTAAGGGTAGGGGTTTGGAAGTTCATACCCTTGCATACCCCTGTACCCTTACTAAGGGTACAGGGGTATGCCAGGGGTATGCTTATGTAAGAATATCATTTGATTTTTCTAGCTACAAAGACTCATATTCAAGATTTTCATCAATTAAATTCAGATTTTGGAATTGTCCAACATGATAATGGCTTTCATATGTTAATAAGAGGTATTAATATGTGATATTAATAGTAAATACAATGGTTATCAACACTTTCAAATGAATTTTGCTCTAAATATGTTGATTTTGTGCCAAACCCTTGTACCCTTGACAAACCCTCGCATACTCTTGGCAACCCTCATATGTTTCCATACCCTTACCCCTAAGGGTAGGGTGTTCAGGGGTAGGGGTAAGGGTATGAGATTTGACACCCAGGGGTAACCCCTGCCTTGCCCTACTGCTGCTGTTGTCCATCTTGTTCAAACTGTGATTGCTCTCCATACCTCAGCTGAATACTGGTCACAACCATATAATACCTCAAGGCTCACTGGCAAAGAACGGGTATGGGAGCTTATCTGCAGCCATCCAGACCATATATACACAGAGCTTGGTGTTCAATTATGTTTTGACTGCACTTGTCATTGAGCCATGAGGGATGGGGTATGGAGATTCAAAAAATGGTGTCACGGTCGAGGAGCAGCTTGCTATCTTCCTCTACATATGTATTACTGGCCTCAGCATCAGACATGCTGGTGTGCATTTCCAGTGATCAAACAAGACCATTGCAAATAAGGCTCCAACCATTTAGCTTATGTTTACTTGACCTTGGTCAAGTATACATAAACAGTAGTCTAAACAGTATATACAGTTAATATATTAGTATTTGATGGAAGCATTGGATAGTTTTATTGAGCTAACTAACCATGGCATGAGGTGAGGGGCCAGAAAAGTAATTACTGATGAGAAAAAAAAAAAAAACCTTGTGTTTTGCACAGGAGAGGCTGCTCATGGAGGTGGTTGCTTCCATGTCTCTTGTCCCCATCATCCCTGTCCCATGTTAGCACCCTTCATCTGCTTGCAGTGGTGGTGCCCTCCTCTCCTAGTTGTTCACCCTTGCTGGTTTCCCCCCACCATTTGTGGTTTGTCCCCTTTGTTTGTCCTTGTCATCATCTGAGTCCCTGTTGTCCCTGTCTTCATCTGGTCCCTGCCTTGGTCCTGGATGTCTAGATTGCCATCATCCTTGTCATCCTCACAGTTTTTGTCACCTCATGATCCTTGTCACCCATCCCTCATTGCTCCCTGTTTCCACCCCATGAGCAGTTGCTTGTGGCAGCAGTTGGGGGTGTTGTGGTGGTGGTGGTTGTGACCATGTGGTCCTCCTGGTTGTTGTCTTCCTGTCATGTTCTGCAGTGCCAGTTTGTTGGGCTCATCCTAGTGGTAGTTGTCCTCCTCATTGTCCTCCCTGTTGCCATCATTGTCCTCCCCATCATCATCGTTTTTGTCTGTTGTTACCAGGTAATGGGGTGCTGGGTTTGTGATTGATCTGGGGGTGGATGTGAATTGGGTGGGTGGAGATGGGAATAAGGGGCGTACCTAGCAGATATCCCGCTCCTCAGGTCTCCAATGCCCAAATGAGAGCATCACATCAGGGTCATTACATGCATTGTTGGCTGTTGTTGAGCTGAAAACACTGGGAAAAGAACATTTGGCTATGTATAGTTGAAGAGAAATAAACAAAAAAATGCACTATTTTGATGGTGGAAGTCATCATGGTAGCTCTGGTGACTCATGAGAATACAAGTTATGATAGAAAAGAAAAAGGAGATTATTAGTAGATTATTAGTAGTGAAAAGAACAAGAAAAGGAGGAAGAATTACCTATTAAAAGAATCCTTACTATGGCAAGTGTCACAGGGTAATAACAATGATCATCGAGGAGTCAATCATCATTAGTTGTGTTCCCACAGTCTCAACATGTCATGTTTTTTGTGTGTATTGACTCTATTGAGCATTCCCTAGACCTATTTAAGCCATTTGTAGGTAGTATGTAGCAAGTAATGTGTCAGACCACCACTTCTACTTAAACCGTTGTAACCATGGTAGCAGAGCCCACAGCAAAGTCCATAGCAGAGTCCACAGCCAGAGTCCAGCATTTCCCTTAGTGGTCACATGACCTTGTAGATAGACATGCATGTGTGTAGATAGACAATCAACTTTGCATTCTATTTTTGCTCATCTAGGTAACACCGATCTCGGTCCGCACAGCATGCACCCATCATTGCACCTCATGTTGTGCATCCTGCTTGAGCCTCACATCTGTGACACTGGCAAAACCTGTACGATGCAATGCCAGGGGCAGGTTTCTGCCTGCTCCTTCAACTGACGAGCTAAGTGAACCGTGGTCTCTAGCCAATTCCTTCATATTCCCATCGCTATCTGACCTTGCAACCAGCCCTGCCCCCATCATCTCGTACATGCTGCCACCTGCACCCCCGTCTACACCCCAGCCCTCCACAACCCCAACCCCACCTGATGACAATGACTTCATGCCCAAAAACATCAACCCATTCTGGGGTGACAATGAGCATGCAGAGGAGAGCCCCCAGGACTTCTTAAAGGTGATGCAATGCTGGGGCCTCAACAAAACCAATGCCATGGATGCCCAGAAGATGGAGAACTTTGGGCTCAACCTGAAGTCGAATGCTGCTGCAGAACAGTGGTTCGATGGCCTACTTGCCAGTGACAATGACACCTGGGACCACCTCGTCAGCACATTCAAGAGGAAGTGGCCAAGAAAAATGCCTACTGTGAGAACCATAGAAGAGAAGCAGGCAGCACTAGAGCAGACTAGAATCAGTGAAGAAGAGGTGGGAAAGCAAGTGACGATGAATGGAGTAGAGGAACTCGCGCACATCATATGGGCAGACAAGATCAAGCGGCTCGCAGGTGCAATCCTGGATGCTAATGGGTTGTTGATCAACACCATCCACAAATCCATGCTGAAGGTCCTACAGAAGATAATGGGATCGTGACACACCACCTGGACTGCATTCGGTGGGAGCAGGTGAGAAAGTTACAGGAACTACGCAAGATGTCTGTGTGGGACATCACAAATGCACTCCAATGGCTCACCCTGAACACACCATCCCCCATTCCCCGCTTCCCGATACTCCAAACACAACCACCCAACGCCCCAAACCACCCCCCTGCACCAATGTTCAATGCAAACAACCAGCCCCCACCATGCACCACCTATCAAGCACCAAACCAACCAGCATACAGACAGAACAGAACCACTGCCAAATGCATGAATGATGACATACGCCTTGCACTCCCTATCCACCCAAACACCCCAGCTGGTTGGGCATTGTACAACGTCCAGATCACAAAGTGGAACACTGGGCAGCAAGTGAGCAAGACACAACGATACCCACTCTCTCCTGTAACCATGCCTGTCGCATCAGGAGAGTGCTGGAAATGTGGCATGCCTGGACACATGGGTCCCAGCTGCAACAGCTCCACCCCAATTCCGGGATTTGAAAGTTGCTGGAGATCCGTTGCTGCGTCCATCAAATGCAGTTGCCCACTGACCGAAACAAGGAATGTCAACTGGGTCAACGAAATTAGTGCATGGGCCTCAAAGGAAGAGTATGACCAACAAGTGATCACGGACTACTTAGCAAGTCAGGGAAAAGGACAAGGGTCATCAGCGTAGAACAAGCGGTTCCACTGACGACCCAAGGAAACGAGTATGGTAGCAGAGGAGCAGTCCTTGGGTGTGAGGAGGCAACATCCAGGGATGACAAAACACCATCAAATGCAAGGTGCACTGTAGAGCTGGAGGATGGACTCTTATTCATAGATGCGGACAGTAGACCAGACACCACCATGTACCCAGTCCAAACAGAATCACAAATTGTTGACCTGTATTGCATGGAGAGCAATGACAAAGAAATGAGAACCATACCATTCCAACACACAGCCAAACTACATGGCCCACGAGGAGAGATTGTAAGGCTGAAGGGCACATTCAATGATGGAGCAATGGTGAATGCAGTTGACCAGGCATTCCAAACAATCAAGCACTGCCTCAAAACTCTTGGAAAGTCAAACCGTATCATGCACTGATTGTACTCGACCAGGAAACCCAAACAAAACCCACAATAAGGGCTCGCTTGGTATAACGCTAGTTAGAGGAAGGTTGCAAGGTGGTACTAAATATCACTGCTGTAAACCAGGGGTATGAAAACGACTCTAAAGGGTGTGTGATGAGATGTGATGAGGTGTGATGAAGTGCGATGAGGTTCAAAGAGGCTCGAAAGTATTTGAAGCGCTGCGATGATGTTCAAGAGAAGTTTGATAATAATCGAGGGCATACCAAGTGCTGCGATAACGTCTGAGGAAAATTTAATGAAGTTCGACGAGTATTCAAAGAGGTGCAATGAAGTGCGAAGAAGTGCAATGAAGTTCAAAGAAGCTCGAAGGTCTTTATAGAAGACGAAGACGCCTTTGATGGTGACTGAGGATAGACTATGAGGATGTAGAAAGGGGTCTAGAGAGGATAGACAATAATCGATAGTTTCGTGAAGCTAGTATGAGGGGTTCGAGGAAATTTGGCGTAAAACACTGAATTTCGAGACTAAGTCAAGATGCTTGGACTCAAGAGAATAGCTCTTAAATCAGATGATTGAAGTGAGAGGACGATGTATATCTGTCTTCTAAGTAACTA
Organism: Tricholoma matsutake; assembly: GCA_026075535.2. Lineage (NCBI taxonomy): Eukaryota > Fungi > Basidiomycota > Agaricomycetes > Agaricales > Tricholomataceae > Tricholoma > Tricholoma matsutake. The sequence continues at coordinate 18,229,345 of AP026538.1, forward strand.
GTACAAGGCTATATATGTTTGGGAGAAGTGATACTGAAAAGGAAATAAAACATGAGGAATACATGAGGCAAGATATAAAACAATAAAGAATCTTTGTGAATCATAGAATAAATGAAAGACGGTAAGAAGGGAAATGTCTAGAAACATGATTTATCACTGGTACCTGTCCCCATTGATCTAATATATCATCGAGGTGTCAAAGCGCCACAATCGTGTCCTAAAATCCCGTCGTTGTATCTCCTCATGTCTGGTGGTGCTCGATATGCGATGCACTAACTCTTACAAGGTGTGCTGCATGTATCCCAAGGGCAGTGCAATTGGTGTACGGCAGCCAAAGGCATTTGAAGTGCTGCGATATCGTGTGAAGTCATTCAAAGTTGTTTGAAGTTGTTCGAGATAGTTTCAGAGCAGTGTCACGGGGTTCATAGGGGTTGGGAGCATGTGTTTTGATGTTTTGATGCCTCTGGAGACGGTCCCAGAGTTTAGAGCACACAGTGGACCTATCATCCTCCCCCTTACTGAAATCCTGACTGTCCCAGTCAGCCGATTGGAGTCACGTGCAAAATGTGTGATCGTGTTGAAATTGCAAACAAAACTCGAAAAACCTCTTGTTCTTCTTTGTCACCTCTCCAAACCTTCGACACTATTTTTCATCATGTCTCTTCTCGCCGAACTCAACACTGAAATCCTCGAATATGCCAAATCGATGCCCGATTGCGGTGTTGCTGAAGACCTCGACTTCGAAGTGTGGGGGAGAGGTTTTTGTGAGAAGATGGTAAGTTTCCAATTCCCATTCAATATTTGGATTCTAATGCGATATGTTCAGGTGGAATATGATGAATTGGCGGATGATTTGGGTGAGGAACGTGACTCGACCGTGCAACAGGGTTTTTGAGCTTTTCAAACTGATGGCTCGACGCGAATGGCTTTTGTGGGGGGGAGACTTTTTATTTGCAGATCTGAGTGAGCAGGTGGAGCGAGAGCGAAGGGCAGAGGAAGCGAGACGGGTTTGGGAGGAGGAGGAGGAGGCTCGCAGGGCAGAGGAAGATGCAAAGAAGGAGAAGATCGAGGCTCGGAGGGGGGCATTAGTAGACGCTCGAAATGCAGCCCTTGCTGAGTTTTGTGCTAAAACTTTGTCAAAAGAAGAACTGCAGCAACGAAATGCGGAGCTCGCAGCAGAGGCGCAAGCGATCGAGAGGCTAGAGGCTGGAGAAAAGGACAAGGAAGAAGATTTAGGAGGATTGCTGAGGGCGGACTTCTCGACTTTGAAGGCCAGGTGAGTTTTCACTTTGTTTTCGAAGGGTTGTCGGCCAGCTAATCAATGTTGTAGTGCAATCGATGTGCTAAAATGATATCCCAGCCATCGTGTGTTGTCAAGGAGGGAGCCCCGAAGTGCACAAAGTGCACTCAGGCAGAGCAGGGTTGCTACTGGCAAGGTGTCTCGAGGCAGGGACTTTGCAAAGGTGAAGCGAGACGATTTGGGGCTGCAAAACCAGATTCACACCCAAAACCAGGTATGAGTGTCATTCGATGTTTTTCGAGCTCTCTAATCGATGGTTTTAGTCATTAGAATTCGTGAGGTGAGGGCGATCGAGCCCATTGAAAACGTCGTGGGACCTTCAACGCCATCAGGGGATAAGGCAAAGGGAAAGAAGTCGAGGGGAAAGGGGAAGGCAAAGGAAGTTCCAGAGGTGGAGGATAGTGAGGCGATGGACGAAGGGGTAGCAATGCATCATCGACACATCGCGGCGAGATTGGCGGAGAGGCAAGTTTATTTGGAGATGTTGTTAGATGAGATAGAGGGGTTGGAAGGGTTGCTGGCTGAGTAGGATGGTTTTCTTTTTGTGTTTTTGTGGACTTTGTTTTGTATTCTATCTTTTTAAATAAACTTCATAAATAATCGAAAGAAAACTATAAGAAAGAGGAAAGAAACGAAATATGAAAATAAGGGAAAGGCTCAGTAAATCATCATGGCCGAAAAACCCTTTTGAGTTTGTGTGACCATGCTATATGGCGATATCACGACTTGTAATGTACACTAAATGAGAACAAAGTTATAAGTTTGATGTTCGATACAAAGGAAATGAATAGCTAGTCGGGTTTGATATCTGGAAAACTTTCGTCTATGTCGGAGTCAACATCTGAAGTCTTTCGAAGTCCTTCGAGATGGTTCGAGTCAATGTCGAGGAAGTTTGGGGGAAGAGGGATGGACTTTCTGGCGAGATAGGGGAGGAATCAGAATGCAGCGATGGGTCGATGAAGTACGGAACCATCTAATTTGCAAAGGATGTAAGCACCACCATAATTTCGTTCGATAACAATGAGTGGGCCTAGGTATTGTGCACGTATCTTTCGATTGAGTGATTTCTTGATCTGTGTGTTTTGAAGTAGAATGAGGTCACCTTTCGCAAAGTTGTAATCATGAATCATTCACTGGTGAACTTGTTTGAAGCACTTTGCAGCTTTGAGCTGTGCTGAACAGACTTTCGAATGAAGGACTTCGAGGTCTGAGTAGTGATTGGTGAATGTCGAAGTGGCTTTGTTCGACGAGTCCATTGGCACGAGAGTTGTAACCACTAATGCAAATGTGATTAATATGGTAGCGCTTGGAGAGATACTCAATCGCGGCTATGAAAGCGCTTCCGTTGTCACTAACGATCTCGTAAAGAGAGCCCCATTGACAAATAATGTCTTCGAAGATCCAGTCACCGAGGGTTGTCATGTTCTCGTGTCGAAGCTTTCGCCACTCTGGATATGTTGAGAGTGAACATCGGCCTTGGACAATGTACTTGAATCCGGCTGATGGAGGCATTTGCATAGTGTCAACATAAACTTTGCCAAATAGAGGAGCTGGTGTCGCAACTATGGGGGGAATTAGAAGGTTTCACATCTGACGAACCTGGCAGAGATGGCATGTTCAAATATACCAAGCAATGTCAGCCTTCATGTTGGGCCACCAGAATCGCAAAGCGATCAGGGACTTTGTAGCGACCACCATCTTGTGTCCGATGTCGTCGTGAGCTGCACGAATGATTTCGAGGCGGCGTTCGGGGATGGTGACAATTTTGTGAGTGCTGTGGGAGTCTTTTCTCCATAGTTTGCCTGAATCTATAAAGAATTCAGTGCAATATCGGACGAAGGTAGCATATTCTGCATCTGATAGATCGAGAGGTCATACCAAGTCACCTAACCACTTTCGAACACGAAGTAGTCATGCATCATCCTTTTTTGCATTGTTACTTCATGGGATGCCTTCATAGGTAACTTCGTTCTGCTGAGCAATATTGGAGGAGAGGGCGAGTATTGGTTGTTGATGGCAGGGGAATGGCCAAGTCGATATCGGGTTTATCTGGTGTACAAAGCCGTGAAGTTGATCTATCCAGTCTCCAAATATCGAGCTGGCTGTCTTCGGCTTGTGGTGGATGTTGCGAGAGTCCGTCGGGACCATGATGGGTTTCTGCGACATGGACCAGGGTGAAGTGAAAGGTGAGTATCAAAACAATCCAACGGTTTATACTAGCACTAGGTGCGATATTGGGGTTCGATAACATGCCTTTGATGTACCTCGCATCAACTTCGATGATAAGATTGCGAATGCCAATAATATAAAGTTGAAGGGCGCTGAGGGCTCGATAAAGTCCATAGAGTTTGAGCTTTGGTTGCGAAAATCGGGATTCACGATTGTTGAGCGTAATGGAACCAAATCAGCTATAATAGCACTTTCGAAGATTGTCAGGGTCGCATTGGGCGAGGAAAAAGCCAATGGCGATGTGCAAAGTGTTGACCGATAGTATGACTGGTGCATTGGACAAATAGTCGATGGCGCGAATGGCTGGCGAGGTGATAAGGGTTTGTTTCAGGTCTTCCTGTGCTGCAATTTGTTTCGGTCCAAAATCGAAAGGGACATCTTTTCGTGTAAGGTGTATTAGAGCTGTAGCACGTTGAGCAAAGTTCTGAATAAAGATACGACAAACTCCAATGGTTCCTAGAAATGCCTTGACTTCGGTAAGACTCCAACAAGGCCCCCACTTGCTAACTGCTGCGATGCGAGTGGGATCAGCCATACGACCTTCGATATTGCATCGATGACCTAGAACGATTATTTCGGAAATGCAAAGGTAAAGTTTTGGACCCGAAAAGGTCCCTCCGCAATACTTCATACATTGGACTATACAATTTAGATTCCCGAAATGCTCCCAAACAAAGCGTCGAATGCCTGGATTATCGGCGATCATCTCGTAAGATCCTCCGATAGTTTGATATTCTGATTTTGGACCCTTAACTGGTGTGTTGTCGATGTAAGGGATGGTGATATGAGGGATTTCGGGTTGTAGGATAAATGTTATGTCATCGTGTAAGATTGGGACTGAGTTCATCCAACCCATCAGTAGAGTGACAATTCGAAACACTCCAAAAGGCGTCTGAAACGTCGTTAGATCTTGAGATGATTCTGCAACTTTCCTTTTGTTGAATGCGACATATAAGTCCAACATTCCACCACAAGCGCGTCCACCAAATTGTTTGGCTAGATGCTCTGGGATTGGGACGATGCCAGAGTGCTGTATCGTTACTTGATTAAGAGGCTCAAGACTGTGAACGATTTGAAGTGATTTCGCATCTTTCTTCGCAATGCAAAACCATCGCAACCGATACAATGAGTTCGATGACTTGTATACTCCTGCTTCCATCTTCTTTTTTAGCATCCTGCAGATCTGTTCGTACAAACCAGGGGGTATAGGGATACTACATTCAACCCATGGAGTGTGAGGAATAACAGGGAATTCTATAGGAGGAAAGAAGTCAGGGCGAAAGCTTCCTCATTCTTGTTCGGTCCATGCAAAACCTGTTTCGTGATTTCGAATAAAATCGTGCATAAGCTTTCATTCTTCTGGCCATACAAAATTGCCAGAATGGTTTTTGTCGATGATAGCTTTGCATTCGAGCATATATTGGGGAGAAGGGACAAACGATGGGGGGTGAGGATTGAGTTTTGGCATTTGCTCGAGGGGGTCGCCAGTGATTTTTTGAATGATGTGAAATCGATCAGGTAGTTCAGTAATAACCGGCCAAACCTTCTGTGCAACTGGTTTGTATTTCTTCTTTGATGCTGCGAAGATTGGGTATATAGAGTTGGTTGACGAGACGTGGGGAGGGGATATGATAGCAAAGTCATACATAGAGGTCGCCGTCGGGCCTGATAAAGATGTTGCATACTGGCAACTAGCCATTAAATATAAATTCGCAAGGATTGAAGAAAAGGAAATAGGGTTTGAAGAGTTCAAGGAGTCAATATCAGGAATAATTGCAGTGTACTCGAGAGTTATAGAGGAATTAGAATGGTCAAAAGAAATAATGAGGGCACACTGGTCATTCTCCGAGATTTTATCCTCTAGTTGCGAAAATCCTCACGAACTACTCTTCTTCATCAATTAGATTGGGGAATAGTCGGAATAGCGCAGGATTGTGTCAAGTTCGGATCAAATATAGTTATTGTCTGTGCTTTGTTTCGATAATTCTTGACTGTACTCTCTGTGAGAACATCGAATGGTCGTCCGAGCAGAATATCGTATGCTGGATCGTGGATGATGTGTATCTGCATATAGAGAGTGATGCTACTGGCTTTGCAAGGTACGTTCCTTGCCAAACCTAGACTCTGGTCAATACCACTGTTAGCTGATTGCAGAGGGATGTGTATCGAAGGATCATATGCGAGACCAAGTTTGTGACAGACTTCTTCCAACATTGCAATGATTGATGAACCCGGGTCAACTACACTTTCGACTGGATTTCTTCCGTTGACATTCATAATAACCGATCTAATAGAATGCAATTCCTTCACTGTGATAAAAGGTTCGGGTATTTCTCCAGGGCAAAGACTGCTAATATAGGTTTTGTAAGGGTCGTCAATTATGAATATGTCATCGTGAAGGAGATTTGTAGTGTTATTTCCTTTGGGTTGTTGTGTACGACATGCAGTGACCTGTTCTTTCCATTTCACATGAACTTCGGGTGATAGCGAAAGTAATTCTTTGGGGGTTAGAGTGATAATCGGCATTTTCATCAATCAAGTGAAGACATCTTCGGTGATTTTGTCCTTTTGAATGGGAGCTTGGGTATGGTATGATGGGCCGTCTTTTGCTTTGCCTATCGATACAAAGTTATGTTTGTGAGGAGGTAGGTACAAGTTTTCTTTAGTGCTGTTGTAGGGATGTATTACTGGTTGCGATGATCGCTCGGAGATCGAAGATGGTGCCATATTTGAAGTAGGTGGGTTGGTCACTGTGGACAATATTGATGGTGCTGGTGGTTGCAGGACAAATCGTTCGACCATCGCAGGGATCGAGGGCCATGAGGTAGGAGCCGCTGGCACATTCGAATCAGTTCGCATAAAAGGTTTACCACTTCACAAAGCATATATCTCTTGTTTGAGTTGTGCGATACGATCTTTGGCCATTGTGGATAAGTCGTTAATGTGGTAAACACCCTTGGATGGCGTCGAAGAAACTGTTGAAGGTGCAATATTATACATTAGCAAAGGGGTAAGGTTAGATGGAGGGTTTTGTCGAGTCCATTCATCAATCCTGTCCTTGATAAAACAACCGGGGATGCTTCGTGGAGTGAATTGACCATTTGGAAGAACAATTTTGCCTTCTGTGTTCTTTTTACACTTTCCTTCGTTGATATAAGACTGGCAAACCAAGCAGTCACTAATAAAATGTCCTGTAAGCCCACAGAAGATGCAACCTAATGTTTCGAGCTGTTCCGAACGAAATCCGCTGTTAGGTTGAGTAGTGTTCATGGTCTTCGAACCTGCTAAAGCTGTTACAAGAGTGGCTGCGAATTTCTTGAGGATTGCCATAAGGTCTTCTGATTTAATTTGGGGCGAAGATGTCGATGTTGTTGGGATTGCCGAAGGTGCTGAAGAATGCAAACTAAGTAGCGATGTCGAATCTGAGCTGATAGATCCTGCTAAAACGAATTTAGCTGCTGCGTGAATATCATCAAGTGGGTAGGGGTCGTCGGGGTAGTGATCGGGGAATTTTAGTTCAAGTCGTCGAGTGATTCTAGCCCATAAGCCTGGTTGGAAACCCCTGACAAAGGCTCTGCTTTGTTCTGCATCGGAAATCCTGCCTTTAGTAGATAGAAACCTTGTAATGTTATAGAATGACCGGTAGTATAATCCCAAATCGCTTGCATTGTAAATACCTATGCGAAGTTGTTTGCCAACAAGTTTGTCCATGTCCAAAATTGACCATTTCTGATTGTCTTCAGAACCGGGGTACAGTTGGTGAATTGCGATGCGAAAGTTCTGGAATGAAATGCTGGCGTCGTATTCTGGAATTGATTCCCAGAGTTTGGAAGTGTCGATATCGAGGTAGCGACAAGCGTGTTTCTTCATATCCTCCGAGTTCGTGACGTTGCATGCCGAGAAAAGCAATTCGAGTTTGTTAAAGTATCTGCAAAGTTCTTGCGGCTGGGTAGGGTCGAATTTCGGAGCCGTGGAATGACCACGAGCTGGCATTGTTGCTTGCGTAGTCATGAATGCGATGTTTCTAGGAGTAGGAGTTAAAACTTGTGTGAAGGATGGTAGAGGAGTCAAAGTTGTTGGAAGGATGAATGAAGATGTAGATGACGAAGATGAAGAAGTAGAAGATGATGTTGAGGGCAATAATATTGGTGAAGGGAATAGTCGACGATGAGTCGATTCTGCTTCGGAAACAGGTATAAGAATATCTCCTGATTGTTCAAGAGATTTGAAGGTGTGATGAGTGTCAATCTGTAGGTTTCTAGCTTGTGTTGCCCTAAGCCAGGAGATTTGAGATGGATTAGGTGATGAAATGATTTAGAAACCCCTTGCAGTGGGCTCCAAAATGATTGTACTCAACCAGGAAACCCAAACAAAACCCACAGTAAGGGCTCACTTGGTATAACGCTAGTTAGAGGAAGGTTGCAAGGTGGTACTAAATATCACCGTTGTAAACCAGGGGTATGAAAATGACTCTAAAGGGTGTGCAATGAGGTGCGATGAGGTGCGATGAAGTGCGATGAGGTTCAAAGAGGCTCGAAAGTATTTGAAGCGCTGCAATGATGTTCAAGAGAAGTTCGATAATAATTGAGGGCGTACCAAGTGCTGCGATAATGTCTGAGGAAATTTTAATGAAGTTCGACAAGTATTCGAAGAGGTGCGATGAAGTGCGAAGAAGTGTGATGAAGTTCAAAGAAGCTCGAAGGTCTTTATAGAAGACGAAGATGCCTTTGACGGTGACTGAGGATAGACTATGAGGACGTAGAAAGGGGTCTAGAGAGGATAGACAATATGCAATAGTTTTGTGAAGCTAGTACGAGGGGTTCGAGGAAATTTGGCATAAAACACTGAATTTCGAGACTAAGTCAAGATGCTTGGACTCAAGAGAATAGCTCTTAAATCAGATGATTGAAGTGAGAGGACGATGTATATCTGTCTTCTAAGTAACTAGTACAAGGCTATATATGTTTGGGAGAAGTGATACTAAAAAGGAAATAAAACATGAGGAATACATGAGGCAAGATATAAAACAATAGAGAATCTTTGCGAATCATAGAATAAATGAAAGACGATAAGAAGGGAAACATCTAGAGACATGATTTATCACTGGTACCTGTCCCTATTGATCTAATATATCATTGAGGTGTCAAAATGCCACAATCGCGTCCTAAAATCCCATCGTTGTATCTCCTCGTGTCTGGTGGTGCTCGATATGCGACGCACTAACTCTTACAAGGTGTGCTGCATGTATCCCAAGGGCGGTGCAATTGGTGTATGGTGGCCAAAGGTGTTTGAAGTGCTGCGATATCGTTCAAAGTCGTTCAAAGTCATTTGAGATAGTTTTGGAGCGGTGTCGCGGGGTTTGTAGGGGTTGGGAGTGTGCGTTTTGATGTTTCAATGCCTCTGGAGACAGTCCCAGAGTTTAGAGTGCACAGTGGACCTATCAGTGCATGGCTGATGGTAGGCTGGTACCTTCAGCAGGAGATGTCTCACACAAAGAAACCTTTGAGGTTTTTGATAGAAATGGGGCCTGGTCAGCACTGTTCAGGAAACCCCTTCTGGAGAAGTACACAACTACAACCTAGACACCATAACAATCCCCAAGGGTGACAGCTGGGTCGTGCTACAAAACCAACACCAGCCTCAAGGAAGAACCCAGTCACTGCTCCCAGTGAATGGTAATTCCAGTAGTAACCAGCACATCAACTTCAAAGGGGATCATGGTGCATCCCCCACAAGGAAAGTCTTCCAACATAACAACAGTGTTGATGAACCAGTTGATGAGGCAATAATTGGGCAAACAGAATATGAGAACGATTCAGAGGAACAGGACAAGCAAAAGCCCAAAAAGCTTGAAACACCAAAAGCCCAACCCCCACTCACACAAGACAGAAACAAGAGATGCCCAAAGGATGAACATGCTAAGTGGCAAGTAGCCAATGGTTTGAACAAAAGGAGGTCTCGAACAGACCGAGCATCAGCAAAGTATCCCAAACCAAACCATGAAGACAACATATGGAACATCAACAGACATTGCACAGAGCAAAAGATACTGCCAGGCAACCTAGATAAAGCAGTGTTCACCTGGTTATCAGACCCATTCAAGAGTGTGCCAAGACTTTGGCAAACTAAACAAGGTAGGTAACACAAGTACCACCCATGCCCCAAGGAGACATACAGGCCAAGCAACAGCACCTGAGTGGACACCGGTGGATAAATACATTTGACTTTGCAGCAGGATTCTATGCATGTGATATCAGCCCAGAGGACCAGCCATATGTATGCTTTTATGTTGAAGGAAGGGGGTATTTCTGTTACAAGTGTATGCCCTTTGGATTAACAGGTGCGCCTTCTACCTTTGCAGAAATGACAGCTCAAGCACTTGGCGACCTCATAGGTATACTTTTTGAACTGTTTGTAGATGACGGTGGAATGGCTGGAGACAACTTTACAGAAACATTGGCCAATATCCAGACACTACTAACCAGGGTAAGAGAAAAAGGGCTTTCTCTATCAGCAGCCAAGTCAAGGTTCTTCATGACTGAAGCTGTCTTTGCGGGAGCAAGGGTGGGACCAACAGGTATAAAACCAGACTTGAAAAAACTGACAGCCATTGTGGACTGGAAACGACCCACAGATCTACAGAACCTAGCTGCATTCACAGGACTCACAGGCTATTTCAGATCGCTAATCAAAGGTTATGCAGCTTTGGCCCAACCTCTCACCGACTTAACCAGAGGCCTTGACCTTCCAAAAGGGAAGGGTAAAGCAGCATATAGACATGCCATGAAGGGACACTCACTAGTAGGTCTGTGGAAGGAAGAACATGAAAAGGCCTTCCTGGGACTGAAGGTTGCCTTAACCAATGAATCAGTTTTGAAAGGCCCAAAATTTGATGGAACACCCTTTGTCATCACTACTGATGGTTGCAAATATGGTTTCGCAGGCATGCTATCACAGAGACACACCATGGTCTTACTAAATGGAAAGGAGGTCACACACATACATCCAGTCGCATTTGGCAGCAAACAAACATCTGGAACAGAAGAGAAGTACAAACCATATTTACTAGAATTTGCCGCACTGAAGTTCTCCTTAGATAAATTCTCCGACCTTATATGGGGCTATCCAGTTGAGCTAGAAACAGACTGTCAAGCACTCAGAGACCACCTACTAAATGACAAACTGAACTCCACCCATGCTCGCTGGAGGGACAGTGTACTAGCACACCAGATTATAGATGTACAACACAGACCTGGCCACCTTAATCCTGTGGCAGATGGCATCAGCAGGAAGTATGTGAACCTACCCACAGAAGAAAATGATGGTCATACATGGACAGTAAGTGAAGATTGGGAAGCACAAACTGGTATCCAGAATGACATATTCCAAATTGAGTCACTACCCACCTATGATGCTCTCAAAGCCTGATTTGCTAACAAAAAAGTGTTCCTGAATGTCATAGAAGTGCTGGCTGAACTAGATCACAGGAAAAGTATTAGAGAACAGAAGAAAGCCAAGCACCAAGCAGAGGGGTACATGATCCAAGATGGCAAGCTTTGGAGGATAGGTAACACCAAATCCACATGGGCAAAACCATGAGTAGAGTGTGTACCACAATCAGAGGCAGTCACTCTAGCATGGGAAGTACACCAGAATGAGGGGCATTTTCACTCAGACAATGAAAAAATTGCACTGATGGACAGGATAGCTACCCCACACCTTGGCCAATCAATCACCAAGGCAATCATGGACTGCGGTAAGTGCAAAGGACATGGCCCAAAACACTTACATTCACTACTAGAACCCATAACACAATGCCATCCATTTGAACTTCTTGTTGGAGATACCCTGTCTATGCCAAAAGGAAAAGGGGGTTTTACAAAAATCAGATTACATGCAGACATCTACTCACAGCACATATGGGCAGACAAACTCAAGACAGCCACATCAGCAGCCACCACTTGCAAGACATTCAACAACATCTGTACCACATTCACAGCACCAGAGGCCTTCATGGTCGATGGAGGTCCTGAGTTTGACAATGATGCACTCCGCAAAGCATGTGCCACACATAATGTAGAGCTACGAATAGTTCCAGGATATTCCCCCTGGATCAATGGACTGATAGAAGGGATGAACGCAAAGCTGTTGGGGAGGCTAAAGAGACTGTGCTCACCAGATCTAGGGGAGGATGAGTATAATGCAATGGATGTACCGGCTTCATGGCCAGACCACCTCGAGGAAGCCATTGAAGTTCTCAACAACAGTATTCTTCCAAACCACAAGTTGTCACCCAACGAACTCCTTCTGGGCATTGTGATCAACACAAAGTGCACACCAGCAGATCAAACAGACAGGGAAGTGTCAACAGACAAGGTTGAGGTCCAGATGGCATATGTGGAGCAACAATGATTAGATGGGTATGCACACATATCTTCTCATGCTCACAGACAGAAGCTGGCATTTGACAGGAAGGTATTAGCCTGAGTGCCAAGAGAGGTCATATTCAAAGCGGGACAGCTCGAACAAGTCTACAGAAGTGACCTAGACTTCACATTCAAGGTGGAACGGAAGATGGAACCAAAGTAGTCAGCACCACGCTGGGTAACAAGCAGAGACCGCAATTCCTATAAACTGGAAACACTGGAAGGGTTACCCATCAGCAACAGGTTCTCTTCACGACGACTCAGGAGGTTCATTCCTTGTAATGGTACAGTGCTACACGAGGCCCAGGAAGCCATTGAGAAACTACAAGGCAAACAAGAGGCCAAAGAAGACAAAGTAATGGGGACAGAACACAGGGTGGTGATTGAAGATGATGGAAGCGAGGAGTGGGACAGAGTAGATGAAGAACCAGATCCATCACACCTCTGAGCTGAGATCAAAGACAACCCGGCCATGACTGACATCGGCTATATTCAGGCCCCGACTTTGTACATAAATCAGAGCTGAGTCCCAATTTCAGTTTCTATTCCCACTTTCATCATTCTACATGCCCAATGATCGCTGACACATCTGACATGAACACCACTTCCTGTGCAGGGTTCTGGGCATGGACTTCAGTCCTGCTCCTTGGGTAAGTTATAATAGCCATCATTGCTGTGACCATGTGGGTTTCACTGGCTGTCAATCATCATTGTCAGCCTTTCGCAGCACCGAACATGAAGAGCCACCTAGCTTTGTTGACCTGGAGTTGGTCAGAATACATCACCAAGCATCCCCAACACCAACCATCCAGTTCCCACCTAGTGCCTACTTGAGGCCAAGCGACACAATTCCTGACCTTGACAACTCTCAACCACCACCACTCAAAATTGAACCACCACACCAAACAAGGTTTTAGAATGATACTGGTGACCCTAAACAATGTTTCTGTGTCAGGCCTTAGGGGGAGCGATTGTCACAGACATGCCTCCTGAGGTACACAGGCCAAGGTGAGGGTAAGGCATTGGTGCCTTGTACCTACATATTCCTCTCTTCCTTCCCTGAGTTGAGATCGCAACAAGGGTGTTGCTACTTGGAGGAGGGGCACATGCAACCATGGCAGCAGAGCCCACAGTGGAGTCCATAGCAGAGTCCACAGCCAGAGTCCATCATTTCCCTTAGTGACCTCGTAGGTGTGTAGATACACAATCATCTTTGCTTGTCCACGTCCGCTTCGCCTTGTGTCTAGTAGTAGACATGAGCCATTCTTGGCTGCATCCGTCTAGTAGTAGATGCATCACATTTGGGTGGTCAGACCAGCTCACTCCACTGTGTAACCATCTATATACCATTTAACTACTGTATACGTGACTTTGGTGACAAGGGGGTATACATAAATGTAAACATATACAGTATAAACCATGTAAAATGGTTATATAGATAGAACAGTTGGAGCATTAATTGCAAGGTAGTGAGTTCAGATCCAACTCACAGCCCAAGCTGTCTCATCCCCTGAATCATATCAGATATTTTCAAAAGATGTGCATGGCCTTTTCATCGCAAGAATTCTATATGAAATATGTAAAGCTACCATCTACATTAGATTCCCCTCCTCGATATCTCCAATGCAGCCAGAAATTCTGGCCATTCTTTGAAAAATGCCTCAGAGCTATGGATGGATCTCATATTGTGGCTTCTCCATCTATAGGGTTGTTCATGGTTGGCATTTTTGGGCCATTTTCAGTTCATTTTTGATTCCATTTTTAATTTCATTTTCCAAAAATGATCTTCAGAATGAGACCAAAATGAGACCAAGAATGGGTCAAAAAATGATCATTTTTCAAAAATCGAAGCCTACCCTCACTTCTGCAGAAATGGTCATTTTCTGGCTCATTTTTGGTTCCCATTTTTTGCTTGTAAGTTTAAGCTCCGCTGAGTTGATCAACACTAGTACCCTTGATGATGGCACAACTCTCACCCTCAGTAAAAAATATTGGTCACATAAATGTATGGTTTTGGTCATACTAAGTCGGGTCTAGTCAGGTTGTACAAATATAAGACTAAAAGTCCATGCTTTTGGACTAACACCTGACCAAGCCAGTCGATACTTAGTGAGGCTCAGTCAAAAGAAACGTCAGGTAAAAGTAAAGGTCCGATTGGTTTGGTCAGGTCAAAGTCAACTGTTAGTATGGTGAAAGTCATGTAATAGTCTGGTTATTGTCATATTGAGTAATCCTTAATATTCATGCATTGGTCAGGCAGAAGTCATGTAAATGTCATTGAGTATTCATATTGGTGTCATGCAAATGTGGTAGCACAGGAGGACAGTGAAAGTAATAAGTCAGGGCAGTAAGTAGAACACACATCCAAACCCCAGGCCCCTGAGTGCATCCAGCTCTATTCCCTCACCTCTTGCAGTATCCTTCTCACTCAGGGACCTGATCCGATACTAGTAGTCTCACTGGTGCACGAGACGGTGGGGGAGCACAGTGCATGCCCCTGGTGTTGCCGTCGCCCCTCATTGTCGCTGCTGCTTCTGCCCCTCATTCTTGTTGTCATATGTCCCCCGCTGGTGTCCATGGTTTGTGCTGGTGTTGTTCCTGTTGTCCCCATGATGGTGGTGGGCTGGGTGTGCATTGTCTTCCTCTCGTGGCTGTCATTGCTCCTGGTTGGGGTGTTGGTGCTGTCGAGGTGGCAGTTTCGGTGGAGGCATCATGGTCCCTTGGTGCTGTTTGTCTTCCTCAGGCATGGGGGGAGGGGGTCATCATGTAGAATAAATGAACAAAGTTAGTTAAAAAAAAAAATAAGAAACAAAAAAATGTTGTTTGGGCCTGTTTTCTATGTGATGCTGCCCCTCCTTCTCCCTGTTCCCTGTGATGGCTAGTCTGTCATTGTCATCATCCATCGTGGGGGTGGTCATCGTCCCTCCTCATGGTGGTGGTCGTCGTCCCTCATGGTTGCCAACCCTCATTGTTGCTGTCCCTCCCTGCCATTGTTGTCCCTCATCCTTGTCGTCCTGGTCCTGTCCTTCACCGTTGGCCCCATGCAGTCCCCTGTTGCCTCGTTGTTAGTTATCACCCATTGTCATTAGCAATCCCCATCATTGCTGATCCCCCATCATCATTGGCAGCCCCATTGGTAGTTGTTGTTGGTGCATGACAGGTGGCTTTCGGTGTTGTTTCCAAGTATCTTGAAACACCCCCGGGGTGTTGGAGTGTTGCAGAGGCTAAGTTTCATCTATTCAGCATACATTAGATGGAACCCATACACATGGGCCCGAGAGGCATTGCCCCTCGAGCCATTTCCCACAACACTTGCTATCCTCACTGTCCCATACCCTCGTTTCGCCGCACCCTTGTCATGGCTCAACACCATTGTGTAGAATGGTGTTGGTGGCCAAGGTCGATGGAGAACTGCCCTTGTGTTTGGGGCTAGTGGTGAGTTATAAAATAGAGAAGAATTGTACATACTCCTGTGCCACTGGTAGTAAGAGGAAAGTGGTTGAAGTCGAACAACTTACATTGCTGGCAGAGTTTGAATGACCTTAGGTTGTGAACACAAGGTTGGGCAAAGATAAATAACACATGGGGCCCTGAGGCTGTGTGGCTTTGAATTTCAAACATTCATCAATGCATCTGAGTGTGAGCGGTCGAGTATAGTCCACTCGAGTCAGGCTACTTGATGAATAAACAATGTTGTCCAGACTTCACATGACCATTACATTACCAAACCTGACATATCTTTTTTACTGAGTCTCACCCACGAGTGCACGATGCAGCCTACCTCTCCCTTTCCCTCTCCCTTTCCCTTCTGCTCCCTCCCATGTTCCATAATAATGACAACCAACATTCTCACGTTCCCACACTCTATGAATCAAATGGCGACGTGCATGACTGCAAGTGTGCCACATCACACCCGAAATCTCACATCAAAAACAGTATGGGCCTTTCAACATTGTAAGTAGGCATCTTTCTTCTTTTATTTCTTTATAACTTATGTACTAACATTCTCTTTTTGATCTTTTTCAGGTTATCTCACTCGTAGGGTGAATCAACAGCTACACCAACACCACCACTACCAAAAATATCCAGGAACCCCATCACCTTGGCAATGCCACCACCAGCACCAAAAACGACTCCAGGAATGATGGCACTGGCCCCCAGCCTTCGATCATGATGACTACAACTACGACAACTCCAGGGCAAGTGACAGCGACAATGAGCATCTGGTGAATGACACAACACGATGACTGTACCCGCTCTCATATCTCAACTAATTATTTCCACAGTCGCTTTCAGACTTTGTCTTTGCTGGAGAATCTGTAGATAAATAGCTTAGCTACAGTTCTTGTGTATAAAAAAATATTCTAAAGTCTAATTTGAATTAATGGGCTGCAAACTACAGCACAAATTAATTTATACCTGCTTTTTGAGAATCAAGAGATCACAAAAAAACATTTTAATCAGTAATAATTGTAGCAATGCCATTTATGTACAGATTCTCCAGCAAACACAAAGTCTGAAAGTGACTGTGGAAACAATTAGTTGAGGTACGAGAGCAGGCACTTGTGACATTTTGGCCATAAGTCCACCATTTTTGTAACTAACATGTATTTGTTTACTGCCAACAAATATGCAATCGGCTGTAAAAGACTTAAATATCCCAATGATGAGTTGCCTGGGCCTGTTTTGATGATGAACTCATGATAAATAATTTCACGGAAGTCCTTTGAGGTGGAGTTTGAATGTGCTGAGTACTGCTGGAGGGAGGTAAAATGCATTTTATTGTCATTTTCGAGGTGTTTGCGTTTCAGAGCGTTCACAGTAGCCATTTTTCGTGTCATTTTTGACATTGTTTTGACATCATTTTTGACATCATTATTGTTTGTTTACTGCCAAATTGCTGAAAATGAGTTGAAAATGAGATTGAAAATGAGTCGAAATTGAGTCAACGCATGCGATCGGAAAGGATCACTTTCTCAAAACATCCTTGCCATCTGTTCATTCTCATGCGATTCTTGTATCTGTTGACTGGATGAGAGGGTTCTGTTACTCATTCCTCTATTCTGATGCTCGCATCAATGATCTCCATGTTCCACCTGGGTATTTTGATCTTGGTGATGCTGGATTTCCTCTATGTGACTGTGTCCTCATTCCATATCATAAGAACTGCGAAGGATATCAAGTTGAGGATACACTGAATGGTCCACACTGCCTGGGTTTTGTCTTGGATGGTGCTAGGATCAAGGTAGGTATGCAGGGAGCCTCAGGTTACATTTGGAAAGAGTTTATAACATATCCCCCATGCTTTATCCGACTTCTTGGCCATAAATAAGGTCGAGTAAAGTGAAGAAACAAATGGAAAAGGAGTCTTTCGACTGAAGTTTGACGAAACAAAAAGAAATGGACGCCCTGGATCGGTCACTGAAGTTACCATCAATTTCGCAAATTTCGGTCCAAAAGTGTGGCCGAACGGACTCTAATAAGTCGAGGAGGTGGCTGATACAAATCCGAACCGCTAAATCAATGAGGTGGCTGATTCAAATCCCAATGTTCGTTGCAAACACAGTTTTTACAGGCAATTTTGCCGACCACCTGCAGATGAACCATTATCTTGTTTGGCTTGCAATGATGGGTGTGACTGTTCAATTTGAATACACACGCTGCCCATTGTGCCTCACATGCCTCAATATTGCAATGATTTGTGTTTGATTCGTTTGTCATGATGCATATATCCTCTCCGAACACGACACCAACTGCCAGGGTGGTGAAAATCATGAGTGCCACAAATTTCATGTTAGTTAGATTGATGGTGATATGCAGATGAACGATTTGTGTATAACTTGAACTCTGACCGGCACTGCATTCAGCGACCTGTGTTAGAAATTGCTACTGGAAGAGATAATAATCTACTCACGAGTGCTTGTAAAGGGAATTTGAAGTAGTGCGGAAGGTCTCATTTCCAAGCCCTTTTTATATGACATGCCACAAATGACAGCTACCGCCAATGCTGATTTGATGCATGATATATATCTAAAAGTAGCGGTCATAGGGATGCTGAAGTTCGGTTCAGTTTGGTTCTTTGAGAATTTCGCTGAACCTAGAACCAGACTTCAGGTTCAGTCCAGGCAATCTGCTGAACCCCAAACTGGACCATCGGTTCAGGTTCAGAAAGGGTTCGAACGGAGAACCGAACTTTTTTGTGCACAAAAAATCTGTAACATGGTTCATACGACTTTGAAAAAGTAAAACATGTATATTATGAGTGACATAAATACAGGAAACTAGATTGAAGTACAGTTCAAATACAAGATGCTCATTCCAGGATCGTGGTGTTGTGTTACAGGGATACTGTGGCACAAAGGGATCAGGAGGGCTACCCATCGTGTCCCGCTGTTTTGTTCTCAGAGCCATCCGAGTCATTGTCATTTAATCCGGGTCGTTCTCCTCGCCACCTGGGGGGTTCCATTGGTCTTCCTGCTCTCATTTCAGTCGTGCTGCCTAGCCCGTCATGTGTCATTGTTGTTGTCGGTCGTGGCCACCTCAGTGTCGTTTCGTCTTTGTGGTCCTGGTTTCTTGTCGTCCTCCAAGTCCCGGTTATCCTCGTCCCTGCCATCATCCCCGATCATTTCAATTTTTGCAGTACCCCTTTCACTGGAACTCCCCCACTCTTTGACACCTGCCGATCTCATTGGTTGTGCTCATCTGTTGGTCAGTGTAGTCCCTGTCCTTTCCCCACATTTGTGGTCTTTGTTTACATCAGCAAAATCAAGGATTGACTTATTTGGCTTATTTGGCTTAAACCTCAATTAAGGGAATTAAGGGGAATTAAGGAAAATAAGTTCATTTTTTCCCTTAAAACTGATAACCGTTAAGCAGATATAATCAACCAAGCGGTATAAGCAACATGTAAGCAAATTAAGGCCGTAAGGAGCATGTAATCCCTTAAGGCCTTAAGGACTTTTTCGAATTTTCTTCCAAGTCCCTCTCGGCATTTCCTGAAAATAGAAATTCAAACTCAGCATCACCGACGTCACATGTTGTTTGTGTTCAATCCACCGCTTCCACTCCACACCTCTACACCACCATATCCATGCCAGCCAGAGCCACTAGTGACTGCAAGCAAGATTCATATTCTATGTATGTTGTAACAATGAGACAGTGCCAAGACACCCACACCTAGGACGATGATCCAGGATGGACCAGGAGAACCCACTGCTGCGAGCCCCTGCTCGCAGGGTGGATGGAGGGATGAATAACAAAGATGAAGATGAACCACGAGGGGGAGAGGATGACGACGACAAATGACAAACCACTACCACAGCACCTCTAACCACCGTGGCGAACAACTGCTCACGGGGTACAAATGGGGAGCAACGAGATGGGACAACAATGCCAGGGGACCGGGATGGAGAGGGGTATGAACGATGCATGCGGCAAGGAGGAAGAGAATGGTGATGGGGCCAAAAAAAAAACATCAAAAGGTGAGTTTTTTTTCTTTCCCCTTTTCTAATTTCATTTCCTTGTGGCTAACAACAAAAATTTTAGGTAGTGATTTTACTATTGACAACGACGACGGGCACCCCCTGATCGACCCCCCACTACTGCTACAAGCCCCTGTTTGTGGGGTGGTTAGGTGGTAGCACAACCATATGCCCACAAGGAAGGCCACAAGGATGATGGGGTGACATGACAGCAGCACCCGCTGTAGCAGGTACCACGACACGAGGAATGCCGCCACCCCTCACCCCCCATCATCTCCCTCACAGCGAGATGGGGTTTTTTGCTTTGTAGCATTGAGACGGCACGACGCCCAACCAGGACACCATAATGACGAACAGCATGCCACCAGCCACCAGCCTCGCGAGCAACCGCTTGGGTGGATCACGGGTGGAATGACAACGATGACAAGGCCGTCATGATGATGGGGGAGGAGCAATGATTGGGGGCAAAGGGGAACATTTAGGACAGTGAAAAGGGGTGTCGAGTGGGGGTTGGGTAAACACATGGGAACAATGGGAGCAGGGATGAAACCATAGTCAGCGATGTGCTTATATATATTATTCTTATTTTTTTGCTTAAACTGCTGCTTAAGTTTCCTTATTGACATGGCTAGGCAGCCCCCTAAGAGCCCAAAAGCGGTTTAAGAAGTGATATAAGCGTGAATAAGGGGAATTTTGCTTAATTCAGGAAACGACCCTACTTATTCTAAGCAGAATTTCCTTAACAGCCATTTGCTTAATCTTCCTTAATTTCCACTTTAAGTGCAATAAGGAGACATTAGGCATAATAAGTTAGTGTCAGATTTTCCTGATGTAGTGCACGGCTGTACGATGACAGCCCAGTTTGACGTCACTCAGGTTGATGCACTGTGCACCAAATTTCTGATCAAAATCTTGGGAATGTGGAAGAGGTTGAAGAGGCTCGAGGTTGTCTCGCACTCTGATCATTACTAGCAGTAACATGGGAAACTCTTTTCTCCAGAGTTTTCGGACGTCACAACAACTAAAAAAGGTTCAGTTCGAACCAGGTTCCACCTTGCCCGAACCCAGAACTGGACTTGTGGTCCGGTTCTGCACAACCATCAAACCTTGGACCGAACTTTGGTCCAGTTCTGAAAAGTTCAGGTTTGAACTTTGGTTCAGAACCAGACTGCGGCATCCCTAGAACAGGCGGCATGCGGTGCTTTTTCAGCAGTGGAAGGTTCTTGAGACAGTCTTTGGACGGTCTTATAGCTACTGGCTTGACCATTACAGCCATTTGCATAGAGGATGGCAGTCGACGCGGAATTAGGAAATTAATAACTTGGTAGAATTCCAATAGAATTCAGAACTTTTGTAAACTTTCCCACTGCCATGGCCCATGGGCTTTCACAAGATCTCCTGCGATGTCAAGATTGCAGATGCCCACTTATATGACTGTCACCTTTTAGCTCTAGATGACATTCTTGACTGCTGTGGTTTCTCGGAATGAACATTCTATCGCATTCTCAAGCTTTGGAAAGAGACTGGTGATGTGATAAACCCGAGGAAAAGCCTTCAAGGGCGACTTCATCTGCTCAACTGCAATGATGTTGAATATCTGCTTCAACTCATTCATGAGAACCCTGACTACTTCTTGGATAAGCTTCTACACCTGCTGGAGACAAATTGGTTCATATCAACACACTATGTCACCATTCATCGGGAGCTTGAATGAGCTGGCGTTAGCATGAAGAAATTGAAAAAGATTGCAAGAGAACGTAATGAACCATGCCATGCTGACTTCATTTGACGAATGGCTCAATATCCATCGATGAAACTTCAAAAGATGAGAGGACACTGGGTAGGCGGTATGGGAGATCAAAGAAGGGAAGATGAGCAATGAAAAGGCAGCCATTTGTCTGTGGCCGACGCACTTCTGTGACAACAGGTCTTCTCACACTGAATGGGATAGAAGCAGCTACAGCTGTTGAGGGGTCAATGATGAAAGCAATGTACCAGGAGTTTCTGGAGTTCACTGTGGTGCATGTTCATCACTCACTACTTTCTAGTACCTCATGATACAGCTCTACAGCTTCCAAAATGCACTGCATATCCAGGGCTGCTCAGTGTCCTTGTGATGGATAATGCCAAGATTCATCATGGGGCCGAAATATTGCAACTTTTTGATCATTTTGGTATGTTGCTTGACTTGCATCACTGGGTATATATGACTGATATACAGGCAGGTGTTCATATTGAATATCTCCCACCATACCTGCCAGACTTGAATCCCATTGAAGAAGCTTTTTTGAAGATCAAGCACTGGCTGTGGGGCTATCAAGATTATTATGGTGCTATGCAGGGTGATGGAATCTTATATGATATGTTTGAGGTTGCAGAAATTACTACACCATCTGATGCAGAAGGGTACTTTAGTCATGCAGGGTACACAAAAATGGGGGACAATGAGCAACAATGCAGGGACAATGAGCAACAACACAGGGACAATGAACAACAATGTAGGCACAACAAATGAAATCGCAAGGATGACAGATGACAACGCGGGGATGAGGCCAACAACAACAAATACCCAGGATGACGTATGACGCCCTGCTCTCGCTACAAATGTGAGATAGTGGGGTGTTTCTTTTTTTTCTTTTTTTTCTTTTTTTTGTTGTGATGGATGCGCCTTCTAGGTGCTCTTTGGTCTTTTAGTCTATTACTATACTTTTATTACAGACCACACCTAGCATAGAGTACTTTTTGTATTGAAAGACCAGTTCAGACCAATGTTAGGACTGGTAGCAACTGGTCCTAACCAGTCTTTGATGGGACCGGTTGAGATTGGTTGGTGAACTGCAACTGGACCTATGTGGTTCGGTCCAGTTACATAGATATGAGGGTGCAGTTGCAACCAGTTGCAGTTGCAGTTGTGGCCCATCAATGTCTAAAAACTGGACTGAACTGGACCTTAAAACCCTAGGTAGCAGTAGGAAGTGGGTCAGTGGCTATGCCAGCAAATGCTATGGTTTTGTCCTTCTGGGATGACAAGTCTGCAGAATTGACCATGACTGTGAATGCTTTTCCATTGACATCCTTCACAGTAACCAGAACTTTTGGGGCTGGGTAAGAAGAAGAACCAGTCTTCTTCCCTTTGTCATGTGCTGCCTTCTGAGCGGTGATTGACTCCTCAATGGATTTACCTGCCATGCCCCCTCCCAGCTTCACACAATGCTCAATGGTATGTCCCACTTTCTTGCAGACAGCATTGGCACAGGTTGGTGAGTGCAGGGATTTTGCTGGTTTGGCATGGGCTGAGAGGGCGATAGAGTGCCATGATTCATCATGTCGGCTGTTTACGAGAAGTGACTGCCCATTTATGAGAAATGACTGCTCATTTTTGATGAACAAGCAAATATCCTTGGAGGTATAAGGTGATTTGTCAGTAGAAGCAGTGATGTCCCGTGATATGATAGATTGAGCATAGGGAAAGCGATCGCCAAGAGAATTTAGGAGGGCGATACAACAAAGTAAGTCAGGCTTGATGTCCCCATGGCAAATGCACAGTCAATAAGAGCCCAGATTTTGGCAGCTGGCTCAGGGAGAGGAGTATCAGTTGTGCACTGAATGGAGAGCACCTGCTGCAACAGTTGAACCTGCCTGAATGGGCCCTCTGACTGGTGATGCTTGTGAAGTGTGTCCCAGCTGGTGATGTACATGCTTTCATGTTGATGAAAGGGTGCTCCCAGGGCATGATACTGGAAGCAATAAACACATATGTGAGGTGGGAGTTGGCATTCCAGTTAGCCACAGTGCAAGTTTCCAATGCAGGAGGCTCGGTTACGGTGCTGGCAATATAGTCATAGAGGCCGTTCAGCGACAGGGCAATAGTAATCTCCTCACACCATTCTTTGTAGTTGGATTTTAACTTATCCAGCTTCTCACCCAAGTATTGGACTGAGAGTTTGATCAAAGAGATCGAAGGGATGGCAGATTTGGCAGTCATAACGTCGAAGAAAGTTCACAGTTAGATGTTGGAGAAAAAAATTGGGAAGGAGGACAAAGCCCATTAGGGGCCAATTGCACAAAGCACAAGTTGTGATCCATTGCAGAGTAGTGATCTGGACAACAAGCTCAGTGTGATTCTCAACATCTTGATGTGTCGAGAAGGTGCTATCATGACGCCATACACAGAGAATGTTTGACTTCCAGACATTATCACTAAAACAAAAGTCAAAACTTAATTGCTGTCTCATATGGACCAAGTCGAGACCTCAGGCTCAACCTGGTACCAAGTCTGAGATAAGGCATCATAAGCCATGGTGGCATTGTGGGCATTATGTTGTATAGTTAAGTGAAGTTGTAAGTTGTGATGTGACTGAATGTGATGATTACTTTTTTCATTTTTTGTTCAAAATCCATGTGTCAGTAAAAACCTGCTGGATTTGAAATATGTTGTAGGCTGACTTCAAAATGTAAGCCCATCAAAATTATAAACTCCAATTTCTGCCGAGGAGCTGCCTCACTTAAATTTTCATTTGGATTGCTGGATGTTCACCTTAAAAGAACAAGTCCTCGGTGAGTCGTACCTCAAACTCATAATCTGAGAGAATTCAATGGGCAGGTATAACATATAATCTAGAGTACCTGACAAAACTACCACCACTAAATGGCCAAGCCTGAGGGGGCAGAAGCAAGTCTTGAATTAACCATTTCTACACACCCACATCATGATGAACCTACAGAAATATTCAGGGGTGAACATACCTTAAATATTGCCAGCGGCCACTGGCAGATTGGGAGCTGCTCTTTTTGACTACTCAGACATGTACATCTCCTGACGGGTTTGCTTTTTTTTTTTGTCTACCCAGAACACTAAAACACTGAACCCCCCAGCCTGAGGTTGAGTCAATCCCATAGTGTCAACCACAACCTTGTGCCAGTATGGAATTCCTTATCTGGTTGCTTGCTTACACTGTGGACCTAGCACAGTAGCAATTTCAGCCATTTAAGTGCCAAAACCTGAATTTTCTAACTTAAATGGATGAATTAATGGTGGATGAATTTGGAATGAATTTTCATCCCATATATTTCAGCCATCCAAGGGATGGAGTTCATATGTGTTACCTTACAAAATATTCTTAACCTAATGGGATGAATTTTCATTTTACAAGGGGATGAAATGCAGGGGATGATTTTAATCCAAGAAGAGGGTATGGATTTTCAACCATCTAACATATGAATTTTCATCCAAATTTTCAACAATTTATGGGATAATATTTCCTGCCACAAAGGTGTGAATCAAATTTCTTTCATTAAAGATTGAATTAACTGTTCCTTCCTCTGGCAGGTATTATTATTTTCAGTCAGAATGAGAGGATAATCCTCACACATCAGGATTTCAAATATTAATTTTTCATCCCAAGAAAGGGGATTTTTCAATCGTGTTGTAATTGTTTACTCACAAGTCATTTTCAGCCCACCCTCAACACATCACATGATGAATGTTGAACATCACGTCACATCATCAACCATAACCGCCGTGCCACCATCTCACCTCACCACGACCACCATCATCGACGATGACGACGCTCCCCCCTCTCTCCTCTCTCTTCCCACGACCCCAATGCCGTCAACGCTGACTCCCACGACAACAAACACAACACCGGCAACACCACCTGTGGCCACAAACAAGCCACCTCGCTCACAACGCGGCCCAAATGACGTGAATCGTCGTTTGGGCCATAGTAAGTTTTTTTTCTTCTATAATTCGTGTTCATTTTACTAACTAAACTATTACTTTATGTTTAGGGAAAAAATGAGGCCTACGACGCACAATGGGAACGACGGGAACGACAAACGACAAACGGGAGGGGCGGAGATGTGCGACAACGACGATGACGGTGATGGTGATGGAAGAGGGGACGGCAGCGGGAGGCCCGTATAGCGGGACCCACCAGGTAAGTACACCATCCCCTCATTTACCCCGCCACGTCACGCTGACGACGCCCCCACCTCCTTCCCCAGAGCTCGACAACGACATCCGAGAAACATCCGCCCCATGCCCACGAGCGATTGCTCATGGGGTGGATCACGGGTGCTCACCGCCAACGCCATCCACGCCCCACACCACGCCGCTGCGGACGACACGGCACCCGCCCCCATGCCTACGAGCAACTGCTCGTAGGGTGGGATCACAGGTGCAGCCTGTCTATGATGACAGGGCGGGGAGGGGATGACACTGCCAACACCAGCACCAGCAGGACGACGACGGGACGCAGGGCAGGGGGGACGACATGACAACGGAGGGGGATGACACCCACCCCACGCCTATGAGCACCTGCTCGTAGGGTGGATTGTGGGCATCTACGGTGATGGAACAACAAGGGGGACAACATGACAACAAGGGGGCATGACAACGACACCTGAAAACGAGCCCCACGACGACCAAAACGACGATACGCGACACATATCGTCATTTCCCCATAAGTTTTTTTTTTCTTATTCAATTGTACTAATAAACAATTCTACTTCATTTTCTAGGGAAAAACTCGACCAGCTACGCTGAAAACGGGCACCCCAACCCCAACCGACGATATGCAACACGTATCGTCGTTTGGGGCATGTAAGTTTTTTTCTTTTCTTTTGTTTCTTATTCAATCATACTAACCATTAGATTAATTGATTTTTTAGTGAAAAAAACTCGAGGAATCACCCCGAAAACGGGCACCCCACGCCCCGGGTGATGAACAAAGGAGGAAACGAGAGGGGTGGAGCGGGGAACAGACGGCGACGGGAGGGGGACGGCACTCGGAGGCCCGTATAGGGCAGGTACACACCCCACCCCTCTTTTACCCGCCGCCTCACGCTGACAACCCCCCACCACCTTCCCCAGGGCACGACAAACCAGCACCCGCCACACGTTCACGAGCAACTGCTGGTGGGGTGCATCGCGGGTGCATCCTCTTTTGTGTTTCCGCCAAAGAAGAACTTGAAGCCGCGCCTTGAACAATGACAATGGGAGGTGACTCCGAGTCAACAGCGAAGTATACCCACTGGCACGCCGATAACCGTCGATACATCCTGGAGAACGGAGAATGGAGGGAAGTGGCAATCATCAGAAACGTTTCTACGTTTCGTTCCGAATTGTTCGGCAGCATTGTACATGCTATCGTTTTCAAAAAGGGCCAAAATTTCCACACACGTAAAAAACGTCCAATTCCCTTCAATTGGTGTTCGGCGTTTTCGACATATAAAAGTGCCGCAAATGCACTGGCATACAATTGTACAATTGTACAATATTTCGGGTCTGATCGATTCTAAACAGCCAGACACATGCCTGGCATCCACGATGTTGAGATAAGTAAGTACCCGGGCCTATTTCGAAAAATATTAATGAGGGTGCAATTACATGTACATGTCACATATTTCCCTTGCAACGGAACCTACTTGGGTGATTCCAAGTTTTGTTTTGCTGCTACTGAGATCATGTATCGACCCCTCGAGCCTGAGGGCCAAGATTACTTGACGCAGATCAGGGCTTAATGTTCCATATCTGAAAAATGTTGTAGTTCGTCAAAGCTGGTTTTGAAAAAAAAAAAAAAAAAAGGCAGGCAACGTAGCAGAACTTGAAGCGGGATTCTGCCTAGTGAGATATTTGAACCCGTTATGGCAACCGTTTCAAGTTTGTTCAGCTGACAACTGTGGGATTTGAATGGGTCATGCCAGGATAACAGATAAAACCCACTAGATCAGTTTCATCCTCAGGCTAGTACAGGGCATGAGTAATAAGTATTGTGTGAAAGGTACATCAATTCAGTGTGTGTAAACCTTGCTTACATCCCTCACGAATATCCGGAAAAAAAAAAAACCAAAAAAAAATTCTAACTTTACTTCCTATCTTTCATTAGCTGAAGCGCTAAATATGTACTAGCGCAAGTGGGGGGGGGGATAGTTGAACCCCCTCAAGGCGGTCAAGCCAGCGTGTTGCCATGCCTAAACCCTGTTTCATCCTTACTTCCGCCTTATCCATTCCATTCCCATCCCTAATGATCTCCAAAGTGTTCGCTCAGTCAACACAAATGAATGTAGCCTGAGAGATCTCGATGTTCTGACAATAATAATAAAAAATCTAGTCAATGCGTCAATGCGTCGACATCGTGGGGGGGGGGGGGGGGGATCAATCTCCTATGGTTCCGTAGATCAGCTGAGCCTGAGTATGAAGAACGCAACAAGTCAAAAATGCAGGGTCCAAAATCGCCTTTATGCCTTTTTTTGCTGGGGGGGTTCAGAAAGAAAGGGTAAGTGCCATGAATCTGGAATATAGAAGAGAAGAACGTGTTTTTTTTTTCCCCCCCTCGCGAATGTGAGGTGATACATAAGTGCAACCAAGCAAGTAGATGATGGCGATTTCCCCCTGGATCAGACGTATGTTGCCCGTACAGGTTATAGTCTAGTATAGGCTTTTCGGATGCAGAGATGAAAAAAAATCCCTGGCTCTCGATGAAGCCATTTGCAGTTTTGTGAAACAGAGACCTCCGCTATATATATATATATTCGAACGACGAAGTGATTTCCTTCTTTTCGAAAGTGGTGGGATGGCATTGGGGAGCAAGGAAGGGATAAGGGAAGTGTTGGAAATGTTGAGGGGATTGGACAAGTGTAGATTATGCGGCAATGGTTTTGATTGCCTTTGTGGGATAGCGACACAACAGGCGCATTCCCCAATGATCTCCTTGCGCTTCGCTGCCTGGCTATCCTCTTCTGTTCCCAGACCGTAAGCGTTTCCGAGAGGTTGAGAAAGAGACAGCGGTGGTGGAAAGCAGATGTGTTGAGGAGCGACGAGGTCGGATGGTCAAGAAAACGAGGCAAGTTCAACTATATCGTTCAGTTTCTGCTCATACATGAACAATGATGCCAGCAGTACACGCCATTTGTATTAAGGAAAACAACCCTCCGAAGCTCCAGCATGTCAAGATTTGTGTCATGGAGATGTTCGATTCTGTTCTTAATCGCCTGCCTTCAATCGAATGACATGGCTCATCGCAATAGGAGACTCGAGCGATGCACTCATGATGGCTTTGAGAGGACACTGGATAACGGAGATACTCGCCAAGCGCTTCCAAGTCTGAGTTGCAAATTTATCCTAATCAAGCAACTCGACGTTGGCATACACCATGTGACCTGACAATCAATAACAACGACCTCAACATCAACCCACCTCGTATCAGCCTCCCCCGCCGTCGCCCTCCCATCTCCATCGATGACCCATCACCGTATAGCGTCAGGACCCTCTCCTCCTCACACTGCACCTCCCTGACGCGTGCCAAGTTTACCCGCAAGGTGACAGAAAAAGAGATGGACAACAGAGAGTAAAGGCACATATCGTTGTTTATAAGCACTTATCGTGACGTCATTTTCTTTTCTCTCATCATATCCACCTTGCTCACTGACTCACTAACGTGAATATGCAACGTCATACAGTGATGATCCTCTCTCTCAAAGATATCTTCGACTGACGCATATACAAGATTCTAAACATTAGCATGGTAAGTTAAGCTTAACTACCGTCTCATGTGGGGCAAGGCAATCGAATCTTAACACTTTTTTTTTTTCTCATCCATTTACTTAAAAAAACCATTTTTCGTTTCTTAGTATACGTACTTCTCTTGTTCAACCCAACACGCACATTCTCACAACAACATCTTCAGCTCTTTGCAAGCACACACATACTAACTCTTCGATGTCAGCGACGCACACACCCAACTCCTGCAGGCCTGGCACGCTGAGGTGAGGGGGGATGTACGCAGGCAGGCAGGTATACGTTATCTGGGAAGAACAAAAGTAGCAGCAAGTGGGAGGTGGAAGGTGGGAGGTGGGAGTGGTAAGGAGACATGGGACCAGCGGGGGGGTATTGGTCTAGGTGTGAGTGTGAGGTGTGGATATAGGTTGTGGCGCACGGCATGGGGGGCGTTGTTGAAGTGTGAATACGGGGTATGAGATGTAAAAGGGCATTTCGAGGATGCGCTCAGGCAGGCGCGGATCCAAACCAAATGCCCAGTGCATGCAAGTCTGAATGCGAGTGCGAGTTGTAGATCCAACTTGTGGGGAATGGGTGTGTGCGAAATGCAGGTTGGGAGGTTGGCCTTTTCACCCAGCTGTACACATAGTTAAGACTTTACCCTTAGTCTTGTGAAATTTTTGTTTTGGTATACTATGCTGAGCGCTGAGCGCTACGTTTCCAAAAAAGGACGAAGCTCGAGGTCCACAATAGCAGGGGCGCGATCAAAAGCAGACCATAATAAGGAACAACTTGTCTTTTTTTTGTTTGGTCTGCCTACGGGGAGACTAATGTCCACCCCCACTAGTACCAGTCCGTCACGCCGTTCATCCTCTATTGCGAAACGAGCTGCTTACATCGCTAATGCCTTCAATAAAAATCCCCGGTAAAAAAAAAAAGCATCATTCACATGTTGAACCTCAACCTCATCATCGGCTCCCCACAACCAACACCGCTGGGGCATCCTCAAACGTTTATATCTTTAAGGTCAAATCGGGCAGTTCCTTCTTCTACTCCCAGACGTGACAGAAGAAGATGACCAACCAAACCCCCCAGCCATTACCTTGTTTGTTTTTTGTTTTTTCCATCTTTGAATAACAATAATTTTCCTGAAATCATAAAGAGTCAAAAATTATATTTATTACTATTATTTAAATTACTACCTCTAAATTGTTATTTATAATTATTATATATTTATTTAATAATATTAAAAAATAGAGGTTAAAGCTTATATTATTTTTAATAAGAATAATTAATTTAATATAAAATTGCAAAAAATATATAAAGACAAAAATAAAAATATAAAAATAAAACCTAAAAACCTCTCCAAATTAAATTATTTTATAATACCTTTTTCTAAAGAGATTTTATCAGAGAAAGTATATTTATAAAGAAAATAAATTTTTTATAGCTAATATTAGAGATTTAGTATATATAATTTATATTTTTTTAATATGTTAGCCTCTTTGTAAAAAAATAAATTAAAAACAAAAAACAAAAATAAAAACAACCAAAAAACTAAAATAAATATTTTCTATAGCTAGAATCATAATTTATATAAACTTTATAGAATGTTAAAAAAAAAAAATTTTAAAATAAAAAAAAAAAACTAAAATAAGAAAGATACAAACATCTAGCCCAAATTAGAGGCTAAAAAAAATAAAATTAAAAAATAAAGCTTTTGAAAAATCAAAATTTGAAACAGAAAAAAATATAAAGCAAAAATGGTTAGATACAAAGAAAATTTTAGAGATACTATCTCTAATTCTCTACCATCTTCCAGGCACAACCACGTCATTATCGCCGAATCTTCCCTCCCTGCGTCCATATCGCAGGCGACACTGTACTAGACGTGGCTCATCAGAGTAGCCGAGGCTTATATTTCAGCCACTCGGCGGCACGAGCTCCCTCTATACATTTATGATACGGAATTCAGTTGAATAGTGGTTTGGGCAGCCTGGAGATGCAAATTGCCGCTATGGAAGGGCGGTGTTGACCTGGGGAGCAAGTTGATGGGCCACCAATATATACGAGTTTCGTACCAAACACTAATAACACTTTTAATCGAGCTCACGAAGCATGAGTCTTCCATCGTCACACGAGGTTCGTGACAACCCAAGACATGCAGCATACCCTTCGAGCTAACTCAGTTCCGCTACGCACTAACTTGTGACGTGATCAGGCATGGCATTATTTTACATATCACACGATTGGAGCGTGTGCTTATTTCAATCTCACTTGATTTCAAGGCAGCTTGGGTGGCGTACCTTGGTGTTCCAATCCGTCGATATATTTGGGGTGGAACACTATCCCAGAATGACCAAACATTACATGGTTGCCAGATCACCCCCCTCCCCCCCTCCTTCACGCATGCATGCATGATCCCTTATATGCTCATCCCACCAATTGGCATGTTTAAACTGGCACTACATCCAGTGTGTCCTCAAAAAAAAAAAATTCTCCACCCCCCCCCCCACCTATCAGCAAATTAACAATATTGCCTATTTCTCTTTGCCATTCCATACAAGAGACAACGACAATGAGTGATATTAGACTTTGAAGATGACAGAAACATCGCAAATCCTTGTTTATCCTTCTTTACCTTTTGGGAACTTTTTCGAGATGAGGGAGGGCATATCAGCACTTTGGAAGCAGTGGAGCGCAATCGCGCCATTGTGGTCATGCAAACTCTGGTGTCTCTCTCAGCTGAAAGCCCTGCAATTTGTTTCCCTTGGTCCCGAAATTTCCATCCAAGCTATGCATTCCCTTTACTGTTTACATGCACCATGTGAGATTACTCTTTCCTTTGCTGTGAACTTTATTTTTATTCACATTCATAAAATAGCTGCTGTTCCATAGCATAGTATATGACCAAATATTTGTAGTATTGTCAAGTTATAAATCGAAAACTTATGTTGTAGATGTTTTGTCTGCTTGGCACCATCACCAACAGAAGATGGCACGTCCAGAATGATGCATATATGTAGGCTGTTTGATAACAGGGCACCATATAATTCTCTCTGTTCAGTCAAGACGATGCAGGCCCATCTGGCTGGGAACAGGTTTATGATTCAGTGTTGGCCATGGAAGCAGTCCCAGATGACATGGAGGCTGCTAGCATCTATTAGAAACAGACCAGGTCATGTCATAATGCTGTATATGATCATAGTAAGGCTAAGGAGGACTGGCAGTTTCTGTTAAATTGTTGGACATGGTGATGTGTTTGAGTTGCATATATCCAATATGTTATACAGATCGATCCACATTGTCAAATTTGCAATAGACTGGAAAAGAAAAAAAAAGAGTCTACAGTGGAGAGGCAAGGGTTGGAAACACAACTACCAGCAAAAGTTGTTTGAGTATGAAACAAAAGTCAGATTGAAGCAACAATGATGGGAAAGGCTAGAGGGGAGACCTCTCCATTATAGGTTTGTGGCAAAACATGAAAAGCTGGTTGGTAACAGCATGTAATCATATCCAGAAGCTTTATGAAATGGTACATCCAAAATATGCATTCAAAATTCAACCATTGAGCAAGTTTGGTGCTGGTGTCCTTCCTGGATCTATTATGGACAGCAAGCAAGGGAACAACAGCCACTATCCTGAAAGCCACAGGTCGCAGTGCATCATTTGGTGCTATATTAGACATGATAATATCTCATCTGCATGGGGGGATCTGGCCTGGAGTGAATGGTGGTGATGACATTAGCAACAATATCCTAAAATGTCAAAGGAGAGAGAAAGTGCGGTAACAATCTGATGACAATCCTTGTAGGAGAAGATCTGGCAATGTGGATAAAAGACAATTTTTTAGAAGAGGGGCTGGAAGAGCCTATAGAACATCTTGAAGAGGAGGAGATGACACAGGCAGATATAGTCGACTTTCTCATAATGCATAATGTAATGATGCATAATTCTCATATTGCATACCTTTTGCATCAGAACCACCATGGGATGCAGGGATATGAGGCGCATAACACATAATGCATAGGTCTGGGGGCAGCAATATGCAGTATCAGAATGCCACATCTGTGTCAGCAATTGTGGACAACTGCCCATTCGGTGATTCGGGCATACCTATAACTCCAATATATAAGAATGATAGCTACTTCCAAGTAAAGTATAGTGTGGAAAGAGTCAAAAAATTTTCCACTGTCATGTCTTGCCTCATAAGTAATTCCTTGAAAATTTATGCATCCAACAAAATGCCCCTCTGAGCCTACTCGGAAACCTCATGAAAAGCCCCACCCCTACCAGCAAAAACCCAAAGGTCCCATTGTGAAGAATGCACCAAAAACTTCTGCAAAAATAGTCAATGACGAAAACTTGACACTGCATGACTGGATGACAGTCTTCACATTCATTGACCAGCACCCTGATATGACCCCCAAGGCAACATTGTGAAGCACTTTGCTTCCAAGTCTGATGGTGCATAGCTATTCAACCAGTGCACATTGTCCCAAAAAGCTGAAGTCATGGGAGGAACTTGAGAAGTGCATCACATTCTCATCCCAATGCACTTTCTTTGAAGTGTCTGTGTGTTGTCACAAGACCAGATGTTGAGAGGCTGGGTAAAGCACATGGAAGAGAAGTGAGAGACTGTCAATGGTCCAATGTTGAAATTCAAGCAACTCAAGTTTGAAGAACATTTCAATGTCCCTGAAGCAGAATGCATCCTTGGAGATGGTTGGATTGCCCTGTTCTGTAAGGCATACAGTTACAAGGAGAGACATCGACATGGGGAGGCAGGGTCAGTTGATATTGAGGCTGTAGAGGCAAAATGCAAACAAGTAGGAAAGATTCTAGCCACATATGCTGTGCGAGATCGGTGGAATTCTGATGAAAGTGGCTTATTTCCATTTTGAGTCACTTAGCATCAAACTTTTAAATTGACAATTGCAGTAGTGCACCACTAGATTGAGGGCTTGCTTCAACACAGATGGCCAGAAAGAAAAAAGAGAAATTTAGAATTATGATGCTCTTTATGTGTAATGCAGATGGAAGTGAGTGCTTACCACCAATGTATATTAGTAAGGCAAAAAATTCATGCTGCTTCAAAAAGCAGAGTCCTGCTGAGCATGGTTTCTATTATTGGAACAATAAGAAGGCTTGGATGACCTCCAAGTTGTTTGAAGAGCAAGCAAATTACTTTCTACCTCTGTCAGAAAGTGGCTGATTAAGTTATCCACTGCAGATATACATATTACGGATTTTGACATAAAAATGCACAATGAGAACCAGCATATCTGTCTCACACTTGACAACTTCTTGGGCCATGACATTCAATATCAGCCACAGAACATTTGTCTCTTGTACTTTGAACCAAATATGACCTCATTTGTCCAGCCACTCGATGCAGGGATTATCAGGTGTTTTAAGGCTCACTAGTGCTGATAATTTTGCCTTCATGCGATTGAGAGGGATGAGGCAGGGGAATGCAACATTTATAAAATTAATTTGATGGAAGGAATGCTGATGGTGCACATGGCATGGAGACAGGTTGAGGCATCAACTATTAAGAATTGCTGGAACCATGCAAAAATTCAAGGGTCCATGCTAAAAATTGAATATGTTATACATTTAATTCATTTATTCTGCAGTGAACTCTTACAGACTGATATATATGAGACATCTTCTGCACACTCAGATTGTGGTGCATGTGATATACTTCAAATCTCCGCAACAAGCAGTATGACCTTACCTGCTGCTAAGGAACAGTTGAAAACACACCTTGGCAATCGATACAATGCATGGGATTGGCAACCAGCACTTGACACAGTCATGAATGCTGAGGGAAACATAATACAAGCACAAGAAGCACTAGCATGGCTTTCCTCAACAACACAACTGCCACAATTAATGATTAGATAGGGTTGCCGAAGTTCAGTTCTGAACTGACGCAAAGAACCAGAACTGGTAGAACTAAACCAAAGGTTCTGTTCAGTTCTGGTTCGGTCCAGCCACTGGACATAACAGTTCTGGTTCTTGGTTCAGGACATGGGTGTGGCAAGAGAACCGAGGTTTGGACCAGTTTGAACTGAACTTTTTGAGGGGTGCCCCACACTGACATTTCCTATATATTTTTCAGCTTATGTTTTTCATTTCTTATAGGTTTGATTTATAACAACAAAATGACACCTGGGTGATGACAGTGGTCACTAAAAGGACCATGGAAGCACCCCCAACCACCACTGCAAGTAAATGCTCATGGGAATGCATCCAACTAATCCATGAGAGAACAGCAATGCTACCAAACTATGTAAATGGAATGACAATGGAATGACCAGAGGATGGGAGACGAGGGGGAGACAACAAGAAGGAGGCAAAGCAAGCAAATAAAAGGCCCTAGAGATGTCAAACATCTCTTGGGCAATTGGTAAGTTTTTTTCTTTCTTGTTTCATTATTTTGTTATCAACTAATTTTCTCAGGTACTAACCAGAACTGCTGATGACAATGACAGGCGAGTGCTCAACGATGAACAAAGGGTGGTAAGAGGAGGAGGACTAATTGGATCACCAGAAAGACAGGGGACAAGCAGATGGTGGGATGACCACAAGGAAGGTGACAACAACACAACACAACATGACAGTACCATAGGCCCATGCCTTTAACCCCCCTCCCTCACATCCTTTGCGAGAGGAGCGTACTCTAGTTTTATTTTATTTTAAATGCTCTGGATGATGGGATGACCCTCTCCCCACATTTTGTGTGGGGCAGGAATTATTATTTTTTCAGTTTAATATTGTTGCTCTGTGTTAGGGCAACACCCACTATCTGCTAGCTAATACCATGCGGGTTCTCTCTACAAGAAAGGGGTGGGATCTGTGCTTGTGATGGGGGAATTGATGGTTTTGATGCGAGGGGTTATTAATAGGTGAGTTTGTTGACAAAGGCCTTTCACACCAAAAGTGTAGGTGGAATACCTAAGAAAACACAACTGGGTCCCCTAGGTGTATATTTAGGGTTTATATACTATGTTACATATATTGTACATTGTTGTTACCGACGCATGTACATTGTGATGTGTGTGAAATAAAACTCTCACACTATCAAAGTGTAGCATCATTTAGCATAATGTAGTGTAATTCGACATAATAAAATAAAAATGACATTTTATTAGGTAATGGGGTGGTTTCCTAACATTACCCCCCTTTTATGCCTCGACTTCCAGGGGAGAAAATATTGTGTTTGTCCCCTCTGTGAAATTTTGGTAAGGCCAGAAGCTCATCCCCTCATACACCATTCTCACAATGTGATGCAGAGCATACGTAGGTACTGCTCCAACTCCTGATTCATTCTCTCTGTCTGCCCATCAGTCTGTGGGTGATATGCCATAGATAATTTGGTTTGAATTCCCAATATGTTGTTTAGTTCTCACATAAACATGGAAGCAAATTGTGGTCTGCGATTGGAGATAACAGTATTGGGTAACCCATGTAACCACCATACCTGATTTATATAGAGGTGTGCCAAGCCCAATGATGAGGTTTCTGTAGTAGTTGGAATAATATGGACCTCTTTTGTGAAGTGGTCACATACTATGAATATTGCATCATACCCTTGAGCCTTGGGTAATCCGGTAATAAAATCCCCAGATATATCTCGCCATGGCGCTTTAGGTATAGGGTTCGGCATTAATTTTCCTGCAGATTTTTCTGGAAATTTCTTCCCCCTCATGCATGTATCACATCCATCCACATACCCCAACACATACTTCAAAATTCTGGGCCACCAATAATTTCTCATTACTAATTCCAATGTCTTCCATCTTCCTGGGTGTCCAGCAGTCGGCGTATTATGATGTAATTGGACAATATCCCTTCACAAATCCTGATCCTTTGGTACATATACTTTTCCTTGAAACAACACCAACCCTTGTTCCTCAGCCCATTCATCTCCTTTAATATTACCTTTCTTCTCTCCCTTCAGAGCTTTCATGGCTTCCACTACTTCATCATCCATTTCTGAACATTGTCTAATTTTAGACAACATTTCCATTTCTGAGCTATCTATTAATAGATGCCCTTGATGCATAGCACAAATGTGAATGTATTCGGGTTTGAGTAAGGTAACATTCTTATTGTCCTCCTCCACCCCCCTTTTATGATCAATACATCTGGATAATGCATCTGCCTTTTTCATTAAGCTTCCCACTTTGTGGACAAAGTGAAAATTGAAATGTGATAGGAATAATGCCCAATGTGCTTGCTGGCAATTAAGCTTTTTAGCAGACATGAAGTATTGCAGATTTTGATGATCCATCCAGATCTCAATCTGATGCGTACATCCTTCCAAATAATGCCTCCACACCTCTAATTAGTGTTGCCTTGACCGACTTTGGGCATTTTTGTATTTTTAAAATAACTTGACACAATGCACTCAGCCTGCTTAGTGTTGAGAGAGGACCCATCGACTTTTGGGGCTTTCTATCTATATAAATATTTTCAGAATTCTATACAATTTATTGGAATTGATATTGCCTTTGACTCGTTTTTGCAAGTCAACCAGCAAAAACAAGTCAAAGGCAATATCAATTCCAATAAATTGTATAGAATTCTGAAAATATTTATATAGATA
Source organism: Tricholoma matsutake (assembly GCA_026075535.2). Classification (NCBI taxonomy): domain Eukaryota; kingdom Fungi; phylum Basidiomycota; class Agaricomycetes; order Agaricales; family Tricholomataceae; genus Tricholoma; species Tricholoma matsutake. Next base: position 18,266,897 of record AP026538.1, read on the forward strand.
GAGAGCCCCAAAAGTCGATGGGTCCTCTCTCAACACTAAGCAGGCTGAGTGCATTGTGTCAAGTTATTTTAAAAATACAAAAATGCCCAAAGTCGGTCAAGGCAACACTACCTCTAATGCTCATAATATCCCCAACATCTCTTTGTCATGCACACCATAATTCCTCTCCACATCATTCAACCCTTGGGACAAATATGCACAAGGATGCTATTTGTCATCTTCACACAGCATTGATAATACTGCTCCAGTAGCAAAATTGGATGCATCTGATTCCACTCATAAAGGGCATGTAAAATCCACTGGGGCTAATATTGTTCCCTCCACAAATTTCCTCTTCAACTCCTCAAATGCTGTCTGCTGCTGCTCTCCCCACCTCCACACTACTCCCTTTTGTGTAAGGTTATGTAAGGGTGCGGCAATTTTAAAAAAATTGTGCACAAAGCAACGATAATAATTTGCGAGTCCCAAGAAGGCTTGAACCTCCTTGACATGGGTGGGCACAGGCCAATCTGTGATTGCCTGTACCTTGATCAGATCCATTTTGATACTGTCAGGGCCGATCAATAATCCTAGGAACTCGATCTTGCTTGCCCCAAACACACACTTCTCCAGTTTCAAAAATAGATCATTCTCTGCCAACCTCCATAACACCTCCTGCACTATCGCCTCATGATTTTCTTCATCCTCTGTGAATATCAGAATGTCATCAATAAATATTATTACCATGCCTTTGTCTATTATGTCCTTGAAAATGTCATTCATCATATTTTGGAAGGTTGGGGGACTATTTTTCATCCCAAAAAACATGACAAGCAGCTTGAAGGACCCTGGATGCATGGCAAATGCAGCCTTCCACTCATCTCCTTTTTTTATTTGTACATTGTTGTATTGTATCCCCATCGTAAATCCAATTTTGTAAAGACCTTGGCTTTTCCCACCTTGTCAATTATTTCTGAGATCAATGGCAGGGGGTACACGTTCTTCACTGTCCACTCATTCAGATACCTATAATCTGTACACATCCTCTTCCTTTGGTCTTTCTTTGGCACAAAGAATATTGGTGACGTCTGCGGTGATTTCGAAGGTCATATGTATCCTTTCTGCAATTGCTCCTTCAGGAATGCATCCACTTCTTCTTGTTCCATTGGAGATAATCCATATACCTTTGACTTTTTTGGCACAAACCCTGGCTTCATCTCAATCACATGATCCCATGGCTTCCGCACCGGCATTCGCTCAGACTCCTTCTTCTGGAACACTGAAAGATATTCATGATACACTTTTGGCACCCACTCCTCCACTGGCTTCTCCACCTTCACAATATTCTTGTCCCATGACTGTCCTCCACAAATTGCTCTAAAGGTTTGCTTCTGCTCTTCTTTCTCGATCATGATTGGAACTTCCCCATTTGGCATTTCCTCATCCTCCACTTCCTCCATTGTAACAGAATACTTCCTCAGATGTTCTTTCTCTTTCTTTTTCCTTTTCTCCTTCTTCATCTTCCTCCCATACACATTACATTCCTTAGGACAATGAGTCATTTGTACTTTCCCAGTTTTCCAATCAATTTCGGGATTATGCTTCTGTAACCATGGACATCCTATTATTAGATTGGTTTTCCCAAGATCGCACACTTCAAATACGGCTTGCTCCTGATGCTCCTGATACTTTAATACCATAGTCACCTCCTCCTTGATAGTTCCTCCACGATTGACTGTTCTGTCAATATTGTACACCATTATAGGTTGTGCCAGCTTGTGTGTGTTAATACCATTTCTGGTAATTAAGGATCGATTAATGAATAATCCTGTAGCACCACTATCAAGCAACGCTTCCACATCAATCGCTGCATGCATGTCCACTGTCTTCAGTCCCATAGTCAAGGTGATTTTGGGTTCTATTTGCACAGAGCAAATAAAGAATTTAGGGGTTTTCGGAAATGGCACACAACAATTTTCTTTGTCATGTGATTCACAACAGTTGTACTCCTCCTTGACTTTTCTGATTTACTCTGGGTTTCCTTGGATACTCATACATTGTAACAATTCTGAGGAAACCTTCACTGGGACTCTTCCACAAAATTCTTCTGCCTGCCTTCCTCCGGCTTCACTTCCTCAATTGTAGCTTCCCTAATCTTTCTTTTCTACCTACAATTCCTAGAAATGTGTCCTAAATGCCCACAGTTAAAACATTTAAGTGGGGCTTGTCTCCCTGCTTGATCAACCTCCATTGCCTCTGCTGGTGCTGCTGACTCCGTAACTATAGGTGTCACTGCCATGGCCAGTGGCTGTGCCCTTGGAGCTTGCACCTGAGGTGCCTTTCCTTTCTTGGACTTTCCTCCTGATGGCTTTCCAAATTTACTACTTCCATACATTAACTTTGACTCCACCTGTTCCTGCCGATATTGTCAGTCAAGGCGCATTGCCCAATTATACCACTCGTGCAACTTCTCTGGCATAGAAGGTAGTCGATAGATAGACTTGAACAAAGAGGGATTTAATCCTGCTTTCAAAAATTCTACCAATGTGGCTTCTCCCATATCCATTTGCGAAGCTTCTGCTTTGAACTGCAAAATAAATTCATCCACTTTTAGGGAACCTTGGTGCATGGTCTTTAATTTAGCATTGGCTGTTGCCTTTGGATTAGAATCTCTGAACTGTGGATCCAATCTCTCCAGAAATTCCTTGAAGGTTGCAAATAGTTTATGTCCTGCGGCAATTTGATTTATAGCCTCATTTCTCCAGAACTGTGCTTTCCCCCCCTGAATTATGAGAGAGCAAACATAATCCTAGACTTGGCTGCATGAAGCTCTGGCTTCCTCCCATGGATGTACAATACTATAGAGCTGATGAAGGATTTTGTATTCTCCATGGTACCATCAAAGATTTGTGGGGCATGTACTTAGGTAAGCACACTTTTCCATTTCCAGATTTCTCTGCCATCTCCTCCTCCTGTGACATCCACTCCACCATCTCCTCCATCTCATCATCTCATCTCTGGTTGTACTTCTGCTTGTCTGGGCTGTAATGCTGCCAACACTGACACTAATTGCAACATTTGTGCTGTAAGCACGTCAATTTTTGCCTCTAGTGCTGGTGTGGGAACAGGATTAGGGCTGGGATTAGAAGTTGAGGGTTTGGACATAATTGTAAAATCTGTGATGAGTCACTTCTTTGACAATTTCAAGATTGGTGCTTCAAAACCTCTCCAAATGTTTACAGGTCATGTAATGGTTCATCAATCATTTGTCAATCATTTGTCATTTGTCGGGTGCCTAATTTGGCACTTCAGATCAATACCCCTTCCAACAGTGCCTGATCTCAGAGATATCACTGAATTCGGCTTGTAATTAAAATAGTCGTCCGAATAGAGTGATGTAAATTGTAACTAAACCAGATCAAATCAGTTGTCTGGTTGCAGCTGTCCTAATGATGAGTACTGCCTCTCGATCACTGGCAGTTGCAATGTAAGGCAAGGCCTGGCATCGGCTTACGAAAGAAAAGGTAGATTACATATGTACAAGTACTTCCAGCTCATGCCAAAAGGATGAGTAATTGGATGTGGTGCAGTGAAACAATGATGTATGCGCAAGTAAGAGAAGGCACACTGATATGGGAAGTTGTGTTCTTCTGTTAGGGTGACACCCACCATCTGCTAGCTAAGACTGTGCAGGTTCTCTCTACAAGAAGGGGGCAAGATCTGCACTCATGATGGGGGAATTGATGGTTTTGATGTGAGGGGTTATTAATAGGTGAGTTTGTTGACAAAGGCCTTTCACACCAAAAGTGTGGTGGAATACCTAAGAGAACACAACTGGGTCCCCTAGGTGTATATTTAGGGTTTATATACTATGTTACATATATTGTACATTGTTGTTACCGACATGTGCATACATGTGTGTACATCTTGATGTGTGCAAAATAAAACTCTCATGCTATCAAAGTGTAGCATCATTTAGCATAATGTAGCATAATTCAACATAATGTAGCATAATTCAACATAATAAAATAAAAATGACATTTTATTAGGTAATGGGGTGGTTTTCTAACACTCTGTCCCCTCACGCTTGCATGAGGGGGCTTAGTTTTTTTTATGTACATAATAGTGTTGGACCTCCAAATACATAAGATTTTAACAACTGAATGTACTTGAAGTTGTACATGTCACTGGGCTTGTCTGGTGTGTGGAAATTGGTATGTAGCACTTTTTTAATTTTTTTTATCTCAGTTCACCAGTTTGAACCAAGAACTAGACTGAACAGAACTGTTGAGAACCGGTTCTTTCCTGTTCTGTTCTGTTCTCAGTTTGGTTCTAGAAAATTAGTGAAAGTTCAGTTCACAGCTCAGCAAAAAGTGCCAAAAACCAGACTGAACTGAACTTCAGCAACCCTATGATTAGATTACCTCCAGTAGGCCAAGCACGATCTGATCCCACATCACTTTCTTCTGGAATTGGCAAAGTGGAAAAAGACTTAATGGACTCAGTTGAAGAACTTGTGAGCGCAAGCAAATTATAGGACCCCCACCTACCCTTGAGGACCTTGTCAACCCAATTGAAGAATGCAAAGTTGGTGACTCACCATATAGATTTGAGGGAGGCAATGTGGAAATTGTGGCTGAGGTCCAGCATGAAATGGCTGTCACTCAGGGTGAGATAATCAAGCTGGATGACTCAGATGATGATGGTGATGACAATAATGATTTCCTTTCTCATCGAGAGGTTATAAACCTATGTATGTTGCTGGAGAAAGCATGCATTAGATATGGGGACCCCAACACTTCTTGAACTCCCTAGTCATTTGCACAGGTACAGAGTGCAGGTACAGCGCAACAATCTTATTAATTGTACTCAATCATCATTAGATAGTTATTTTACAGTAAGGTAGAAGACATCCATAACCCACCAATATCATGTGGACAGTGTGACAACTGCCAAATTGGTAAATTTCACACCAAAATGGGAAAAATGCTCCTCAGAACTTCACATATGCAGTTTATACAAAATATAGTCAATAGGAATTGGTCTAAATATGTACTAGAAGGTTCCCAGAAAGTCAATTTTATATAAAATGATGTACCCAAATTGGAATTCAAAAGTTTATAGATAACATGTCATATTTGGCAATTCTGCCTGCATGACACCTCCTGCATGCACTGGCTGCATGAGGACAAAGCGCAAAGGCAGCTTAGCACAGCTATCAAATTTCACACATTATATTACATAGTTTAGATGATTGTCATAGGTGTATTGACAGTTGATCAATCAGTACCTAGTTATAATCATTTATTGTTGAATTCCTCACTCAATACTTATTCCTACATGAAGCGGTTTGGAATACAAGGCCTCTACATGTATCCAAAGGGTTTGTATTGAACAAAACTGGAAGAATCTTGTCTCAACATGTTCTAGAGCTGTTTCAAAGAATTTTCACCTTTTTTGGCATGTTACCATCACAAAAGTAATGGCATGTGATGTTGGCAGGTTATGGATGTCTTATACCTTACAGGTCACAGTAGTCAAATAATGGCTGAATCAATGTCACACTTTGCAGTGGGTCACAAATGTCCCACAGTGTGACATATTTTGGTACTGCATATATCTCATACTGCATAAGGCTGGAGCCAGTCCCAAGGCTATGCATTATGAGAAAGTCAACTGTATATATTTACATTTGGTGGCATTGCTAACCCCATTACAGCACATGCCTAGGAACTCTCAAGACACCAACAGGCAACCAATATTGGTTGACAGTCCACCCAAGCATTCTACACCATTGTTTAACAGCCCAGATGAAAGCAGCACAACATCAAGCCCCTGGATAGCAATAGGTGGAGGCCATGAGGTGTGTATAACAATTTGTATATTCCCACCATTCACACACAAAATTGGGTTCCTAGGCTCAATTGAGGCCATACAGAGGGCCGGAAAGTGCCAAAGTGCTAGGTTATGTTTTCCCAACCTTGTGTATGTTTCCAGCCGGAAATTCATAGCATGGATCATATCACCAGAGTTTGTCAAGAAGGAAGTAACACATTGTTGATTCAGATATAGAGTCTAGTCTTGTGAAATTTTTGTTTTGGTTACTATGCTGAGTGCTGAGCACTGAGTGTCCACTGCTAACAGCGCCTCCAACTGGTCAGTGTTGATAGATTGACAAGCATAAACTTCTGCTGCATGGCAAGGTCACTAACCTGTAATTTGGGCTGATTGCCCAACCTCCTTGCAATTGGTTGGATGCAAGCTGTTGATGACCAGGCTATTATGTCCTTTTCATACATAAAATGTACTGTAGTGACAGGTTATAGCTGTTACATGTAGGGCTATAATTACAGGTCTACATGATATATAAGGAATGCACATGACATTCAGAATGGTTCCCAGCGGCCACTTGTTCATTGGGCACATTGCCACTAGCCATATGGTTGTGCCCTTCCCGATACAATAAACCCTTTTTTGTCCGGGTTCTTCCTGTCAATCAATCCATCGCCCATTCCTGAAATATGATCGGTAGGCCACAGCTTGGCAGCAGAAGCTATTAATAACTATGATCTGAGGCAAACCTTCTGTAGAAAATCAACCTAGAGTATGTGAGAAATATACTCAGTCCTTGTATAAGTGACTAAATACATGAGACTGTACCTAGAGTATGCGAGAAATATACTAAGGTACAGTAAGTATCATTTACTGTGTGGAAAATATAATATGCGATGCTCACCTCAGTCCTTGTATAAGTGACTGAGGTGATCATGTATCTAACTACCCATATATATATGTGTTCAGTCTAATAAAGAACAAGATGAGAGAAAAGATGCCTTTGATGCATTTGTGTAAATGCATCAAAGGGAGTGTTAATAATAGTACATGCATCAGAGAAGCTGATGTCAGCTGATCACATACCGCGTTTGTCTTGCGCATCAAAGAGATGTGCCAGAAGTAGAACATGCATCAAATTGAGCGATCATGGTGTGAATCTAAACACTCCTCCTCACTGGGATCACTCCTCACATGGAATTGCATCAGTGTAGGCCTAAGAGCGAGCATAAATGTATGAATTGCTTCACGTCCAATGCCTTGGTAAATAAGTCCACAACATTGTCTTTGGTATTGATGTATGTGAGTTGTAAGGTGCCTGATTGGATGTGTTTGCAAAGGAAATGATATTTGATATCTACATGTTTAACCCTCGAGTGGAGCAAAGGGTCTTCGGATAGAGCCTTGGTAGCCATATTATCACAGAGAATAATTGTTGTAATTGTTGGGGAGGATTGCAAATAGCCTATGGCATTGAGCAATGTGCATATCCAGATGCACTCCTTCACAGTTTCAAATGCAGCAATGTACTCAGCTTCACAAGAGGATGTTGCCACAACCTTCTGCTTCTTAGCAGTCCAAGATAGGGCACCAGAGCCAAGTGTGCAGAGATATCCCCCAACGCTTCGACGGGTGTCAAGACAATTAGCCCAATCAGAGTCGCTAAACATGTGGAGGGAAATAGGGCTATCCCCACCCAGGTATAGTTTGAGGTCTCGAGTTCCCTTTAAATATTGAACTAATTGCATTGCCGCACTCCAGTGTTCAAAGGAGTAACAGTCAAGATATTGGGACAATTGTTGTATGGCGTATGAAATATCAGGGCGCATGGAAATCGCTAGGTAAAGGAGACAGCCAACAAGGGAACGGTAGGGTAGTCGTTTAAGATATGATAAGTCATCTGCAGAAATATCCTGTCGAGTTGTACTGCGTAATTTAAGGCCAGGCTCAAGGGGAGCGGATACTGGGTTAGCGTCCCATTGGCCAAACTGGTCGACAATTTTATCGATGAGGGCAGCCTGTGAAAGTGCAACCGTGTGCAGATGTTGATCCCAGGTAATTGTGATGCCAACAATAAAGCGGGCTGCATCTAATTCAGAAATTGTCCAGACCTCATGCATTTGGCAATTAAAACACTTGTTCTCGTCTTTGGTATCAGCAATGGACAGATAGTCATCGACGTGTACTGCCGCAATGACAATGCCCATGTCCGACTTCCTATAATAAATGCAGGACTCACAGGCAAGGCGCGTAAAACCCCAGTCGATCATTTGGGCGTTGAGGGTTTGATTCCATATTCAGCCGCTCTGCTTCATGCCATACAATCCTTGTTGAAGCTGCCATACCCAGTCTTCATGGCCCGGTTCTTCAAACCCCTCAGGCTGCTGCATGTATTGGATTTCATTGTCAGGGAGTACTCTGTAAAGGAAAGCGGTTTTGACGTCTATCTGTTGGGCGTCCCAGCCTAAAGAAGCAGCTATGTGGAGCAAGATGCACCAAGATTCCATGCATGCAGTGGGTGAGGTTGTTTTAGTATAATCCCTACCGTATATTTGCTCGAAGCCCCAAAATACAAGTCAGACTTTCCATCTCACGGCATGGCCGTTTTCATCATGCTTGATATGGAAAATGGATCGGCCCTTGTGAATCTGTCTACCTTGAGGCACATTGCCCCTTGGGATGAGTTTATAGACCCCCATATCCTTCAGGGACTTTAATTCATCTAGGTATCCTGACCGCCATTGCTCTGCATCCCCAGAATTCTTCGCCTCTTCCCAAGTCTTGGGTTCATCCTCAAACTGGAGTGACTCCAGATCAAAATCTGTCATTTCCGAAATCAGCGCCTGGAGTTGATGCGCCTGATTGCCTAGGTGAAAATCATCAAATGATTGACTTAGCTCATCAATGACATCATGATCATGATCAAAGGTCGGATCACCAGGAACATGATTGGGATTTTGTGATCAGGCAGCAATAGTAGTGGCTCTGCGCTCGTGGCACGCTTCTCTGACCCGCGCCGCACTCTCCCTAGATTCTTGGATGGCTGTGGCTGTCCTAGTAGTGGCCAATCCCCCATTCGGATGTCGCTCTGTGGGAATAGGTACCTGGGATGATCGACGTGGGATGGGATTTTGAGTGGGTAAGCTTTGATCTTCACTAATAGGGTCATTCGGTCCAGTGACGTTCAAGGGGTGAAAGGACTCGTCGTTATCATCATTGTTTATTGGCAAGATGTTGAAGGTGGGCCCACCTGAGGTAGGTGACTGAATAACATCACTCGTTGGTAATGTTTGGGAGGGGGAATGTCCATCGTGGCTTTCAAGAAAGTGGACGTGGTAGGAACTGTGAACTTTTCTTGTAGTCGGATCATAGCATTGGTAGGATTTAGAATTTATATCATATCCAATAAGCACACACTTAATAGATCACTCAAAATTTTTTGGATTGTCCTTCTTTGGGATGAGTACAAATGCTCGGCAGCCAATTTCTTGCAGGTAGGAATAATCAGGCTTTTGTCCATGCCAAAGTTCCCAGGGAGTGCGACCTTGAAGTGATCTTGTGGCGGTTTTGGCATGTAAATGAGAAGCTGTCCAGTAGAATTCATCCCAAAGGTAAGCTGGTAAGCCCAAGTAAATTTGCATTGTGTGCGCTTTAGCCATAAGGGTACGATGCATGCGCTCAACATGCCCAATATGGGCAGATGTATGTGGCACAGTAAATCACTGTACTGTTCCTCTTGTTTTGAGCCAGGCCTCCATCTTGTGAGATTTTAGTTCTCCATTGTGTGATATAAGTCCCAATTTTAAGTCCTGTTTCATTTTCACGAGCTAGTTCCCAAGCCTTTAGTTCTGGAAATGAAACGTCCTTATTGCAAAGTGGTATTGACCATGGAAAGGATGTATAATCATCGACAATGTCCATAACATAAGAATTCCCAGTACAAGACGTAACTGCATGCAGACCCAACAAATCCACCCAGACTTTTTCTAACTTCCGTGTCACCTTATGTCCAACCCCTTCTTCATGCTTTTTGGGAACGGGCGTCCTCATCTGTTTGCCAAGAACACATGCTTCACATTTGGGCGGCTTAGGGGCAGAGATGGTAGGTGCACCTGTAAGCATACCCTTCTTGGCCATATCCCAAAGTGACTGATAATTTGCATGGCCAAGTCGACAGTGCCAGGTTTCAAGATCAGGGGACTTGTGGATAGTCAAAGCATGGTCAGCGGTGACAGAATAGAGGTGAAGTGAATAGAGTTTCTTGTTATCAAGTAAAATCCCATGGGCAATGGTAGCTCCAGTGGATTTATCCGTGACCCAGCAGGACGAGCTGTCGAAGTGCATCACAGCATTTGAGTCGTTGGTGAGTGAACTGACAGAGATGAGTCAGACTGCCACATCTGGGATGTAGAGCACGTTACATAATAATATTGATGCACCCCTGGCGATGTGTAACTTTATGTCGCCGATTCCAATAGCAAGGATGGAAGAGCCCCCAACACCTTTTACAGGGCGAGGCGGTATTTGTCGAAGAGTAAGGAAGTCAGCTTTATCTGGTGAAATATGGACTGTGGCACCTGTATTGACAATGAAAGGGAAATGGGAGAGGGAAAGTTGTGAGTGCTGTGTCTGACTAAGTGGTTCAACAGTAAATGTGCCATCCATAGGAGTTGAAGTGTGATGGCTCCAGTCAATAGTTGTACTTGCCTCCTCCTCAATAACAAGCCAGCCCTCATATTCTACCTCATCAATTGACGCTGTGGGGAGGGGGTCACTAGCAAGTCCTGTGAATGGGGGGTGAGTACCGGACTGATGGTCCAGGGGGTCTGCATCTACCATAACTGTGAAAGCTTGTCCATTAACGTCCTTTACAGTAATTGGTACCTTCGAAGGCTTTGTTGAAGCATCACCTTTCTTCCCTTTTTCTCGAGCTGCTTTCCGGGCTGCCATGGACTCCTCAATCATTTTCCCAGCCATTCCTCCCCCCACTTTAATGCAGTACTTGGTTGAATGACCCACTTTCTTGCAATTTGGATTCCCACAGACTAGACCATTGGACGGCCTGGTCGATTTGGTATGAGCAGTGAGAGCTACAGAGAATTTGTTGTCTGCACAGTAATCATTCTCAAGAAGTGACTGTTTATTTTCAAGGAAAAGACAAATATCTTTTGAAGTATAGGGGGATTCCCTTGTGGAAGTGGCAATGTCACGAGAGATAATTGAGCGTGCATGAGGAAAGTTGTCGCTAAGTGAATTTAAAAGAGCTATGCAACAAAGGAGGTTGGGCTTGATATCTCCCATAGCGAATGCATGCTCAATGAGAGCGCAAATCTTATCAGCCATCTTGGGGAGGGGAGTATCAGTGCTGCATTATGTCATAAGGGCCTGCTGCAGTAATTGAACCTGTCGAACAGGGCCTTCATTCTGGTGTTGTTTACGAAGCATCTCCCAGTTCACAGTGGTAGGCTTCTCTATGTCAATGAAAGGGTGTTCAGATGGAGTGATGCTGGACGCAATGAATGCGTATGCGAGCCATGAGTTGGCCTTCCAGTTAATTAGTGCACGAGGCTCAGAGGTAGTAGGTGCAGGGATTGCACCAGTGACATATTCATAGAGACCATTCAGTGAAAGAGCAATAGTGATTTCTTCGCACCATTCTTTATAGTTTGACCTAAGCTTGTTGAGTTTCTCACCAGAATATTGTATGGAAAGTTTGATCAACATAACTGAGGGGGGGGTAGTGTCTAGCATGCTCGTAGCAGGTAAAACAAATAAAAAATTGGTGGGGGGGAATCGTCGAGAGGACTGATTGCACAAAGGACGATCTGTAAACCCAAATGGGAAAGTGATCAGATTGTCGATCAAAGGAGATGACGTAGAGATAACGCCAAGTGGCTAGGAGATTTTCTACTGTTATTCAGAAGTGACATAACCTGTAGAAAATCAACCTAGAGTATGCGAGAAATATACTCAGTCCTTGTATAAGTGACTAAATACATGAGACTGTACCTAGAGTATGCGAGAAATATACTAAGGTACAGTAAGTATCATTTACTGTGTGGAAAATATAATATGCGATGCTCACCTCAGTCCTTGTATAAGTGACTGAGGTGATCATGTATCTAACTACCCATATATATATGTGTGTTCAGTCTAATAAAGAACAAGATGAGAGAAAAGATGCCTTTGATGTGTTTGTGTAAATGCATCAAAGGGAGTGTTAATAATAGTACATGCATCAGAGAAGCTGATGTCGGCTGATCACATACCGTGTTTGTCTTGCGCATCAAAGAGATGTGCCAGAAGTAGAACATGCATCAAATTGAGCAATCACAGTGTGAATCTCAACACCTTCTTCAATGATAGTTCAGAGTTGATGAAAACATGTGTAAAGATATTTCTGTGAAAACATAAAACATAGGACTGACCTCGGCTTTGGTGGAATTCAAAGCCCAAGCAACTGACAAGTTTGGCAGATGACAAATTGGACCATAAATGCACATGGTTTTGCTGCCGGTGGGAGATAATAGTAATCAATAATCATATTGCTCGGATCCTTCCTTCCTCATAGCAGATTCATAAATCACAACATGGTGTTTTATAGTATCTCTGGTTCTTATCGTGGTGTTCCCAAAATGGATGGAGTCCATAGTTCTGTCATTTTTTTAGCCGATGTTCATTAGTTCTGTTTTTCCAAATTTTGATGTTCCATAGTTTCCATAGAAGTTAAATAACATTTTTGTCTCTCCTCTCTCTGTCTTTCTTGGCAAAGTTTTACAGGGATGATCAAGGATTATCATGGTAGGACTAACCTGACTTAGCAATTTATAGTAGCAGTCAAATATGTGGATTCAACAGCGATTCAGGAAGGCAATTCAGCAGGGATTCAACAACGATTTTCATCAGCAGATCATCCCTGAATTGTCTGTGAATTGCTATGTTACTCTGACTGTCAACATTCTCTGCTAGGATCCATTGGTAATTCTACCTATATTACTTCACTGGCATGTAATTTGATAAAAGACTACAAATCTTGTACCACATATGGATCAATGAGTCATCTCCCATGCCCAAGCCTACCTGATGCAATGCTTGAGCAAAAGCACTGGTGCGGCTCTACACCAAGCTGCGGTGAGAGTATGAGCAACGTAAACACTGTCATATATCGAGACTCAGAAAATTATACCATCAGCTCAGAGTAACTTCTGCCAACAATCTTTCACTCAGCTCATTATCATCCCTCTCTCCGAGTGAGTCTTCTCTCAACAGCACAAGTGGAGACACTACAAACTCAGAAGATGAAGGAACTGCAAGTGAGGATTCATGGGCAGACATTTTAGGGTCAGATTGGTGGGGGAGAGGATTGCTGGGCTCTGACACCTCCCTCAACTCCAAGTTGGGTGTCAATGACTCGGACATTCCTGATCTTGTTTCACAAGGCAATAGTGACTCAGATTCCTCCACTTCTGGATATGGTGGTGATGGAGAATCAAGTTTTGGCAGTGATTCAGAAGGATTGGATGACTTCAGGCCAGATGAAGATGTGGAAGGTGAATTTAGTGGAGACCACTGGGCATGGTTAAGGAGATGGGTGCATCAGAGCATTGAGGAAATGTATGTGAACCACTATGAGATGCAGCATGGCAAAATTCCTTGGGGTCCAGCTTGAATGCATCATGTCCTTTTCACACTAAAATCTGCTTGTCCTGACCAATTCCACAAAGAAATTTGTGTCATCCCTCTCACCTTTGATGTTCTTGTCACTAGGCTTCAAAATGATATCATTTTTGGAAATAACTCAAGCCATCCCCAAATGTCTGTGGAGGAACAGCTGGCCATCACCCTTTTTCGCTTCGGTCATGACGGCAATGCAGCCAGTGTCCAGAGTGTAGCAAACTGGGCAGGAGTGGGAAAAGGAACTGTATTGCTGGTCATGCATCGAGTAATGACTGCAATCCTTTGGCATGAGTTCATGAACAAAGAAGTACACTTTCCAGATGCCGAGGAGAAGGAAGCAGCAAAGAGATGGGTTCATCGACATTCTTGTCGAGCTTGGTGTAATGGTTGGTGTCTGGTTGATGGGACCCTTGTGCCTCTGGCAGGATGGCCACATTGGTTTGGGGAGAGTTATTTTGACCAAAAAAATCATTATTCCTTAAATATTCAAGCATGTCTTTGTCTCCATTCTTAATATTATTATCAATCTGATTAGTTTTCAAGGTTGTTTCATTGCCCAATCTTCAGATTGTAGACTTTTCTTATGGTCACACTGGCAGCACTCATGATGTGACAGCTTGGACTCAGATGCGCTTAGCAAAGGAGCACCATATTTTGATGGAACCTGGTGAATGGGTGTGGGCGGACTCAGCTTATCCTGTCAGAATTATCTTTGAGTTATATCCTGGCCATCATTGACCATCTCATTTCTTCCAAGGTTGATACTTGGATTGTCTCACCTTACAAGAAACCAGAATGAGACATTCTTGAGAATGAGGAATTCAACAAACATGTATCCAGGGTACGCATACAGTCTGAACATGCAATTGGATTCCTCAAGGGCCGCTTCATTCACTCAAGAACCTCCATCTCAATATCAAAGACAAGAAGAGCCATATTTTTGCAACATACTGGGTTGCTGCTTGCATTGAGGTCCATGCTTTTGCAATGCAATGTGAAGAGCATGAACAGCAGCTTGACAACTTAAATGCTGACCTTTCGTCTCCTGAAGATCCATTTATTGCTGAGGGCAACTGATTCTGACACTGTGGCACCCATTGCTTGCTCACAAACCAATACCCGAGCTAGCCATCTCCAAGCTAGCAAAGTCCATTGTGAAAACCTCAAGGAGAAGCTTTTCAAATCAAAGGCACATCGGGTTCATCGTAATGCCTGTGCTCCTGCCAAGCAACATGGGGTTCATGTGTCTGATGTGGATGTCGACTCAAACTTAGAATAAACATACTGGAGTACATTTGATGAATATATGATTTCCAGTTACACTAGTCTTGTAAGTGATTCAAGTTGAAGTCATAGCCTGAGTTTGAACCAAAAAACTCCAAGCCTGAGCTTAGGTACATTGAGGGAGTCACTGACCCTGTGTCTGAGTATCCAGAACTGGAGGCGACAGCAGTGTTGTTAATTGGAATCTGGCTGCTTGATCCTGGGCCCATCTCACTGAAAGTGTGTCCCATCCGAGCCATCTGCAACCGAAAATCATTCTCCATTTTCTTCTGTGCCAGTTCAGTGCGAAAAATTTCATTTGCTGCATTTTCAAATCTGCTTTGGCTTTAATCTTCACCAGCTCCTTCTCGTTTTCCCCTTTCACCTTGAGCTTCTTCAGATCTAATACCTTCTGAGCAGTCTCTTCCTCCTTCACTGCAATTGCATTGATTTTTTCAATCCCAGTCTTTGGCTTTTTGGATGCTTGTTGGTGTGCCATTGTAGCTGCTGCAGTTGCAGGAGTTGATTTGCCAGCTCTTGCAGTTGCTTTTGGGGTCTTTTTTTTTTTTTTTGTTTGTTTTTTTGTTATTTTTCTGACCTCTCAGAGTACACCCTATAACGGTCCTTACATACTAAGAGTATCTACACAAAAGGCCCCTTTGCCTGCCCTCGCTCCAGTCCTTGCCCCTCAGACAGCATGCCCTTGGCATTCGCTCCCCCTGAGGTCCGAATCGCTAGATCCATTTGGGACTGCAAGCCCTCTGTCGACCTCTTTTTTCTTCGCATGCATATTCGTTTGCTATTCAAGTTGAGTATATGTCTGATAAGTGCCCGACCAGGATGTGGCAGGCACAGTGGGGACGAAAGGAGTACGCACGTCGCTTGTGCTTTGTTTCTTTGTGTGTATGCTACCATTTGTTCTTCCTGTAGTCCTCTGTGTTGCAGGCAGTGTAGTATGAGTTTGGTATGGTAGACATGTAGCGTCATCAAAGTATGCATGATTTGATTTTCTCCCTGTAAATATTTCGCGCTAGCATGCACTCCTTAAGAAATTGAGTGGTCACCTTTTGAGACTGTCAATTGTCCTGTTCTCGCCATGTAATTTAGGAGCACTATTATCCCTTTTTCTGAGCTCATTAGCATGGATAGGTCCCTTGAGTTTCATCTCATCTGTCGGTCTAGTTCATGTCTGGCTTTGTTGTAGGCCTTGCATTCGAAAAGAAAATGCATGATGGTTTCTTTTGCTGATGGTCCGTCTCCCTGGCAGGCTGTACAATTGCTCGATTCCGTCTTCTTGATCTGGTATAGGTAGAAATTCAATGGTATATGTCCTGTGCGAATCTGTGTCAGGAGGCTTACCTGCCACCTTTTGAGCTTTGACTGAATTTCAGCGTATTTACTGTATGAGAATTTGGGATCCAGTTGACTTAACTTCGGTTGTCTAGGTGAGTCTCTCCACATCTTGTCCCACCTGTCTTGGACTTTGTGTTTGAAGTCTTGTTTCATCGCTGCCATGCTTCTTGGTAGACTTTCTCGCAGGATGGGTGGGAGTCTGTGTTGCATGCTGACGTCTCCTCTAGCTGCCTTCTTCGCCTCCTCATCTACCCTTTCATTTCCTTGTACTCCGCTGTGTCCTGAGATCCAAGCCAGGTGAAATCGTCTTGTGCCTGGCTCCAGATTCGTCGAGTTGATGTTTTTGGCTATCTTGATGAATTCTTCTATGAGGTATTGTGTGGTGTTCGCTTTGCGTGTAATTAATCTCCTGATGAAAGCTTGGCTGTCAGTCAGTCAGTAGTGTTATCAGTAAACAGCCTGCTACGTGTTCTGATCTGATGAGCCATGCCCCCAGTATCGCTCCTGTTGCTTCAGCTTCAAAGGATGTGTATTCCTTTGAGCTTCCCAGTTGGTACCTTAGCACTTTTGTTGGAGTAGTCCTCCCTTTTCTATACATTACTGCTGCTGCCCCTATGTTTCCATCTACTCCCGAGCCATCTGTAAAGATCTTAATCTCCAGTGTGCTGTCTGCTTTGGCTTGAATGGATGTGATTCGGTCCTGTGTGACCTCCATGGTGAACGCTCATATTTCTGAGGCTGAGGATTCCATATTGGGTGCTATGATCTCGATTTTGTCTGGGTTCGTTTCTTTAAAATGTCCTAGTAGATTATGAAGCGGCGTGCGGTGGCGTCTCTGGCGTGAATTGTATGATACTCGAGTATTAGATTATGTAGGGGGTGTGTCTCCAGAAGGGTGCACATGCGCATCAGTGATCTGTAACACGCCTTCAGCATATTTAGCTCAATGGGGGGTATACCTGCATGTTTATCCAGTACGTCCATTGGTGTAGTGCAAAGTGCTCCATTAATAGCTAAAGTGGCCATTCTCTGGATCTTAGCTAGCTGCCTCGTTACTCTCGCTGACCCAGTCTGTTGTTTGGCGCCTGGGTTTCTTTTTGGTGGGTTGTACCATATTTTGGCCCCATAAGTCATTTTGGGTATTGCTACCGCTAAGTACAACTGTCGCATGAGTTTCAGGGAAATGCCTGTGTCTGTTTTCACGAGTCTTCAGCATTGCATTACCCATTTTGTCACATTATTGATGACTCTTTCCTCATGTTTTCTCCACATCAGTTTGTTGTTGATGACAATACCTAAATATTTGTAACTGTCAACAGCCTTTACCTCCTTACCTTGTAGTGTCAATGTTGGTCTGTGCATTTGCCAAAGATTCCCGTCTGGCATCTTCACTTTCTTGTGACCCAGATGCATCACTGCTAGTTTGGAGATTTCGAATTTTGAGTTGTGTTCACTGGACCAGCCGAAACCTCCACCCTCTCCTTCCATGTACTCTTGTAGAGCTTTGGTGGTCTCCTCATAGTCTTTGCCTGTTGCCATTACCATAGCATCGTCCACATAGCCAAGAGCCTGTAAAGTGCCGTTCAGTTCTAATAGATCTGCATTGTAAAAATTGAAAAGAGGTAGCGATATTGGGTCTCCCTGTCCCACTCCGTTGTCAATGGGTATTGCATCCGACATGTAGTCATCGAATTTTAGTCGAGTGCTCCTTCCTTCCAGTAGTCATTCTACAAACATTACCACTGAGCTAGGCACCCTTCGCTTCCTCAGATTGTGCAATAGACAGTCCATTACTGCATTTGGGAATGTCCCTTCAATGTCAAGGAATAATATCGAGACCACCTTCTTTTTCCTCCAGGCATCTTTTACCCTGTGAACAAAGAGGCGTATTGCATCTGTTGTGCTTCTACAAGGCCTCCCTCCAAAGTGCGTTTCTGGTAATAATTGGTATCTCTCTGTTACTGTGATTAACCCCTTGGAGACTATCGATGTGAGAGCCTTGGCCATCGTGCATAGGAGGGCAATAGGACGGTATGCTTTTGGCACTTTGTAACTGGGTTTTTCCCCCTTTCAGAGTATGCACGTCGTTGATTCTTTTGGGGTCTTAGTTATGGATGTGTCAACTGTGGCTGCCTTGTGCTTTGTTGCAGTGGAGGCCAGGACTGTGTTGCTCGAGTTTTGCTTTTCTGCTGGTGCATTTCTGATCTTGCTGTCTTCATCCGAGCCCTCGCCATCACTATCACCATCATCATCCCTTCACTGTCACCATCACCATCGTCATCATCATTGCCATCAGTGTCGGCATCAGCAGCATCACCATCACCATCCATGGTAGCATCGAGCCCCAGACCATCACTCCAATCCAAGTCTGAAGTATGCCCACTCGGTGCTAGGACTGACACATTGTACCCTGAGTTGTTGTTTTCTACACCCACAGGAACTGCACTGGGATGCTCGTCAATGATTGCCTTCAACTTGAAGTACCATGGACATTTTTCCTTGATCACAGCTGGATATCTATATCGTCAAAACTCGTGCTCTCAAATTTCAGACACAGTGATGCACCCCAGCTCTGTGTTAGTGAGTTGTTGCACTCCATATCAATATCCTCCTCATGCATGATACCAGCACCTGTCTCTCCCATCATATCATGGTATTTGCGGACCTCCTGCATCATCCTTCCGAGTCCTAGTGTTAGCACAACATGTCCATAGGAAAAATGGCCTCATCCTCACCGTTTGAGATGGTTTTTGATCTTATGCTGCCAGTTTGCCTTGTCTGCTGGCATTTGCACTGATGCAAATACATCTTTATATTTCTTGTGATTCTCGAACAACTTCTGGGCTAGCATCCATTGATAATCGGTCTTTGGCTTGCTTCCCCCTTGAGAGATGGATACATTTGCTCCAGGTACAGGAAAAAGACCTTGTCTGATGGCTTGATGCTCTTCCAAGATAGTTATGAGACTCCAGTTGAGATCAACATCTTTCCAACTAAAGATGTGGTCAAAACACAGCTGCTGCATGTGATGAAATAACTTACTCGACTTTATCATCTGCATCATCACCCGCATCATCACCATTATTTTCCCCTGCAACTTGTACTTTGTTACTGCTCTCAGAAAGATCTAGTTCCTTCTTTTTTTGACCAGCCTTGCTTTTTGTGGCTGCCTTCTTTGTCTTGGGGGCTGGAGTGTCGTCCTCAGAAATAACTTCTTTTGCTGCCTTGGCTTTAGTAGTAGGCTTTCTAGCACAACTAGGAGGTTTTTTCAAAGTGGTTACAGCCTTAGGAGACATTTTGATTCACAGATGAGGTGTTGTATACATAGTGTGGATGACAATGTGTAAGCATGTTGGAAGTCTACTGACAAATCAAGTATACAAAAGATGAATTTGAAATGCGAAAGGGGAGGGTGGATCGCATACAAGTGAATCGTGATTCAAAAAGTTGGATTGACTCCAGAGTCAATCCAATGATTCAAAGAAATGGACGATTCAAGCATTGTTTTTGTTTGTTGAATCCACGTCTGAATCTCTGCTGAATTGCCTTCCTGAATGGCTGTTGAATTGCCTTCCTGAATTGCTGTTGAATCCACATATTTGACTGCTACTTATGTTTGAAACAATATGTTCGGATTCAAGAAAAAATGTTCCATGAAATTGTATCATGAAATCTCAGCCACTGTAGTGGGTGAGCTGTACATGACACATGTCAGAACCTCAAACCTTCTGGCCTAGCACAAGGAGATACTAGTAAGCCATAAAACCTATGCTGAGTTGACTTGCATGTGCACGTACATGTCAGTAGTATCTTAGCACAACTTTAACTAGCTTCAACCGTTTTCATGGCATCGTCTGACTTTTACTCAATTCTCAACCTCCAAATGAGATTTAACTACCAATGTGGTCTAATATGCTAAAGTAATATATCCTGATGCTTTTTAGGCCCTCAGACTACTGTGTTGGAGGAGGGTGAGGCTCCTGTTGTTGTTGATTCCATTGCCCCAAAGCATGGGAACAGGTGGCAGTACACTCTTTTCAACATCAACCCACTTTAACTTGTCTTTTATCTCACCACTCACGAATCACAATGCTCCCTCAAAACTGTGAAAGTAAGTAACTACCTAGTTTTTACATCAATTAACTCAATATCCTTCTAGCCCTCAACTCAGATCATGCCATAACTGCATGACAGATCTTGAACACCTACACTAATAGCTGGTAACCTTTGAAGAATGCGAAGGAACATAAGCAGTAGAATCTACTGGGCACAATATATTGATGGCAGGTACAAGTTAGAGGATCGATGGATCAAGGGTATGTATCCACCACCTCGCTTTTTCTCATGTCAAACTCATTTTTCAGGCTGTACCCATGGCAAGAGACCGATATCATACCATCTTTGCATTTTGCCTCCCTGCAGTCCTCTCCCACCGCATTGTCACAATGGCCCTGCGAACTGGTGGGAGCAATATGCAAGTGGTGACAGCGACAACATAGCCAGCAAGCAGCAACAGGCAGGACAAGAGGCGATGAAACAACAGGATGACAGCTAGTGGGGTAACGGAACGATGGGGCAGCAGGGTAATAGGACAATGAGGCGGCAGGGTGACAAGGCAATGGGGTGGCAGGGGGAGAGCAGTGTTGAGGCAAGCAACAGGAGTTGAGATGTAGGCATATTCTTGTGATGTGAATGCATCCCTGCCACAGGTGAATTGAATAATAAAAGTAAAAATATTTCTGGGTGAAAATAAAATGACAAAACAGCTCATGTCTTAGTCCTGTGGCTGCCTGACTCCCAATTTGGAGTCAGGATGCACAGCCACTTGGAGAAACCGTGAGATGAATGAATTGCCGCTGTTGTCATCCCTCATCAAATTACCTGTTATGAGTAGCTTCTAATGATGAATGATATGCGAGCGTCAAACATATCATTGACTAAATCTGGTCAATGTCCATGAAGTGCCAATTGGGGTGGTTCATGCGCAAATGCAGGCCACAAAAAGAAGAAACTACCAATCTCCAAGTCAGGCTGCATCAGCTGTAACATGCACAACCGACCTGCCAAATCGTATGCATCAAACATGCTGGGCAGAGGTAAAAGAGGATAAAGTGATGCTAGGAAGGCATTGCCTCCCTATTTTGCTATAGATATATTTTTCACTTAAAATTATGTTGTTTTTCTTTTACTGACATTCTAATTTCTAACCTACAGATATTTGCAGGTAGGCCAACAGATGACCCCCAACCATGACGGTTCTTACCAACCATGGCATCTTGCCATCACCACTGCAAGCCCCCTGCTATAGTGTGGATGGCAAGGCTTATTAAATCCAACAGCCAACAAAATGGAGACCACAAACACAGGGAGCACAACCAATGGGAGTGGCAGGTGCCAGTCAAAGAGGCCAACACCAACATATGATGATGGGCCACAACAACAAAATAATGGGGCATGGCTACAAAATGACAGGGGGAATTCTGTGACAGAACAGTGCAGGGGCACTGCAATACAACGCAGGACAACCAGGATGTGGAAGACAACAACAAAACCAGAACCACAAAGACGAAACGAGGACCAACAACAACAACAACAATGCATGGCAGCCTTGGCAGGGGTAGCCAGCATGACTGAAAAGAGAGCATGAAGAACCCCAGGTATGGGGTGAGGAAGATGACCTGGACAAACTGACGAGCCCCAAGAATGAAATGATGGGATGACACAAAAAGACATGTAGCCCTCCTGATCCCTTCCCACCACAGCGTGTCCTCCACATCACCCTCACAAGACTCCTAGAATGAGCATCTCGGCTTAGCTCACCAAACCCCACATCGTGGGGATGCTCTACTTTCTTTAATGTAGTTTTCTGTATTTATCTCACCAATAATATACACGTATTACTTTTAAAAGTTGTCTAATAAGATGAAGTTGAGGGCTAAGGACCCCTCAGGGGAAGTACTTATTGACTTATGTAATAAACAATCATGAAGGCACCACACTTAGAATATTCCGAGTCAATGGATAGAGACAAAGATCTGAAAATCTCTACACATGACAAGAAAATCATGTGATCTGTTTTTTTGCAGGTCAGATTGCAGGTGTTCAATATAGGTCCAAGTCTTTGAGAATGGCAGGCATTGTTTGCAGCACGTGTTGCATTGTTTGTGGCACATGTTGCACATCTTGAATTTGATTGGCTGGGTCCTGACTCCATAAGGAGGTTATTTCCTATCTGGACTCGGGATGTGGGACGATCCGGGAACGTGCAATAAAGCTGAAAGCAGTTGAGCCAAGTTGAGCCACAGCTCATTTGAAGTCTGGGACCAGTTTTACATAGTAAAAATTGAGATTTAGGACATAGTATGGCATGATAAACCTCTTTCTTTTTTCTCTTTTCTCTCTTTTTTCTACTTGAAAAAACTTGATTTCTTCACCATGGCCACAGAGTCAGGACATGAGCCAACAAAACATTGGAAGTGGAAGACATATCTGAAACATATGGACAGAGTACATCACAAAGCAAATACAATCAGAAACATCATGGGCCTGTCAAACTGAGCATATATTGAGGAATAGAAGCCCTGTCAACTCAGCATTAATTGTACAAGAAGCACAGGTGAGTAACAGATCTTAATGTGAGATAATAGGCTATAATTACCCAAACGGCAGGGTGGTGGGCAATGACTAGCAGCATGGTCATCGTGTGGGGCAGTGTCGACCCAAGGCACACAGGCCTAGATGGAATGGTAAGTACAGTTATTCTGATACATCAATTCATACTCTAATGACAGCTGTACATGTAACAGCTATAAATGGTAAGTACAGGTAGCTATATATCATCCTGCCAGGATCTAGTGTGATGACCTGGAAATATCACCTACGATCTAGCCTTTTCCGCCTCCCTCGAGCTCAATCCCAACCACAGGCACTTGATGCATCAAAAAAAAAACAATGGACTGGAAGTGTGTTTTATTCTTTTATATTCTCAGCATGCCAACCTCATCACACAAAACATCCAAAGTAACACAGCAATACAGTCAATATCTGCATAACCTCCACTCCAGCAGTGCCTTAATGCCACCCCAACCACTGTCATGCCCCCTGTCACCATCAACAAAGAGGGCCCCATTGTCACTGTCTTGTACTCCAACACACATAATGCCAAAGGGTGTTAGGTGTTTATAACACATACCATAGGGAGGGCAGGCTCATCATATCTGGGGGGGGGGTAAACTCAAGGTAAACTTCAACTAGTACTATGCACACTTCAACTGAAGTTTTATTTATCTAGTAGGAGATCAACAACACAGCTCATTCTCATTTCCCATGCCCATCGCCTCAGGAGTCCATCAATAGGTTCTCCCATAGATCAGTCAAAAAATCTTATGATACTTAGCGACTTGTCATCATTTGATTACAGGGGGGTTTGAGCAAAAAAACAAAATGAATGATCACCAATGCAAAAACTTAATACCAGCGGCATGGTGGATTAGGCTTTCTTTGAAGAGGTTGATCAGAAATCTAGCCTTACTTATGTATATTGTCAGAGGAGGGCCCCACAGATGGCCGGAGGAGGGGTTAGCAGAAGCCATACTGCATGTGTAGAAGCCGACAATTGGCCTTTTATCTTTATTTATAAACAGAACAATAGTAGGGACCACCAGCAAGGGGTGGATAAAACAGAAGCACCACAGGCCCAAAGTGCCATCCTTGACAGCCCCCAAACAGCAGCAGAATGTGTTTCTTCTTCACACCTTTTTTGATGCGAGATGAACAATAGTCAATAGATGGGAAAAAAAAACATTCATGCCTTGAGGCATTCCCACTGAATGTGAGTTCTGCCACAATGTCAAGAAAAGAATGTGATTGTTCATGAGTCTTCCATTTCTAGTTTACTGACTGCCAATGTGGAGCTCCTCGGTTCTGTGGAGCTCCTCCTAGAATGTCCACAGCTACATCGATCCCATCGAGGCGCCCAACGATCTGGACCATGTTATTTGCCCAAACAGGTGGGTTGCAAAAGTTGAAAATCGTGCTGAGGAGGACTGGGTAGTGCAGCATTCAAAGCAGGTACAAAACGACCAGCTCCTCGTAACCATCTCCATGTGAAGCTTGCAAAGCAAGTCGTGATCGGATATTTGCCTCCAGATTGGCATGGTCTAGAGTCTGGAGCCACTTCATCAATGACAGAAATGCAAGCGGTTCAACTATTTGACCCTCGTGGTGGTTGCGGAGATGAGCTATCCCATACTCGACAAGTCGGGCAGTAACGGGTCCAAATGTCAGAGATTTCCCCTTGGTCAAGTGAGATTGCACAATCTGTGCTGCTTCTTGAAGCGTGGTTGAATCTGCCATATGTCAAAAGGAGGAATCTCAAGCTGAAGGACAAGCCTACCTAACTTGAGTCTATCCCACTCAAAACTCGTCACTTGGACTTCAAAGTGAAGTTCAGGCTCAGACGAAGTAAAGGGATCACCGGTATTGCCCGGGAGACAAGCAGTGTGTTCTTTGATATATTCATTCAGCAATCTGTGTGGTGATTCCAGCCCATTCATCAAGAATAATTCCAGAAAGGATACAGAGAAGCGATATCTGCTCTCAGTCAGACTGGCTCAGTAGAAAAGAAAGATGTCGACTCACTGACCCAGAAGATATTCCCAGATCTGCATTTGCAGGCGATACCCAGAAGGGGTTTCCAAAATGGAAGCAGGGATGTAGCATTCAAGAAATGGCTTCAGTTTCGGCCAGGTGTCGAACATCCCAAGCTGGTGGGCCAGTATAGCTGCTCCACATTTTGACACTCCGGAGGCCATAGCTTCCTCTAGCTCTGCCAGCGACAGACCTGTACCTGACACCACTAGTGTCATCAGCGATTGGGTGATGACCTTGACTATTTCGTGGACAATTGATCAATATACTATGTCGCTGGTAGATGATATGAAGGAACGGGGATATAATCTGGTGGCCCACTGTGCTTTGTCCAGCATAACACTAAAGTGTGATTGTGACAAATATTTTTCACGAATGCCAGTAAGGCATTCAATCAATGTGATGAGAGCTTCATTCGAAGTGCGACGAAGACACTTCTTGATGATGTGAACAAATGGATGCAAGATTCCACTGCGGTATAGTTGGTCAGACAACTGGAACAACAACCAAATGCGCTTATGCTTCTCTTGCAATTTCCTGTCAACCACAATAGTGAGCTGTAGGAACAACTGGAAAATCACTACCCTCGCAGCCAGGACTTTCTGGAGCTGCTTAGAAGCAATCAGACTGTTGACATCATTTTGACGAACCCGTTGCCCAGAAGGGAGGTCACTAAGGTCGGACATCCATTCCCGATAGTCAGCGATACCCTCCAAGGCGTCTTGCAAATCTTGGATGCCGACGCCATTGGCATCCGGAATTGCAACAAGGTAGAATCCCCAGTATTTTGTGAGGCCTTCCATTATGCGCTGGGTTTTGCCCGATCCGGATGTGTTGCAAATGCACCTGCAGTCCATGGTGAGAAGGGTTCAAAGCACAATTAATAAATACATACAGGCATTCACCATGTCCAAACAAGTCCTTGATTTCATTACCATCGCACACATCGAGATTGTGAAGTAAAAGACTTGGGTTGCCATTGCAATAAGATGGTATTTGAAGGTTTGTAAGATATTTGCAGTTGCTTGGCATAACATAGTTTGGAGGAACCCAGGTGGGTGGCTCAGGATTTTTCAGAAATGTCTCAATCACCTCACAAAGCGGTTTGAGCTCTTTCTCGATCTCTTTGTCGATTGCCTCAATATCAAACATGTGTTCCTTCAGTGTGATGTTCCTTTTCTGGTCCGGAACTGTGTGGTCTTAATGTGGGGCACAGATGGAAACAAAAGAGCAACGAATCAATAAACAAGACAGGTTGTTGGTAAAACCAGGGAAAGCAGTGGTGAGACATGGAAATGGGAGGACGTTGTAATTTGGTGGCATGAGGAGCCCGCCCAGACTGGCAACGAGACCCATTTGACATATGTGAGGAAGGAGGTGGGAAGGAGGGACAAAGAAATAATAGCATCGAGCGATCAGGGAGGAACATTGGAAATTTGCAAATGTGGAGAGGGGATCAGTGATAGGTGGACAGATCATAGAGAGATGGTTCGAAGTGGCAAGCAAATTCATGTTCGGTTTGTTAGGCACAAGAGATGGAATCGATATGCACAAGTTCATCGAGACAGCAGCAGGTATTGAGGAGAACGAGGTAATGTTGACGAACAAGAACACCGCAGAGTTGAAGTCATTATGCACAGAGTAAAGGGGGAATGGTGTCATCGCCCATGGGAAAAACAACATGGTCATGAGGGCAATTGGAATGGTAAGTGATTTTGAGCAAGAAACTATCAGCAGTGTTCAGCCATGGAAAATCACCATCACTCACCAGTATCTGGTTTCTGTACAATAATATGTAAACAATTGAGTGGAGGTTGGTTTGGAAAAATATAGCCAATGGGACGACCAGAGGATAATTTCTCAGCCAGTTGTTCATCGCAGCGAATGGATGCAAGGTCGTCCAGGTTCACATTGACAGGATTGGTATCTTTGTGCTAAAAGGACAGGGAAGTAAGCCATATAATCTGAGATCACAACTCTTCGATAGCATGCACCTTCCAGAGTACTAGGCTGTGGGCATCAATGCCAGCTAATGAACCATCTTTTCGCTTCTCTTGTATTTTCTCCTTCAGGTAGCCTACCGTGAACCTAGGATTGCGCCACAATGACCCTTCGATATCAATTGGAAACACCTCGGTTTCACCTTCGATGATACAAGAAAGCCAAAGATCATCAACACTGAGATTCATAGTGGCCTCCGCTTGCTGTGGAGTGCGGGGAAAGGGTGTTGGTGTCCTTGGCTGGAGGCTGTGTTGGGTTTGCTGATGCGTTATTGCCTTTTCTTGCCCAATGGAGAAAGCTACCCTTTGGGGTATCAACAACACGAGTGACTTAGGTGAAGGCCAGGCAACACAAGACCCCATCATGTGAACACTCATCGGTACTGGGTGCATGGACCCACTACATCTTATCTTATCGTACACCACAGATGTAGACACCACAGTCATGTAGTGTGCATAGGATGACAATGATAGGGAGATACAGGATGCATTGGACATGGAGCTGTTGGGATGACAGGGATGACAGGGATGGCCCAACAGGATTGTCATCCCCTGCTCACTTACAACACAACATGTAGACCCACCTCCCTTGCTTTTGGGTGACACATCAGGAACTCACATACGAGAAAAGCTACTGAGTTCGTGGGTCGACTAGATTCCCATCTCTGCCCTATGTCATATATATTTTGGCCTTGGTAATGCCTTTGTTAACATGTCCACTGTTTGTTCCAGGTCTCGACAGTTTTGTATATTGAGTATTTTGTCAGTTACTAGTGTTTGGACCCAGTGATGGCAAATAGTGATATGTTTTGATCGCTGGTGAAATTGAGGGTTATGTGTCAATATTATGGATCCTTCATTATCACCTTTCATTTCCATCAGTGAGCTTTGTGGGAATCTGTTAAGTTCTGAGGAAATGGACATCAGATTTCTGGTCATACCCAGACAGTATGAGTTGAAAGGGAAGAGTCAGATAGGAGCAGAATTCCAATGGAAATCTGAGGCAAGGTTGGAACAGAAAGGACTTGGCTTCAGCTTGTAAGAAGCTGTGCCCTTCTCCTCATCAAGTGTCCTAATTTCAGATAAGGTGAGAAGGGAGGATCAGAGGATCAGAGGATTTCCAGAGAGGACAAGTAAAAGTCTTGAGGAAGACTTAAGAGAGACAAATGGGAGTGAAGACAGAGTTGGATTAATTGGGTGACTTTGTTGATTTACAAACTGGCAATACAGAATGAAAGCAGCTAGCTTAAATACTATGGTCAGAGTTTCCAAGGCTGTGGTAATATAAAAACCAGGTTCCAAGGCAAATCCTGAAACTGTTTCACCTAATTGGAAATGAGGGAATTTCACCTCTAGGCAGTGCTGCAGATAGGAGGTGGGCTGTGATGCAAGGCAGCCAGGAATGGGCAGAAAACAATCAGAAATCCAGTCGAGAGAATCAGTCTTGACAGTATTTCTGTTAGGGCAACACCCAATATCTGCTAGCTAAGACCATGCAGGTTCTCTCTACAAGAAGGGGGTGGGATCTGCGCTCGTGATGGGAGAATTGATGGTTTTGATGCAAGGGGTTATTAATAGATGAGTTTGTTGAGATAGGCTTTTCACACCGAAAATGTAGGTGGAATACCTAAGAGAACACAACTGCGTCCCATAGGTGTATATTTAGGGTTTATATACTATGTTACATATATTGTACATTGTTGTTACCAATGCGTGCATACATGTGCATACATCTTGATGTGTGCGAAATAAAATTCTCATGCTATCAAAGTGCAGCGTCATTTGGCATCATGTAGTGTAATTCGACATAATAAATAAAATGAAATTTTATTAGGTAATGGGGTGGTTTCCTAACAATTTCCCCCTTAGTGCTGAGCCTATGAGGCACATGAAGGTTCAAATCCAAATCAGGTATGTTGATTTTGATGTTGATGGGTTCCCAGGTTCTTCTTCAACCATCACCACATCCCTTTGCTCCCTTCGACAAAGATGTCCACCATCCCCTTGTATGCAGAAAAGATAGTGGCCATCAAGTTTTAAGGGGGTATTTTTCAACTTTATAACAGCATGACTATCAATTCCATGTCTCTGCTTCCTAGTATCCAATGAGATCCATTTGTCTAACAACCTCTTCTGCTGACATATACCTCTTCTGTCCAAACTCCAGCAACTCAGCCACTCTCATGCCACCTTGGTGGAACTCCACTTCCTCACAAACCCTCCAATTAGCCATTATTGCATCAAAAAGCCCATCCATGCTCTCCCAGGTCCCGTGTTTTTCTCCCATCATCCACTGATCCACTACAGGCCCTCCCTCCCATACCTCCTGACTGCGCCTCTGCACACTTTTGATAAATACTGGAGAATGCATACTCTTTGACCTAGAGACAATCACAAGTATGTATAGGCACAGGTGTAAGCCTCCCAGCCAACCTCCCCGTGGACCATGTCTCCCGCATCTCCTTCACAGCTAGTGTTTGAAAGTCTGGTTCATCAAACCAGAAAAAAACCAAAACCAAACCAAACTGAACTGCGGTTCAGTCTTTTTGCAGTTGCATTGAATCAGATATTTATTTAAAACCAGTTGTAACTGGTTCTAACCGACCCTCAGGCTACATACTATACTCTATGTAAGTAGATGTAATTTAATTATAATAACTAAAGTAAAATCATAATTGGGCATACCCAAGGGAAGGAAGCATGAAAAGAGAGGGTTTATATACCCTGAGGCTGGGCATGGACCATCTAGTCACATTTGTGCACCCAAACAAGAAAGTGGTGCCACTTGGTTCTCTATTCCCATGGCTTCCGCACCATGCCATACATCATCAACCACCCCCACCACCATCCTCAACCCCCCTCCTCTGCCTCCTTCCACCACCACCACCACTCTGTCAATGCCCACTACGCCCATGTCCCCCACATTGGATAGTGCTGCCAAACACTGCCAACAAAACACATTGGGCACAAATGATGACAGATGTCATTTGTGCCCAGGTAATGTTCTTTTAATGTTCTTTTTCAATTAACTAATCTTTTCTTTTCTTTTCTAGGTTCTAATTATGTTATAACAACATTAACGAGACCACACCAAGACACCCCACCCACCCACTTTGCACCCACCACTGCGAGCCCCTGCTTGCAGGGTGGTTAATGGGTGTCATCAATGTGGCAGCAGTGCCACATCACAACTACCCACCACCAGTATGAATGACAACAACAAATACAACAATGTGGCCTTGCTGCCACGTCATGGGAAACAGGAGATGATGGGGATGGCAAGGGGCAATGGCAGGCAACAACGATGGTCCCTCTTGCTTCAAGTGCAGGAGGGTTTTCTTTTCTTTTCTTGTACTATCTACATGCTCACTCACAGGCCCTTGCCTGTGAGGGGCTTTATCTATTTTAGTTTAGTATTTTATCTATGTAACATCAGTTCAGACTGACATTTAGTTGGTCAATGACCAGTTGTACCCAAACTGGTCATAACCAGTAGTCGGACTGAACTGGACCACAAGAAACTGGTTTTCTGTGGTCCAGTTCAGTTTTTTGTAGATTATGAATGTATTACAACCAGTTGTGGTTCTGGTTTGGACCCAAATTGGGAAAAACCAGACCAAACCGGACCTTAAAACACTATTCACAGCCGACACCTGCTTCTCCTGTATACCAGACAGCAGGTCAGCAGATGTTGAGGCATGAAGACATATGCCTGCATATGCAGGGCAGAGGCTTCAGCCCTGGTGCAGATGAAACCATGACAAGGTTCTCCCTGCTCTAAGCCATAAGTATCCCCTCCCGCTTCCACCTACCATGCCCACTAACAAATTTTATTGATGCACACAGGCTCCAGATCAGGGTCTCACAATGGGCACCTGCACACACCCACTTCTTCTTCACCTAAACAACACAGCCCCGATGTTGCCAGATGAGATGTTCTGCCAATATGCCACCAACTGCACCAGCGGCAGTGCCTCACCCTCCCTCTCGGCCCCCCTCCACTGCATCGAGCTAGGGGAAGATCAAGGGGTGCAAGTTGAGTCTTCAGGGCATGGTGGGGAGCATGTGTGAAAACAGGAAGTGGGGGAAGGGAAGGGAGAGGGGGGGATTGAGACCAGGGTTCTTTAATGAGGCAGGTGTTGGGATGGGTGGGAAGGGCATGATGATTGGTATTTGGTTGTGTAGGGGGGAGGCAGTAAGCAACAGGGGAGGAGGAGGGGGTAGATAGGGATGTGGATGTGGAAGAGGGCGAGGAGGTGGATTTGGTGGAGGGGTGTTGAAAGCTTAAGATGAGTTTACTAGTGTTTAACACTTGTCAACAACTCCCATCTACTGTCCAGAACACACTTATAACACATGTTTAATAATAGTAATGTGTTTAGCACTTTGTTCCAATTCAATCTCATGTCTAGTTTCCCAGACATAGTAGGATTCTGCTTTTGTTTGTTCCTGTTGTGCCAGGAAACCATGAGGCATGAAAGTAGGTGTCCACTATATTGCGTCTGTGTTACCCCCTATGTCTGGGTCCAAAAACCTAAGTAATAGCTATAATACAAAGCGAGATATGAAGTAAACAAAGTTGGGTCTTAATATCTACAATCTAATGAGTATTGTAATAAGTCTTTTGGATTATGTAGTTTCATCACTGTATTCAACAAAAGTTGTTGAACTGCATAGGAAATGTTGGGATGAGTTGATATGGTAAGATAAAGTAAACATTCAACCAATGATCAGTATGGAAGTTTATCGAGTTGATGTTGATCCTCCAAGGACATAGTTTGTCAATTTGAGCATCGTAATTTGGAATCCGGTTCTAGGGGCACCGATATGGGGTGAGCATCCTTTTGGCCAAACTGTTCAATTATTTTATCAATCAAAGCAGTCTGTGAGAGCACAACAGTTCAAGTGGCTCTATCCCAGGTGATGGCAATTCCAACTATAAAACATGCCATGCCCCACTCCAAAATCATCCATACTTGTCTCATCTGGTCTTTGAAGCATTTGTTTTCATCTTTTGAATCCACAATAGATAGATAATTGTCAACATGGATGGCTGCAATAATAATACCTGGGTCAGACTTTTGGTAATAAATGCAAGACTCGCATGACAGGCAGGTGAATCCCCATTCAATCATCTGGGCATTAAGCATCTGGTTCCAAATGTGCCTGCTCTGCTTCATGCCATACAAACCGCATTGGAGCTGCCATACCCAGTCTTCCTTCCCTGACTCTTCAAAACCTATGGGTTGTTGCATGTATTGTACCTCATCATCCAGTAGTAGTCCATAAAGAAACGCGGTCTTCACATCTATCTGTTGTGCATCCCAGCCAAGAGAAGCTGCTAAATGTAAGAGTATTCTCCATGATTCCATGTGCGCAGTCAGTGAGGTAGTCTTGGTATAGTCTTTGCCATAAATCTGTTCAAAACCTTTGAAAACAAGGTGTACTTTCCACCTTACAGCCTTCCCAGTCTCATCCTGCTTGATGTGGAAAACTGGTTTCCCCTTTTGGATGTGTTTCCCTTGTGGTACATCATCCTGGGGAATGAGCTTGTAGACACTCATGTCTTTCAGGGATTTCAGTTCCTCCACATATCCCTCTCTCCATCATTCTGCATCAGTCAAATTCTTAGCCTCCTCCCATGTTCTGGGGTCATCCTTGAACTGAAGAGATTCAGGATCAAAATCTGCCATTTCTGAGATCAAAGCATGGAATTGATGTGCCTGATCACCAAGATCAAGGTTGCCAAGTGATTGACATAGTTCTGCAATGATGTCACAATCATGATCGATCACTGAATCTGGATTGGCTGTTTGTGCAGCCACTGTTGCCACCCTACATTCCCATTGTGCTTCTTTACCTTGGGCCACACTCTCTTGAGATTCTTGAACAGCTGCTGTGGTTCTAGTGATAGCCAGTCCACCATTTGGATTCTTTTCTGTGGGGGTGGTGATGCGAGATGAACAGTGGGGTATGGGTTGAGGTGGTGGTAAGTTCTGTTTGTTTAAATCACTGGTAACCTCATTGCTTAAACTGTTATTGATGGGTGGTTCATCATCATCATCGTCATCCAGGATTAAAGGATTGAGATCATATCTCTCATCCCTGGGTTGGTTGATAGCTGTATCATCCCCTGGGATAGTGGGCATGGGTGGTGAGTGGCCATTGTGACTTTCAAGGAACTGAACATGGTAAGAACTGTGGATTTTATGTGTCACACGATTATAGCATTAAGATTTGGATTTTGGATCATACCCTACCAGTATGCATTTGTTGGAGCATTCAAAGATTTTTGGGTTGTCCTTTTTGGGTATGAGTACAAAGGCATGACACCCAATTTCTCATAGGTATGAGTAGTCAGGCTTTCATTCAAACCACAGTTCCCAAGGGGTATATCCCTGCAGAGAATGGGTAGTAGTTTTGGCATGCAAATGAGATGCCGTGAGATAAAATTCGTCCCACAAATAAGCAGGTAAACCTGAATAGATCCACATTGTATGGGCTTTAGCCATTAATGTACGATGCATGTGTTCAGTGCATCCGATATGCATGGAGGTGTGGGGAGCAGTGAAATGATGATTGGTTCCCCAGGTCTTTCTTAAGTTCTGAGTTGAGGAGGAAAGATGTCGGAATTCTGGTTGAGCCCGGAGCGATAGAGCTAACAGGCAGGAGCGGGATCCCAAGGAAAATCCGGAACAAAGATTAAATGGTCAGGGAAGGACTTGGCTTCAGTTTATAAGAAACTGCACCCTTCTCCTCATCAAGTGTCCTTATTTCAAATGAGGGTGAGCAGGGAAGATCAGAGGTCCAGAGGTTATCTGGTGAGGACAAATATAGGAGTAGAGGAAGACTTAGATGGAGATGAAGGGAAGTGAAGATTATCTTGGATTACTGAGTGAATAGGTTGGAACAAATGGGTGACTTTGTTGATTTACAAACTGGTGATACAAAACAAAGGTACCTAGCTTAAATACTACAGTCTGGAGATGATAGGGGTTTCCAAGGCTGTGATAATTGCAAACTGGCTTCCGAGGCATTTCCTGAAACTGTTTCATGCAATTGGAAATGAGGGAATTTCACCTGTTAGGCAGTGCTGCTGATAGTAGGTGGGCAGTGTTGCAAGGTGGCCAGAAACTGCCATGGAAACTATTGGAAATCCGGTCAGAGGAATCAGTCTTGACAGTATTTCCCCCTTAGTGCTGAGCCTATGAGGCACATGAATGTTCGAGTCCACATCAGGTATGTTGATGTTGATGGGTTCCCAATTCTTCTTCCAACCACTACCACCACCACCACAACTTCCTTCCCACAACCCAATCTTCAATGTCTTTGCATGCAGACAAAATTGCGGCCCTCAAGGCCCAACAAGAAAAGTTGATGGAAGAACTCCATCTTGAGGAAGAGGCAAGGGAGGCCAAGGAGCGCAGGCTTGCAGAGGAGACTGTGAGGGAGGCAGCCTGATTAGAGGCAGAGAGGAAGGCCATGGAGGCCAAACAAAAGAAAGTGGCAGCTGCCAAGCAGGCAGGAAAAAAGCGGAAAGCCGCAGAGGATTATGAAGGTGAAGGAAGCACTTCCCTGAAGAAGAAGGCAAAGGGAAAGGCAAGGGCAGAGGGAATTGACATGGATATCCGGCTACAAGCCACGATATCATGTAAAAGGTGAGTAGGGTTCCTCTTGTTTGTTACCGCGCTAACATTTTTAGCAGATGTTCAAATATGAAACTATGATGTTTCCAGGTGGGGACCCACAGTTGGGCATGCGAGCCTTGCACCAAGGCCAAGCACATGTGCAAGGAGGTCATCTGGGAAGGTCAGGGTTTACTGGGAACATCCAGGGTGGAGAGCAACAAAGGAATTGTGGAGTTGTTGAGGGAGTTGGTAGGGGCAGTCAAGGGAGTAAAGAGGGAGCTCTGGGAGCTCCAGGTGATAAGCAAGGGGGTGTTGGCCCTCCAGAATTCTCTGGTGGATATTCATGGAGCCTTGGATCCAGAGTGGAAGGAGGGGGTTGAGGAGGAGGAGGAGGAGGAGGAGGAAGAAGAGGAAGAAGAAGAGGGAGGAAAGACAGTGCCCAAAGACCTGCCCAGAGAAGTAGGGGAAGCAGGGGGTGAGGAAGTAGTGCAGGAGTAGGACATCTGGCAGGTTCCAGAAAATAATTAAAATTTTGTTTTTTCTTGCTTTATTTGTAAGATGAGTGAGAGAGAGTGGGAATTTTTGTTTAATGGATCATATGAATGTTAAGTGTGGAGAGGACCGGGTTTCCCTGGGTAACGAGTGTGATAGTCTGTAATGAGTTCCTGGATGTGATCGAGTTCCATAGTGGGAAGCCAGGAGGTTTCCTTGTCCATTTCTTGATAACCTTCCCACTGCACAAAGTAGAGTAGTTTGCATCAGTGACAGTTATTGCTTTTTGAGTCAAGGATCTCCACTATCTCATATTCCAGTTCATTGTCTATGATGACCAGAGGAGGCAGAGGTTGGATATGGTTAGGAATTGTGTTGGGGGTGTCTTCTTCCAGCTGGGAGAGATGGAATACTGGGTGGACAGCCTGGAGGTGGTCTGGAAGTCAAAGGGTAAACTGTAACCAAGTGGGTACCCGGGCAGGCAATGATTTCGAAAGGGCCATAGAACTTTTCTGAAAACTTCTTGGAAGGTTGTGTCATGTGTAGGTGTTCACCTTTGACAAAAGCATAGTCACTGATTTTGAAGTCAGGAGCGGGAGCCCGATGCTTGTCTGTGGGGCCTTGATAGTGCTTCTGTGCTTCGGCAAGTTGTTTCCAGAGTTCCTGGTGGAGATCATCAAGGTCGACCACAAAGTGGCGTGCACGTTGTGAGGCTAGTTCATGCTCCAGGAAAACTGTGATGTTTGGATGGTAACCCTTGTTGGCAAAGAAGGGTGAAAGCCGATGGAGCATTGGTGTAAGTGAGTTCTCCCAAAGGCAGGAGTTGAGACCAGTTATCCTGTTGGTAGTTGCAGAAGATCCACAAGTACTGTTTGAGGGTCTGGTTGAGGCATTCAGTCTGTCCATCGCCTTCTGGATGGTAACCCGAAGTGAAGTGGATCTTCATGTCCAGGGCTTGTCCAAGCGAGTGGAAGAAGTGGGAAATGAACTCGGAACCCCAGTCGCAGGTGATGTAAGAAGGAACACCATGTTTGGAGAACACATGCATGACGAATAGATTGGCAAGTTTTTGGGCAGTGATTTCATTTACTGTGAGGATGAAGATGCCCTGCTTGGAGAGTCGGTCCACAATGACTAGGATGGCAGTATGTCCATTGGAGTCCAGTAATTGCTTGATGAAATCCATGGAAATGGAGTTCCAAGGCCTTTCTGGAACTGGAAGTTGCTTGAGAAACCCATAGGGTTTGTGTCAGGGTGATTTGGAGCATTTGCAGGTAGTACAAGACTTGCAAAAGTCCTGCACAAAGGTATGAAGGTTGGGCCAAACGTAATCCCATCGGACAAGTTCAAGGGTCTTGTTTTGCCCATAGTGACCTGAGAGAATGTGATTGTGCTTGTATTGTAAGACTTTGAGGTGGATTTCTGCACTATCCAGAACATAAATCTGGTTGAAGTGGCAGAGGAGTCCACTGTCATCTAGGGACCAGTTTGGGGCAGATGGTGACAGAAGGTGTGAGGATGAGATAGGATCAAGAGGGAGTGAGGAATGGATGTCACTGTGGAGTTTTTCAACATCCATGAGAATGGCTTGACATATGATAGGAGTAGCAAGTAAGGTGGCTCAGAGAGAGGATGTGAGTTGTTCTTGAGTAAAGACTGGGCAGAAGTTGCTCAGGTTTACTGAGGCAAAGTCGCTATTTCCCCCTTTGCGGTAGATGTCCCAGCATCTAGTGAGCACATCCAGTTTAGCCCCCAGCTTACCAGGGCGGAAGCGAATGGCTAGGTTGAACTGTGAAAGGTATTCTGACCATTGAGCTTGATGACGAGTGAGTAGCTTCATGGTGCTGAAGTATTCCAAGTTTTTGTGATCAGTGACCACATCTACTGGGTTTCCGGAACCTTCAAGGTACTGTCACCAGTGTTTGAAGGCTTCAAAGATAGCCAGGAGTTCCTTGTCATGAGTGTCATAGTTCAATTCAGCTGGGTTGAAGGAACGAGAGTGGAATGCAACTGGGTGGATTTCTCCATCTGGGGTGTAGATGGAAAGGATAGCTGCTAAGGCATAGTCTGAAGTGTCTGTTTCCAGAATGACCCAGGAGTCCGGAACCCATTGAGTGAGTACTGGGGCATGAGTGAATTCTAGCTTTAGTTTGTTGAAGGCTTCTGCACTTCTTGCCAAAGTCCCAAGGCATGTGCTTCCAGGTGAGTCTTGTGAGCGGGATGATGGTGTCTGAATATCCATGAATGAACCGTCGGTAGAAGTTGCAGAATCCAAGGAAGGATTGAATATCCTTAACCTTTTGAGGTTCGGGCCAGTCAAGGATGGTTTTGACTTTATCCTTGGACATCTGGAGTCCATCCAGAGAGAGGATGAATCCCAAATACTCCATGCTGTCTTTGTGGAACTCGCATTTCTGCAGAGCAGTGTAGAGTCTGTTTTTCTGGAGTCTTCTGAGAACCTTCTTGACGTGAGCCTTATGTTGACTCATGTCATTGGAGTAGATGAGTATATCGTCGAGGTAGACAATGATGCTGACATCCAATAGATCACTGAATATGTCATTCATGAGATGCTGGAAGGCAGCAGGTGTGTTGGTGAGTC
Organism: Tricholoma matsutake; assembly: GCA_026075535.2. Classification (NCBI taxonomy): domain Eukaryota; kingdom Fungi; phylum Basidiomycota; class Agaricomycetes; order Agaricales; family Tricholomataceae; genus Tricholoma; species Tricholoma matsutake. The sequence goes on from AP026538.1 coordinate 18,304,372, forward strand.
CAAATGGGACCACCAACCATTTGAAAGATCTGTAATGCGTGCAGAAAGTGGTTTTCCACTCATCTCCCTCAGCAATGCAGACTAAATGATAAGCATGCCTGAGGTCGATTTTGGTGAAGATGCGGGCTTTCCCCAGAGAGTCCAGGAGATCCAAGATTAGGGGAAGTGGGTAATGGTCTTTCTTTGAGATGCAGTTGAGTCTGCAATAGTCCACACAAAGTTGGAGGCTCCTGTCCTTTTTCCTAACAAAGAGGATAGGAGCACCATGTGGAGATTTGGAGGGGCAGATGAAACCCAACCGAATGTTTTCTTCAATGAATACTCAGAGGGCTTCAAGTTTGGAGGGGGAGAGAGAGTACATTTGACCTGGAGGAGGAGGAGCATTATCCTCTGTCTCGATTTTGAGGTCATAGGAATGATGAGGAGGAAGGATGTCAGCCTTCTGTTTGTTAAAGACATCTGCAAATTTGTGATATTCCTCTGGAACATCTGAAAAATCCAGAGGGTTCCCGGATGCTAACAAAGATTTTGCTGTTAGTCCTTCCAGGGAGAATGTCATCTGAAAGGCAACAGCCCCAGGAAGTTTGCTTGTGTGCATGTAAGTGGCAGTATTGATGAACAAGATTTCAGGAGGTGTGAGTTTTGAGGGTTGAGTGATAACGGGATTTTTGCGGATTTCCACTGGAGGGTTTGGAGATGAGGGTGACTCACTCAAGGTAGAAGAGTTGGGGGATGTCGGGGGTGCAAGACCTCTTAGCGCTGTGGAGCAGAAATTTATTTGGCCTGAAAACCAGTCAATCAACGGATTGTATTACTTCAGCCAGTTATGACCTAGAACTGCAGAACAGGAAGAGTCCAGCAAGGTTACATAGAATGCCAGATTGAACACTTCACCAGACAGAAAGGTGACTGGAAGTTTCACGACTTGGGTTATGGTGGAGTTACAAGTTCCATCAAATAGTCGGAGACTGATCGGAGAGATAGTTTCTGTACTAAGGTAGTTATCCCATACAAATAGTGAATCTAGGAAACAATGAGAAGAACCAGAGTCAATAAGAGTTTGGATTTTTTCAGAAAGATTGGGAAGGGAAAGTAGGATGGTGAGGGATTCAGGATCGGAAAGAGCAGACGCATTGAGATGGACATAAGCAGCCAAACGGGTAAGGTCAATGCAACCCCCAGCCCCAATGGCATGTTCCTGAGGGTTGCGGACTATTTTTTTGAGTCCGTGGAATCCAGTTTGGGCTCAATGACAGCTGCAGCATGAGCTTTCACAGCCTTGGCCTTCTGACAGTTTCTGGCCCCATGTCCTTCCTCGCCACAGTAGAGGCAAAGTCCTCCCTTCATGCAGTGCTCGCATTCCTCCAGTTAGTTTACCATCTTTTCCCAGCTTGTTAGAAATGGAATTCTTTGGTTTGTCCTTCTGGAGCGATAGAGCTAACAGGCAGGAGCAGGATCCCGAGGAAAATCCGGAATGAAGATTAAATGGTCAGGGAAGGACTTGGCTTCAGTTTATAAGAAACTGCACCCTTCTCCTCATCAAGTGTCCTTATTTCAAATGAGGGTGAGTGTGGAAGATCAGAGGTCCAGAGGTTATCTGGTGAGGACAAATATAGGAGTAGAGGAAGACTTAGATGGAGACAAAGGGAAGTGAAGATTATCTTGGATTACTGAGTGAATAGGTTGGAACAAATGGGTGACTTTGTTGATTTACAAACTGGTGATACAAAACAAAGGTAGCTAGCTTAAATACTAAAGTTCGGAGATGATAGGGGTTTCCAAGGCTGTGATAATTGCAAACTGGCTTCCAAGGCATTTCCTGAAACTGTTTCATGCAATTGGAAATGAGGGAATTTCACCTGTTAGGCAGTGCTGCTGATAGTAGGTGGGCAGTGTTGCAAGGCGGCCAGAATCTGCAGCGGAAACTATCAGAAATCCAGTCGGAGGAATCCGTCTTGACAGTCTTCAGCCAAGCTTCCATTTCATGTGACTTCAACTCTCCATTGTCAGTGATGTAAGTTCCAACTTTGAGTCTGGTCTCAGCTTCTCGGGCAAGTTCCCAAGCTTTTAATTCAGGAAATGAATCATCTTTGTTGGGGAGGGGTATTGACCAAGGAAAGAGGTCTTTACACTCCCCCCTCCCCCAATCCGAGCAGACTCCACTCAGACTCAACTAGAAATTTGTTGGCTGAGACACCTGCCAAATTAGTAGGTCCAGTCTGAGCAGACTCCTAGTAGAGTCCTAGCATCTGATTGGACAGTCCTAGTTGCGTCTGTTCAGACAATCCTAGGACAGTCCTAGCATTCAGAGTGTTTGCAGTTATTTATTCACACTCAACAGCACCGAATATAGTGATGTTATACATCATTCTGATCGGTTTTTCAAGCTGATTATGAAAGTGGCATTCACATAGTCATGTGACCTACCTTATATGGAACAAAAGTTTTGTAATGAGGTCAATAAAGCTTTGTAATGAGGTCAGTAAAGTTTTGTAATGAGGTCAGTAAAGTTTTGTAATGAGGTCAATAAAGCTTTGTAATGAGGTCAGTAATGAGGTCAACAACATTTTGTAGTGAGGTCAGCAAAAGTTTGTAATGAGTTCAGTGAAATTTTGTAATGAGGTCAGTAAAAGTTTGTAATGGTATGATGTTAGTAACAGTTTGTAAGTCAGTAAAAGTATGTAAATAAGGTCAGTCAATGTGTGCAATGAGGTCAGTAAAAGCTTATAATCAAGTTGGCAAAAGCTTGTAAACCAGTCAGTACAAGTTTGCAGTGACTTTGTGCACAAAAATTAGGGACACGATATAGTGGACACCTACTTTCACGCCTCGTGGTATCTGCACACAACACAACCAAACAACTCACACTGCCAACTGTATGAGACATACTAACAGCTCATTCATTCACACATGTCATTTTTGTAAGTCTTGCATCATTAAATGTGTAAACGACAAATTAATGTTTATATTCACAGGTTAATGCTTTGTGGCATTTGGTAAGCATATTGAACTTAAATGTGAAATCAACCTGACAACCTATTGCAAGTTAAGTAATGACTTTTGTAAGTTGTTTTTTAGTCAATATATTTATAGTACTAACTAAGTCAATCATTAGAAGCACGTTATTGACTTCACTACAAACTTGTTCACTGCTTTGTTACAAACCTTTATTGACCTTGGCATAAACTATTACGAAAATGTTATTGACTTTCATACAAGCCATTACAAATTTGTTTACTGACTTTGTTACAAACCTTTACTGAGCTTGGTGTAAACTATTACAAACATGTTATTGACTTCAATACAAACAAACCATTACAGACTTGTTTACTGACTTTGTTGCAAACCTTTACCGGCCTTGGTATAAACTATTACAAACATAGTATTGACTTCAATACAAACCATTACTGATCTTGGTATAAACCATTACAAATATGTTATTGACTTCAATACAAACAAACCATTACAAACTTGTTTACTGACTTTGTTACAAACTTTTACTGACCTTGGTATAAACTATTACAAACATGTTATTGACTTCAATACAAACCATTACAAACTTGTTTACTGACTTTGTTACAAACCTTTACTGACCTTATAAACTATTACAAAAATGTTGTTGACTTCAATACAAACCATTACAGACTTGTTTACTGATCTTGGTATAAACTATTACAAACATGTTTACTGACTTTGTTGCAAAGCTTTACTGACCTTGCTTTAGTGCTTATTATGTATGGTGTTAGTCTAGCTTGTATGAGTAATAATCAGCCTTGCAACTTGGACTACATCTGGACAATCATTCAGAAGTGTAAATTTTCATTATGAAGTTGATTTGAATGTAGTTTGCTTGAAGTCTTAGCAGAGTCTGAGTGGAGTCCAAGTGGAGTCCAAGTAGAGTCCAAGTGGAGTCCAAGCAGAGTCCGCTGGGACTAGGGGGGGGAGTGTAAAGTACTGCAAGGAAAGGAAGTATAGTCATCAACAATATCCATTATGTATGAATTCCCAGTACAAGACTGCACAGCATGTGGCCCCAATAAATCTACCCACACCTTCTCCAACTTTCTAGTCGCTCTATGGCAAGGTCCCTCCTCACATTTCTTTGGGACAGGCATTTTCATCTGTTTTTGAAGAACACAAGATTTGCATTTGGGTGGTTTTAAGGTGAATGTAATGGGTGCACTGGTGAGTGTCCCCTTGGCCATGTCCCAGAGGGATTGGTAATTCACGTGGCCAAGGCAATGATGCCATGTCTCCAAAGTAGGTGATTTGTGCATGGTGAAAGCGTGGTCGGCAGCAACAGCATGGAGATCAAGTGAGTACAGTTTCTTGGATAACTGTGATCCATGTGCTATGAAAGCACCAGTGGATTTATCCATGATCCAACACCCTAAGTTATCAAAATGTGTTACCACAGTCGAGTCATCTGCCAACATGCCCATGGAAATAACACAGGGTGGATATCTGCATGATCTGAGCCAAACAATTCATAACTTATGCAGAAGACATTCCAAATGATCTAACCATAATCTGAATTGAAACAATGATAGATTGTTCAAAAGTTTTTCATAAAAGACAATTTGTGCCAACTCTTTTATGAAAAACTTTTGAACAATCTATCATTGTTTCAATTTAAATTATGGTTAGATCATTTGGAATGTCTTCTGCATAAGTTATGAATTGTTGGGCTCAGATCATGCAGATATCCACCCTGTGTAAGGTGGACTGTGTAAGGGGACTAGGGGGGTGCCCTGTGTGTTTCTCCTATTTTTTACATTTGTTCTATATTTTTCCTCACTTCATTTCCTTCTATTCTTCATTTTCTATGATTTTTCCGGATTTTACTACTAATTTTCCCTTTCTATCATGTTTGTACATGTTGACACTTTTATATTTAGAGGTGGAGCACCCCTTCCGACACCTACCCCTTGGTATGATGTCATTTGGTGGCCTTGATCTGCCTATCTCCGCCTTTTCTATTTTTAGGTTATTATTTGAGTTTTGTCATCTTCACATATACTGGGCATCGGCAAAAGGATCCTTAGAGTTGTCTCTTTGGATTTCCCTTTGTTAGGTGTGTCCCCAATCCCTGTATTATGTAGTATAATTTTAACTTTGGATTTCCCTTTGCTAGAGGCTTAGGTTGCCCTTATAGTAGAAAACTCTCCCCTAAGGCCCAAAAATCACGAATGCACTGCCCAAGATAGGCAGGTATGGACTGGATGACACTTCCCAAAGCTCCACAGACTCCCTACACACTGTTCCAGATAGTCTCGCCTTTACTGTGCTGCCATTTTCGCCAAATGCGCCCCCTAGCGACATGGATGCATCAGAGTGCTTCAATGCACTTGAAAGCAACGTTTGCGGAATGCACACACAAATTGATTGGCTTAAATCTATGATCAAAAACTTTGTCAGGACCCTCCAGACTAACCCTATGACCAATATTCCCCCCATTACGACTCCAAGTGCACCCAACAACGATGTACTGCCAAACACACCCACTAAGGAGCATGCCCAGATCAAACCATCCCCCCCCCACTGAATTTAATGGTGCATGTGTGCAGGGATGTGCATTCCTTAATTCCTGTGAGTTATACATCAGTCTCCAGCTGCATCAATTCATCAATGAGGCTGCAAAAATTTGTTGGGCCTTCACATACATGAAATCTGAACGCACCTATCTCTATGTGGACTGTATCCTGCATCAAACTAAAGAACTCGGTTCTCTACCTTTCTCCACTTGGGGTAACTTTCAAGCTGAGTTCATATGCCACTTCTGTCCCCTCAATGAATGCCACCGAGCAGTGACATGACTCGAGTCATCCTTCTTACCACCAGGCACATCGATCCGTGGATGACTATATCGGTGAGTTCAAAGATTTGGTGGACATGGCAGGATATGGGAGTGGGCTACCAGTGGTAGTGAAGTTCTGATGGGGGCTCAACCAAGAAATTCAGGACCAGATTGCACAGATGTTGGAAGGGTGCCCAGTGGACGATGATATCTTTGCTTGGTATGAAGCTGCTTCACTCTGTGATGAGAACCAACTCACAAATGCACCATTTAACGCTGCATTCCGTGTGCCAACTACCACTCATGCACCCTACACCTAGTGCTTGAAGGTCTGGTCATGCAGACCAGAAAATAACCCGGACCGAACCGAACTGTAACCGATGTAACTGGACCTGCGGTCACGGTCCTGGCAGTTGCAATGCCAGTTCGGTCTGCAGTTCACTGATCTCGAGACGAACAGCAAAACTGTTTGAGACCAGTTAGAACCGGTCTCGAACCGAACCCTTAGTCCTAAGTGTATGTAGTTGTAAATATAACTATTGAACTACTTATGTACATAAAAAGTGGGGCACACCCAAAGGAAAGCAGGGAAATGTGAGCTGTTTAAATATCATGGACTATTTGTATGTATTTGCATGGTCATGCACTTTTGTTTATGCATTTTTGACGTGTTTACACTTTTTGTTTATATGTTTACACTTATTTGTATGGCATTGCCATGCAATGCGACTCGCATCTCTCCCACCACCAACCACCACTCGAATGCGCAACAAAATGGGCCCAGGTAAATTTACTATCTTTTCTTACTTAACATTTCTAACTAACTTTTTTATTTGTTTTTAGGTTCTATACTTGTGACAATGACACAACCGTCTCCCACCACTGCAGGCCCTTGCTCGTGGGGTGGCTGATGAAACCATGATGCCCAGAGACAACAATGACAAGCCCCCACCTCCAGCTTCATGAGCCACTGCTCGAGGGGTGGAGTGTGGGTGCTAGAATATTGGACAACAGCTTGATGACAGGTAGGGACAATGGACAATGGCCAGGGATAATGAACGACAGGCAGGGACAATGAACAATGGGCAGGGGACAACAAATGACAGGCAGGGGACAATGAACGACAGGCAGGGACAACCAATGACAGGCAAGCATGACAAACGACGGGCAGGGACACCAAACAACAGGCAACCCCCTTGCAAAATAGGTAACGACAACATGTCCCCACACCACACCAATGACCCAGCCCCCATCCAGCCTCGCAAGCTGCTGCTTGCAAGGTGGATTCATTTGATGAACACAGCAATGGGGATGACGATGACGGCAACGGCACTCCCCCCTCCCTCGCTTGAACTGCCTCACGAGCCACTGCTTGCAGGGTGGATTCATTCATCTTTTTCTTTTTTCTTTTGTTTGTTTATTATTAGTACTATTTTACTTTTGTAGTACATATGTCATTGTAATTAGTTGGTCCTGACCAGGTGAGGACTGGTCAGGACTGAAGTTCGGTCTGGGACTGGTTGGACCCAGTCCCAGAACCGATCAGAACCATACTGGACCAGTTTTACCCGGTTCCAGTTGCGGTTCTGAGAAATGTTAGAAATAAAATAACTGGTTCGGTCCCAGTTGCAGCCAATTGAGGCGAAAAACCAGGACCAAACCGGACTTTTGAGCGCTACCTACACCTTCAATCAAACCCTTCCCCACCTTATCCCCATTCCTGTTCGTCAAACTCCCACACCAGCTGTCAATGTCCCAGTACCAATGGATGTTGATGCAGCCTGCAGATGTGCTCGTAGGTTGGATCTCTGCTACCATTGTGGGGAAACTGGACACAGGGCTGGAGCATGTCCCCATCGTCAGGATATTCGCATGCTCACCCCCGAGGGGCGAGATGAACTCCTCCAAGACCTGTTGGCGCTTGTAGATGTTGAGGAAGCGAAGGATCAGGTTGCAGAGGAGATCAAGTTGGAAGTTGTAGAGGAGCAGGATTTTCCTATTCACAGCGAGTGAATTGTATGCCCTCACTGCCTGTCCATAACCACTTTGAAGTCTTGTCAGTTGAATCCCTGGAGAATGAATCCATTTCTGTGACTGCTCCCCTCTCTGACCCTTCAAAGTTGGCTGAAGATGTACCTGCTCTCCCCATCTCTCCTTCTCCATGCCCCAAAATTAAATCATGGGAGTGTAAACTACCACGCAAGTATATTGTTGCATCCACTCCCGCTACACATTCCTTGAACCTAGCAATTGAACTGCAGATGACCGACACTGGACAGATACTCGGTGTCTCTGCACTCCTGGACTCTGGTGCGACTGGTCTCTTCATCGATGCCCATCTTGCGCAACAACATCACCTAAATACTTGCTCACTCTTGCATCCGATACCTGTGTATAATGTGGATGGATCCCCAAATGAAGCTGGTGCTATCCAGGAGGTTGTAGACCTGGTTCTCCATTACAAAGATCATAGTGAGCGTGCCCTTTTTGCTGTCACTCAATTAGGAAAGCAAAAGGTGATTTTGGGCTATCCATGGCTTCGAGACCATAACCCAGAGGTCGACTGGCATACCAGGGAGGTTACCATGAGCCAATGTCCATCGTGCTGTTGGACTTGTTTCACAGAAGCCAGGCAAGAATGTCGTGGACAGAAGGTGGTGATACGATGTACTCAGAAGTGTCATGCCAGATCCCTGCCTATGCCTGAAGTGGAGTTGGAAGGGGTTCCTGATCTGATGCCAGACTCAGATGATGAGGACCCAGAGGAAGTGGAGGAGGGTGATCAGATCTTCTACACTGTGATTTGCTCATTGCATGAGGTGTGTGCTACATCAAACATATCCCAATGCCTTGCCAAGGCCTTCCACAAAAACAACACTGCTAAATCCTCTACTAATTCCTTGCTCCCTCATCTCCATGAGTTTGGAGACGTGTTCTCCAAGGAATCGTTCAACTCTCTTCCTGTGCGCAAGCCATGGGATCACACAATCAAACTCACCCCTGGTGCAACCCCTTCATCCTGCAAGGTCTATCCTCTCTCTCCTGAAGAACAATGACAGCTTGACTAGTTCATTGACAAGCACCTGGCCTCTGGACATATTCAACCATTGAAGTCACCCATGGCCTCTGCCTTTTTCTTTGTCAAGAAGAAGGATGGCTCACTTCAACCAGTTCAAGACTACAGAAGGCTCAACAGCATCACAGTCAAAAATTGCTACCCACTACCTGTCATCTCTGAACTTGTGAACCAGCTCGATGGAGCCCGATAATTCACCAAGCTTGATGTCTGCTGGGGCTCCAATAATGTGAGGATAAAGGAGGGAGATGAGTGGAAGGCAGCCTTTTGTACCAACCGTGGTCTTTTTGAACCACTTGTCATGTTCTTTGGCCTGACTAATAGCCCTGCCACCTTTCAGACCATGGTGAATGACATCTTCCATGACCTCATCCTCAAAGGCATTGTCTGCATCTATCTCGATGACATCCTCATCTTCACTCACACGGTTGAAGAGCACTGTCGCATCACATGCCTCATCCTAGAATGGCTTTGACAGTACAAACTCTACCTTCATCAGGACAAATGCAAGTTTGAGAAGACCAAGATCGAGTACCTCAGCCTGATTATCTCAGAGGTTCAAGTGGAGATGGATCTATCAAGGTGAATGGGGTCACAGCTTGGCCAACGCCCACAAACAAGAAAGAGGTGCAGTCTTTCCTGGGCTTCATCAATTTCTATCAGCATTTTATCAAGGATTTCTCATATCATGCATGACCACTGTTCGACTTGACAGGAAAGGAGGCATGGAGGTGGGATAATGCACAACAGGAAGCATTCAAAAGGCTTAAAGAGATGGTCACTTCCGCTCCCATCCTTACCTTTGCTGATGATTCATGTCCTTTTCATGTAGAAGCTGACAGTTCTGACTTTGCGATGGGCGCCATGTTGTCTCAGCAGTCTCTGGAGGACCAGAAGTGGCATCCTGTTGCATTCTACTCCAAAAGCCTTAGAGCTGTAGAGCAAAATTACGAGATCCATGACAAGGAGATGTTGGCAATAATGTGTGCACTTGAGGAGTGGCGACACTTCCTCGAGGGTGCCCAACACAAGGTGGAAATTTGGATGGATCACAAGAATCTCAAGTACTTTATGACAGCCAAGAAATTGAACTGTCATCAAGCTTGTTGGTCCCTGTATCTATCCAGATTCGACTTCTCCTTGCACCACCATCCAGGTCGCAGCATGGGGAAGACCAATGCCCTCTCCCGACATGCAGACCATGGGGATAGCAGCAATGACAACCAAAACATTGTGTTGTTGCAGCCAGACCTGTTCACCATTTGGGCACTGGAAGGCATCACACCCCAGGGCAAGGAGTGGGACATCCTACATGACATTCATCATGCAAATCATAGCAGTTTACATGAGGATGTTGTTGCCCAAGCTGTTAAAGAACTGAGGAAGGGATCCACCCTTTCCTTGCATGTGGCAGAGTCAGCTGAAAAGGAGGACTTGTTGTATTTCAGGGACCAGATCTACATTCCCAATGACCCAGACCTTCGCCAGCGCATCATATCCCAACACCATGACTCACAGATTGCTGGTCATCCTGGACACTGGAAGACCTTGGAGCTCACCTCATGGAATTATTGGTGGCCACAAATGTCACAGCTCATTAGTCAGTATTGTTGCACTTGTGACCTTTGCTTATGCACCAAGGTTCATCATCGCAAACCCATTGGTGAGCTACACCCTCTTCCTGTTCCAGAGAGTCATTGGGATGTTGTCAGCATCGACTTTGTGGTGGAGTTGCCAGAGTCAAATGGGTTTGATGTGGTGATGTGCACAGTTGATTAGGTTGCAGTGCAACCTATCACCTCAGAGGTATAATCTATCATGATACCAATCACTTTACTGCCCATATCATTAACACAACAGGTCGAATGTGGTATCATGATGCCATGCAGACCAGCCCACAAAGAACACTGATGCTGGAACAGATTGGCACTTATCCCTATGCAAATGGGATTGTGGCTGTGTACAGCCATGGCTAAGCCTCCCTGTTCTTGAGGGAACTCAGACATGCCATGCACAGCAGTGGCCTTCTAGCACAAGTGAAGTAGTACAGACATACCTGGCCATTGTACACCCATTCCAGTTGCTAGCTCCAATGACTTCCTCTTGATACCTCAACAAATAGGCAAACCATCTGTTGTTGTCTCCCTGGCAGGAAGGCCATCATCACTATCATCATCACCAGCATTTGGAATGGGCACTTGTGCTGATTTTTGCATCATTATGGGCAAGGTTGTTGGATTTGAGTTGTCATCAAGGGCTCCTTCATTGTCAGAGTCTAGAATGATGGCACTGGTGGCCTTGCAGGCCTTGCCACCATGACAGCCATTGCTAGCCATGGCATTGGAAGTCAGAGAGCATGTCCAATGGCCAAAGTTACAAAAATTTGCAAAGTCCATTATTTTGTAAATACAGTTGTTTGTTTAGTTGCCAACAATTATGCAATCAGCTGTAATCATGTTCGCTCGTGTGTGCTACAATAAGGATCCCCCTCCGACTGACTATAACTTGATTACGGAACACATTATTCCCAACAGAGGCGAGTACAAGACAGATGATCAATGATCATGCATGAAAGATAAAAACACAAGCCTGAAAAGTTGAATACAGTTGCGGATGCCCCATGGTTCTTTGTAAGGCGACAGGCTACTAAGAAGAGTGATCGGATAATTCGTTGTTGTTCATCATATCGAGGTATTTCGTGTGAACCATACGACGAGCGAGATCTTTGATTTCTTCCGTAGAGGAAGGGTCGGCCGCTCCCGTAAGACGTGAGACACGAGGGATAAACCGGACACTTGTATCAGCACAACGTGGTCAGCGTTCAGGGCAAAAGGGGAGCAGCGGTAAAATTCAGAACTTACCTCTTGGCCAACAATTCCAACGCTGCAGTTGAATTCCTTTCGATATCATCAATTGTTTCAACCGGCTCCTCGAACTTATCACGGCACTGCTGTGCAAGCTGTAGTGCAGCTTCCCAGCGGTCGGTCGATTTCCATCCCTTATCATGGGTATGTGATTGTGGAGGCTGCATTTAGAATTAGTACCGGCTGTGATGACATCTCACTGTAGGCCTACCCCTGGCTCAGATGGAGCCTTCCGTGCCCGCATTCGTTGGAGAGCCGCAGAGCCTGGAGAGGAAACCTACAAATGCGATCAACACCATCTAAAACGCACGAGAGAACCGATCACTAACATCCCCTTTCTCTTTCCTTCCTATGCTCTTCAACATTGTCGCTTCCAGACCATCGATATATGCGGTCAAGATCACGCTGAATATCTTGTTACCGACTAGATATGCCCGGTTGATTGCGAGCTATGTATGTAGAAGAAGGCACATACCTGGGATCATGTCAGTGAATGCCACGTCTCTTGTAATGTTCACAACCAGGGTCTTGTCGAATGCAAATTCTTTGGCAGGAGGATCGTAAGAGTAGAAATGGAAGTCAATGAGGTCGGTAAGAAGGCCATATATGCGTAGATTCGCAAAATCCACTTTCTCGTTCACTTTAGCAGCGGCTGGATACCAACCAGGTGAACACTGACTAAGATATCAAGAACAAAACAGACACACCCAGAATTTCAACGAAAAGTTGTGCTACGTTGTCCTCCAGAGATATGTCAAGTTTAAATTCGGCGATGAAAAAAAGGATTCCACCAATCATGAAGATCTGGGTAGGACAGTGGTGAGGCTGATTAACAAATCTCGATGCAGACTAATACGAACCTCATGCTCGACTTCGCCTCCACTAGCGTACTCAGTCTCTAACATATCCTGCTCCGGTTTGTCGATTACTCGACCTTGAAATAGTCCTATGATGCGAACAAGGTACTGGGCGTATCTTAAGATCGGAAAAGCATAACAAACGGCTTTGTGGACATACCGGATCCATGATTCTGGCGCTTGCCGCTTCCCTCCTCTGCGCCTGCCGCTCTTGATAGACATCTTGTGTACGCCACCCTGCCTCGAACATAATCTCATGAACGGATGGCGGGAGGCGATACACAGGGGTAACAACTCGCTCGAATCGGTTATTTTCCAGACTATCGGGGAGGCCAAATCTTTCAGCGAAATCAGTCCATTTTACACAGGAGAACGATGGGAGGCTGGTTCTGGCCTTCTTGATGGCGGCGGTCTTGACTTTACCGTGGTTGGCAATGTCACCTAGAAGCTTAGCGAGTTCGTCTGTTGGCAATTCTAGGAGCTTGTCGAGCCATCCTTCTTCTAGGTCGACCGACGCTGCCACCTCTTCAGCGGTGCTTACCACCTTTCGTATTTTGTTGGCTTTTCGTTTCCCCATGTCAAGGTAGAAATTACATAAAGCTGAGGCTTTCAAACAACGCAGTCCAAAGATGTGACCGGGTGTTTTGTTGCCAAATGTTGATTAGTTCCCACGCTTCGCAGTGATCAACGCTACTTCCTCCCTTCTTCCGGCTGACTATGTTTCTCAGTACGAACAACTTCCCTTGTTTCGAGCCTTCCCCCCACAATTGAGGGCTCTAGCCCGATCAAAGAGAAATCCTCCGGAAGTTCTCCTTTCCCCCAAAAGAATACGAAGGAAAGATAATGGATTAGGTAAAACATTACACAGCTGCAGAAGCAATAGAAGTACGAATCGGAAGAAAGAGATGGTGTGGAGTCAGACAAAAATAGAGGCAAAATAGCTTCAACTTTACGCCAGTAAGATAAGAAAGCCTTGGAAGACCAACGTCCTAATTTCATGACGATCCCAGGATCAACACCACAGAGAAGGAGGTAGGTCGTTCCATTAATGTATACGAAAACCATGACCAAGCAGAGACTCCAAGCCAGCAGATCTCCATATCTCACGACAACGACTCATGAAATGTTCTCGCGTCAAATATGCCCACCCAGCTGTTGTTTGATAAGCAAAGAGCGGAGCATCTAAAGGTAAAGAGCGGAGCATCTAAAGGTAAAGAGCGGAGCATCTAAAGGTAAAGAGCGGAGCATCTAAAGGTAAAGAGCGGAGCATCTAAAGGTAAAGAGCGAGAAAGGTGAAGATGATGTTCAAAGGCTGAGACAGGGTCGACCAAATCCGAGTATTTCACTGATTCGATCCAGTCTCCAGCATGCTGCCTGGAATACGGGATCTTGAATGTAAGAAGATGTCGGTCATTAGCTGCAACTCCTCTTTTCAATAGACACCCCCGGGTGACGTTCCGAGTAGTGTCAAAGGAAGAAGCTGATTTTGGAAGCAACTCTCCGAGTCTCGTACAATCCCGAAAAGCTGTACAAGCAACCGCCCATACAGCCGCATCCCGAGTATTTGAAAGATCAAGGTGACGACGCAGAGAGAGCATATGATCAAAAGTAACAGGGGTTGCGAGGAGTTTTGGTGGAAGAAATAGGAGCTAGTTTGGATGCTCCCTGTTTTGCTCGCTTCAGAATCTGTCCTCCAGCCCAAGGAGCACCATTCACGGAGTGCCACAACTCCAAACCTGAAAGCCAAGCTTTGACAGTCCCACAACCCCAGCACCAGACTCAGTGTGGCGAAAGCGTGACAAGTGCTACGGTTTCGACACACGTTCTGTTCGTGGCTTAGTGAGATGGTTAAGAGGTGGGTAATGAAACTGGATTCTGAAGTACGAGTATCAAAACAACGTAGTTTAAATACCTGTAGAATAGAAAGTAGGATATAAAAGGAAGGTTCTGTCGGGTACTATTAGGCAGTGCCCAAGGTAGTTATGGAGAAGATAAAGGCTGTATCGTAGCCAAAGGAATGGTGGTAAGAAGGGGTTATAATCAGATGGGAGGTAAGTAAGAAAAGAGTCCTGTGCAAATCCTGTGTAGGATATCCGCTATGTCACGATCGTTACATACGCCCTCCAGCGGTTGGCGTAGATAACCGCTTAGTTTCCTCCAGCATTGTCGACAGGAACGACGGCGGTCGAGGATGACGTTTTGATTCTCGCAGTCTTCCCCTTGGCACTGAAGGCTGAAGTTTTGAATTCTCCAGTAACTTGGTCTATGGGAGATTCTGGCTCCGAGATCAGTTGATCTTGGTTGTCGAGATCCATAGCATTATCCGGGTGCTTAGAGTCAGATTGACCTTTAGCAATGGGAGCGCGTTTGGATGATGATGCGCGTCTTTGTTTGTTTTTGACGCCGTGACGTGGTTGTTCGTTGATCTGGGATGACTCGGCAGGATAAGGAGCGGCTTGTTTGGCTTTTCTACGAGCAGCGGCTGCGTCTATATTCTTCAAGTACTGCGACGCGGCATGGATGGAAAGCCGAGCGATGGTCAATTGCTCTTTGCTGGAATAGGTGGTACTGCCATCGGCATGGAGTTGGATGGGTGGAGTTACCTCGCGAGAGGGGGCTTTGGAGTTGGGGACACTGGATGGTTTTGGAGGAGGGCTGACCATTGATGGATAAGCGAGACGAACGCTTCATGTTCCGATCGTCGACTCCAAAGGTTTTGTATGAGGGTGGTTCACCACTAGTGTAAGCGTTGCCGGTTTTACGGTCAATGATGGAAAACTTGACGAGGCAGCTTCCAGCAGGATCATTGAAGAAGTTTGCGAACTGCTCATAGCCACTGGGCTCAATCGCAGTGACATTGCCGGAACGGATCCTTCGATCATAATCAATGTACTTGCGTAATTCTGTGGTGGAAAATGAAATGACGTGGGTGGTGTCGTTTGGATTTGATAAGGTGAAATGATCGTCGGAGAGTTTAGCGAGGTGGATGTGGGAGAGTGCTGAACGGTCGATAGGCTGTGGCATGGTGGAGTAGTGGATGGAATTTAGTGTGAGGGCAGATGTTGAGGCAAGGTTGGAGCTTGATGGGGGCTCATTACTAGGTGAATCTTTTAAGTTCTTCATGGCCGACCCCTCTGAGTCAATCTCGGGCTGAAACATATTCGAGTTTACGCTTCTAGGCAACTCGTGGATCTGCTTGATGCCTAATAGCTCGAAATATGATTCAAGGGCATGAAAGTGCTCGATTTGATAGTACGGCATCCATGTAATGTCACCGGACCTCCATCTAACCTTGAACGTAGCATCGTTCCTGGCTCCAATGTGTCCCTCCCGTTCAACAGCCCATTCACCATCCGGTGCGTCTTGGCTTCCTAATTGAGTGTCTAGCCGCCCAGGGAATAACCTATCGTCATTTGGCTGGTGGACCCTCAAATATGATGCATGAAACACGTCATGCACACCCCTTCGCTTAAGGTGAGTTGGCAACTCAATTCTATATGAGAAATTCCCAAAGTCTTCCAGGATCTTGTATGGCCCAATATATTTAGGCACAAGCTTTCTAGCATATCCTTTTGGGAAAGTGATATTTTTAGTAGAGATATAACACAAATCTCCTTTTACTAGCAGACTTATACGACGGCGCCGATTGGCATCATGAGTTTGTTTGACTCGTGCAGCTAGAATGCTGTCGTGTGCTTGTATGAGTGCAAGCCTTTGTTGGAGAGCAAAGTTCCGAAACTCCAGGATATTCATCTGGCCCTGTGTATGGCCAGATCATCGGCCTTGGCATGCTCCCGGTATTAAGGTAAAATGGTGAGAAACCAGTACTCTCGGATCTCACAGAGTTTATTGCAAATTCTATGGCAGGCAACTTACTAACCCAGTCTTTCTGATCAGGGCTAATACACTGACGAAGCATCTGGGTTATGGTTTGGTTGGCTCATTCCATTGAGCCATCTGTTTGCGGATGGTACGTGCTAGACATTTTTAGCTTCGTACCAACCAATTTATGTAAGTGTTGCCAAAATACACTTGTAAAAAGCACGTCTCGGTCACTAATGATATTTTTAGGTAACCTGTGTAATTTATAGACGTGTTCAAACATTAGCTCGGCAATCTGTTGGGCAGTGTAATCTGTCCTGCCGGGTATCAGGTGGACCATGGCAGTAAGCAAATCTATTACGACCAAAATTGAATCAAAGATCCCATCTCTATTCTTAGATTCAGGTAACGGCCCAATAAAATCAGCTCCAATCGACTCCCAAGGGTATCTGGGAATTGGGAGTGGATTCAATAGACCGTAAGGCTTTTGGTTAGAAGGTTTGCTCCGCTTGCATGTCTGACAAGTTTCACAATAAATATGAGTGTCATTGACCATGTCTTTCCACCAGACGTGGTCCCTGAGGTAGTCAAGGGTTTTGGTTGTGCCCAAATGAGCTAGTAAGGAGTGTGCTTCTGATATCACAACTTCTCAGACATTACGCCCATTAACTGTGACTTGTGGAATGCACACAAGCTTGCGTCCTTGAATTTTCAAGTACACTAGCCCGCCTTTGGTCACTTCGAAGTTCTTGAATTCCTTTGGGTGTTCTATGATATTCTTAAAGAACGGGTCCTCAAGGTATTTATTTTTAATTGCATTCAACAGATCTATACTGTCACACCCTCCAGACACAACATCAATCAACAAAGTGTCAGGAATTGGTAGCTCGGGGGTATCTGTTTGCTGGGGCCCAGGATCACGTTTGTGATTGGCAATATTTTCCGAATTGGACACGTGGGCATCTAGCACGGGTTTAGGGTGAGTCTTTGTACTCATTGTTTGTTGAGTCTTTGTACTCATTGTTTGTTGATCATCAACCCCACCCTCCTTTCGAACTCCTGGGCCAAGGAGAACGAAATGGTCCTTCACACATTGTGCAAACTCAGCCCCAGTTCCTGGCCAACCTGTTTCTGCAGGAGGAGGGATTTTTCGAGGCTGACAGCGCCTCTCAGCTACCGCTTCAGCACCCATCAAAACAGGAACAGAAATGTCATGTATAGAAAGCTAGACATGACTGTCATCATGTCTAGTGAATTCAGCCTCTGAGCGCACTGTTCCAGGTGCATCATCTGAATAGATTTGGCTTAATGAATCCACTAACACATTTTCTGCTCCTGGGACATAGATTACTTTGAAATCAAACTCACTAATCTTGTCCATCCAACGGGCTTGCCTGCCCGTTAAATTCTTCTGGTTCATAAGGTGAATAAGCCCCTTATGATCCATTATCCACTTGAAATGAGTACCCTGCAGGATGTCCCGATGCCTCAACATCATCTCGACCCCAGCAAACATTTCAATTTCATGCACAGCATAATTCTGCTGTGCTGAATTTAGCTTAGCGGAATAGAAGGCCATGACTTTTGCGTTCTTCCAATCCCTTCCCTGGCTCACCAATCCTGATATCCCCATGGCGCAGCCATCCATTACCATGAAGATTGGATCTGTGTCCAGCCCATATTTTAATGGAACGCGGTAGTGATCACGGCTTTCAGCCACGATTCGCTTTACCTCTTCAAAAGCCCTCTGGTGAGTGAATTCCCAATGAAATGGAACTGTGTCCCCCATTAACGTTGTCAATACTCCCATAGGAACTCGGATGCTCACAAGATTATCAGCTAGATACCAGACCAATCCAAGAAATCCTCGTAGTAAGTCCCAGTTTGTTGGCACTTTCCATACTAACACATTATTAATTCTAGTGGGGTCCATATGGATGCCATCGCCATCAATTATATGACCAAGAATCTTCAACTCATCGCAAAGAATTTTAAGCTTTTGCTTACTTAGGTAAAGTTTTTCCTTTGCTAGAATATCAATTACAATTTTTACATGTTCGACGTGATCTTCTAGCATGTCAGAGTAGATGACAATGTCATCAAGGTACACATCCATCCAGACGCCAAGATATGCTGTGAATATGTGATTCATAAGCACCTGACAAGTAGCAGGTGCATTACAGTCACCCTGCTGCACAATAAGACTAACTAAAGTCCCATCTGGTGTTGTTACAGCTGTTCTGGGGATGTGTTCGGGGACTATGTGGATCTGTTCGAACGCATCTTTGACATCCGCTAATGACCAATATCTCTTACTTGCAACACAACATAGGATGCTGTCTATTGCCCTGAACTTTACACTCCCCCACAGAGTCCTGGAGGAATCCTCCAGGAATCCAGTGGGACTCACCAGGACTCCAGTGGGACTCACCAGGACTCCAGTGGGACTCACCAGGAATCCAGTGGGACTCACCAGGACTCCAGTGGGACTCACCAGGAATCTAGTGGGACTCAGTACCCTAAAGTCATACCGTAATGGAAAGTCAATTTGAGATATCTTATGAGTTTCAAGTGCTTCGGACTTCATGAATTTCACAAAGTACCTACAAAATAAACTTGGTCAGAGCAGGGATTGAACTCTAGAACTCATGATCAGGAATCACATGACAAACCAAACAAGTGCTTAACCAGTTGAGCCACAGGAGAATTATTAGCTGCCAATATAAAAATGTATTTATACCCTCAAACTCACACTTAGGTATTTCTCTCTCAAAGCTCACAATTAAGATCAAATAAAATTTATTAGCTACATCCCTCACATTGGATGCGAGGGATACACCATTAATTACATAAAAAAAAATCTCCCCCACACAAGGTGCGAGGGGGAGTCCTACAAATATATACATATAAAACTAATCTCCCCTCGCATTTGACGTGAGGGGAGCACTACAATTATAAAGAAAAAGAAAGAAAAACCCCTCACCCACATAAAATGTGGGCGAGGGGGAAGGTATTACCATAAATAAAAAATGAAAAAAACTGCCCCACAAAAAATGTGGGGGCAGCCTGGTGAGTAGTGCCTGTTGTCCTGTCCCCGTCATCCTGGGTGCCAGGCCTTCATTGTTGCTGTCCTTGTTGTTGCCATCCTGGGTGTCGTTTCCATGCTGCTCCTGGTCGCCATGCCCTTCCTGGTCGTCATTGCCATCCTGGCCGTCTCCTGCTGTGTAGTGGTGGCCATCATTGCCATTCCACCCGCAATCCACCCCATGAGCAGTGGCTCATGGGGCTGGAGGCGGGTGGTGTGTCGTTGTCATTGTCCATTGTCCATTGTGGTTGGCAGCCATGCTTTGCGTTCTCGGGGTTCTGGTGCTGGTAGGCAGTGGCATCATCATTGTCGTTGACTGCACACACTCACAATCCACCCTACAAGCAGAGGCTCGCAGGCATGGGGTGGGTGTGTTGGGTTGTCTCGTGTCCAGCCATCGTTACCAGTAGAGTAGAACCTATAAAACAAATGAAATGAGTTAGTTAGTTTATAAAAACAAAAAGCAAACAAAAAAAAATTACTTAGGGCCCATCCAGTCTCGTCATAGTCAGTAGCTAGTACTTAAAAAGTTTTGTCAGTGACCAAAAAAATAAGAGAAAAAAAACTTACTTACAGCCCTCCCTCTCTGTATCGTCATTCTCCATTTCTTCATTTGTCATTTGTCATTTGTGCTTGTTGTCTGTCGCTCACTTGTCATTTGTCATTTGTTGCTTGTCGTCTGTCATCTGTCGCTTGCTTGTCATTCATAGTTTGTCATTTGGTGTTGTCTTGTTGTCATGATATAGTTAGAACCTAAAGAAGGAAAGAAAATAGTAGTTAATTCAATAAAAAAAAAGTAAAAAACATTACCTGGGCCCCAAATGACATCCATCGTTGTTTGGGCCCGAGGTGGTTCAAATATGGCCATTGGCAGCATTAGACGATGTGGTGGTGGCCATAGGAGCAGTGGTGACAGGTGTTGATGGAGGGGAGGCGGTGGAAGGGAGGTGGCATCATCGTTGAGAGTGGTGGTGATGTGGATGATGAGCTGGCAGTGTTGATGATGCGGCTGTGTGCTTTGTCATGCACAGCCGCCCCAATGCTACCTAGAGCAGTTAGTGGATATACATTGTAAAGCTATGTGGTGTAGTGGTTATATTGGCTGTGCTATGATGTTTTCATCTAATGTTGAGGGTTCAATTCTGGCTCATGACATTTATTTTATTACTTAGTAGTAATAAAGACTCCTGGTTAAATCCCAGTGGAGTCCCAGTGGATTCCTGGTAGAGTCCTGGTAGAGTCCTGGTAGAGTCCTGGTGGATTCCTGGTGAGTCCCACTGGATTCCTGTTAGAGTCTTGGTAGAGTCCTGAGAGTCCTGGTGGATTCCTGGTACCAGAGTCCTGGGGAATTCCAGGAATTCCTCCTGGAAGAGTGTAATTTACCAGGAATCAACCAGGAATCCCCCTGGAATGGGAAGAGCCAGGAATATATACTTGAGTCACAAATGGCTGGAACATTGGTTCCCAATAATCCTGGAGGATTCCTGGTCTTCCTGGCAGGAATGCCAGGATTCCTCCAGGAATACATGGGGGAGGATGAAGACCTCCTATTGCCAGTAGAGGTGAGGCCATTTTTCTAGTGCTTAGATTTCTTGCACAAAAATCACCAACAGTCCATAAAAGTGGTGGGTTTGGGCCCGGTTTTACTATCATTAGCATTGGTGCAGCAGTTGTAGCTGTTGACTGCCTCCACCTGTCTGTCCGCAGGTATGCATCTCTTTTGGTTACACTGTGGTCGCAATGCTTCAGGACAACGTGACAGGCACCATGGATAAACCCTTTTGGCATCAATCAATGGAATTGTATGGTTGATTGCATGAAGAGGCGGCAACGGGAGATTGTGATTAATATTCTCTACACAGATGGGATCTGCATAGCTGTATAGTGCCTCCCGCACTTCAACAACTCTCTCATTGTAAGTATCCATGGCTTGTGAAGCTATTCTAGTCACTGATTCTCCTTTTAGGAGCTGTAACTCTTTGCTCCCAATTATGATGGTGGTTGGGTTAAGACTGATGGTCACCTGGTGCTGATACAACCATGGTGTACTGAGAATCAGGTCATAGTTTGAAATGTTGATTATATCAAAGTAACATTCCTCATTTATTTCTTGATATTGGAACTGAACTTGCATTCCTGCATTTACTTTAGACCTTGAACCTTGCACAGCTAACTGCAATGGTAGGGGTTTAACCAAATTTATTCACTTTACATGTAACTGATCAGCTAATGTCGTAGACATAAAATCACCAAGTGATCCCAAGTCAACCAATGCATGAACGCTCTGTCCATTTATCTGTGTGACAACTATAACAGGCTTTGGGACTACATGTGCAGCATCTTGCATCACAGCTGCATTCTGTTCTATTGCAGGAAGTTGATCTCAGGGGATCTGTACCCAGTTTAGTTCAAGCTGACCACCTGGTATGTGGACTCGAGACTCTATCACAGGGACAATATTGTGATATAACTCATTTATTGCAAAAGCTGTCTCTGGGTCCTCAAGAGGCTCATAAAGTATGAAGAAATAGTCATCCTCATTAGGTAGTGCATCATTTTTTGCCCATGTCTCCATTACATGTGGCTTCATCAAGTGATTATCATACCAATGGTAGATATCAAACTCCTGATTCTCAAGCAGACACCGTGGAAGCTGTGTTTCAAGATTACGCATATAATCAAGAACATGGTAGCACCTCTGATTTTCTGGATCAGGTACAACTTCAAATTGTTTGCTCAAAATAAAATGATGTTCATCTCCTGGGTAGGGTCCTCCAACCTGTAACAGGGCCACCGCAGCATCTGCTAGCGAGTCCCCATTCTCAAGCTGGTAAAACCTATCTGGGAGCTTAGGTCCTGAAGTCATATCTTGTTGTCCACATTCTTCTGCATACCATTTTGCGAGTAAGAATTCTGGTGTTCATAAATGTTCCATTAGGATGAATGCTTCGGTTCCTTGAAAGGAATCTTGAATCATATAATGATCTACAGATACTCTTGTCACAGAGAAATGATGAGCCACATGGAATCATCTTCGATTCCTTCCCTGAAAACTCTTGTCTCCAGGATAAGGTTCAGCTCTCTTGAGAAGTTCCTCAGCTGAAACCACTAAAATGTCTCCAATAGGCATTGGAATACAGTCCCCCGCATGAGTGAGATATGTCAGTGGCTTTATCTCTCGTGCTTTCCAGCACTCAATTATCTGTTTTCTGTACCATGGCAGGATTTCAAACCGCAGTTTTTCAAGTAGTCACTTACTGATTTTGGTGAGCATATTCTCACTATAATCAACAATGTAATATGTCTCATCATGCTTTTGAAGCAAAAACAGCTGTGTGCTTCACAGCCATTGACTGCTTCAGGCAACTTGCAGGCACCGTATTGCAGATGGCAGGTTAAAACATAAAGGTATGCATCCCCCATTTGGAAATTATATTTCCGGGGATATGCTTTGTCACCCCAGTCTGAACAATCAGTGAGGCGATTAGTGTAATATAGAGGTATGTTGAATGTCGGATCAAGTAACTGACTTTTATTAACCTCAATCCAATAGTGGACAGGATCGTCTAAGCTATCAAGCATGAGATCATTGATCAGGTATGAGTCCTTCCGTTCAGGGATACAAACTAACATGAACCATTGCTCATCAGTGAATGGAGGGTCACTATCACCTGGATATGGCTGACCTGTTTGCAGCAGCTGTTCTGCCACAAGGGCTGGTGCATCCTCCATGGTAACCAACCATTCTGTGAAGCCATCAAGCAGCTGATTATCCTCTAGATCAAATGCTCCACTTGGAGCATCTTGTTCATCAGGCAGACTTGTTTGGCAAGGGACAAACTCATGACTGATGCATGTGGAACAAGATTCCTCCATAAACATGGCTCCAACAGGTAGGTCGTGCAACTCTTCTGTTGATTCTGTGAACTCATGTAATTCCTCAATTTCTTTGATCTGATTAAGTTCAAGACCAATTCTGTATGTGGGTAAGCCTGAGGCTTTCCCCAATTTGTCAGACTTAACAAATGAACCCTGTGGACAGTTGCGAGCCAAGTGCCCCACTTCTTTGCACTTAAAACATTTTCTGGCAGCTAGTAGCTCACTTTTTTCTTTTTCACTTAACTGAGGTTGCAATGGCTTTGAATCTTGATAATTTGAACCTGATGGCTTATTGCTTGTATGGTTCATATAATGAGGCCATGTGTTATTGGATCTGGATGGCACATTGTTTGTGTGAGCACTACCCCATTTATGCGGTAGGCTCGAAGAGCCATTCTGATTGCCAGAGTTATTGTTATTGCTTTGTTCCTTATTGAATGAATGGGACTTGTTCCTATCTCATCTACCATGTCCAGACGAGTGACTAGGTATGTTATTATTTGATTGATTGTAATCATTGCCTGAATGTCCCTTTTTGGAAGTGCCTTCTCCTTTGGACACCTCGTAGCATTTGGCAGCTTCAACAATGCTTTTCCAGGAAGAGACCTCTGGGTTGAGCTTTTCCCAATGCAAGGCTTGTCTGATATCCTGGTGAAGTCCTTTCCACAAGTTTAGAACTCGTTGTCGCTTGTCACTGATGCCTATCATCATGTGCAGCTCTTCAATTTCATAGACATAGTTGCTAACAGTTTTATTACCTTGGGTACAATTATCAAGCTTCTCTTGTAAGTCAGATCGGAAGCTCAATGGAAAGCAATAATCAAATATTCCACTAAAGAATTTGACTAGGGACATTTTCTGTTCCTTGTGGGCAGCCTTTTGCACATAATAGTTTCTAGCTTTGCCCTTTAGGAAGTATGAGAGGACTCGTATCTGCCGTTTGGCAGGAACACAACCATCTTCGATGTAGTCCATGCTTTCTTGTATGAACTGATGAAACAGTTGTGGATCTGCCTGGCCACTGTACTCTCATGGTGGCCTAGGCTTTATTTTCAAGGAACTAGTCCTGAACTTCTGTTTCAAACATTTTTTAGACCGTGAATGGTTACAACTATGAGATCGTGAGCCCGACGTTGAATCAGAATCAGAGTCTGACTCAGTGTCCAAACTTGAGCTATCGGAACCCAATGAACTACTAGAGTCCAAGGAATCTCCATCACTTGAGCTTGGACTGTCAGACATCAATGATGAGGACACAGATGACGACGATGAGGAAGACCCATCGACCTCAATGGAGTGGCCGCTTTTTTGGGCTGCATCTAGCACCTGACCAAGATAACTTTTGGCCTTTACCTGTTCTAATGGCCATAAAGCATCTTTGTCTCATTTATTAGTCTTTCAACTGGTCTTCACTTTAGATTTCTTTCTTAATCCATCAAGGCGGTCAACTCCAAGATTAGCCAATGGCTCCCAATCTTGGGGGTTAGCTTTGGCAATTTTCTTGTGAGCTTTCTCCTTTTCTTTTCTAGACTTAGCCTTTTGAGAGCCAGTCTTTCTTTTCCAGGACTTTTTATTCTCATCACTGGATGACGCCAGTTCACTACTTGGCATAGGACCTGACTTGTTCCCTTGGGGTTTCTTGGATATCCTTTGGTGTTCTGAGATGGCAGAACCATCTTGGTCTGTGTCTACTTGATTTTTTCTCAAGTTGTAATGCTTGAGCATTTCTCTTTGTTTCTCAGGATCTAATTCTTTGGGATTAACATGAATGTTGCCCCAGTCCTGAGGATCAGGACCTTTTCCTTTTGCATTCGAGGTACCTTCACCACATGAGGAATTGCTTCCTTGATGGGCTCTAACTGCAGTGCAGCACTTCTGGACACGTTCATGCTGTTCTGAGGTCAAATTCTTCTCAGCAGCCTCAAGCACTGGGTCTCTAACATCCTTAACATGCTTGGGTGAGAATTTAACTTGTATATTGGTTCATTTTAATGAATTGAGACTACAAGATCTTTGGGTGGTAACTTTCACCCAAGGATTTCTATTTTCCTCTTCGGGACTAGAGAGAACTGACGAAGGGGAGCTACCACCTTTGTCATCAGAGGGCTCTTCACCAGCTCTGTTCTCGAAAGAAGCATCTTGCACTTCCTCCTGTGCAGAAAGGTTATCCGAAGACTTCCTAACAACATCCAGAGATGTTGACGGGGATCTCTCCACAACCACATCCGAGTAGGACATGGTTGCTTGGGTGGAGGAAAATGGGGGCATCGAGGCATTCCCAGCAGATGAGCCAGCATCGGTAATAGGAAGGATCAACTTACCTGTAGTCTGGTTTCTTCTAGTCACACTGCACAGTGAATATGACATTTTGTTTGATAGTTCTGAGTTTGTTGGTAAGAGTAAGGGTTGTTGATAGGCAGTGACTATAGAGTTATCAGAGTGTTATTGACAAAGAGTAAAGTTCTTCAGAGAGTTTCTACACTCCTCAAAATATGTGGTGAAAGCGTGACAAGTGCTACAGTTTTGACACACATTCTGTTCGTGGCTTAGTGAGATGGTTAAGAGGTGGTAATGAAACTGGATTCTGAAGTACAAGTATCAAAACAACGTAGTTTAAATACCTGTAGAAAGTAGGATATAAAAGGAAGGTTCTGTCGGGTACTATTAGGCAGTGCCCAAGGTAGTTATGGAGAAGATAAAGGCTGTATTGTAGCCAAAGGAATAGTGGTAAGAAGGGGTTATAATCAGATGGGAGGTAAGTAAGAAAAGAGTCCTGTGCAAATCCTGTGTAGTACAATGATGAGAGACCAGTGGGTATCGATCCAGATATCCGCTATGTCACGATCATTACACTCAGCCACAAACATCACCAGAAGCATCTCACTCACAGGCATATGGAAATGTGGTGGCAGTCGCAAAACTGGGTGAATCGCAAGAGACCAGCGCCATAATTACAGCGAGAATCATGGTTGACAGATGAGGCAATTAGATGATGAAAACAAATGATAGTAGATTGGGGAAAGTCATTCAATAAAAGAGAATCAGAATAGATACGAAAGGGAGAGGTAATATGTTCATAAGCAAAAACACGGGGATGAAGCGGAGAAGAAGAAATTGCTGACTGAGCAGCTTTTCTAGGAGACTTTTTGCGAACTGGATGTGGCAAGGAAGAAGACTCTCCCAAATCTCCTTTTCCAGAACACACATCAGGAGATCAGGGTTTATTGTCTACTATTTGTCATGGCTATCTAGAATAGTTGGATTATGTACCCTTTGACCTACCTCTACAATGGCACCATCACACTTGAGTAACTTTGAAGCACACTGTTGTAATCAAGTCACAATTAAGGACTCATTGCATTCAGGTTGCCTGAACAGAACTTTGAGATTTCAACTGGCAGTACTTTGTAAACTTGTGATGTGGCAACAGACCTGCAATGCATTTTCTGTAATTTCTTTACTAGTTGCTACTGGCATTGCAATGTGCCAGACACATAGGTCATGTTATGAGCAAGGGGTGGACATGTTTTTGTTCATGCTATAGCTACATCCAATGAGGTAGAATATTTAAATCTGCTGTGTAATGTTATGTAGACCTCACATATTAACGGTTGTAGCATATTCCTTCACAATTGGCATACAGCAGTGGCTCTTGCCCTATGTTGTCTTCATCCCTGTTTGCACTTGATATTACAACATCTGTAAGGGCAACCTTACGATCAGAGTTCTAAGAACTCGATACTTGCAAGGGAAAACCAAAGTTTAGATTCAATAACTATTGAACAAGGAAAAGACCCATGCCTTGCAAGGGAAACCCAAAGAGAAAACTCTAAGGAGTCTGGTGCAAGGCCAAAGTATATATATGGAAGGCATGCAACGTTCTAAAATACTTGGAGCCCCTTCCATCCTAGCACTAATTCAGATCCAGGGTTGTATTCCCATTTGGGGAGATGGCCATCAATCAGTGATAGTGTCTGCATCAGGCCATGCTTGGTAAGTGGTGTCCACATCAGGCCATGATTGGTAATGGGCATGCAAAGACATCCTTGATCATTTCTGCAGGGGTATTGACTACGAGAATGGTGAGAGTACAATAGGGGCTGATGGATCGACATATCGGAATGTTTGTAGATGGTTGGTGCAAAAGGTGCCTCATTGCGTGAATGTTTGTGGGTGTGTGGAAATGTTCACAAATGTGTGCCAACCATTGTAAGGGCTTGTAAGATGTTTCCCTTACATCACCCCCCCCTTAAGGCGCAGCATCCAAATGTGTAAAGTTCCATTGGTGCAGATATCATGGTCAGAATCCCATCTGTCCAAAGGTAAGTGCATTAACATGTTTTGGGGCACTCGGATGAGCTCTGTAGAAGTTCGCGATTAGTTTTGCAGCATCGAGATCCTCCTCTGGAATCCATGAATTCTCTTCGTGCCCATAACCTCTCCATCTGACCAGATACTGCAACTTCCTACCCTTCATCCTGCTGTCCAGCACCTCATCCACCTCATACCTCTCCTCTCCTCTTACGATCTTGGGGGGCAGCAGTGGTTTTGCATGGCAACCTTCAATCGTGTCCATTGGTGCGGGCATGAGCCTGATGATGTGGATTACTGGATGTATTCAAGCCATCGATGGTGGCAGTTGGAGTCAATATGCATGCGAGCCAACAGGATGAATGACTGGGTACAGCCCCAGGAAGCAGTGCACAAATTTCTTTGTGGGTCTAGTTGTGCTGATATCTGAAGCATCCAGGAAGACCTTTTTGCCGATCACAAAAATCGGTGTGGGGATTCACTGTTGGTTATAGTACCTTGCCATATCATCCTTCGATTTGGAAAGGGCAGCACGAGCCTCATCCAACATCGACTTCATCTGATCTGCAAACTTGTTGACTGCCTCAAGCCTTGAGGGTCGTTGGTTGGGCTCAAAACCCATCCACGGATGTCTGCCAGTGTCAACAAAGAAAGGGGAGTGCTGGGTGGATGAGTGGACATGGTTATTGTATGCGAATTTGCCCCGAGGGAGCAGAGTGTCCCAATCATTTTGGCACTCATTCACAAAAATATGGATGTACTGCTTGAGCTCCTGATTGACTTGCTCGGTCTGCCCATCGGACTGTGGGTGATATGCTGCAGATGCTGAAATGGTGATCCCCAACAAGCGATACAATTCATGCATGAATTGCGCTATGAACTGCAGTCCCCAATCCGAGAGCATCAATTTTGGGAGGCCATGAAGCTTCCACACATTGTGCAAGTACAATCATGCCAATCCCAGTGCCGTAATGGTGGTGTGAGTGGGTATGAAATGGCTGCACTTGCTCACTGAGTCTACCACCACCATCATCGTATCAAAGCCATGGGAGTCTGGAAGTTTGGTGATGAAATCAACATTTACCACATCCCAGCAATTTTTGGGGATTGGGAGGGGATGTAGTTTGCTGAAAGGTTGGCGCTTCTGTGCCTTTGTGCGAAGACACAGATGGCAGGCCTTACAGTACTGACCAACAAAGCATGACATGTTTGGCCACCAGTAATTGCGCAAGATGAGTTTGAGTGTTTTCCAGCACCCCACATGTCCACCAATCTTGGAGTCATGATGCTGTTCAGTGATTCTGCATTGTAAGTCTGGTATGAGCAGAACATAAATGCGATCATGAAACCTCCATAATCCATCCTCCTCTGTCCAGTCCAAGCTTTGCAATATCTTGCCCTTGGCCCTATCCACCTCCTTCATCACTAGTACCACCGCATCTTCACTCTTTCCATCCCAAACCCCCTTTCACACTTTGTGCAAGATATTTTGCTCCACTCCTTTGATTGTCACCCCTTTGAGTGCATGAATCGCAAAGAATTCAGGGCAGAGCAGGGTAGTGTCGCAATTATCATCAGCACCATTCGCATGATTGGCTCGTCGTGAAAGCGCATCACATTTACCCATACTCTTTCCAGGATGGTGGTGCATGACGAAGTCAAACCGCAAAAGATAGAGCGACCAGCGAGCTTGTCTGCAATTTAGCTTTTTCGCAGTCATGAAGTACTCCAGATTTTTGTGGTCAGTCCAGATCTCTACCTTGTGCTGTGCACCTTCAAGCAAATGCCTCCATTCCTCTAATGATCTCATCACTGCTAGCATCTCCTTGTTGTGGATCTCATAATTTCATTTGACCACATTGAGCGATTTTGAGTAGAACATGACAGGGTGCCATTTGAGATCGCCGGCCAATTGCTGTGACAGCACTGAGCGAGTCGCATAGTCTGAGCTGTCCACCTCGATGTGAAATGCTTTGGCATCGTCAGCAAAATGGAGAATAGGGGAGGATGTGACCCAATTCTTGATTTCATCAAAGGCGCCTTGTTCCAAAGGTCCTGATTCCCATTTGCACTCCTTCTTTGTGAGCTCAAAGAGGGGTTTTGCATGATGTGAAAAGTCTTTGATGAAGCACCAATAGAAATTTGCAAACCCTAGGAATGACTGTACTTTTTTGCACGTTGTGGGGGTGGGCCATTCAGTGACTCCTGCTACCTTGATGGGATCCATACAAATTTTGCCCTTGGATATGATGAGTCCGAGGTACTCGATTGTTGTTTACTTGAACTCGCACTTGTCATGTCACAGAAACAACTTGTGCACACAAAGGTGCTCCAGGACAAGGCATGTAATGCACCGATGTTCATCGATCAATTTTGTAAAGATGAGGATGTCATCCAGGTAGACACAGACCACTCCTTCCATAATGAGATCCTGAAAAATGTCATTCATCATTGTTTGGAATGTGGAAGGGGAGTTTGTGAGTCCAAAAAACATCACCAAGGGTTCGAAAAGCCCGTGATTCATGCAAAAAGTGGCTTTCCATTTGTTGCCCCTTTTCATGTGCACATTATTGTGCCCCCATTGCATGTCGAGTTTTGTAAAGTATTTCATGCCTCATAGTTGATTTACCAGTTCTGAAATCAGTGGTAGTGGATATTGGTTTTTGATTGTGAGGGCATTGAGAGCACAATAATCTTGTACAAGCCAGAGGGATCCATCCTTCTTCTTGATAAAGAAGATGGGGGATGCCATCAGTGACTTTGAGGGACGAATGCAGCCAGTGGCTAGGTTCTCCTGGATGAATTCGTCCATCTCAGCATGTTCGTTGGGCGTGAGGGGGTAGACCTTGCAGCTAGCGGCTTTCGCACCAGGGATGAGTTCGATCGCATGACCCCATACCTTTTGGTCAGGCAAGCAGTCAAATGAAGACTTTGCAAATAGGTCCTTGAACTCGTAGAAGTGTGCAGGGACAGATTTGTGAAAGGACTTTGGTTGCATTCTTATGGAAGGCCTCTGCTAGCCATTGTGAAATGTTGGACGTGGCACGAATGAATTCCGCTTTGCAGGGAATGGTAGTGATGAAGATGTGATCTCCCTCTTTGACCGAGTTTTTGCTTGAAAGGGGCAGTTCATCATGGTCTTTGTCATTGTTATCATTGTTCACCAGTTGCAGAAGGTCCAGGATGTCCTCCATCTCAATGTCAGGGGTAGGCATGGGACCTGCACAACAGGTACAAATACTAGCAATTTCCCGAAAAGCACTTTTGCACTCTTCGTTTGTCTCGTTCTGACAGGTGCAGCAGTGATTTGGGCATCGACTCATTTTGACCTCATTAGTCTGCCAGTCCACCTCAGGATGATGCTTACAGAGCCAGGTGAGGCCAAGAATAACATCTTGCTTGCTGATGCCAGTCACTGTGAACATCGCACATTCAGAATCGTAGTAGGACCTCTACAACTTCTGAGATATTGCCTGCTTCGTTCACCGAGCCATTGACATTGAACACAGGGATGGGTTGGCTGAGCGCTTTTGTTGCGAGGTGATTTTGGGCAACAAAATCAGAACTGATGAAAAGGCTGGTGGCACCACAATCAAGTAGCGCCTTGGTTGTGTGCACAGTGCCAGTATTGGTGGATTGCAGCGATACTTCGAGCTCGAACAAGTGGGGGCTCAGGGTCACCGCTATGACATAGTGGTTGGGGAGTCATTTCTCCCATTTAGGGTGCTTACGAAAATGCAAATGAGGATAGGGAGGGGTTAGTATGGCTTGTGCATTGTTTGCAGAGAGATCGGTCGATGAAATAGAATTTGATTTGTACACTTCATCTACTGACAACACTGCGAAACAATTTTTCATGGACAATGGTGGCGTATTGCTCACTCGTTGTCACTGCGAAAATCCTCCTTTACTTCTACAATGGGCTCCTCATTCCTCTCATTTGTGTCATTCACATCCAGCGCTGTGAATTCCTCCTGTGCAAAATCCTGTCGCTCTTTGCCATCCATGTACCAAATGTCAAACCGTCTTGGGCACTCAGGTTGTGCATGACTGGGTTCTCCGCAATGAAAGCAGATGAGCGCAGATCCATCCTTTGGTTTAGTGGGTGCAGAGACACTTTGTGCTGAAGGTGTGTATCATGATGGGGTGGTTGTGTGCGAAATTGGGGGGAGGGGTTGCACCATGGTGGGAACAAGCTTGCAGAACATGTTCCCTGGCTGTGAGCTGGTTTTGGATTGTGAGGCCATTCGTGAAGACATGCAAAAAGCCTCATTTGCAATGCAATTTTCATTGCAGACAATAGCAGCATTGTACCACTGCTTGGGGGTGTTATCTGAAGGTTGTCCAGTGGTGAGACAGGCAACATAGTCTTGGATCTTCACATTTAGACCTTGTCAGAATTTGAGGATGATATGTGAGCCCTTGAAGTACTGCGCTCGCTCTACCAGTTTGCAAAAGTCATTGATGTACTCGTCAACAGTTCATGTACCTTGAAAGTACTTCACAGTCTTGAGAGCTCAGTCCACAGAGATTGGATCTCATTCTTCAGACAGAACTTGTGTGCAAATTCATCCACAAAATCGGAGTAGGTGTAGGGGAGTATTCCGCTTAGTTGGTAGTTGCGCATGAGACGATCCACAAACTGTGTGGCTCATCCGCACTTCATGAATGAGAGGGCCCACATAACCTGCACATGCTCATCCACAAATTGATGAGGAGCAAGGGCAAAATAGAGTGCACACAAATTCAGGAATGCTCATCCTTGTGAACAATCACCTGAAAAGTCTGTGGGTTTGCAGGCTTGGGGCGGTAATCTTGCGATGATGTTTTGCAATGGATTTTGTGAACTACTGGGCCAGGAGACCCTAGGTCTGTGGGGTTGGAGATGCTTGGAAGCACCTGTGGCTCTTTGCGGTCTGCCTCTCATTGTGCAAATACTGTCATAGTCTGTACAAGGCCTGCAATGCTCGCTTTGATGTGCTGGAGGCGGTCCTCATTGTCTGTCTCCATGGGAAGGTTGGTAGTTGTGTAAAGGGGCGGAAGAGTTGAGTGGAGGGATGATAGTGAAGCTCTCCAAAGTCATGAAGCAGGCACAAAAATGTGCAAAATTTATATAAACTGAGTCGCTGGCTGTGGTAACCTACTACCTTCAGTCCACTAAAGAGAGAGTTTTCTTCTGTAAGGGCAACCTTACAATCAGAGTCCTAAGAACTCAATACTTGCAAGGGAAAACCAAAGTTTAGACTCAATAACTATTGAACAAGGAAAAGACCCATACCTTGCAAGGGAAAACCAAAGAGAAAACTCTAAGGAGTCTGGTGCAAGGCCAAAGTATATATATGGAAGGCATGCGACATTCTAAAATACTTGGAGCTCCTTCCATCCTAGCACTAATTCAGATCCAGGGTCATGTTCCCATTTGGGGAGATGACCATCAACCAGTGATAGTGTCCGCATCAGGCCATGATTGGTAATGGGTGTGCGAAGACATCCTCGATCGTTTCCGCAGGTGCAACAATTGCGCAAAGGCGCAAACTGCGACAATGGTTTGCACAGGGGTATTGACTATGAGAATGGTGAGAGTACAATAGGGGCTGATGGATCAACATATCGGAATGTTTGTAGATGGTTGGCACAAAAGGTGCCTCATTGCGCAAAAGGTGCTTTGTTGCACAAACATTTGTGGGTGTGCGGAAATGTTCACAAATGTGCACCAACCATTGTAGGGGCTCATAAGGTGTTCCCCTTACAACATCCTAGCAGAGTATAGTTATGAGCAACATCAACAGATAGGTAAGCTACAATGTACCAAATAATATGGTCTATTGAACACATACAGTGTATTGAATGATACAGGTTCGGTGGACACCATTGAACGCTCTCATAGTATGTATAACATGTACTAGTATCAAATGAATACAATTCATGCTTGATACACTATGAAGAATGTTAATAATGTACAGATCAGAGATAGCGGTGGACACGGTACTCGGCAATGGCATCGGCAACGGCATAGAAGTACAACATTGGCATCAGGCACCACTTCGCCATAACAGTACGACCTAGCTGTCGAACACTCTCATAGTGTATAATATGTACTAGTATCAAATGAATACACTTTTACAATTTTTGCTTGTGATACACTATGAAGAATGTTAATATACAGATCAGAGATAGTGTTGGACACGGTACTCAGCAACAGTATCAGGAGTGGCATTGGCAGTGGCATTGGCATAAATATATGGCATTGGCATCAGGCCAACAGTCTTGGTATAGATGTGCATAGGAGACTGTATGGCCTAGCTATGGGCAATGATCCAATAATTTTCTATGTAGTGCAGACCTACAAAATGGGATCAGCTTGCCAACCTGATGGGTATTGGTCAATGCTGCTGATGCCGTCTAAGGAAATTTGCTGATGCTGAAGGTTATATAGTGACATGTATGATAAATGCCTCATTTAGTGATAATTCATTTGTTGTGAGCTATGAAATGGGTCGGCACTGGCACTGGCAGAAATTAAAAATTTACTGACATCGGCAGCAGCAGACATGTAATACAGGCCTTCATGAAATCAGAAATCGGCATCGGAATTGAGCATGGCACCGGCACTGGGATTAGGGATCAGGCAGGAAACGTTCAGTGTTCTAGAAGCACCAACAATTATTACATGTTCATGTATAGAATATGTAAATGAAATAAATGACCATCATCCATCGTCCATAGTGTCCATATCATCAGAGCCATGCAACCAGGTGTCATCAACATAATCAAAGTCTGCCTGAGTATAGATGGGCAGCATGATGCAAGAAGGAGTGGGGTGCTCTATCTCAGAGGTGCTGGGGGACTCATCACTAAAATTGTCCTCCGAGTCAGAATCGGCACCGGCATTATCAGCATTGGCATTGGATTCACCCTGAGGTCCAGTAGAATCTGTCTCTGATGATAAGAGAAAAACATCTGCTGCATCAGACATGGTGGCAAAAGCTGATAGGGGATTTGGTGGAGATGAAGAGGTAGAATCATTGAGGTAGAAGTCAGCGGCATCAAAGCCGGTGGGGTAACCCATAGGGGCAGATGATGAATCAGAACTATATGCCATGGCTGCCTGAAGAGCAGTATGCTGATAAGCATCATTTGCTACATCATCTTCACCTTGCCAAACCTCAGCATTGGCAGCGGCAGCTGGGACAGGATCGGTAGTGGGAGTGGGGATGGAATTGGAATTGGTGTCGGCAGCGGAGATGTGATCAGCATCGGCAATGGGGACAGGAGCAATGGGAGTGGGGACAGGAACAATGGGAGCAGTCCCAGCATTGGACACATTGGATTCAGCATCTGAAAAATATAGGCCAGCATCATGACCAGTAACCGTGGGTGGTCAACTGTAAGCAGGGACAACTGTTGGGAGACTTGGTGTGTCTGACCACTCCTTCTTTTGCTGTGCACCATCAGGTAGAGACCCTGCATACCCAGAATGCTGTGCCCTTTCCCTTGCCCTTGGTTGTCTGATTGATTGCTAAAACATTATTCTCTGTAATATCAACATCCCAGGTCCACTTGTAGGAGGTTGGGGGAAGGGCCTTCAGGTGCTCAAGTTCAGCCTGTGCATGTGCAGATACCAGTTCCAATTGTCTTTTTATGGCCGATTGCCTTGACCATCTCCCAGTGTGTCCATTGTTGTTTTTTGATGCCAATGCTGCTGCTGTTGCCAGTGCTGGTGCCGATGCCTGTGCCATTGCTGTTGCTGTTGTTAACTTATGTGGTTTGGACTGAAGCTCCTTGAGCAGGGCTAGCTCATGAAGTTGTTCGAACCCTGCTGCTTTCCTGAGATTTGCATTCATCACAGCCTCTGCTGATGATTCACAGCCATCTATGAAGTCACACATCCTGCGTGCTTCATTGAACATGTCCCCAATGAGAGCCTGCAGGTCGATGCAAGATTGGCAGTTGGCTCAGCCATTGGCAGCATTGTCTGCTGGCTGGCTATCAGTGGGTGGTGAGCTGGTGATCACAGGGGAAGGGATATACTGCTGATAGCTATCAAGGCACTTATCCAGGGTGTCACTTGCGAAAATTTGCCCCAGTGCCGGTTCACTATTGTGTCTCCACCAATCACATGCATATGAATCCATGAGTTGGCTAGGACTGTTGCTGGCAACACCATCATCCAATGAGGCCAAGAGAGATGGATAGAATCCAAGGGGTAGGTGGTCCAAATTCACATCGGCAAGGCTGTCAGCCAAGGATCGAAGAAGGATTGGCATATCCATCATAAGGCCGATGGAGGTGCTGATGCCAATGCACGACATTACATACATCTGTCATACTTGTCAGTGATGTATACTTACTTCCTTTAGAAAAGATCTCAACATACAAGCTCGGCATAGAGAATTTTCTGCATCCAACGTTGTTTGACAAAGTTTGCCTGGTCTAACTCCAACAAAACTCAATGGAATCGGGACTCTGCATACCAAATGATCTCTTGTGTCTGCATTCGGAGTTGCTGTTTCAGGCCCAATTGCAAAGAAAAAGGGTTGAAGATTGAGAGACTTTTGTTTGACATAGTTTTACTGGTCGTGGTTGGTGATCAAGATAATCATGTTTACATCAATCATGTTTACATAATACAGGCTCTTTTCAGTCACAGAGGGGAGATATAATCGGCATTTGTTGATCTAAATGCATTGTCAGCCCTCAATGCTAATTCATACCATGAAGCATGCTGGTGATTAGCATAGGCTAGTGGACCAGGAAGGGTATTCTTGGACTGCAAGGCTGACTGCCACCATTGGCTGTGATAGATGAAATACTGCACAGTCCACTGCATTTCATATGTGACCAGTAGAAATTCCTCCCTCCATCAATTTCTCTGAGCCTGTGAATGAACCCAATGTACTCGCCTGACTATGAAAAATGTTAGTACAATGAATATGGATGGCTACAAAATATATTTACATTCCCAGAATCGGCCAGCATCGGCAGCAGCAGCAGCATCAGCATCAGCCATGAGACCAGTACAAATGTGGGAATTATGCCAAATACAGGACAGATGAACAGAGGTGGAACCAGGTACATTTGGATTCAAAATAGCTGTGCTGGCATTGAGGTCATCCCTGGTTAACTGCTGAAACATACTCAATGTGTCATCATCACAATCCAGTGTTAGTAGGACATGTGCCAAAGCTCATGGTAGAGATTGACCACTTTGGCAGGCCTCATCAGCAATGTTACATGCCAAATCAGCTGGTAAAACTGATAGGCCAATTGTAAGTTTGTGAAGCTTGTGGGTAGTAAGTTACTGGTTACCAGGTCAAGGGAATTTGGTGTTCCCCCTGACACTGGCAGGTAACCATTGCTAAGTGATGTATTCCATTTGTATGGACCACATGAATATAACTGTTGTTCAAGGCATCAGCAGTTGGGACAGCATCGGCAGGTGGGATGGCAATGGCAGGTGGGACAGCAGCGGCAGTTTGATGAGGATCAGGCAAATATGATTGAAACCCATGGATGTCTTCATCAGCATGCTCAACTTCAGATTCATCATTACCATCAAAGAAGTCTTGGAAACTATTCTCAACATCAATATTCCCCTTCCCTTGATGCCAAAGGGCATCAAGGTGATTAAAAAATGCTCAGTCAGCCCCAGTTTCATCTTCAGCCTGGTTGTTGGCCTGAGACTCTTTATATGCATCCGAGGTTGAGCCAGGTGAAGAGGGCTGATGCCAGTGCTGGTGTCACTGCCATTGCCAATCATTTGCCTGCCAATTGGCCGACTCTTGCTCTGCTTTATCCTTCACATCTTCAAATGTCTCCAGATATTTCAATTGGAAGTTCAGAGCATTGCAAATTGGCTGATCCATCTGGTGCTGGACTAAAATGTATGTGCCGACCTCCCATAGCTCAGCCCAGCAGAAGTGCATGCCGGTCCAGCATTCAATGGGATGGAAGGGATTTTGCCTGTGGGTTACATGCATGCATGTGCAGCAAAGTGTGCTTCCCAGTGAACAATCAATGCATCGCCAAATTGCCCGTTTATTGAATGGACAGTGGGTGCAAACTTGTTTGTCAACTGACCATGCCTGCTGAGCGAGGGAGGTTTGCAGCAATTCATCTACTCATCCCACAAACTCCAGTACATAGTCTCACTGTCTCTATTATTTGTATATGAGCCTCGCTCCATAAGCAATCAGTGTCAAAACTAACCATGCTGATGTGTGGCCAAGTTAGCTCAGTGGCCATTTGAGGTTCTTGCATGTCCCATTCAGGAGCAACATTGGGATTATCCTGTATAACAGAATTTGATGGACCCGGTTCTTCCACCGCAGTCAGGGGGACCTTGATGCGCTTTGTTTTTGGTCCATGTTTTGTGTTGACCTCAACTTCTACATGTTTAACAGTATTGACTGCATCATCATTATCCTCATGCAGGAGGGCATTCCTCTTTGATCTTCTCTTTCACTTGTAAGGAACTCTTGTTAGGATCATGATGATTTGAGGTGAGTCACAATGACACCCATTTATTGATGGGGCTATTTATTGTACTATCAACCTCATGTGATCCTCATGTGATCCTCATGCCGATGATATGCTTTATCTTAATGACAAGAATGATTCTTTCCTTCACATCAGTCCCCCCCAATGCCGCCTGAACCATCAGAGAACCCGTGGTTTAGACAGTACCGGAAGGGAAGCAGATATATGGTTGAAGAGTGGAAGATCATTGAGCCTTATAAAATTGCATTCCAATCGCAGGAATCGAAAGCTGGCTGATTGCAAATACTCAAGTGCAACATCCTACCAGCAATATTCAACTACTGGGCATCAATTGACAGGGCCCCTGTGGATGAGGAGGAGAGTCGCATTTGTGCCAAGGTAAACTCACAAGCATGTGAAGGTTGTATTATTGATCACATCACCAGGAACTAACAACCTGGCTTTCCAACAACTGGCGAATGACCAAAGGCCTCTCACAGAAATCGAACCACTTCAAAGTAAAGCGGTCGGAAGTCATTTGGAGCTTGTACCAGGACCGAGTTTTCCAACAGATCGCAAACCTGTTAGGTGTTGAGGACACCACCACAAGTACACCAGGATGGTTCCAAGCATGACTGCCAGCTATCAAGCATGTTTTCAACACCATGAATGCAGAGGAGAAAGCCATCCTTGAAGTCAAACAGGAGAAAATGATGTGGGAAGGATATCCCGAGCAGACAAAGCAAAGGTAAGTTGAAGCCGATGCCGATGCTGTTGCCGCTGCTGATGCCAGATGTAACAAAAATTTCACAGTCTAGCACAAAAATACCTGCTTAAGCCTGTGGTGGAGAATGCACGACAACAGTGGCTATAAATGGGGGTGTTGTTTGTGACATTTACAGCCTATACTGCACCTAGTGGTTTGATGGATGTTGATGCATGAGTCCCCAAATTATTTACTGCCAATGTGATGCCAATGCTGATGCCGACTCCAGCCACGAAAATGTTGCCTCTCTGATGGCCACCCTTGCATGATCGTTTCTGGACATGTATCATGATCAAGTCATGGAACTGAAGCTAAACTTTATGAGTTATATCAAGGGTTTACGCCCATCACACCTTGCTTCAAGGTCGGCAATGCAACATAATGCAACACTAACCTGATTAACAATGACTAGGGATGGCTTACCGATCCTTCCCACACCGTGGAAAGGATCACAATTCAAGAACAAAGAGCTGGAAGAATGGTTTATGTTGTATGTTGGGCAGCATTACAGTATGTTGACTTCCTATTCCACAAACCATTACTTATCTCCTGCAGAACTAGCAAATAATGGTCATGGTCGCCATATCCCATTCAAAGCAATTGCAGATTGGACATCATCATTTGTCAGTCTGGAATATCTCCCAGCTAGGTTCAAATTTAGAGACCCACGGAACATGCACAAGAGTGTCATAGAAGACTTCTTTGACCATGTTCTGCAGTGACAAATAGTGCAGGGCCCTGAAAGAGTGTTCCGGTTCAAAGCAATCAAAGTTGGGGATGGGAGTGTGGCACCTGCACACTATCCAAATGATTTGAATAACCCTTCACCTTCCTGACGCAGTTCAAAACACAGGGGCCAAAGAAATGATGATGCCAATCCTCATAGCGGCACTGAGCTGGGGGCCATTGCCAATGCTGATAACCCTTCACCTTCCCCACACATTTTGAAATGCAGGGGTAGTGTTTTAAGGTCCAGTTCAGTCCGGTTTTTTGACCCCCAGAGGGGCAACCATGGACTGCAACCAGTCCAAACTGTTGCCCACACTTGAGGGACCGCAACTGAACCAAATAGGACTGGTCCTATTCAGTTCGGTTGCCTCCAAAAAACCGGTTTCGACCGGTTTTATTACCATTTTTTACAGACTAACTAAATTAAATTATATACCTAATAAAACTAGTTACATCACCCTGTGAGCAGGTGCTCACAGCAGTGGGATGTCGGGAATAGAAAGAAAAAGAAAGAAAAAAAGAAAGAAAAAAAAGAAACACCCACCTCGCATTTGTAGCGAGTGTGGGGCATCGTACATCATCTGCCAGTATTCATTGTTGTCAGCCTCGTTCATTACCTCCCCTGTCTGTGTTGTCCCTGTGTTGTTGTTTGTTGGCATCACATTGTTGTCCCCGTGTTACCATTTGTCGTCACCACCCTCCCCATTTTCATCATCATCCATTGGCCCCTCCCTCATGCATTCGTTTGTCATCCCACTGGGGTGGGTTCATGTGGCACTGTTCGTCATCAGCCCCTATGAGCAATTGCTCACAGGCGGGGTGATGGTGGTATGATGTGCCACCCATCATGGTCCAAGAACAGGACCCATTGTCACCCTGCGAGCAGAGGCTCACAGCGGCGACGTAGGGCAGGTGGGGGCTCACAGGGGCGATGTAGGGCATGGGATGGGGTCGTTGTTATCAAACCTAAAAAAGAAATAACGTTGGTTAGTAAAAAAAAAAGAAATCAACAAGAAAGGACTAGCATTGTTTGGGCACTTTGCATTCATGGTGGTGAGGTTCCGGGCAGGTGGCGTGGATGTCACTGGAGGGGTAGGGCATGGGGAGGGCAGTGTGTTGGTGTCATTCCTATTGGCGTCGCTCCTGCTGGCATCGTCCTTGTTGGTGGTGCTGTGATGTGGTGTTGGCCGTGGCTAGAATCACAACCCATTGCCACCCTGCAAGCAGAGGCTCACAGCAGTGACATGGGGCATGGAAAGGGCAGTGGGCGATGTTGTTAGGAAAAAATAATAAACTAAAAAGACCAGTTAGTAAAAGGTGAAGATAAGTTATGAGACACTTACTCTAGGGGCCTGTAACGATGCACTAGCATTGTTCAGGCCCCTAACTTGCATTTGTTCATTGGCAGCGCTTTGGGGTGGCAGTTGTGAGTGTCATTGGTGGTGAGTGCAGATGGAGGGCAGCGTGGGATTGCGAGGCTGTTGTCATGAGAATTGTCTTGCAAATGGTGCCACTTTTCTTTTTGTGAGCACAAACACGACCACATGGTCTGTGCGCAGCCATAGGGTATATAAGCACCTCTCAAATGAATCCTTTTCCCCTCAGACTTGTCCCACTGAGCAAAAATAATCTAGCATTATAGTTATAATTAAGTTATATTAGTTCTTTTTTCTTTCTATCTATTGAAGTTTAAGCATCTATATAGCATATTCTATGTATAGTGAGAAGACCGGTTGCAACCGATTGCAACCAGTTTTCAAATGATTTTCAAAGATTTTCAAAATGAAGCAACCGGCAACCAAACTGACCCCCAATGTGCGCAACTGCAACCAAAAAAAAGACCGGACCGAGGTTCGGTCCAGTTCAGTCCTATGGTTTTTTTCAGTCCTATGGACTGGACCTTGAAACACTATGCAGGGGCCAAAGAAATGATGATGCCAATCCTCATAGCGGCACTGAGCTGGGGGCTGTTGCCAATGCCATACTGCCTTCTGCAAACTGCAGGGGCCAAAGAAATGATGATGCTGATGCTGATCCTCAACCCAGCATCGAACTGGAGGCCATTGCCACTGCCAAATCACCTGCTGCATCAAGAGGCAGAAAAGTTGTCAAAGGCAAACCCAAGGGCAAGGAAGCTCGCCAAATATCAACAGCACAACAGACCCCGAATTCTGATACAACTGAGTCACAATATGTCCAAGTCGATCAAATGACAATGGACAGGCTCTGCATGGTTGGTGTCACTCAACCACAGCCAATTAATGGTCCTAGTGATGGTGAACCAGAGTATCTCATTCCTCGACATATTTACATGAGATACATCATGCCTGGATCAGCCAGAAACACCCTTGTAAATGATCCCCCATGCCCGATTGATCCATTTCTGTTGGATATACCTCAAGAGAGCTCACAATGCCCTCAGCCTCGACCACTTTTAGGGTGAAATTGGATGGAGCATCCTATTGCAAGGGCAAGGGCAAGGGCTTTAGCAGCATTAGTGGGATCAGGAATGACAACAGTAGGATCAGCAATGGCAACACCAATATTGGCAATGGCAACACCAATATCAGCAATGGCAACAGTAGGATCGGCAACAGCAACACCAATATCAGCAACAGCAACAGTAGGATTGGCAATGGCAACACCAATATTGGCAACCACAACAGTAGGATTGGCAATGGCAACACCAATATTGGCAATGGCAACAGTAGGATTGGCAACAGCAACACCAATACAACACCAATATTGGCAATGGCAACAGTGGGATCAGCAACACCAACACCAGGATCAGCAGCAGCTCGTGCCTACCATATCCCCCCTGCACCAGATGTATTTCAACAGATGACTCCACCATCATCTCAAAATCCATCAGCCTCGGGATGGGCACGAGCTATCCAAAGGACAGCTGATGACCTTGCACAGCAGGAAGCCATTTCAACCCAGGCTGTTAGGAGGAGACAGAGAGTTAAAAAAGTGAAATTCACAGAGTAGATTCACAAATGAATCACTATGTAATGTGGGAAAAAAATCAACTTTTATGTACATGCTGAATAACATCTACGCTTTTCTGCCTTGCTTCGTCTCCCCTCTGTCCTCAGATGATCCTGCTCTCTTCCTTGGGTTTGGCTGAGGGGTAGTACTTCTGGAAGGTAGGTAGTCCCAATGGACCAGGGGTCAGCCCACATGGGGATCGGTGCAGCTGTGCATGGGGAGGGGACGGCTGGGGTGAGGTGATTACATCGACTGCTGATGCCGGTGGGGTAAGTGCCGATGCTGGGGTGGCAGGCTCAGGCTCAGTGAGCGATGTTGGGGGGAAGAGGAGAGGGATTGGTGGGGCCATCGATATTGTCAGCTGTATGATTTCTTGAGAATCCTGTGGCATGGCTGGAATAATTTGGATGGGGGGGGTGCCAGCCAAGGATGTTTCCCCCATAACCTCAGGCACAGCCAGTCCCTCTTCACCATGCTCAGGCTCAGCCATCTCTTCATCTTTGTCGTTGGCAGCGGCAATGGCAGCAGGAGTAGGAACAGGAGCAGGAGCAGGAGTGGGGGTGGGAGCAGGAGTGGGGGTGGGAGCAGGAGTGGGGGTGGGAGCAGGAGTGGGGGTGGGAGCAGGAGTGGGGGTGGGAGCAGGAGTGGGGGTGGGAGCAGGACCAGGAGCAGGACCAGGAGCAGGACCAGGAGCAGCATTGACTTCCTCAGCATCCATCATTCCTTCCCAATCTGCCTCTGCCCTCCTGCTTGGATTCCTCTCAAGGCGAACCACCTGCCCAGCGATGTAACCATTGTACAATGTAATGGGCTGTGCGCCAGCCTGCAACCCAAGGTATCCTTCAATGTCATTCACCCTGTTTTGACACAAGTCAACCGCATCCCAGAGTTCTCGTATGTGGAGTTGGGACTCTTGGACTGACTC
Source organism: Tricholoma matsutake (assembly GCA_026075535.2). Lineage (NCBI taxonomy): Eukaryota > Fungi > Basidiomycota > Agaricomycetes > Agaricales > Tricholomataceae > Tricholoma > Tricholoma matsutake. Next base: position 18,347,953 of record AP026538.1, read on the forward strand.
TTCATTCCACTGTGCATGCTTGTACATGTCTTCCTCCAGTTGGTATAGACATCCAGTGAGGGTGGTGTAGTCAACCGGTGAGGGGTAGGCCATCAGGGCAGGGGGGGGCAGTTAGCTCACGCTCAGGATTGGCCATGTCAATATTCTCTTCCACAGCTATGGGTATACGTGTTAGTTAGTGGTTTTATGTGTCATGATATGGAAGAACTCACCTTTGGATTTTCCTTTTTGTCTTGCAGTGAACTGCCTAGATGATTCCTCTCCACTGTCTTCACTGGAAAATTGTGCCTTCTTTGCTTTGCTTCTTGCTGATCCTTTTGCTTTCTTGGTTCTCAGCACTCAATCCATGTCCTCTGGATCACACCAAACTTTCCCTTTCCAACAGAAGTGGCATGCTGTTTCTCCATTCACCTGCTCCCAACACTCATGCCTAAGCCTGACACATCGTGCACATGGTGTCATTCGCAAACTCCCTTGCAGGGGTGTTCCTTGTGCCGCCCTTGCTGCATTGTGCTGCTTCTGCTCCATTCTGGGATTGGCACTGGCATCGCTCTCCATCTCCTCATCCAAATCCTCGTCCAATCCCCTGCTACTCTGCACCTCTTGTGGCCTGGGTGTCACTGTGATGGCTGGCAGTATTCATCGCTGGGCTGGGGCTGGAAGTCTTGATCCTGATATAAGTCTAGTGTAGGCTGCCAAACTTGGCATCCTTCCACTTTTTTTTTGACACCGACAAATTTCTTCACCTACCAAACCAACCCTGTCTCGGCAACCTTCCACCCTCATCCCACTCCTCACCAGGAGCATGAGAAGGAGTTTACAGGATTCTGGCCAACCAGCCAAATTCGAGACACTACCAACTACATGATGGAAGCACCAGCACATCTGCCAATCACCACCACCATCACCATCAAACACTGATACTGACTTGTCCACTGACAAAAGTACACCAACCATCACAATTAACCATCCCAACTACCGGGCCACACCACCTGCCGCTCGAACCAAAATGTCACCCTCCACACAACCCCTTGTGAGTACATTACACTCCTCCACCTATTCTGGTCGGATTCCAGTCAGAATGCCCATTCCAATCAGAATTTCCGGAATTCCGGGGAATTCAATTTACATATATTTTTCTCACAATTCATAATTCCAATTGGACTGGAGGGTCAATTTTACCTCCGCAATCCCCGGAATCTACCTGGACTCATTTTTACCTGGAACAGTCAGATCAACTGGATGCATGGCAACTAGCATAACCGGAATAACCAGAATGCATGTGCTTTCCCAAATAAAATTTTGACATGCAACAAGAATTGAACACTCGACCTTGGGTCTGCACACATAACAGCATGCTTAACCACTGAGCTACCAAGTAATTGTTCATCCAAATACATCTAATACTTTTATTACCCAACCAAGGTGCATAGTTACAGCCATTAATGGAACACGCAAACATGCATATTGCATGACATGTGACATGTGACTGCCAGCTCACAACCACCACCACCATCGTCAATGCCACCTCCACTCTACCACCACCACTGCATGCGCACCCACCACCATTCCCATGCCCACTGCCTCCATCACCACCACCTTCAAATGAGCCGACTGGACAGAATGCGGGCCCAAATGACGGCAATTGTTGTTTGGGCCATAGATAAGTTTTTTTCTTTTTTCTTTTTCTTTTTATCAAACAACTAATTGTAATTTATTGCTTTTTAGGCTATATACTACTGGGGACAATCTGCTGCAATGAAAAATGCACAACGAAAAATGTGCAACACATGCCCACAGCCACCCAATCCCCTCCTCCCCTTTCAAATGGGATGTGAGGCTGTCGACACGGGCTAGGTGGGTGCAGAGGGATGCCAGGAGACCCCAGAAGGGGGATACCTGCCTAGTAAGCACCCACCAACCCCCGTAGATGCGCCACATCGCACTGACGTGCCCAAACCCCTCCACCCCCCCCAAAACAAAAAAAAAAGACAGAAATCCAAATGGAGGACAACAGCGACAAACAACAACAAGCCACCCACCCCCAGCCTCATGAGCAACTGCTTGTGGGGTGGAACATGGGTGGAATGACACCCAGGCACAGGGACAGGAGACAACAATGACACACCACCCGCCCCCAGCCTCACGAGCAACTGCTCGTGGGGTGGATTGTGGGTGGAATGACAATGCTGACAAGCCACCCACCCCCAGCCTCATGAGCAACTGCTTGTGGGGTGGAATGTGGGTGGAATGATGCCTAGGTGCCCAGATAGGAGACAATGACACACCACCCACCCCCAGCCTCACGAGCAACTGCTCGTGGGGTGGATCATGGGTGGAACAACAACAATGACAAGCCACCCACCCCCAGCCTCATGAGCAACTGCTCATGGGGTGGAACATGGGTGGAACGATGCCTAGGTGCCCAGATAGGAGATGATGACACACCACCCACCCCCAGCCTCACGAGCAACTGCTCGTGGGGTGGATTGTGGGTGGAATGACAGACAACTCACCTAGCACAGCAGGCTCGCGTCCCCTCCCCCTCCCCCACATTTCGCATGGGGAGGGTTTTTTTGTAGTTTTAATTATTTAATATTATTACACCTCCCCCTCCCCCATTTTGTCTGTGGGGGAGGGTTTTTTTTTTCTTGATGTTTTTGCCTCCCCCATCACACTGAATGCGAGGGGTTAGTTTTATGTATATATATAATCAAATCATCCCCTGCGAGGGATGGGCTTAAATTTAAAAAATTTGATCTTAATTATCTACTTCGAAAAAATGAAGTTGTGAGTTTGAGTGTCAGAAATAAACTTTATAATAGCTAGTTAATAATTCTCCTGTGGCTCAACTGGTTGAGCATGGTGTTTGGTTTATCACATGATTACTTTATCATGAGGCCTTGAGTTCAATCCTTGCTCTGCACAAATTAATTTTGTAGGCAACTGAGGAACTTCAGGACTCGAAGTTTGACTTGACTTGACTTTCTACTGTTGTATACTGTAAGTTAATTAAACTAAACATGCATAACTTGGAGTCTGGAATAACTGGAATCCGGTTGGAATAACTAGACTCCAGTGGAATCCAGTCGGAATAACTGGATTCCAGAGAATCCAATCGGAATAGGTGGGGGAGTGTGAATTACTGGAGGAAATCATAGCATTGGGTCTCAAACTTGACTCTTTGGCCAAGCTTTTACATCTCCACCCCTACAATGCCAATGAACAATATCAAGGCAAATTGCAACCCATTTCCAACAAATCAATCCAACCAGCACTTGTCATTTGTCCCAATGCCATGGAATGCCAGACTCTGGCATGCAAGTCACGCTCCCTCCATCAAATCACTCCTATTGGAGATATTCCACATGTCACTTTGATCAAAGACGCCACTATACATCACAATGTCCCTGTTTTGACAGGACTATGCAATGTGTGCAACACAAAATACATGGCTGATCACAAGTGAGGGGTTGAAAATGAGGGGGGAAACAGATTCAGTCGATTATATCTGAATTCTGCAAGATACCTTAAAGTTGGGTGGGGGCTATGGGTGGATCGATCATTTTCCCAAGCTGTTTTGAATGGGTTATACAGCTTCCATGCCTCAGCTGCTGCATACACCGAATACTGGAATAACAGCTTTAGGAAATAGATTGTTCAATTCAAGAAGGTCACTCGGCGTCATGTCTGGCAGGCATTTGTTCAAGAATCAATGTGTTCAAATGCCTCTGCATTAGATATTGATCTCATCCTTCAAGATGGGCTTTCTATTGATGAGGTTACAAAGGAGGCTTTTGAGGTTTTGGGAGCAAATGGAGTTATCAGAGTTGCTGGAGAGCATTCATGTTCTGAATGCACACAAATATACAAGGCAACCGCAGATGTCATACCCAGCCCAAACACTGCAGCAGAGAGCAGCTCAGCTAGTGGTGATGACCAAATGGAGGTTGACAAGGCATTTGTTCAATTAGTTGTCCTTGATGGGATAGTAACTGGCCCTTCAGTATGTGCCCTGTACTGGCATTTGAATGTGGTGGCTTATATAAAGTTTTTAGTGCTGTGCATATGGGGATTGCACTGCTGAACTTGCAAATGCACAAGGTGGTGTATTTTGTGCTTTGCATGAAACCCAATATGGAGAAAAATGCCAAGTGGTTGGGTGTTCCAATCCAAAGATTGGTGGGGTCCAGGCATGTGAGCAACACTGGTGATGATACTCAACCTGGGAAAACCACCAAAACAGCCAATGAGGCAATCAATAATATTTGTGATGAGTCAGAGGAAGGGTGCGATGCATTCCAAATGTTCATGGTCCAACCTATGGGAAGATAACTAGTTGGTACTAGTCGTGAAGGTAGTGCTATAAGGTAGAATTCATCCATAACCAACAAACATCACATGCTGTTACTTTTTCATGACATGCTCATCTATAACAGGAGAAAAGTCCACAAAACGGCTGCTGAACTCGTTCCACCCCCTCTTTTCAAATTCTGCTTTCAGGGAACTATTATAATATGTAGTAAGCTGCTATGTACCAAGTAGTTTAGAATACTAATATGTACTGGGTTTGGAATTCCAAAAGTAAGATTATCTACAGATCAAGTGGAATGATTGCGAGATATAACGAGGAACTATGAACAAATTTAAGACCATTATACGAGTAGTAATATGAACAGATTAAAATATGAAGAGGTCAAAGGAAGCACAGTTTTTTGTTCAAGTTAGCTGTGCTTTCTTGAGGTCATCAATCAGAGTCTCAGGAAGGACACAATGGCTGTGCCCTTAGCAAGATTGGCAATCTGTGACAGTGATAACTCCCACTTAGCCCCCATGTGACTGGCACATTCGAGCAAGGTATGAGGTTTTTTTCGTGACGTGACGCACTGAAATTGATGTGTTTACGTGTTATTTTGATTAAATTGATTTCACTACATCTTCTTACATAAAACTGACTATCTCATGTCCTGTACTAGCTAATTTAAAACATTTCCCTGAAAATACTTTTTGGATAAAGTGTCTATGTGCTACAGAGAAATGGATTTTGTAAAAAATTTCTTGTTTTGGACATTGTCATGCTGGTCATGTGACATTTGTTGCTTATGGATGAATTCTACCTTAGGAGACAAAGGTGTTTGGCACGGTCCGATCGATATCGAGGACGATCGATGAGATCGACGGCGGACAAGGTTTATTGTCGATGGTCGAAGTGTGGATTCCGAGGACCTTTCGATAGGTCGATAGTATATGAAGACTATAGCCAATGGCTAGGGAGTGTTGGAATGGTTGCTAGTGCTAACAATCAGAGGATCAAAGGAAGATCGAGGATGATGATGGTCACAGAGGTTTCTCATCGATCAAGAAAACTCATAGAAGTTTAGATTGTTTTAGAGGATAGATCTGATTCTTAGAACTTAATACGAGATGATAGGTGAAGATGATTTCTTTTTTATTTCCAAGTAGATACTACAGAGTTTTATATGTTTTAAAAGAAACTTCCTAAAATGGTATAAGAAACATGTGTAGAACATGAGGCAAAAGATATGAGTTAAGGCACAAGGCCAAAGAGGAGACAGGAATCTGAACAAGAAAGAGATATATCATATGATGAAGGAGTAATAAAGGGAAAGAACTAAAAAGAGACTGTCCTTTGTGTATAAACTGTGCTAAGTCTCACAATAATCTGTCCAGCGGGTTCTGTACACGATAGGGACTTGGAATGAGGCTGACCTATTATCAGCAGGTTTGAGCACGAGTTGGAGTGCTCCCTGACACATGGTATTCCACCATTTAGATAACAAATGCGGTGCACGATGTTGCTCGCAGTCTCTCGATATCGATCGATAATGCTTGATGATGATCGACAATGGTCGACAATGTTCAATCGCAGTCACGGTTTGTTCGACGTTGATCGGGGATGTTTGTTGGTCATTTAGAGGGATCTTAGGGGCTTTCGACATAGTCCTAAGGTTGTGCAATGTGGTTTCTTGGTACGATCAATGTCGCTGGTGATGTTTTGATGCGGTCAATACAATATCGCGCTTGGTAGACTTGGTCGGGAGTGGTCATGCTGCTTCTGGGACCTCATGTGAGTTATCCAATGTGATTAGAATGTGGTTGAAATGGTGAATCAGCCTTTGAACTGAGGAGACAACCTATCACCAGGCAGATTGGAACAGATTCCATGCAAGTTCATCTCACCAGAAGATGTCAGGATTTTGGAGAATGATTCAGAGACCTGGTGAAAGCTTACCATGGGAGCCAGCTCCAGCACCAAATATCCAACACCATGATGAGGAGATGCCAGAGATACAACATTCAAATTATTTCACTCCCTGCAGGTTCTATTGTGTTGAAACAATTTGTGCACCATGTGGGGTTGTAATTGCTTGGGCAAAGTTTGCAAAGGCAGAATCTGAAGAGAACATTCTGCAGTTTTTGGAAACCATATATCCCACAGAGGAGTCACGGCCAGCTTATATCTGTATTGACAAAGCCTGCCGTGTTCTTCATCATAGCATTGCGAATGGCACTTGGGACACCTGGAAAAAAACCAGCTGAATGATAGTGGACTCATACCAATTATCAATCATAGCACAACAGATTATCTGTGTTGCAAATGGTGTAATCCAGCTCCAACAGATGGTTCAGCACCAAATCTGGTAATTGTTGAGCATGATGCTGATGGGACACCTCACTACAAACATGCATTTAATACTCAGGCATGTGAGCAGTTGAATGCATGGCTTGGGGGGTTTGATTCAATCTTGAGAAGAATGACAGTCAGGAATTTCAACTGGTTTTTACATACAATGTTGTCTTATCACAGTTTAGTGGTGATGGAAAAACAGCAGCAAAGGTCTGGTGGCAATAATAATACTAGTGGCTCTGATTCTGATAACACTAGTGACTATGACACTGATGATGATAGTGACATGTAGTTGATCCTTGTATCTGTAAGCTAGTCAGTAGTGTTTATGCAATGACCCTTTAAACCTGGATTTAGCACTGACAAGTGCAGACTCAGCACAGACTTATGTGGACTCTGGGCAGACTAATGCAGACTCCACACAGATTAATGTGGACCCCATGCCAAATGGGAAAGGATTCTTCATTTGGGTCACCACATGGTGGGAGTCCATGCAGACTTATGTGGACTCCGCACAAATGGGAAAGGATTCTTCATTTGGGTCATCACATGGTGGGAGTCTGTGCAGACTTATGCGGACTCCACATGGACTTATGTGGACTGGGGTGGACTCCGTGCAGAACATATGGGGCAGTGTAAATTACTGATAGGGACAGTTGATGGAGGTGCATTTGAATTTGGGACAGTAGAGGTACTGCCATCTGTCAATACAACCAACTTGGGATGCTTTGCCAGTCTGGATGATGATTGGTATTTTGGCATTGAGGTAGCGAGTCATTTGGGTTTTGACAACATCTGAAAACAATCTAGTTACAACAAAATTAGTATCACAATACACTTATCTTGGTCTTTGCCATTGGATTATTGGATTTTGGAAGTTCAAACTTGTTTGTTCCTGATCGATCAATTCCAAGGTCTACATTCTGATCTGACTTTTGAAATCAACAATACACCAGTCCACAATTTACTGCATTGCTCATTCCATCTCGACCTCACAATTCACCATTCAAAAGCTATCTGATGCCTTCCTACACTCAAGTTGCTGACACCTATATCAAGAAAGGTCTGCTTTCCATCCAACCGCAGCTCCATCAATCCATCAAACTGGCCATGCTTGGAAGTGATGAAGACCTTTTGCAGCTGCTTCTCACACTACCTGGCTCACCAGTACATTTACTAACTATCTCAATTCTATGTTATAACTTATCCTTTCTATCAAATCAGGGATTGAAGACCCTCATCGGGCAACAGGTATTGGTATGGATTGACAAGTGTAAGTTGGAGATTGTTCTTCTCCAACTTTGTGAAGGGTGTTCAGTAGATCAAGAAAAGCTGAAGAGATGGATTGTAAGTTCATTACATCTACTTGTCAAGTTGCTTCTAACTGCTTTTCCCAGTTTTCTACATCATCATGGACTCAAGAGGTACTGGAATGTGATGGATCAGCACGATACAATGATAGGTTGTCCCCTTGGCTCAAAGGCCAATTCACCATTTCAGCCACATTCTAATCACATCGGATAACTTGCACAAGGTCCCAGAAGCAGCGCGACCACTCCCGACCAAGTCTACCAAGTGCAATATCATATTGAACGTGGTCGAGCATCGTCGAATGCGATCAAACATTGTCGAACATCATTGAATATCATATTGAATGCAATCAAACATTGTCGAACATTGTCGAACATCATATCGAACACGGTCAAGCATTGTCGAACATCGTATCGAACACAGTCAAGCATTGTCGAACATCGTTGAATATCATATTGAACGCGGTCGAGCATTGTCAAACATGATCGAGCATCGTATCGAACACGATTGAGCATCATATCAAATGTGATTGAACATCGTCAAATATGATATCGAACGCAGTCGAGCATCGTCGAGCATTGTCAAATATCATATCGAATGCGGTCAAGCATCGTCAAATATCATATCGAATGTGGTCGAGCATTGTCAAACATTGTTGAGCATTGTTGAGCATCATCAAGCATCATCAATTGATATCAAGAGACTGTGAGCGACATCGGGCACCACATTTGTTATCTATATGGTGGAATACCATGCGGCAGGAAGTATTCCAACTCGTGCTCAAACCTGCTGATAGTAGGTCAGCCTCGTTCCAAGTCCCTATTGTGCACAGAACCCGCTGGATGCATTATTGCAAGACTTAGCACAGTTTATACACAAAGGACAGTCCCCTTTTAGTTCTATACCCTTTATTACTCTTTCATCATATGATATATATCTTTCTTGTTCGGATTCCAGTCTCCTTTTTGGCCTTGTGCCTTAACTCATATCTTTTGCCTCATGTCCTACACATGTTCTCTAGCCTTTTTAGGTACTTTCTTTATTTTATATAAAAAGATGTACTAGATACAAAGAAAAAGAAGAAAGTCGTCGTCTTCCTCCCAGATCACAGTGATTTGAGAGTACAGTTTAGTCTTATTCAGTCCAAAGTTTGGTGTTTTATGCTAAACTTCCTCAAAATTCCTCAAAATTCCTTGCATTACACTATTTTTGCTCTTGCTTCCCTCGATTAGCCTTTTCATCACTTCTACTACTCGTCTAGTCCCCCGATCTTGCGTCTGAACATATCTGCACACTCAAAATTCCTCGAAACCTCTTCGAAAAATATCACGACATCTCGAAAATCATCGCAAAGTCTCGAAAATCATCGCAACACCTCGAAAATCATCGCAACATCTTGAAACACATTCTTTTAGCCTCGAACTGCTTCAACAAGGTGTTGTTTTATGACAATTTGATGGTCGGTCTGACAGGTGACATCTAGAGGGCCTTGCAACCTTCCTCTGACTCGTGTTATACCATCTGAAGCCATTTTGTGGGTTTTGTTTGGGTTTCCGGGTTGAGCATCATCAACGATTTTGTCCCCTCTTGTGTACTCCTAAGCACTGCCTTACAGCTTGACTAAGCTGTATTTCAAAAGATGGAACTCGACTTCTGGAAGATAGGTTGGGAGGACCCCTTGCTTTGGCAGCACCCAATGGTTGCCAATGAGTCCAGCAGCGCATGGGAGTGGTTTACGCATGGGTGGCAGACACTAGGTAAGCTTGACTCATTCAGTTTAGCTTATATTATCTACATAATGAATTTTACATTTAGTACCTGGTGCCGTTCAAATTGGAGGTGCTTCCGTGGTGTCGACATTTAATCCAATTATCATCCAATGAGACATGGACATATGATCAAGGGATGAACTCTTGGAAGTCATCCCTCGCCCTAATGCCCCTCCTGCTGCTTGATCTTTCTGCCCCCTATGTTGTTTCATAGCGTTTGTCTTGCCCCTTGGTGTGTTGGGCAGTGTAGTAGAAGGTGTTGTACCATTTTGTCATTCTGTTGGCATGCCGGGCAAGTTGGTGAGTCTATTTTTCCGAGGTGAAATATGTGCTTAGCTAAGGGTGCATGTCCCATTCTCAGTTGCGTGAGGATGCTGGCTAGCTTTCTTGAAAGCTTTGTGACGAGGTCGATGTATTTATTGGAGGGGGTTGTGGGGTTGGTCTTCATCGCTTAAGTTTTTCATTGTACATCCATCCAATAGCTGATTTGCGGTATGGTAGGGTTGTTCTCAGGGATTTTGGTAGCTTATGTGTCTCGCTGCTCCCTTCTGTGGTCGCTTTCTTCACCTCTTCGTCTGCTTGCTCATTGCCCCAGACTCCTTTGTGTCCTGGTACCCATTTGACTGTGATTTTTATGCCCTGATGTTTTTTCCGTATTGCTGTTATGCTTCTGTGGAGTGCGTCAAAGATGTAGTGCCCTGGATTTGGTGTCTTTAGTTGGGTAGCCATGATAGCAGCGCAATTGTCAATGTAGATATTAGCCGACCATATGTTCCATTTGTTGGCGATAAGCTTGGAACCTAATATAGTGCCCACTCCTTCTCCCTCGTATACTGTGTGGTGGAGTTGCGATCCAAGCTGATATCTCAACTTGGTCTTGAGGGTTCTGTTTCTGTATAGAATTGCTGCTGCTCCTATTTTACCTTCCATCCCTGAGCCATCCATGAAGACTTTCACGTCCAGGTTGTCATTCTGTATACTTTCTATTGCTTTATCAGTATTGGTTATTACTTCTGTGGTTAGTCCCGGCTTCCATCTTGTATCGAAATGTACGGCTGCAACCATTTCAATCTTTTGTGGTTGGATACCATATCTGTGCATGAGGTCATGTAAAGGTGTCGGGTGTCGTTTGACTAATCTGTTTGCTGCATTTGTGACTGGTTTGTGTAGAGGGTGAGCACTTGGTAAGGTTTCTAGGTGTATGGCTGCTCAGTGTCGGTATTTATCGACCAGCAAGTGAAATGGGAGTAGGTTGGCCATAACTTCCAGGACATCTGTGGCAGTTGTTTTCATGGTGCCTGTTATCATGATTGCGGCCCATATCTGAATTTAGGGTTAGAGTTAGTGCATCCATACTTTGTTCTTTTACCTATGTTCTGCTGTGGGGTGAGGAATATATCAGCTGCATATAACATTTGAGGAACTGCAATGGAGAGGTATAGTTGTTGTATGTGTTTTGCATTTATTCCACTTGATGTGTGGGCCAGATGCCCGAATTGAATGAGCCAATCTTGCCCTCTGGTGAGGGCCATTGCACACTGTGCCTTCCAGTTCAGTTTGTTGTCCACTATTATGCCCAGGAAGCATGCTGTGTCCTTTGACTGTATGCGCTGGTTACCTAGTATCAGTGCTTGTCTTGGTGTCAGAATTCTTTTTCTTGGGTTGACTGGGTTTGGGACTTGTTTTTTTGTTGCATCAATCAGTTGAAATTTCTTGATTCCGAATTCACAATTATGTGTTTTGGCCCAATCAAAGACTCCTCCTGCATGGTTCATGATGTTGTGCAGCTTGTTGTGCATTTCATTGAAGTTTTTGCCACAGCCTATGATCACTGCATCGTTGACAAAGAGCAGTGTCTGTTCTCCTGTTTTGAGACCTGGGATTTTTAGTAGATCAGCATTATAAATGAGGTATGAGACGCCTGAGTATGGGTCTCCTTGGTCGAGCCCATTCAGTACTTCAAAGTCTTCCATCCAGTAGTCATCGAATGATATTGTAGTTTGTCGGTTTTCCAGTCATCTCTTCATCCATTCTGTGTATTCCTTTGGGATTCCTTGTTTCCTCATGTTGTGAATGAGTGTGTTGATGTCTATGCTTGGGAAGGCACCTTTGACATTGAGGAAGAGAACTGAAGCCATCTGGCCTTTATGCCATGCATCCTTAATCATTTTTGTAAGTAGGTGTATTGAGTCCGTTGTGGTGCACCCTGGTCTTGCCCCGAAGTGGTGGGCTGGGAGAATGTTGTGTCTCTTGCACATGGTGGTTATGTCTACCGCCTGACAGCTGTTGAGTAGCTTGGTGATGCCATCCGATAGCACACTTGGGCACCATGCCAATGGGGATGTATAATCCGGTTTGCCTGGTCCTTCGAGAATAAGGGTTTCTGTGTGCACCCATTCCTGTGGATAGTAGTTTAGTGTATTAGTGGCACGATAGAGTGGGCCAAGAAATGGGACAAGTTCTTCTCTAGCATTTATTAGGACCAAGTTTGGTACCGATCCCTTCTTGCTGGCTTTGTAGGGTTTCAGCTTTTTTATAGCACAGTGGATTTGGTCGTCTGTGATGTTCTTGAAATTCCAGCGTGGTGGTGGGTACCAGGAGTATTGAGGTACAGGTTCAGGGGTGGGAAGAAGGTCTTGTAAAAGAGTTGGCCTTTGCTTTTGTTGTCCACAGCTTCCCCAATTATCTGTTTCATTGTTGGGTCTTTGATTTGTATCGTTGGGATTTTTGCTTTTCCTGCATCAGTTGCCAGTGAGGTGACCAATCTACTTGCCTGCCAGATGCTCATTTCATCTACGCCCTCTAGCCACTCTAGCCAGTGTTTGGCTTTGGCTGTCCAAATCATCTCTGAGTAACGATTTCTCTGTTGTCAATACTTCTCATGTATGGGGTGTTGTGGGTTTGTTCTGTGGTATTTTGACTTTCACAAGCAGAAGTGTACTGGAACTGTTGGGGATTGCACAAAAAAGGGAAAAGGCCAGTGAAGGAAGGAAAGGTACAATGCCCTTCTCAGCAGTGACCCCCACCTTACACTGATCAACAAGGGTTCAAAGCACTTCAAGGCCACCTGAGGCACCAAAGACACTGAGCAGGGCATCAACAACAAAGCCACAAATGACACCAAAGAGGGGGACAATGCCCAAACTGATGCAGAAATCTGCAGTGATGCTGAGGTCAAAGGGAAGAGCCCACTAAAGCATTTGGTCAAAGTTGAAGTCCAGGAAGATCGACAAGGATGAAGACATGCTTGAAGAGGAAGAAACAGGCCGAGGGCATGCACAGGGGTTGACGGTACCTGCATTGGGGCAGGTACCATCTCAGTACATCTACCTCATACATCAGGATGGGGAGCAAGTCACTGGTGGAGTCCAAGTTGACAATGGGGAGGCAGGAATTGGGAAGGAGGGTGAAGCAGGGATTGTGGAACAGCTGCTGAGGGAGAATAGCAGACTGATGAAGGAAATGGTGGAGATGCAGGAAGAGGTGAGGAAGTTGAACAAGACAGTGGTTGGGTTGCAGTTGAGCCAGAGTGTGCTCACCAACCACCACAATGCCCACACTGTGCTCCTTGAGCAGCATCGGCAAGCTTTGGGATCCCTCACATCAAACCCACTAATGCCATCTGAGGGCAATGACATGGACCACCTGAGCATGCCACCATCCCACTTTAGCTCTTCCCCCCAATCCTCAAATTCTATGACTCCTTTCCCACTTCCTCCATGTCTCCTTCCCTGGATCCACATAACAATTTCGCATGACCCTTCTCCACACCAAAGGCATCAAGACTTTTCAATGAATTCATCCATCCCAGCATGCTTGAGGTCAACAAGCTTAGCATTTTGTCAATTCCAAGCTATTCACATAAGTATCATCCCACCCCCAATGTTGTAATGCTAGAGGATATGCCTGTTGCAGGCCCATTCTATTCGTTACAGGCCAGTGTCGGAGAGAGAAAAAGTCTGAGATCCTACCAGGAGGCTGCCTTGGATGGCATGCCAGAGAAGGTTGGACATGGAGAGGAGCCTAGTTCTATGGGGATGGTGCAGGAGGTGACCTCGGATGTTACAGATAGGCAGGTAAGGATGGATGAGGATGGGCAACCTGGGCTAGTGATGCCCAGGATAATGTGATTGCCAGCCTCACAGACTGAGAACGGGCAGGAAATGGACGACTCCTCTGATGTGGACATGGATCGATTTGAAGATGGATTAGACAATGGTCGAGTACATAGACAGCCCTAGAACAATTTCCTGTAACATACAGCCCCTTTTTCTTTCTAATAACATGGGATCCACTTCTGCTACCTTGATTTTTGATCATAGTAGATTTGAACTAGAAAGTTAGAACTCATGCAATACAATAAGCTAACAATCAGCATGAAATCAGTTCTGCATTGTGATCCCTGGTAAAATAGTGCAGAGACAGAACAATGTAATAGTGTGCCTATCTGACATTTGAAGTGTTCCAATCTGAAATTTGAAGTGAAAGTGTTCTGATCCAACATTTCAAGTGTTCTGATCTGACATTTGAAGTGAAAGTGTTCTGATCTGACATTTGAAGTGAAAGTGTTCTGATCTGACATTTGAAGTGAAAGTGTTCTGATCTGACATTTGAAGTGAAAGTGTTCTGATCTGACATCTGAAGTGTTCCGATCTGACATTTGAAGTGTTCTGATCTGACATTTGAAGTATTCTGATCTGACATTTGAAGTATTCTGATCTGACATTTGAAGTGAAAGTGTTCCAATCCAACATTTGAGGTGTTCCAATCTGACATTTCAGGTGAGAGCATTCCAATCTGAGATTTGAAGTTCTGATCCAACATTTGAAGATGGGACAAAAGCAATAGGCATTGTAAGGTATATTCCTGATTTTACCATGTCATCTAAGAAAGGATTTTGTGAATCCTCACTGATGAGCAGTGTCAACCATTTTAGAAGTTACAACAGTGTCCTGGAGTCTCAAGATCTAGGATTGCATTGTAACCTGGGTCAATAGCTTGTTGGACTTCCCCTGAGACAGGCAGACCAACTTATTGAGTTCAATAACTACATCTCCTTTAGTCAGATGAGATCACCATACAAGTGTTCAAATGTTGGATTGGAACACTGGTTCAAACTTCAAAGGTCAGATCAGGACACTTTCACTTGAAATGTCAGATTGGAACACTTCAGATGTTGGATCAGAACACTTTCACTTCAATTGTCAGATCAGAACACTTCAAATGTCGGATCGGAACACTTTCACCTGAAATGTCAGATCAGAACACTTTCACTTGAAATGTTGGATTGGAACACTTTCACTCAAAATGTCAGATCAGAACACTTCAAATGTTTGATTGGAACACTTTCACTTCAAATGTCAGATTGGAACACCATCTCACATGTCAGTTCTGAATGCAGGGCTGAGATTTCATTGTTGGGTAGGTGAATAGCCTGTTTCAGTCTGCAGACCTGTCTAATCCACCTTTGGGTCAGCCTGCATACCTTGTTCCCTTCATCAATAGTCTTGGGTACACTTGAGTAACATCTAGTATCTTGTTACAATGTAACTTTATTTTGATGGATTGGAGCCAAAATAAACTGGTGCAGAAGTAGATCCATGGATTAGATCATTTATTCAATTATAAAGAACTATCTTTGTCCACCAAGTTGTCTATGCTAACTGTTTCCTCCCCTTTGGCTTCTTGGTGGCTGCATTGTTCTGAATCAGCTTTGAAATTGATTTTTTCCTTGTTGGGGCTGGCTTCTCAGTGTTAGGAAACCACCCCATTACCTAATAAAATTTCATTTTTATTTTATTATGTTGAATTACACTATATGATGCCAAATGATGCTACACTTTGATAGCATGAGAATTTTATTTCGCACACATCAATATGTACACACATGTATGAGTGCATCGGTAACAACAATGTACAATACATGTAACATAGTATATAAACCCTAAATATATGCCTAGGGGACCCCAGTTGTGTTCTCTTAGGTATTCCACCTACCCTTTTGGTGTGAAAGGCCTTTCTCAACCAACTCATCTATTAATAACCCCTCGCATCAAAACCATCAATCCCCCCATCATGAGCATGGATCCCGCCCCCTTCTTGTAGAGAGAACCCGCACGGTCTTAGCTAGCAGATAGTGGGTGTCACCCTAACAGAAGAACACAACTTCCCATATCAGTGCACCTTCTCTTACTTGCACATACATCATTGTTTCACCATGCCACATCCGATTACTCATCCTTTCAGCATGAGCTGGAAGTACTTGTATATACGTAATCTACCTTTTCTTTCATAAGTTGATGCCAGGCCTCGCCTTACATTGCGACCACCAGTGATTGAGAGGCAGCGCTCATCATTAGGACAGCTGCAACCAGACAACCGATTGGATCTGGTTTAGTCACGATTTACATCACTCTATTCAGACAACTATTTTAGTTACAAGCTGAATTCAGTGTTATCCCCAAGATCAGGCACTGTTGGAAGGGTTATTGATCTGAAGTGTCAAATTAGGCACCCGACGAATGACGAACCATTGACGAACAATCGACGAATCATCACGTGACCCGTCAACATTTGGAGAGGTCTCAAAAAAAAAAATCTTGAATTTGTCGAAGAAGTGATTCATCACAGATTTTACCATTATGTCCAAACCCTCAACTTCTAATCCCTGCCCTAATCCTGTTCCCACACCAGTGCTAGAGGCAAAAATTGATGCGCTCACAGCACAAATGTTGCAATTAGTGTCAGTGTTGGCAGCATCACAGCCCAGACAAGCAGAAGTACAGCCAGAGATGACAGTAGAAAGAGATGATGAGATGGAGGAGATGGTGGAGTGGATGTCGCAGGAGGATGAGATGGTGATAATGCTCAACCTGCAAACTCAACCAAAACCAACTAAACAGGTCTTAGGAGATATAACATGAGTGAGAGAAAGGTTGCGAGGTGGTACTGAATATCACCGTGTTATCCAAAGGCCAGCAAATGTACTGTATGACATTGCAAAGCCATATTAGACTGTGCGAAATTCTGCAAAGCCGTCCGAAGTAACGCAAAACACTATGAAGCATTCCAAAACGATACGAGAGATTTTAGCAGTGATGTGGAGAAGTTTGAGAACCTCCGAAATGGTTTCATGAGTTTGGGAGATGGTGACAATAGTTGAAAGCGAGGTAAGAGATGATGACACAATAGATAGGCAATGTGACGAGAGTTTCGAGAGTTGATGTGGTGAAACAACGTAGTTCGCAGAATACTTTGAGCGAGTTTGGGCGAAGACTGAGCTAAAACTCAAGAGTTAAACCCTTAAGTCAGATGATAGGAGATGTGAGAAGACGATTTTCTGCTCTATCAACAGTAAATACACCAAACTATATATGTTTTAGAGAGATAGTACTAATAAGGTAAAAGGCCATGAGGCAAAACATGTGGTAAACATGAGGCAGTGAACAAGGTGTCGAAATCACGAAGTAAATGAGAAAGTGATAAGAAGGAAACATGCCATATACATGATATATCAAATCTCCTTGTCTTGTGGTTCCAATAAATCATGAATATGTTGAAAAGCGCCTCGATGCACGCTAAGTTGCTAGCCATTGTGTTTCTTCATGTTTGTGGTGGCGGGAATGCGATGTGTTAGTGTGTGTAATGGTGGGAGCGTGTGTTCAAGGTTTGGTACAATAGGAATACAGCAGCCGAAGTCGTTCAAAATGGTTCGAAGTCTTTCGAAATGTTTTGAAGTGTTGTTTCATTGTTTTGTGCATTCGTAGGTGTTCGTAAGCATTCACGAAATTGTAGAACTTTGGGAAGGAGGTGTCCGAGTGTGATATCTTGATTTCAGAGCTCTGCTACCATAGTGGACCTATCATCCTCCCCCTTACTAAAATCCTGACTGTCCCAGTCAGCCGATCGGAGTCACATGCCAAATCCGTGATCGTGTTGAACAACCTATAAAGGTAACTGCTTCCATCTTCAAGTCGAACTCATCTCTTACATCCTCTGATCATGTCGCTTCTCCTCGAATTTGAACACGAGATCCTTGAACACACAAAGTCCATGCCCAAAGTTGGTAAGGCAGAAGATATTGATTTCGAAGTTTGGGGGCGCAATTTTTGTGAGAAAATGGTGAGTGTTGACACGTTTTCTGGTATGGTTTTAGATGCTAACAGCTTTTCATAGTACAAATACGACAATCTCGTGGATGATGTCGAGGAATCCCATTCGCAGGCCATTCAAAAGGTTGTGGATGAGGTATTTGATTTGTACGCTCCTCTGGGAGTGGCTTTCTTGGGGCGCCGAGGTCCTATTCCAGGACCTAGCAGACGAAGTTGAATGAGAAGAGCAAGAGGCCAGGGCTGCTCAGGCAAAGTCTGAAGCAGAAGGAGCAGAGGCGAAGGTGCTGGAAGAAGTTGCAGAGGTGGAGGCAAAGCTTTGGGAGGAGGCAGAAGTGTTTCGGCACGAGGCAGCGGCCGTGAAAGCTGCCAAGCTCGACGAATGACAGAAAGCTCTCGAATCTACTCGAGCTATTCTCCTCGCTGAGGTTCGGGCAAAGACTATTTCGAAGGATGATCTGAAGAGGTGGAATTCAGCTTTGCAGGCAGAAAGTGAGGCGATTTGGGTAGCGGAAGTTGGAGAGGAAGATCAGGAGGTGGACGAAGACCCAGTCATTATCCTGGGCAACCAAAAGCAGCAGGCGATGGAGGAGGACCTTGACAAAGATGACGACAAACAAGGAATCACCGCTAAATGAGCGAGATTCGAGGAGGGGGGGCTTCTCAAGTTTGAAGGACCAATAAGTCATACGAACTGTTTCGCGAGGATTTCGGAACTAATGAAATGGCCGCAGTGCAATCATTGCTCTGGCTTCAAGAGTCGGCCCATGTGTGTCATAGACAAAGGAGTGGCAAAGTGTCGCAAATGCATGCAAGAGGCACAAGGGTGCTATTGGGAGGGTGTTTCGAGGTGGGAGGTTCATAAAGTGAAGGGAAAGAAGGCTGTAGGGAGTTGTGGTGGAAAGGCTTCAGAGTGTCCAAAACCAGGTAAGCCACCGATCCATGTTTTTTGAAGCCTTCACTAATATTTCGTAATGTATAGTACCTCAAATTTGAGTCGTTGGGCCTTTGTTAGCACCAGAGGCAGGGCCTTCGAGGTCGCATGGTCAAATGAAGTCAGACAGGAAAGGGAAGGGGTGGGAAATCCAGGATGGTGATGAGGGTGTTTTGGGCGTAGAGCAGCATTGACAAATAATTTCGGAGGAGATGGCAAAGAAAAAGATGCAGCATCATATGCTGGATCAGGAGATAGTGGCACTGGGTAAAATGTTGGACAAAGAAGAGTGAAATTTCATTATTTTAGTTTTCGTTATTTTCATATAATAAATTTATGCTTTCTCGAACTGGAAACAGAAGATAAGAGAAATAAGTAGAGTAAAAGAAATATCCGAACATTTTTCAAGATGAACTTCGTTGCTGAAACTTGTCTTTGTAGGTGTTCTGAGCACATTTGTAAGAGGAAAGGAAAGGAAATGATGTTACGAAGGCTCAGTAAATCATCATGGCCAAAAAACCCTTTTGGAGCTTGCGCAACCACGCTATAATGCGATATTGATACACTAAGAAAAATCAAAATCATAGGTAAGTAATTGCGAAACATAGAAAGAGAATAGTTAATCATCTTCGAGGTGTGGAATGTCATCAGGAATATCTTCATCGACATCCAAAGTTTGTCAAAGTGCTTCGAGAGGTGCTGAGTCGATGTCGAGGAAGTTCGGAGGGAGTGGAATGGATTTTTGTGCTAAGTAGGGGAGGAGACGAAAGGCAGCAACTGGGCGATGTAGTACTGAACCATCGAGTTCACAAAGGATGGAGGCTCCTCCATAGTTTCGATCGATGACGATGAGGGGACCTATGTATCGAGGTCACATTTTGCGGTTGAGTGACTTTTCGATCTGTGTATTGCGAAGTAGGACTAAATCACCTGTTGTAAAGTTGTAGTCTTTGACAGTCCTCTGGTGGACTTGTTCGAATTGTTTCACGGCATCGAGATGGGCCGACAAAACCTTCGAATAAAGGTTTTCGAGGTCAATCAATTGTTTTTGTAAGGCGATAGCTCTTCGTGCCATAAGGTCGGTTGTCAAAAGTATTGAATTCAGAGGGCTGCAAATATGTAGCTTCGGAGATGTCAAGTGGAATGAGGGGATGGGATCCTGTTACTGCGAAGTAGGGCAAACAACCCATGCATTTGCGAACTGTTATGTGCTCTGCCCAAAAGACAGAGTGTGCTCCATCTGACCACTTGCTCTGGTCTCCGTCGACTGCTTTAAATAACGATTGTCAAATGTTGAAGTGTGCTCTTTCTACGATCCCATTTGCTCAAGAATTGTAACCACTGATTCGAATGTGATTGATATGGTATCGTTTCGCAAGATACTCCATCGCTGCAATAAATGCTGATCCATTATCACTCATGATTTCATAAAGAGACCCTCATCGACCAATGATGTATTTGAAGATCCAATCTCCTAATGTCATGGCATTTTCACATTGAAGCTTTCGCCATTCTGGATAGGCTGTTAGTGAACATCGCCCTTGAACAATGTATTTGAATCTGTTCGATGGGGGCATTTGCATCGTGTCGATGTAGACTTTGCCAAAAAGTGGTGCTGGTGTTGCCACTGTGGGCGGAATAAGCAGATTTTGGGTTTGTCAAAGTTGGCATAGGTGGCAAGAACGAATGTACCATGTGATGTCAGCTTTCATATTGGGCCACCAAAATTGGAGTGCGACGAGGATTTTTGTAGCAAATACCATCTTGTGACCAATGTCGTCATGAGCGGCTCAAACAATGTTGAGGCGGTGTTCAGGGATAGCGACGATCTTGTGGGCTCCTTGTGAATCTTTTCGCCAAAGTTTTCCAGAATCTATGAAGAACTCAGTACAATATCGCATAAAGGTGCTGTAGTCTGCTTTGGAGAGGTCTGGTGGCTGTTGTAAATCTTCGAGCCATTTTCGAACACAAAGAAGTCGTTCGTCATCTCTTTTGGCGTTTTCGGAATGAGGGACATCTTTGTAAGTGATGTCCTCCCCCTTACTGATATCTGAAGGTAGGGTGAATGTTGATTGGAGCGAATGCAATGGGAATGGGCGAGTCGTGAGCAGGTTGATTTGATGAATAAAACCATGCAGTTGGTCGATCCAATCTTCAAAGGATCCATCATTTGGTTGTTCGTCATCTCCATTCTGTAGAGGATGTTGCGAAAGTCCATCTGGGCTGTGATGCATCCCAGCGACATGTACAAGCATAAAATGGAAGGTAAGGATGGATACAATCCATCAATTAATGCTTGCACTTGGTGCAATGTCAGGATTCGCTAGCATATCTTTAATGTATCTGGCATCGACTTCGACGATGAGATTTCATATGCCGATAACGTACAGTCGAAGTGCGCCAAGGGCTCGATAGAGTCCATAGAGCTCTAGTTTGGGTTGCAAAAAGCGAGATTCGTGAGCATTGAGCATGATAGATCCAAAACGACTGTAATAGCGTTTACGAAGATTTTCGGGGTCACACTGAGCCAAGAAAAATCCAACTGCGATGTGCAAAGTGTCGACTGAGAGGATGATGGGTGCATTCAAGGTGTAGTTGATTGCACAAATTGTGGGAGAATTGATGAGAGCGAGTTTAAGATCTTCTTGTGCTGCTATTTGTGTTGTACCGAATTCGAATGGAACATCCTTATGCATGAGGTTGATAAGAGCCACTGCTCGTTTAGCAAAATTCTGTATGAAAATATGACAAACCCCTATGGTTCCTAAGAAGGCTTTTACTTCAGTGAGACTTTGACAAGGTCCCCATTTGCTAATTGCATCGATTTGAGTTGGGTCGGCCATATGACCTTCGATGTTGCAATGATGTCCTAAGACAGTAATTTTGGGGACGCAAAGAAATAGCTTGGGTCCTGAAAAAGTCCCTCCACAATATTTCATATGTTGGACTACTCGGTTGAGATTTTCGAAGTGTTCCCAAACGAAATGATGAATTCCTGGGTTCTGCAAAATAGTTTTGTAACCTCCTCCCAGGAGTGAGTAGCATGATTTTGGACCTTTAATGGGTGCGTCATCAATGTAGGGGATCGTGACATGGGGAATCTCGGGTTGTAAGATAAATGAAACGTCGTTGTGCATGATGGGCATGGATTTGGTCCATCCCATGGGTAAAGTGACAATGTGAAGTGCTCCGAAAGGCGTTTGAAATGTAGTCAGGTCTCGAGATGATTCAGCTACTTTTCATTCATCGAAGGCAACATAGAGGTCTAGCATTCCTCCACAAGCGTGTCCTCCGAACTGTTCAGCCAGATGTTCAGGGATCGGAACGATGCCTGAGTGCTGTATAGTGACTTTGTTGAGTTGTTCGAGACCATGGACTGAGCGAAGCACTTTGCTGTCTTTCTTCGTGACACAAAACCAATGCAACCTATAAGATGAGTTCGATGGTTCATAAATGCCTGCTTCCATTTTCTTCTTGAGCATGGCACAAACCTCTTCGTAAATCCCTGGAGGGATAGGAATGTTTCATTTGATCCATGGGGTGTGTGGAATAACTGGGAATTCAATTGGAGGGAAAAAGTCGGGGCGAAAACTTCCTCGTTCTTGTTCAATCCACGCAAAACTGGTTTCGTGATTTTGAATAAAATTGTGCATGAGTTTTCTCTCCTCCGGCCAAAGGAAATCGCCGGGATGATTATTATTGATAATCATTTTTCGATCAAGGTTGTATCGGGAAGATGGAGAAAATGTTGGAGGTTTAGGATTAAGTTTTGGCATTTCTTTGAGAGGATTACCTGTGATCATGCGAGTAATGCAAAATCGATCAGGCAGGTCGGTGATGACTGGTCATACTTTTAATGCGACAGGCTTGTACTTCTTTTTAGTGGCTGCAAAGGCAGGATATAGAGAGTTGGAGGATAGATAGGATGTGGAATATCTGGATGAATCTGGCATAGAGGGGGCCATTGAGGCCGATAAAAACATAGCATACTGTTCACTAGCTGTCAAATAGAGATGGGTGATAATATCCGAAGTAGTAGTGGCATTCGAAGAAGGCGAGGATTCAAAGTCGGGAATGTTTGCAGTGCGTTTGATAAACATAGAAGAGTTTAAATGGTCAAAAGAAATGATGAATGCGCACTGTTTAGTCTCCGAAATATTATCCTCTAGTAACAAAAATCCTTGTGAACTACTTTTCAGCGTTTTGTGGCTCTAGGAAAGGTTGGGATAGTAGATGATCTTGTCGAGTTGGGATTGTAAATAGTAATTGTCTGAGATTCATCGCTCCAGTTTTTGACAGTGCTTTCAGTGACTACATCAAAGGGTTGACCAAGCAGGATGTCGTAGGCAGGGTTTCGGATTATATGAATCTGCATATAGATGGTGATCATGCCAACTTCACAAGGAACATTTTGTGCTAGTCCTAGACTTTCATCAATGCCACCGTTAGCCGATTGAAGCGGGTATGTGGATGAAAGGATCATATGCAAGACCTAGTTCATGGCAGACTTCTTTGGACATAGCGATAACTGAAGAACCCGGGTCAACTACACTTTTGACAGGGTTTTTACCATTGACATTCATCATAACTGATCTGATCGAGTGAGATTCCTTTGCAGCAATGAAGGGTTTTGGAATGTTGCCGATTCAAAGAGAGCTGATATAAGTTTCGTATGGGTCATTGATCATAAGTACCTCTTCGTTGACTAGGTGCCCCACGTTGTTTCCATCCTGGTTCAGAATACGACATGGTGTTAGCTGTTCCTTCCATTTCATACGAACTTCGGGTGATAACAAAAGAAGTTCTTCCATAGTAAGAGTGACAATCAGTATTTTCATCAAATGCGAAAATATATCCTGAGCGATGGTGTCGTTCTGAATGGGGGCTACAGTGTGGTACAAAGGACCATCTCGTTCTTTACCTTTACTAGTTGAGGCAAAGTTTTGTTCATGAGGCGGTAAGTAAGTGTTCTCTGAAGCTGCGGCCTAAGGATGAATTGGGGGTTGCGAACTCACGGGTGGTTGCGAATTCAGCATGGATTGCGAATTTGAAGTCGTCTGCAAAGTCGTTGATGGTGCTATATTGGATGAAGCTGGATTGGTTGCAGTAGAGGATATAGATGGTGGTGCAGTGGTTGGAGTGGGAAGGGCTACTGGTTCTGTTGATGGAGCCATGGACAAAATCAACGGCTGAACCACAGGAGCTGCGATTGGACCGGGTTCATGTTGAGTGAAGTTTCGGCAACTTTGCAATGCATATAATTCTTGTTCTAAGCGAGCGATACAAATATCAGCTGCAGTATTCATGTCTGTGATCTGGTAGATTCCCCTAGGAGTGGGAGCTGGAGTGGGGGAAGGGGCAATACCATACATGAGGGCAGAGATGATATTTATGTCTGGGTTTCGACGAATCCATTCGTCGATGCGATCTTTGATGCAATGCCCACGGATGTTTCATGGTGTGAATTGTCCATTCGGAAGCACAACTTTTCCTTTGGCATTCTTCTTACACTTTCCATCGTTAATATACGTTTGGCAGACCAAACAATCACTAATGAAGTGTCTCGAAAGACCACAGAAAATACAAACTAAATTTTCGAGTTGGTCCTGGTGAAACCCTTGATTAACATGGGGGGAATTGTTGTTGTTATTGTTGGGTCGAGCTCCTGTTAAGGCCATGATGAGGGTGGTCGCAAATTTCTTGAGAATTATTGATAAATCCTCTGTTTTGATTTGTGGCGATGAGGTAGAGGTAGTAGGGATAGAGGTCAAAGCCGAGGATGAGGATGGGACTTGCGAAGTTGAGGCCGAGGGAGTTTGTGATGATGTAGTACCTGCTAAAACAAATTTTGCAGCAGCATGAATGTCATTGAGAGGATAGGGATCGTCTGGGTAGTGGTCGGGGAATTTGAGTTCTAGATGGTGATATGCTCAACCTGGAAACCCCAAACAAAACCTACTAAAATGGGATAACGAGGGTGAAGTTGGATGGGGGGAGTTGGTAGAGCTGGGGAAGTGAAAGGTGGGAGATGTGGAAGACGGCGAGGTGGAGCTGGAGATAGAGGAGGTGAATGCGAAGCACGCGAAGTTTGCCGAGAGCAGACTGCTCGAGTTCGAGGGCCCGGTAAGTCATCGAGTTCTGTCTTGTCCTTTCCAGTTCGCTAATCGACTTTTTTGTAGTGCGATCATTGCACCAAGATGCAGTTGCAACCTCCATGTATCATCGAGAAGGGGGCACTGAAGTGCGTCAAGTGCACACAAGTGGTCCAAGGCTGCTACTGGGAGGGGTCTTGAGACGAGGGGTGCACAAGGAGGATGTGCCAAAACGCGGGGGTTGAAAGGCCGAGGAAGCGACAACAGTGGTAGCAATGCGAGCGACAGCTGCGAAGGAGACTTCGTGCCCAAAACCAGGTATGAGTGTCATTCAACGTGTTTCGAGCTCTCTAATCAATCGTTTTAGTCATTTGAATTCATGCAGTGAGGGCGATTGAGCCCATTGAAAACATCACGGGGCCTTCAACGCTGTCAGGGGAGAAGGCGAAGGGAAAGAAGTCGAAGGGAAAGGGGAAGGCGAAGGAGGTTCAAGAGGTGGAGGATAGCGAGGTGATGGACAAAGGGGTAGCGAGATTGGCAGAGAGGCGAGTTGATTTGGAGATGTTGTTAGATGAGATAGAGGGGTTGGAAGGGTTGCTGGCTGAGTAGGATGGTTTTCTTTTTCTGTTTTTGTGGACTTTGTTTTGTATTCTATCTTTTTAAATAAAGTTTCATAAATAATCGAAAGAAAACAATAAGAAAGAGGAAAGAAACGAAATACGATAATAAGGGAAAGGCTCAGTAAATCATCATGGCCAAAAAAACCCTTTTGAGTTTGCATGACCATGCTATATGGCGATATCGCGACTTGTAATGTACACTAATTGAGAACGAAGTTATAAATTTGATGTTCGAGACAAAGGAAAAGAATAGCTAGTCGGGTTCAATATCTGGAAAATGTTTGTCTATGTCAGAGTCAATGTCTGAAGTCTTTCGAAGTCCTTCGAGACGGTTCGAGTCAATGTCGAGGAAGTTTGGGGGAAGAGGGATGGACTTTCTGGTGAGATAGAGAAGGAGTCAGAATGCGGCGACAGGTCAATGAAGTACGGAGCCATCTAATTTGCAAAGGATATAAGCACCACCATAATTTCATTCGATAACAATGAGTGGGCCTAGGTATCGTGCATGCATCTTTCGATTGAGTGATTTCTTGATCTGTGTGTTTTGAAGTAGAATGAGGTCACCTTTCGCGAAGTCATAATCATGAATCGTTCACTGGTGAACTTGTTCAAAGCACTTTGCAGCTTCGAGCCATGCCGAAAAGACTTTTGAATGAAGGACTTCAAGGTCTGAGGATCTCTTCTGTAGGGCGATGGCACGTCTGGCGATTAGGTCGGTAGTCGAGAGGATCGAAGCGGGAGGGGGTTGCAAGTAGGTGGCTTCAGAGATATTGAGGGGAATGAGGGGGTGCGATCCTGTAATAACGAAGTAAGGGGAGCAACCCATACATTTACGAACCGTAACTCGTTCTGCCCAAAAGACTGAGTGCGCTCTGTTCAACCATTTGCTTTGGTCTCCGTCAATGGCTTTGAATAGTGATTGGCGAATGTCGAAGTGGCTTTATTCGATGAGTCCATTAGTGCGAGAGTTATAACCACTAATGCAAACGTGGTTAATATGGTAGCGCTTGGAGAGATACTCAATCGCAGCGATGAAAGCGCTTTCGTTGTCGCTAACGATCTCGTAAAGAGAGCCCCATCGACAAATGATATCTTCGAAAATCCAGTCACCGAGGGTTGTCGCGTTCTCGTGTCGAAGCTTTTGCCACTCTGGATATGTCGAGAGCGAACATCGGCCTTGGACGATGTACTTGAATCCAGCTGATGGAGGCATTTGCATAGTGTCGACGTAAACTTTGCCAAATAGAGGAGCTGGCATTGTGACTATGGGGGGAACTAGAAGGTTTTGCATCTGACGAACCTGGCAGAGATGGCATGTTTGAATATACCAGGCGATGTCAGCCTTCATGTTGGGCCACCAGAATTGCAAAGTGATCAGGGACTCTGTAGCGAACACCATCTTGTGTCCGATGTTGTCATGAGCTGCACGAATGATTTCGAGGCGGCGTTTGGGGATGGCAACAATTTTGTGAGCGCCATGGGAGTCTTTTCTCCATAGTTTGCCTGAATCTATAAAGAATTCGGTGCAATATCAGATGAAGGTAGCATATTCTGCGTCTGATAGATCGAGAGGTCGTACCAAGTCACCTAACCACTTTCAAACACGAAGTAGTCATGCATCATCCTTTTTCGCGTTGTTACTTCACGGGATGCCTTCATAGGTAACTTCATTCTGCTGAGTGATATCGGAGGAGAGGGCGAGTGTCGGTTGTTGTTGGCAGGAGAATGGCCAAGTCAATATCAGGTTTATCTGGTGTACAAAGCCGTGAAGTCGATCTATCCAGTCTCCGAAGTCTTCTTCATTATTGAGCTGGCTGTCTTCGGCTTGTGGTGGACATCGCGAGAGTCCATCGGGACCGTGATGGATTCCTGCGACATGGACGAGGGTGAAGTGAAAGGTGAGTATCGAAACAATCCAACAGTTTATACTAGCACTGGGTGCGATATCGGGGTTCGATAACATGCCTTTGATGTACCTCACGTCAACTTCGATGATAAGATTGCGAATGCCGATAATATAAAGTTGAAGGGTGCCGAGGGCTCGATAAAGTCCATAGAGTTCAAGCTTTGGTTGCGAAAATCGGGATTCGTGGTCGTTGAGCATAATGGAACCAAATTGGCTATAATAGCGCTTTTGAAGATTGTCGGGGTCGCATTGGGCAAGGAAAAAGCCGATGGCGAGGTGCAAAGTGTCGACCGATAGTATGACTGGTGCGTTGGATGAATAGTCAATGGCGCGAATGGCTGGCGAGGTGATAAGGGCTTGCTTCAAGTCTTCCTGTGCGGCGATTTGGCTCGGTCTGAACTCGAAAGGAATGTCTTTTCGAGTGAGGTGGATTAGAGCTGTGGCTCGGTGAGCGAAGTTTCGAATAAAGATACGACAAACTCCGATTGTTCCTAAGAACACTTTGACTTCAGTGAGCGATCGACAAGGTCCCCAATTGCTGACTGCTTCGATGCATGTCAGGTCGACCATACAACCTTCGATGTTCCAACAATGACCTAGAACAATTATTTCAGGAACACAGAGAAAGAGCTTAGGGCCTGAAAACGTCCCTCTGCAATACTTCATGTGCTGAATCACCCTGTTGAGGTTCTCAAAGTGCTCCCAGATGAACCTTCAAATCGCGGGATTCTCTGGAATTGTCTCGTAGGCACCGCCACAAAGTTGGTATCGAGACTTCGGGCCTTTGATCTGAACGTCGTCGATGTAGGGGATCATGATGTAGGGTATTTCAGGTCGTAGGATATGCGTGACATCGTCGTGCATGATCGGTGTAGCCGTGGCGGCAGCCCCCGCAGCAGAGCCCACAGCCAGAGTCCGGCATCTCCCTTAGCGGTCACGTGACCTCGTTGACAGACACACGCTTGTTGTAGACAGGAATGGATCTTGGCTTGTCCACGTCCATAGCGCCTCGCGTCTAGTAGTAGACACGAGTCCGTCCTGAGCCGCTCCCATCTAGTAGTAGACAGAAGCCCGGGTCCCTGCTAGTCCCATTAGGGTGGTTTGACTGGCCGTCTCCATCTGGTGACAACAGCGAGATTCCTACTCGGCTACTCTACTTGTAATCTTGGGGCATCTGCCATCTGTCAACTCGGTTCTTCATCTGTTTCGGCTTTCGGTCCACTCGGTTTCAGCTCAGTTCTCTGCTCAGTTTCACTACCATGCGCTGGCCTCACACCCGCTACACTGGCGAGAACCACACAACGAGACAACAAGGGTAGATTCCTACCATCTACCACACCCAAGACCACAGCCCAGTCCTCAGCAACATCCTCCTTCACCCTTCCATCAGTATCCGACATCTCCATCAGCCCCATCTCAACCAGCCCCCAATCCCCACCAGCCATACTGCCTCCTACCCCACAGTTTTCAGCACCCACCACACCTACCCCTTCCAACGATGAAGACACCATGTCAGACGACACAAAACTGTTCTGGGGCGATGATGAACACGAGGACGAAAACCCCTGGGACTTCATCAACGCCATTGAGCGCCAATTCTCACTTAAGACCAACATCTCCGACGCTCAGAAACTTCGAACGTTTGAGCTCAACTTGAAGGCGGGCTCCATCGCCAATCAATGGTGGGACAGTCTGAGCTCGGGGGACAACGACACCTGGGAACATCTAGTAGCTTCGTTCACAAAGAGATGGCCAACCAAACCACCCACCATGAAAACAGTCGAGGAGAAGCAAGCTGTATTGGAATGAACGACGATCACAGAAGAAGAAGTTGGGAAACAAGTAAAGGTGAAAGGAGTCAAAGAGTTCGCGCACATAGTATGGGCAGACAAGGTAGAACGCTTGGCAGCAGCAATCCCCGACACAAATGGTCTCCTGATTGGCGCCATTCGAAAGAAAATACCCAGGATTCTACAGAAGGTAATGGGTTCGGGGCATACCGACTGGGCAATGTTCTGCAAGGCCATCCGCACAGCAACACTTTCCCAGATCGACGAGGCACGGGAGGAGGAAAGGGAGGCACGACACGTTCGCGAAGAGCTGAAGAAGCTACAGGATGCACGCAGCGCGATGACAAGAGACCTCACCAGCTCATTCCAAAGGTTCACCATAGGTACACCCTCCCCAACGCCAAGATTCCCCACACTCCGAAACCAAACCCCACAGACACAACAGAACCACTCCCCAACCACAACGTTCAGCACAAACAATCCATTTGCAAATGCCACCAGCCCAAATACACAAAACCAGCCCCCATACCAACAGAACAGACTCCCCACGGAACACATGGCAGACGTCGTATGGCTAGCGCTCCCCATCCACCCGAACACCCCTGCCAGACGAGCAGCATATAATGTGCAGATCGCGCAATGGGACAACGACTACCCGGGACAGTTAGTAAGCGAGCTACATCCGTACCCCCTCTCACCTGGAACGGCTCCCATCGCATCGGGAGAATGTTGGAAATGTGGCATGATCGGGCACATGAGCCCCAACTGCAACAGTCCCAATCAAGTACTGGCCTTTGAAGGACGCTGGAGATTGATCGCAGCAATGATCAAGCGTAGCTGTCCACCAACCACAACAAGGAACATCAATTATGTTGCTACCAACCTGTGGGTCACAAAGGAGGAATACAATCAACAGGTCATCACGGACTTCCTGGCAGAGCAGGGAAAAGGACCAGGGTCGTCGGCGTAGAACGGGAGGTTCCACTGACAACCCAGACCGAGTACCATAATAGTGCAGCAGTCCTTGGATGTAGCAAGGCATCATCCAAGGACGAGGAAATGCCGTCTATCGCAAGGTGTACCTTAGGTAGTGAGGAGGGAGCTTTACCAGTGTCAGTAGTGGTTATCCCAGACACCAACATGTATCTAGCCAAGGCACAATCCATCATTGTTGACCTGTATGGCGTGGAGAGCAAAGACGAGCAAAGGAACAGCCAACCGTTCCTACACACAATTGAATTGCACGGTCCACAGGGAGAGATCGTAAGAATCAAGAGTACATTCAATGATGGTGCGATGGTGAACACAGTCGACCTATCAGTATACCAAAAATCTGAGCACCGCCTCAAACCTCTGGACAAATCCAACCATATCCTACGAATGGCAGATGGCCGGCTGGTACCCTCAGCTGGCATTTGGAACGGCGAGGTTACCGTTGGCAATATCACATGGGGGGACACCTTTGAGGTCTTCGACAGCAAAGGGGCTTGGCTAGCACTGTTCGGGAAACCATTGCTGAAGAAGTTCAAAGCAATCCATGACTACGACACAGATATTGTGAACATCCCCAAGGATGGTGATTGGGTAGTTCTACGGAACCAATACCCATGCAGAAAGAGCACAGAAACAACACTCCCGACCAGTCAGGATTTAAACATCAACCAGTGCACAAACTTCAAGGGGGATCACTGCGCACCCCCCTCGAGGCAAGTCTCACATGATGGAAATGATAGTGAACCAGTTGATGTAGCAAGAAGTGAAACAGCATCACTACCCACAGGGGATCAAGACATGGACATGGAAAAGCGCACAAACTTGAAGGGGGATCACTGCGCACCCCCCTCAAGGCAAGTCTACCAACATGATAATAGTATCAAGGAACCCATTGATGAGACAGCAATTGAGCAAGCAGAACATGGGGAACACCCCCTGGACAATGAGGAACAGGAAGGGGAAATTGCAAAAGGACAAGAAATACCAAAAATCCAACATCCACTTACCCAGGAAGGAAACAAGAGATCCACGCAAGAAGAATGAACCAAGTGGTGGGAAGCAAATGGCTTGAAAGGGAAGAAGACTCGAACAGACAGAGGAACAGCAAAGCGCAATAGGCTAGGAAGGCCATTGCGGAAGGGAGTACAACCAGCTTCCCAACCATCCCCTTCTGCTGCAATACTACCAACTGATACACCTAACAACCCAGATCCTGCACCAAACCACAAGGACAATATATGGACCATCAACACAGAGGTGCGGAACAGCAACTCTAGCACCAAGCAGAAAATACTTTCAGGCAACCTCGACAAAGCAGTGTTCACCCGACAATCAGACCCATTCAAATTAGAACGCGTGGATGCAGTACTGTCGGAACTCACCATAGGCAATGATCTAACTCAAGAGCAACGCGTAAGCATTGAAAACCTACTTCACGAGTTTGCTGACTGCTTTGCACTGTCCATGAGCAAGGTAACAGTAGTAGCAGGAGCAACACACAAGCTGAATGTGCCTGAAGGCACAGTATTCAAAACAAAGGTGAATCAACGACCACTCAGTGGGCCTCAAAAGGAATATTTCAATGGTGTGCTTGACAAGATGCTGGAGGCGGGTATAATTGCTCCAATCGACCATAATGATGTCAAATGTTGTGGCACAACCACTCTAGCAAAGAAGGTGCATGAAGGTAATGGACTAACTATCAAGGAACTACAGCACCGAGTCAACAACGAATGTGTCACAGCTGGGATCCCATCAGCATTCAAAGACCTCCCCCCCCAAGATTTTGAGCAGCATGACACAGCACAAGTGGAGACGCAGACCAAGTGGCGAGTGTGTCAAGACTTCACTGAACTGAACAAAGTGACGAAAGTACCCCCAATGCCCCAAGGAGACATATGGGCCAAACAACAGCGTCTGAGTGGACACCGGTGGATAAACACATTTGACTTCACAGCAGGGTTCTATGCTTGTGAAATTGGACCAGAAGACCAGCCATACGTATGCTTCTACGTTGAAGGATGAGGATACTTCTGTTACAAGCGCATGCCCTTTGGACTAACAGGTGCACCCTCCACTTTCACAGAGATGACAGCCCAAGCACTAGGTGATCTTGTAGGCATACTGTTTGAACTGTTCATCAATGATGGAGGAATGGCTGGGGATGACTTCACAAAAACACTAGCTAACATCCAAACACTACTAACCAGAGTAAGGGAGAAAGGGCTCTCTTTATCAGCAGCCAAGTCAAGCTTCTTCATGACTGAGGCCATCTTTGCTGGAGCAAGGGTGGGACCAACAGGCATAAAACCAGATCTGACAAAACTGACAGCTATTGTGGACTGGAAACGACCAACCGATCTGCAAAACCTAGCCATGTTTACAGGACTAACAGGCTACTTTAGGTCGCTGATCAAAGGATATGCAGCATTAGCCCAACCACTCACAGACTTGGCCAGAAGCCTTGACTTGCCCAAGGGGAAAGGAAAGGCAGCCTACCGACATGCCATGAAAGGACACTCGCTAGTTGGCTCATGGAAAGAGGAACATGAGAAGGCCTTCCTGGGACTAAAAATTGCCTTAACCAATGAACCAGTATTGAAAGGACCGAAGTTCGATGGCACACCATTTGTCGTCACTACAGATGGTTGTAAGTATGGTTTTGCAGGCATGCTTTCACAACGACACACTGCAGTCCTGCCCAATGGCAAAGAGGTCACACACATGCATCCAGTTGCATTCAGCAGCAAACGAACATCAGAATCTGAAGAGAAGTACAAACCATATTTACTAGAATTTGCTGCACTGAAATTCTCCCTAGACAAATTCTCTGATCTTATATGGGGCTACCCGGTTGAACTAGAGACTGACTGTCAGGCACTCAGGGACCACTTACTGAATGACAAGCTCAACTCCACACATGCTCGATGGAGGGATGGAGTACTAGCACACCAGATTATAGATGTATGACACAGACCAGGACACCTGAATCCAGTCGCAGACAGCATCAGCAGGAAGTATGTGAACCTACCCACAGAAAAGAACAACGGCCATGAATGGACAGTAAGCGAAGACTGGGAAGCACGAACAGGCATTCAAAATGATATATTCCAAATTGAGTCACTGCCCACCTATGATGCCCTCAGAAACCGATTTGCTAACGAAAAAATATTCCTCAATGCCATAGAGGCATTGGCTGAACTAGAACATGGGAAAAGTATCAGAGAAAGGAAGAAAGCCAAGCACCAAGCAGAAGGGTACATGATCCAAGAAGGGAAATTATGGAAAATAGGTAACACCAAGTCCACACGAGCAAAACCATGGGTAGAGTGCATACCACAATCAGAGGCAGTCACACTAGCATGGGAGGAACACCGGAATCAAGGACATTTTCACAGGGACAACGTAAAAATTGCACTGATGGACAGAATAGCTAGCCCACACCTTGACCAATCAATCACCAAGGCAATCATGGACTGTAGTAAGTGTAAAGGACATGGCCCAAAACACTTACATTCACTGCTAGAACCCATAACAAGACACCACCCATTTGAACTTCTTGTAGGAGACACCCTGGCCATGCCAAAAGGAAAAGGGGGCTTTACAAAAATCGGATTATATGCAGACGTCTACTCACAGCATGTATGGGCAGATAAATTCAAGACCACCGCATCAGCAGCCACCTCTTGCAAGACATTCAATAATATCTGCACCACATTCACAGCACCTGAGGCCTTCATGGTTGACGGAGGTTGCGAGTTTGACAACGATGCCGTTTGTGAGGCATGTGCCATACGTAATGTGGAACTACAAGTAGTTCCAGGATACTCCCCCTGGATCAACGGTCTGATAGAAGGGATGAATGCAAAACTGTTGGGGAGGCTGAAAAGATTGTGCTCACCAGATCTAGGGGAGGACGAATACAATGCAATGGATGTACCAGCCTCATGGCCCAACCACCTGGAGGAAGCCATGTAATTCCTCAACAATTGCATTCTTCCAAACCTCAAGTTCTCACCCAATGAACTCCTTTTAGGCATCGTGATCAACACAAAGCGTACACCAGCAGAGCAAACAGAGGAGGAAGTATCAGCAGATGAGGTTGAGGTCCAGATGGCATATGTAGAGCAACAGCGATTAGACAGGTACGCACACATATCTTCTCATGCTCACAAGCGGAAGCTGGCATTTGACAGGAAGGTCTTATCCCGAGCACCAAGAGAGGTCACATTCAAAGCCGGGCAGCTGGTACAAGTCTACAGAAGTGACCTAGACTTCACATTCAAGGCAGAACGGAAAATGGAACCAAAATGGTCAGCACCACGCCGAGTAACAAGCAGAGACCACAACTCCTATAAATTGGAAACACTGGAAGGACTACCCATCGGCAACAGGTTCTCCTCACGACGACTCTGCAGATTCATCCCCCACACTGGCACAATGCTACATGAGGCTCAAACAGCCATCGAGAAGCTACGGGGTGACCAGGAAGCCAAAGAAGACATTGTGCAGGAGGAAGTAAAAAGAATAGTGATTGATGAAGATGGTGACATGGAGTGGGAGGATGTAGAACACGAGGCAGACAAAGAACAGATACCATAAGACCCTGAGTATAGACCACAATCCACCCTGACAGTTGACTGACATCGGT
Source organism: Tricholoma matsutake (assembly GCA_026075535.2). Classification (NCBI taxonomy): domain Eukaryota; kingdom Fungi; phylum Basidiomycota; class Agaricomycetes; order Agaricales; family Tricholomataceae; genus Tricholoma; species Tricholoma matsutake. Next base: position 18,382,776 of record AP026538.1, read on the forward strand.
TATTTTCAAGGTCTGACTCCGTATATATTAAGGCCTCATTTCGCTTTGGTTACCTCACTTCTACCCCACACCCACGATCACATAAATATGTCCGGTACATGGCTTATTGGATGGATGGTGCTTTTTATTATTTTAGTGGCTCTGAGTCCCTTTGCCCTCATCACATGGCGACCTCGACAAGGCCACGACATTGAACAAGGCGAGTTCCCCAGCTTCGTCAATCCAGAACTTGTTCGACAACGGCTTTCTACCCCAACATGACCTAATATTGACTTCCCACCAGCTGCCCACTTGAGGCTTCGACAAAGGCCTCTTCCAAAGATAGACGAAACCCCAGAGCAATACCTGTGGCCCTAAACAACGTTTCTGTGTTGGGCCTCTAGGGGGAGCGATTGTCATGGACATGCCTCCTGAGGTGCATGGGTTGAGGTGAGGGTAAGGCATTGGTGCCTTGTACATACTTGTTTTGACATAGAGTTGAGATCGCAACGAGGGCATTGCTACTGTGAGGGGGGGCACATGTAGCCGTGGCGGCAGCCCCCGCAGCAGAGCCCACAGCCAGAGTCTGGCATCTCCCTTAGCGGTCACGTGACCTCATTGACAGACATGCGCTTGTTGTAGACAGGAATGGATCTTGGCTTGTCTGCGTCCATAGCGCCTCGCGTCTAGTAGTAGACACGAGTCCGTCCTGAGCTGCTCCCATCTAGTAGTAGATGGAAGCCCGGGTCCCCGCTAGTCCCATTAGGGTGGTTTGACTGGCCGTCTCCATCGGGACTGAGTTTGTCCAACCCATCGGAAGGGTGACGATGCAAAGTGCGCCGAAGGGTGTCTGGAATGTCATTAGATCACAAGAAGATTCAGCAACTTTCCTTTCGTCGAACGCTACAAAGAGGTCAAGCATTCCACCGCACGATCGTCCGCCAAACTGCTCTGCTAAGTGCTCAGGGATGGGAACGACACCTGAGTGCTGGATCGTAACCTTGTTCAAAGGTTTGAGGCTGTGGATGAGTTGGAGCGCTTTGCCATCTTTCTTCACGATGCCGAACCATCGTGATCGATACGAAGAGTTTGAGTGTTCATAGACACCAGCTTCGAGCTTTTTCTTGATAATATCGCAGACTTCTTCATAAATGCCGGGGGGAATCGGGATGTTTTGCTCGACCCAAGGGGTGTGAGGGATGACTGGGAATTCGATCGGGGGGAAGAAGTCTGGTCGGAAGCTACCTCGTTCATTGTCAGTCCATGTGAAGCCAGTTTCGTGGTTTCAAATGAAGTCGTGCATGAGATTTTGTTCTTCAGGCCATAGGAAATCACCTGGATGATTCCTGTCGATGATGGCCTTGCATTGGAGCAAATATCGAGGGGTGGGAGAGAAAGGTGGGGGACGAGGATTGAGTTTCGGCATATGTTCGAGTGGATCACCAGTGATCTTGTGAATGATGCGAAAGCGATCAGGAAGGTCAGCAATGACGGGTCGAATCTTCTGTGCGACAGGCTTGTACTTCTTCTTTGAAGTGGCAAGTGTCAGATAGAGAGTCAAATGTCGAGATATTGGAAGGGGAATAGATAGAAGAAGATTGCATAGGGGTCGCCGTCGAGGTCGACAAATATGTTGCATACTGTTCGCTAGCCATTAAATATAAGTTCGCAACGATCAAAGAAAAGGAATAGTAGTTCGAAGTGTTCGAGGAGTCAATATCAGGAATGTCCACAGTGTACTCAATAGTAATAGAAGGATTAGAATGGTCGTAGGAAATAATGAAAGCGCACTGATCGGCCTCCGAAAGTTGATCCTCTAACTCCGAAAATCCTTTCGAACTACTTTTCGACATTGATTTGATTGAGGGATCGTTGGAATGGTACACAATCGCGTCGAGTTTGGATTGAGGATGGTAATCATCTGCGATTCATTCTGATAGTTCTTTACTGTACTCTCAGTGAGAACTTCGAAAGGGCGTCCGAATAAAATGTCGTATGCTGGGTCGCGAATAATATGAATTTGCATGTATAGCATGATGGTGCCGACTTCACAAGGAATGTTGCACGCTAAACCAAGACTTTCATCGATACCGCCGTTTGCCAATTGTAGAGGAATGCAGATTGAAGGGTCATAGGCAAGACCGAGTTTGTGACAAACCTCTTCTGACATTGCAATGATCGAGGAACCTGGGTCAACGACACTCTCGACTGGGTTTCTACCGTTGACATTTATAATGACCGATCTAATTGTGTGAGATTCCTTTGCGATGATGAAAGGTTCCGGAATGTCACTGGGGCGCAGACTGTTAATATAAGTCTCGTAAGGATCGTTGAGTACATAGATGTCATCGTCAAGGATGTTCATTGCATTATCGGTTTGCTGAACACGTTGTGACCTGTTCTTTCCATTTAGTTCAAACCTCCGGCGCTACCGAGAGTAATTCTTCAGATGTTAGTGTGATAATAGGAGTCTTCATCGAACGAGTGAAAATGTCTTCTGCAATCTTGTCCTTGTGAATTGGAGCTTGGATATGGTGCGATGGGCCTTCTTTACCTTTACCTTTACCAGTCGATGCGAAGTTTTGTTCATGAGGTGGGAGGTACGAGTTCTCTTTAGCGGTGGCGTATGGGTGAACAATAGATGGTGAGGTTGGACTGGATTTGGTAGCCGATGCTGAGGTCAATGTTGGAGGATTGGTTGCCATAGATGAAGTGGAAGGTACTGGAGCATGTGGGGCAGTCGTTGGCTGGACTGGAGTAGGTGGGACTGGGTTCGAAGGATGGGGTTGTGCTGCGGGCATGTTACGATCAGTTCAAGCGTATGGTCTACCACTTCATAAGGCGAATAGTTCTTCCTCGAGCTTCGCGATGTGATCATCCGCTGTGTTAGGTACTTCCGATACCTGATATATACCTCTAGGTAGTGGTGTCGATGATATTGAAGATGCGATGTTATACATGAGGGAAGGAGTGATGGTGACCTGTGGGTTTCGTCGAAGCCACTCATCGATGCGTTCCTTGATGTAGTGGCCGGGGATGTTACGAGGAGTGAATTGACCATTAGGGAGAACTACCTTTCCTTCAGTGTTCTTCTTACACTTTCCTTCATTAATATAGGACTGGCAAACCAAACAGTCACTAATAAAATGTCCGGCGAGACCGCAAAAGATGCAAACCAGAGCTTCGATTTGTTCAGGTTGAAGGCTATTGTTAGCACGAGGTGGGTTAGACGTTTTTGAACCTGCTAGAGCCGTGATGAGAGTAGTTGCAAACTTTTCGAAGATAGCCGAAAGGTCTTCCGATTTGATCTGAGGTGCTGATGTCGAGGTGGTCGCTGCCAATGACGAGGTTGCCAAGTTCGAGCTGAGTAGGGAAGAGGTGTCCAAGGAGTTCGATCCAGCTAAGACAAACTTTGCAGCTTCGTGGATGTGATCAAGTGGGTAGGGGTCGTCTGGGTAATGGTCAGGATACTTAAGCTCAAGTCGTCGAGCAATGCGCGTCCACAATCCAGGTTGGAATCCTCGAACGAATGCTCTGCTTTGCTCTGCTTCTGAGATTCTGTTTTTAGTTGACAGGAATTTTGTAATGTTATAAAAGGCTCGGAAATACAATCCGAGATCATTCGCATTGAAGATGCCGATGCATAGTTGCTCGCTGACTAACTTGTCCATATCAGAGATAGACCACTTGTGATCGTCTTCTGAACCAGGGTAAAGCTTGTGAATTGCGATGCAAAAGTGCTGGAATGAAATGCCAGCATCGTATTCTGGAATCAATTCCCAGAGTTCGGAAGTGTCGATATCGAGGTAGCAACAGGTGTGCTTCTTCATATCCTCCGAGTTCGTGACATTGCACGCAGAGAAAAGCAATTTGAGTTCATTAAAGTATCTGCGAAGTTCTTGCAGCTGGGTAGGGTCAAATTTCGGAGCCGTGGAATGACCACGAGCTGGCATCGTTGCTTGCGTAGTCATGAATGTGATGTTTCTAGGAGTGGGAGTTAAAACTTGTGTGAATGATGGTAGAGGAGTCGAAGTGGTTGGAAGGATGAATGAAGATGTGGATGAAGAAGATGAAGAAGTAGAAGATGATGTTGAGGGTGATGATATTGGTGAAGGGAATAGCCGACGATGAGTCGATTCTGCTTCGGAAACAGGTATAAGAATATCTCCCGATTGTTTGAGAGATTCAAAGGCATGATGAGTGTCAATCTGTAGGTTTCTAGCTTGTGTTGGCCTAAGCCGGGAGATTTGAGATGGATTAGGCGATGAAATGATTTAGAAACCCCTCGCGGTGGGCTCCAAAATGATATGCTCGACCCAGAAACCCCAAACAAAACCTACTAAAATGGCCTTGGATGGTATAACACAAGTTAGAGGAAGGGAGTGAGGTGGTACTAAAAGTCACCGAATCCAACCCGATGGAGGCGTAAGATGTCCGAGTGGGTACGAAGGGTTTTGATAACATTCAAAGGGGCACGAGATCTCTCGATGTAAGTTCAAGGGAGATCGATAAGGTTCAAGGGTTAGAGGAGACATTCGAGGTAATTGGTAATGGTATAGATGGTTTTACGAAGTGTGTAGAAGGAATATGTGAGTGGGGTGGCGATGATAGTGACGAGGGGTGATAACGATATACGATGGACGAAGGGTTTGAGGGCTAATACGAAGTTTCGAGGAAGTTTGCAATGATTCGCAGAACTTTGGGCTAGACGAGAGGCTTGGACTCAAGAGCTGAACTCTTAAATCAGACTATAGTGAAGTAAGATGATCTCTTTCTTCCTCCTTAAGTGAGTAACTATTACAAGTTTAAATAAGTTCTGAAGAGGTACTACCAAAAAGGGGAAGGAGAACATGAGGCCTACATAAGGTGAAGTCTAGGATAAAAGATAAACCTCTATCACTGAGTAAAACAATAAAAGATAAGAATTAAATCTCTGGAGTCCTGATATGTGTGAAATGTACTCGTCCTATGTCATTACAAACCATCTAAACATTTGAAATTTGCCTCATCGTGTCCTTAGTCATCTCGCGCATGCTCAGTCGGTGGCCGAATAGCTTGGTCAACCTTGCTATGACTCGTCGGCGTGTAGTAAGAGTGCCAGAGGCCATGATGATGGCGGCTGAGCGCGTTCGAAGTGTTCCTATATCGTTCGAGGGGGATCGAGGGGGATCGAGGTAGCGCAAGGCCACTCGAAGCCTGTTCGGGAGTGTTTCGCGAGGCTCAAAGGTGTTCAAGGGGTTCCGAGTGTCGTGAGAGATTGATGCGGAACTGCTGTGAGTGGTTACAGACCTTATAGTGCTAGGTGGACCTATCAACGGTGCATGATTCACGTCCATAATCCTGGTTGAAAGCTGCGAATGAAGGCTCTGGGTTGTTCAGCTGTTGAAAGTTGATTTTTTGTGGTGAGGAACCTAGTGATATTGTAGAAGGACCTGTAATATGATCCTAATTTGTTCACATCATAGATACCAATGCGAAGTTGTTCGCCAATCAGTTTATCCATATTGGCGATTGACCACTTGCAGTCATCTTCGGATCCAGGGTACAACTTGTGGATAGCTATATGAAATTCATTGAACAAAACCCCTGCATCATATTCTGGGATTGACTCCCAAAGTTCGGAGGTATCAATGTCGACGTATCAACAGGCATGCTTCTTCATATCTTCGGAATCGATAATTCCACATGTTGGAAACAGCATTTTGAGTTTGTTAAAGTATCTCCAAAGTTCTGGAGGCTGAGGAGGATCAAACTTTGGAGCCATGGAGTGACCATGAGCTGGCATAGTAGCTTGTGTAGTCATGAGTGTGATAGCTCTTGGGGTAGGGGTTAGGACTTGGGTGATAGATCGTAGCGGTGTCGATGTATTTGGAAAGATGAATGAAGCACTAGAAGCTGAGGATGAAGAAGTAGAAGATGAAGATGAAGACGATGGAATGGGTGAGGGAAATAGTCGACGATGTGTTGATTCTGCTTTGGATACTGGAATTAGGATATCTCTCGATTGTTCAAGAGATTCAAAGGCGTGGCGAGTGTCAATTCGGAGGTTTCTGGCTTGGGTTGGCCTAAGCTGGGAGATTCGAGATGGATTAGGTGATGACATGATTCAGAAACCCCTCGCGGTGGGCTCCAGAATGATAATGCTCAACCCGGAAACTCAACCAAAACCAACTAAACAGGGCTTAGGAGATATAACACAAGTCAGAGAAAGGTTGCGAGGTGGTACTGAATATCACCGTGTCATTCAAAGGCCAGTAAATGTACTGTATGATGTTGCAAAGCTGTATTAGACTGTGCGAAATTCTGTGAAGCCGTCCAAAGTAACGCGAAACACTATGAAGCGTTCCGAAATGATATGAGAGATTTTAGCAGTGATGTGGAGAAGTTCGAGAACCTCCGAAATGGTTTCACGAGTTTGGGAGATGGTGACAATAGTTGAAAGCGAGGTAAGAGACAATGACACGATAGATAGGCGATGTGACAAGAGTTTCGAGAGTCGATGTGGCAAAACGACGTAGTTCACAGAATACTTTGAGCGAGTTTGGGTGAAGACTGAGCTAAAACTCAAGAGTTAAACCCTTAAGTCAGATGATAGGAGATGTGAGAAGACAATTTTCTGCTCTATCGACAGTAAATACACCAAACTATATATGTTTTAGAGAGATAGTACTAATAAGGTAAAAGGCCATGAGGCAAAACATGTGGTAAACGTGAGGCAGTGAACAAGGTGTCGAAATCACGAAGTAAATGAGAAAGTGATAAGAAAGAAACATGCCATATACATGATTTATCAAATCTCCTTGTCTTGTGGTTCCAATAAATCATGAATATGTTGAAAAGCGCCTCAATGCACGCTAAGTTGCTAGCCATTGTGTTTCTTTGTGTTTGTGGTGGCAGGAACATGATGTGTTAGTGTGTGTAATGGTGGGAGTGTGTGTTCAAGGTTTGGTACAATAGGAATACGGTGGCTGAAGTCATTCAAAATGGTTTGAAGTCTTTCAAAACATTTCAAAGTGTTGTTTCGTTGTTTCGTGCATTTGTAGGTGTTCGTAAGCATTCGCAAAATCGTAGAACTTTGGGAAGGAGGTGTCCGAGTGTGATATCTTGATTTCAGAGCTCTGCTGCCATAGTGGACCTATCAACAGTGGAGAAATCCAGAAATGGAAAAGTGCACTTACCTAAGTATGCGTCCCAGCAAATCTTTGATGGTACCATGGAGAATACAAAATCCTTCATCAGCTCTATAGTATTGTACATCCATGGGAGGAAGCAGAGTTTCATACAGCTGAGTCTAGGATTATGTTTGCTCTCTCTCATACATTCAGGGGGGGAAAGCACAGTTCTGGAGAAACGAGGCTATTAATCAAATTGCCACAGGAAATAAACCATTTGCAACCTTCAAGGAATTTCTGGAGAGATTGGAGGCACAGCTTGGAGACCCTAATCCAAAGGCGACAGCCAATGCTAAATTAAAGACCATGCACCAAGGTTCCCTAATGGCGGGTGAATTTATTTTGCAGTTCAAAGCAGAAGCTTCACAAATGGATATGGGAGAAGCCGTGTTGGTAGAGTTTTTGAAAGCAGGATTAAATCCCTCTTTATTCAAGTCTATCTACCAACTACCTTCTTTGCCAGAGAAGCTGGACAAGTGGTATAATTGGGCAATGCACCTTGACCGGCAATATTGGCAGGAACAGGCAAAGTCAAAGTTGATGTATGGAAGTAGTAAATTTGGAAAGCCATCAGGAGGAAAGTCCGAGAAAGGAAAGGTGCCTCAGGTGCAAGCTCCGAGGGCACAGCCACCGGCCATGGCAGTGACACCTATAGTTACAGAGTCAGCAGCACCAGCAGAGGTAATGGAGGTTGATCAAGTGGGGAGACAAGCCCCACTTAAATGTTTTAACTGTGGGCAGTTAGGACACATTTCTAGGAATTGTAGGCAGAAAAGAAAGATTAGGGAAGCTACAATTGAGGAAGTGAAGCCAGAGGAAGGCAAGCAGAAGAATTTTGTGGAAGAGTCCCAGTGAAGGTTTCCCCATTGGTGACCCAGAATCATTACAATGTATTAGTATCTGAGGAAACCCAGAGTAAATCAGAAAAGGAAATCAAGGAGGAGTACAACTGTTGCGAATCACGTGACCAAGGAAATTGCTGAGCACTATTTGCGAAAACCCTTAAATTCTTTATTCGCTCTGCGCAAATAGAACCCAAAATCACCTTGACTGTGGGATTGAAGACAGTGGACATGCATGCAGCTATTGATGTGGAAGTGTTGCTTGATAGTGGTGCTACAGGATTATTTATTAATCAATCCTTAATTACTGGAAATGGTATTAGCACACGCAAGCTGGCGCAACCTATAATGGTGTACAATATTGACAGAACAGTCAATCGTGGAGGAACTATCAAGGAGGAGGTGACTATGGTACTAAAGTATCAGGAGCATCAGGAGCAAGCCATATTTGAAGTGTGCGATCTTGGGAAAACCAATCTAATAATAGGATGTCCATGGTTATGGAAGCATAATCCTGAAATTGATTGGAAAACTGGGAAAGTACAAATGACTTGTTGTCCTAAGGAATGTAATGTGTATGGGAGGAAGATGAAGAAGGAAAAAAGGAAAAAGAGAGAGAAAGAACATCCAAGGAAGTATTCTGTTACAATGGAGGAAGTGGAGGATGAGGAAATGCCAAATGGGGAAGTTCCGGTTATGATCAAGAAAGAAGAGCAGAAGCAAACCTTTAGAGCAATTCATGGAGGACAGTCATGGGACAAGAATATTGTGAAGGTGGAGAAGCCAGTGGAGGAGTGGGTGCCAAAAGTGTATCATGAATATCTGTCAGTGTTCCAGAAGAAGGAGTCTGAGTGAGTGCCAGTGCAGAAGCCATGGGATCATGTGATCGAGATGAAGCCAGGGTTTGTGCTGAAGAAGTCAAAGGTATATCCATTATCTCCAATGGAACAAGAAGAAGTGGATGCATTCCTGAAGGAGCAATTGCGCAAAGGATACATATGACCTTTGAAATCACCACAGAGGTCACCAATATTCTTTGTGCCAAAGAAAGACCAAAGGAAGAGGATGTGTACAGATTATAGGTATCTGAATGAGTGGACAGTGAAGAATGCATACCCCCTGCTGTTGATCTCAGAAATAATTGACAAGGTGGGAAAAGCCAAGGTCTTTACAAAATTGGATTTACGATGGGGATACAATAATGTACAAATAAAGAAAGGAGATGAGTGGAAGGCCACATTTGCCATGCATCAAGGATCCTTTGAGCCACTTGTCATGTTTTTTGGGATGACTAATAGTCCCCTGACCTTTCAAAATATGATGAATGACATGTTCAAAGACATAATAGACAAAGGCATGGTAATAATATTTATTGATGACATTCTGATATTTACGGAGGATGAAGAAAATCATGAGGCGATAGTGCAAGAGGTGTTACAGAGGTTAGCGGAGAATGATCTATTTTTGAAACTGGAGAAGTGTGTGTTTGGGGCAAGCAAGATCGAGTTCCTAGGATCATTGATCAGCCCTGACAGGATCAAAATGGATCTGATCAATGTACAGGCAATCACAGATTGGCCTGCACCCACCCATGTCAAGGAGGTTCAAGCCTTCTTGGGACTCGCAAATTATTATCATCGCTTTGTGCACAATTTTTCCAAAATTGCTGCACCCTTACATAACCTTATGCAAAAGGGAGTAGTGTGGAGGTGGGGAGAGCAGCAGCAGACAGTGTTTGAGGAGTTGAAGAGGAAGTTTGTGGAGGGACCAATATTAGCCCTGGTAGATTTCACATGCCCTTTACGAGTGGAATCAGATGCATCCGATTTTGCTATTGGAGCGGTATTATCAATGCTGTGTGAAGATGACAAATGGCATCCTTGTGCATACTTGTCAAAAGGGTTGAATGATGTGGAGAGGAATTATGATGTGCATGACAAAGAGATGTTGGGGATAATATGAGCATTGGAGGCATGGAGGCATTATTTGGAGGGATGTACGCATCAGATTGAGATCTGGACGGATCATCAAAATCTGCAATACTTCATGTCTGCTAAAAAGCTTAATCGCTGGCAAGCATGTTGGGCACTATTCCTATTGCATTTCAACTTTCACTTTGTCCACAAAGCGGGAAGCTTAATGAGGAAAGCAGATGCATTATCCAGACATATTGATCATAAAAGGGGGGTGGAGGAGGACAATAAGAATGTTACCTTACTCAAACCCAAATACTTTCACATTTGCGCTATGCGTCAAGGGCATCTATTAATAGATAGCTCAGAAATGGAAATGCTGTCTAAAATTAGACAATGTTCAGAAATGGATGATGAAGTAGTGGAAGCTGTGAAAGCTCTGAAGGGAGAGAAGAAAGGTAATATTAAAGGAGATGAATGGGCTGAGGAACAAGGGTTGGTGTTGTTTCAAGGAAAAGTGTATGTACCTATGTATGTTTGTCAATTACCAACAAACCGACTGGCCTGAATGGCTGGCAATTGCTGAATTTTCCCACAATAACAAATTCCATTTGGCTACTCATATGTCACCCTTTTTTGCGAATTATGGATATCATCCTCGCATGGGAGTAGAACCCAGAAGGGAAGTCAAAGTACAGTCGGTAGAAGACTTTGTATCTAAGATGCAAAAGGTACAAGAGGAAGCAGAGGTGGCATTGAAGAAAGCACATGATGAGTACAAAGTTGGTGACTTGGTGTGGCTAAAGGACCTGAATATTCCACAACCTTCGAAGAAACTTACAGAGAAACAAGTTGGCCTATATGCAATCTCTAAAGTAATCTCGCCTAATGCAGTAGTGCTAAAATTACCCCAATCATTCAAGATTGATCCCGAGATTAACATATCCCGCCTATGCCCATTACTGCCCACCCACTATTCCTAGCCAACAAACTACTCCACAACCTCTGATAATAGTAGAAGGTGCTCCAGAATATGTAGTTGAAGAAATTCTAGACTCACGTCTTCGACAGAATAAATTGGAGTTCTTAATAAAGTGGAAAAACTATACCAACAAAAATAATTTGTGGGAGCCCGAAGAGAATTGGAAGCAAGCGCATAACGCGATCACCCAATTCTTTAAATGTAATCCGAATGCTCTGTGTCATATTGCGAGAATGGTGTATGAGGGGATGAGATTCCAGCCTTACCAAAATTTCACAGAGGGGACAGACACAATATTTTCTCGCCTGGAAGTCGAGGCATAAAAGGGGGGTAATGTTAGGAAACCACCCCATTACCTAATAAAATTTCATTTTATTTTATTATGTTGAATTACGCTACATTATGCCAAATGATGCTACACTTTGATAGCGTGAGAATTTTATTTCGCACGCATCAATATGTATGCATATGTACGAGTGCATTGGTAACAACAAAGTACAATATATGTAACATAGTATATAAACCCTAAATATATGCCTAGGGGACCCCAGTTGTGTTCTCTTAGGTATTCCACCTACACTTGTGGTGTGAAACACCTTTCTCAACAAACTCACCTATTAATAACCCCTCACATCAAAACCATCAATTCCCCCATCCCATGCGCGGATCCCGCCCCCTTCTTGTAGAGAGAACCCCCATGGTCTTAGCTAGCAGATAGTGGGTGTTGCCCCAACAGTTACAATGTAAGTCCTGAGTATTCTAAACTAGTAGCTAACTGTTACACTACAATAGGAGTATATGAGAAGTCTAAATCTCACTTGGACTCTAACCATGTGCAATAATAAGTCCCCCCTTCCTTGTGCAATTATAAAGCCTAATAGATTACAGGCCCTGACCCTATCTAGCTTAACAAGTTAATTATCTGGACCTACTGACCTACCATGTCACAACACTCAGATGGAGAAACTCCTGAACAACCAGTACCATGCATACACTTTGTAGCCCCTAAATGAAGCACCAGAACATATCTTCAGGTTTGAGAGCCAGGGAGCCAGGAAATATGACTGATGCTCCATGCAATATGCCTGCTCATGGTGATGAACCCACAGCAGAGCCCCATGAATATATTGAACTAATCCAAACCAAGAAATATTCAAATGTCAGTAAGTTGTCTGACCATGATCATTTAACAGACACAAACTGGCATGAATGGAAGGAGAGGATGCAGAGAGTCTTTATCAATTTTGGACATATTGGGTATACTGGACTTCAAACATTATTGGACAGCAAATTAGTGGACAGATTCAACATTGATACCCAGTCACCAAAACCAGATTGTGTAGCATGTACTGAGGCAAAGCAACACATTGAACCCTTTTCTAAAACTTCCAACTGAAACACCGAACCCAGAGAATTGACACAAATTGATTGTGGAAAAGAATTTGGTAACACAAGACTGGGGAATTGGTGCAAAGAACATGGTATAGAAATTCATTTAACCACACCATACTCACCTTCACAGAATGGCATTGTGGAATGTATGGACTGCACACTTGTAGAACTATCACATGCTATTCTCACCACCAATGACCTTCCCAAATTTCTCTAGGAGTATGTGTAACCTTGTGCTAGGTTCACACAAGTAATCACTAGTCCAATGCTGAGGCAACTGTGATGTAAGGAGCCCAAGGTCTGGATTGACAATGGAGATGGAGCAGCAGTGGGACTGTGGGTGGTGGTGGTTGTTATCTGAGAGGGTTCTCTGTGCCCTCTATTAGTTGACCCCAGTAAATATATGTAAATACGAGTTTTTGTTACAGTATGTAGTTTTACATGTGGCTTATCTCAGGAACTGATTGTATAATAAGCACCTTCAGAAAACAATGCCTTACAAGGGCTGGCATAATAGAAAACTAACCATGTCTACCTTATGCAAATTTGGGGCCCCCATTTGGGTTTTAATGCAAGGACAAAAAGAACAAAGAGAAATGCTACCAAAATCTAAGCGCCAAGCATATGTTGGATTTGATGACAGCACTGGAGCAATGAAATATTATAATGCAGAAATGTGAATGGTACTTACCTCTAGAAACTTCCAAAATCTTAACCCACCAGAAATGCCTTCACCTCTGGAGCTAATCACCATTATACCTGATGCACTGATGATACTCAACCCAAAAACTCAACCAAAACCAACAAAACTGGTCTCAGGAGATATAACATGAGTCTGAGGAAGGTTGCAAGGTAGTACTGAATATCACTGACTAACCAAGGCCAGTATATGTACTACAAAATGTTGTGAAATGGTGCTAGCCAGTGCAAAGTCCTGCAAAACTGTACAAAGTAGTATGAAACACTACAAAGCATTTCGAAACGATACAAAAGAGTTTAGCTGTGGTGCAAAGGAATTCAGAAGTCCTTGAAATGGTTTTGACAAGTTTGGGAGACGGTGACGATAGGAGTAGATAGTGTAGAAGATGATGACAGGGTAGATAGGCAATTGATGACAGTTTCGAGAAACTGAGTAGCAAAACGACGTAGGTCATGGAATACTTGAGAGAGTTCAGACTAAGACTCAAGAGCAGAACCCTTAAGTCAGACGATACACAATATGGGAAGATGATCTTCTGGCTTTTGACAGTAAATACACCAAACTATATATATATGTTTTAGAGAGATAGTACTAAAAAGGTAAAAGGCCATGAGGCAAAACATGTGGTAAACATAGGGCAGTGAAAAAGGTGTCAAAATCATGAAGTAAATGAGAAAATGATAAGAAGGAAACATGCAATATACATGATATATCAAATCTCCTTGTCTTGTTGTTCCAATAAATCATGAAGATGTCAAAAAGTGCCTCAATGCATGCTAAGGTGCTAGCCATTGTGTCTCCTTGTGTTTGTCGTGGCAGAAACGCGATATGTCAGTGTGAGGAATGTTGGGAACATGTGCTTGAGGTGAGGTATGATAAGACTATGGCGGCTGAAGTCATTCAAAACGGTATGAAGTCTTTTGAAATGTTTTGAGGTGTTGTGTTGTTGTTTCATGTGTTCGCAGGCATTTGTAAGCATTCGCAAAATTGTAGGACATTATGACAAATGTGTCTGAGTGTGATGTATTGTTTTCAGAGCTCAGCCACCAAAGTAGACCTATCAGTGCCACATGAGGGGGAGTCTGATGAAAGCACACTACTGCCTCAGGGTGTAACAGGTTCTGATAATATAACTCCAGACCTTGAACCCAAGAAGTGCAAGCATAAATGGGATGAGATAGAGGAGGATGTGGATATTAATGAATGGCAAAAAATGTGTGGAATTCATACCAACTATCAACACCTTCAACATCCCTTTACAGGTGAGGAAGAAGATGAAGAAGAAACCTTCCTATCAATTGAAGAGATATATGCAATAATTGCTGGAGATGAACTTACCAGCCTGAAGGACACTAAGAACTCCCCAGAGTGATAAGAATGGTGAATCACCATACAGGAAGAGTTGGATTTGCTGAAGGAGATGGGCACTTGGGAACTTGTGCAGAAACCTCCAAACGCAGTCCCTATCTCCAATAAATGGGTCTTTATAAAGAAATGAAATAACCAGGGGGATGAAATAAGGAAATGAGTGAGACTGGTAGTAAAAGGATGCACTCAGTGACCAGGTTATGATTATATGGAAACCTATTCACCTGTTGTTAGGATGGATATGTTGCGCACAATTCTAGCCCTTGTACCGATAAAGAAACTCCAGCTACAACAGATGGATGTCAAGGGGGCTTACTTGAATGCCATTTTACAAGAAGAAATTTATATGTGACAACCTGAGGGATGCGAGGATGAAATGGACCAAGTCTGTCAGCTGGTCAAAACTCTCTACGGCTTAAAACAGGCTGGGAGAGAGTGGAATAAGCAACTTGATGAAAAACTCAAGTCTCCTGGGTACAAACACTTACTCATGGATTCTTGTGTTTACATTCAATGGGATGGGGATGACATTGGAATTATGACTATCTGGGTTGACAACTCACTTCTCTTTGCATTGTTGGACATGATGATGGAATATATGATGAACATGTTATGCTCAGAATGGTGAGTTACAGACCTTGGGAAACCAAGCAAGATTGTTGGTATACAAATAAATCATACCAGCAGTTCCATGACTATTTCTCAACAGAAATATATTGAGAATATACTCCTCAAGGAGGGGATGGCTGATGCAAACCCTGTCAGTATACCTATGGATCCAAATATTAAGCTAGGACCAAATCCAGATCACAATGAACCCAACCAAAGTAATTCATGTGCAAAATTATTGCCCATCTCTTCTCTATGTCGAGTAAATTTTGGCTTTGGTAGAGCTTTAGTTAATACATCTGCCATTTGCTCTGGATCTTGACAGTTCTGTATATCAAGAACTTTTTCATTCACAAGGTCCCTGACCCAGTGATGGTGAAGAGCAATGTGCTTTGACCATTGATGAAATTGTGGGTTGTGTGTTAATACTACAGACCCCTCATTGTCACCATAAGTAATGGTTGGATCCTCTTGAATAAATCTGAGTTTGCCATATAGATTTCTGAGCCATGCAAGGGGGCACCAGCCTGATAATCCTGGAAGTCCAGCCTATGGCCATGAAAAGAAAATTGGGCACCCAATGATTTCAGTGGAAAAAAATGAACCTGGAGTCCAATTTAAGCATGGTAGGATCCTGAAATATCACTGGTCAGTAGAACTTGAGTATTTAATCTAAATAATGAACAATTTTTCTTGAATTTTTCAAAAAAAAAAATGTTATGTTTGGGGTTAGGGTAAGTAATGTACTTTGCCATTCGCTCAATGCAACACAACCTTACTGCTAAAATGAATTATATACCACAGGTATGTGTTCATTATATTCTTACAGGAATGTCCCATTACTAATTATGAGAATATCCAGCCAGTCCTTGATACCAGGGGATATGCTGAATGTCCCAATTGTGGGGCATGCATGCATTGTGGCACAGTTGGGGGAACTTGAACAGGCACCAGCAAGATGGGTCTGTGAGGCTTGCGAGGCGTCTGGGGAGGTGCACACAAAGCATGCATGGAAATGATATCATAGTATTACTATATTTGGAAATGTGCCTGATTACATAGTTAGTTAGTTCAGCTAAACTGGCCTTGAAAAAAAATCAACACCACATTCTTTTTTCCAATGCCAGTGCCCCCTTAGAGCCATGTTGCTTTGCATCCAGCCTATGAGAGAGCCACATATTCTCTCTCTGTAGATGACAAGGCTATGATCATTTGTTTCTTTGATTTCCAGGTCACTGCTCCCCCTGCTGTGAGGAAAACATATCCTGTTGTGGACTTGTGGTCATCTGCATTTGAAAAGGCAGCATCTGCATACCCATAGAAGAGGTTATTTTCTCCAGTTGCATCCTGAGATGTGCAGTAAGTTATCCCAAGAGTTTTTGTACCTGCAAGGTACCTGAGTATCCGCTTTAATGCACCATGGTGTTGGAGACCTGGGTTAGTGGTGTAGGTGGCCAATTTATTTATGGTATATGAGATATCCAGCCTTGTAGAGTTTGCAATAAACTGTAGACTTCCTGTCCAGCGACGCGCTAGTAACCCAGTAGCTTTGCAGTAGCTTTCCTCGCGTGTGAATAGTTTTTTCCCACAGGGTTTTCCATCACACAGAGATTTTGACGCATCTGGATGAATTAACTAACCATTCCCTGGTGCTCGAACCATGATAGGCTTGAGGGGGAGTGTTGGGATATGGGCAAAGCTATTTAATAATATGTTCTATAAATAGATCACAGTACACATCAAAACTACAATAGGAGTCTAGTACGAGACATTGGACTCTAACCACGCACAATAATAAGTCCCCTTCCTTGTGCAATTATAAAACCCAATATTGTAAGAGCTCTCGCAATTCTTTCAGGCTGATCTCAACTAGAATATCACTTTCAGGATTCACCTGGCTTATTATTATAGCTTCACTATTCTATCCAGCTGAATCTTACTAGTGAGCGGATACCTTTATCCATTTCTATCCGAGTCCCTGACATGGTCACATGACACATAAGTACGAATCGTTCGGTTAACGTTGGGTTAACGTTTGATGTTCTTGGCCCTCCCTTCCCTCCCTTGTTATTTTCTTCTTGAATTATTTTTTACTTTTACATATTCTATCGTAGTCAAACGGTCTCTGTCTGCTGGGATATTACAGAAGCCAGTAGTGTTTGTTTTTGTATCTGTAGCGCATCCAAGGCTCCCTTGCATTTATTTTATTTCGGGGTCCGTCTAGGCGGATCTCGGTTTTCCCGCTACTACTTCACTCTGAGCCAGCAGCAGAGGCATAAAATAGACTGCACCAGCTGTGTCTGTTGATTTTGATGTAAGAATTTCTTTGATTTTCCTGATGCACTCTAGGGCGGAGTGTTTGATATTATATATCTAGGTGTTCCAACTTCTGTGGCATCGAGTTTCATTGGGTTTATTAGAACCGCATAATGCCAATACACCATGTTCAGAGTCAGAAAGTTGGCTTGCGCAATGCAGGCGACGTAAGCATCGATTTGAGTAGTACAGATCACCAGAGGTAAGTTAAACATCGATGGCTCAAAAACAAAATACAGAATTTGTGCTTCCTCCAGCTGAGGGTATTACTTGCAAGCTATGTGGTGATTTGCTTCATCCAAGTATCAACTTTCTCCTCCACACGTCTGTGCTCTATCGCCTCAGCCTTCGCCGTCGCCTCTCTCAACATAGCCTGCAGCTTGTTTCGTGGCACCATGATATATGGCAGAGTCATGAGCATGTCGAAGGTGTCAGGGCCACCACGAGCTTCATAGTGCGCCTTACGACCCTGGGTTTGGTTCTGTGTCCTCTCCGCGGTGGCGGCTCTTTCATCCATGATCACCTTGTAATCTGCGTGTGCCGTGGTCATGACGCCACCGGGGTAGGAGGTTTCTTTCCAAGTCGTGACAACTTCATCTTTCAGTATCTGAGTGCCGAAATGGTGAAGTACAGCGCCGGCGTAGACGGCGTCGAAGAGGATGGGAGGGGGGCACTCAGGAGTATCAGAAAGCCGGAGTGGAGAACCAGAAGGGGGTGCACCGGGACTGCCAAGAAAAGATGGTTTCTTAGGCTGGAAAAGGTGTGTTGTACACCTAAGTTGGGTGTCTGCTCATCGGCGCCGTCAGACTCAGAGGTACATATCACACGAGTAGCACACACCATTAAGAATGCGATGTGTTTACCCAACCCGATATGAGTGAGCCTATTGAGAAACAGGCCGTTCCGGACGCTGTCGATGTCCCATACAATGTCGCCGCCGGCGCGGTCACGACTACGGCATTGAGTATAAGTCGTAATGTACTGCAGATGGTGAGTGAAAACGTACTAAGAGTAAGAGTAGCATACCGTATCGCCCTTGGTGTGGGCCAGAAGATGTACGGCCTCGCATACGTCCGCTTCCATGCTCGTCATGACGCATGTCTCTCCATCCCGCTCTTCAACTTCCTTGTTGAATCCAGCCCTCCGAGTGGTGGCACAAGTAGAAGTGATGTGTGTGCGTCCGATGTTATGATCGACCGGGAACATCCTTTGCCGCTCCTCGTCGCTGGTGTGATAGTAGAGAACGGCGGACTCGGCTGGAAGACCGACATTGTAGTTTACAACTTCGGGGGAGTCAGGACTGGTCAAAAGGTCGCCTTCCGCTCCAACGACGACTCCGATGGCGTAGCGGATCCATTTGTACGACCTTTGCGAGAACTGCAGTGCATTGAAGGTCTCTATTGGGAGGGTGAGGCAATGGACCCAACGCCAATTGGAAGGATCAAGATTGGGTTAGGTGTTCACGTGACGCGGTCTCACGACCTTTATTCCTATCTGTAGCCCCTATTCCGTTGCCTGACGAACCGCTACGAAGTCTTTAAACATCAGCAAACTCAACACAGTCTCCGGACCTCGCAGCCAAGGACGCCTACACCATTTCCCCGCACTCCTCCGCAAGTGGAGCCCGCTATGAGTCTCGGTGATGACGATCTTCTGCTTTTTTGCGTTATCGAAGGCGAAACAGAGTCTTTTCCAATTCATATCGAAGGGTCATCGTGGCGCAATCCTAAGTTTATGGTGGGCGACCTGAAGGAGAAAATCCAAAAGGAACGAAAAGATGATTCATTAACCGGCGTTGATGCCCACAGCCTAGTACTCTGGAAGGTGCGTGCTATCGAAGAGTTGCGATCTCAGATTATATGGCTTACTTCCCTGTCCTTTTAGCCCAAAGATACCAATCCCGTCGATGTGAACCTGGACGACCTTGCGTCTATTCGCTGCGATGAACGACTGGCTGAGAAATTATCCTCTGCTCGTCCCATCGGCTATATTTTTCCAAACCAACCTCCACTCGATCGTTTGCATATTATTGTACGCCAACCGGATACTGGTGAGTGAGGGTGCTTTTCCATGGCTGAACACTGCTGATAGTTTCTTGCTCAAAATCACTTACCATTCCAATTGCCCTCACGACTGCGTTGTTTTTCCCATGGGCAATGACACCATTCCCCCTTTACTCCGTGCGTAATGACTTCGACTCTGCGGTGTTCTTGTTCGTCAACATTACCTCGTTCTCCTCAATACCTGCCGCCGTCTCGATGAACTCGTGCATATCAATTCCATCTCTTGTGCCTAACAAACCGAACACGAATTCGCTCGCCACTCCTAACCATCTCTCCCTTCGCACATTCCCTCCTTCTCTCGCCATCTCTCTATGATCCGTCCACCTATCACTGATCCCCTCTCCACATTTGCAAATTTCCAACGTTCCTCCCTGATCGCTCGATGCTATTATCTCTTCGTCCCTCCTTCCCACCTCCTTCCTCACGTATGTCAAATGGGTCTCGTTGCCGGTCTGGGCCGGCTCCTCACACCGCCAAATTACAACGTCCTCCCATTTCCATGTCTCGCCACTGCTTTCCCTGGTTTTACCAACAACCTGTCTCGTTTATTGATTCGTTGCTCTTTTGTTTCCACCCGCGCCCCACGGTAAGACCGCACAGCTGCGGACCGGAAAAGCAACATCACACCGAAAGAACACATATTTGATATCGAGGCAATCGACAAAGAGATCGAGAAAGAGCTCAAATCGCTTTGTGAGGTGATTGAGACATTTCTGAAAAATCCTGAGCCACCCACCTGGGTTCCTCCGAACTACGTTACGCCGAGCAACCGCGAATATCTTACAAACCTTCGAATACCATCTTATCGCAATGGCCAGCCAAGTCTTTTACTTCACAATCTTGATGTGTGCGATGGTAATGAAATCGAGGAGATGTTTGGACATGGTGAACACCTGTATGTATTTATTAATTGCTTTGAACCCTTCTCACCATGGACTGCAGGTGCATTTGCAACACATCCGGATCAGGCAAAACCCGGCGCATAATGGAAGGCCTCACGAAATACTGGGGATTCTACCTTGTTGCAATTCCGGATGCCAATGGCGTCGGCATCCGAGATTTGCAAGACGCCTTGGAGGATATCGCTGACTGGGAATGGACGTCTGACCTTAGTAACCTCCCTTCCGGGCAACGGGTTCGTCAAAACGATCTCAACAGTCTGATTGCTTCTAAGCACCTCCGGAAAGTCCTGGCTGCGAGGGTAGTGATTTTCCAGTTGTTCCTACGGCTCGCTATCGTGGTCGACGGGAAATTGCAAGAGAAGCATAAGCGCATTTGGTTGTTGTTCCAGTTGTCCGACCAACTACCCCGCGGTGGAATCTTGCATCCATTTGTTCACATCATCAAGAAGTGTCTTCGTCGCGCTTCAAATGAAGCTCTCGTCACATTGATTGAACGCCTTACTGGCATTCGTGAAAAATATTTGTCACAATCGCACTTTAGTGTTATGCTGGACGAAGCACAGTGGGCCACCAGATTATATCCCCGTTCCTTCATATCATCTACCAGCGACAGAGTATATCAATCAATTGTCCGCGAAATAGTTAAGGTCATCACCCGATCGCGGATGACGCTAGTGGTGTCAGGTACAGATCTGTCGCTGGCAGAGCTAGAGGAAGCTATGGCTTCCGGAGTGTCAAAACCTGCGGTTATACTGGCCCACCGGCTTGGGATGTTCGACACCTGGCCGAAACTGAAGCCATTTCTCGAACGCTACATCCCTGCTTCCATTTTGGAAACCCCTTCTGGGTATCGCCTGCAAATGCGGATCCGGGAATATCTTCTGGGTCGGTGAGTCGACATCTTTCTTTTCTACTGAGCCACTCTGACTGAGAGCAGATATCGCTTCTCCGTATCCTTTCTGGAATTATTCTTGACGAATGGGCTGGAATCGCCACACAGATTGCTGAATGAATATATCAAAGAACACACCGCTTGTCTCCCAGGTGATACCGGTGATCCCTTTACTTCGTCTGAGCCTGAACTTCACTTTGAAGTCCAAATGACGAGTTTTGGGTGGGATAGACTCAAGTTAGGTAGGCTTGTCCTTCAGCTTGAGATTCCTCCTTTTGACATATGGCAGATTCGACCGCGCTTCAAGAAGCAGCGCAGATTGTGCAATCTCACTTGACCAAGGGGAAATCTCCGACATTTGGACCCGTTACCGCCCGACTTGTCGAGTATGGGATAGCTCATCTCCACAACCGCCACGAGGGTCAAATAGTTGAACCACTTGCATTTCTGTCACTGATGAAGTGGCTCCAGACTCTAGACCATGCCAATCTGGAGGCAAATATCCAATCACGACTTGCTTTTCAAGCTTCACGTGGAGATGGTTACGAGGAGCTGGTCGTTTTGTACCTGCTTCGAACGCTGCGCTACCCAGTCCCCCTCAGCACAATTTTCAACTTTCACAACAGGCCTGTTTGGGCAAATGACATGGTCCAGATCGTTGGGCGCCTCGATGAGATCGATGTAGCTGTGGACGTTCTAGGAGGAGCTCCACAGAACCCGGGTCTTGGTGTAGTGCATTATGCAGCTGATATTGAAGACGTTATATGCTGGCTTGAAACCCCTGCCATTGCTCCAGCAGTGCTTATCACTACTCACCTCTTTGGCCCAGACGTCATCATACGGTGCAGTTCACCTCTGTCAAATTCGACCGTCGCATCCAGGAACATCCTTGCGATGGGCCAATTTAAGTCCTACACAGGTGGTAACAAAGAATCTCTCGTCACAGGAACGATTACCGAAGCTCTCACTTCCCTGAATCGAGTCCACTGGTTTAAACAGACGGTGTGTTAGCTTTGTCACCTACCTCAGTCCATTAACAATCTTGTGACAGCCATTGCATCAACGTCAGAAACTCATTGATGCCATAGAAAAATATTGTGTCCTCTGCTTTGTTGGCGGTTACCCACTGCCTCCCAACCTGAATTTAAGTGGCATCTCTGTCAGCCAGGCTATTGATGCACTTGGCCCAAACATCGCACTAGCATCAATAAATCTGGACACATTCAAAGCCCACTTCATCTCAGAGGATGAGGCTAGGAATGTCCTTGCACCATTGGAGCATGCTCTCACCCACAAGCAAAAAATAAATGAGATTGATAGCTGATACCAATGAAATAATCTTGCAATGTGATTTTTTGTTTGTAATTATATAGTGTTTTTGTGAATACTTGACACGATGTAGACTTACTTCGAGATAAGCTTGATCAAATGTTGAAGCAGTCGCCTGGTCATAACCCATGCCTTCCACAGTTATGCTATAGCCCATCTTGAAAGAGTCTTCGGTCCGTGGCTTGTACATCTCATCCTCATCCATTTTGGCAGATCCAGTCCACCAATATCCATGTTCTTGTGCATTCTCGAGCCACCTCATTATCACCTCCATGGCGTATCATCTCCCTTTGGTTTGTTCATTTGTTACCAACTTACTCTCACTGTTGTACTTTCCCTCATCTTCCATGTCCTATCCATGCCAAATATGATGGTCGTTGCCCATTGTACTCTGCCACTGGTGAGTGAGAGTGAATCTCTGCAGTTGAGCATTGCTGATAAGATTCACCCCAAACCCTCTCTCATTTGCTGAATCATTGCTCTTGTGTTTCCATCACCCTCAATTCTTGTCATGGTTTCAAATCCTACATGCCACCCCTCATCCACCCCCATCTCTGGTTGATCATTCCAGTACTTTACAGTCCCCCACCTGTCCTAGTGAACTCCGACCAGACTGACTTGAGTCCAAGTGGAGTCTGACTAGAGTCCAAGTGGAATGCATTTCAACCAACCTTGGGGATGAGGGCCAGTACTGGCAGGTACGAGTCCTTAATTTTTTTATGTTATTCAGTTAACATGAAATTAATTGTTTTAGACTAAAATAATAGTTATACATAAGCTAGAGCTATCTACACTAATTACTTCTTGGCATATATTGCCAGTACTGCATGCTTGTTATTACAAGTCATAAACATCTTGTCAGAGAAGTCTGTTATATGACCTACTTTGTCACATTTACTTCTTGTTGTTATGCCATCATGAAACCAGACATTTTGTCTGATATAATTCTACATGTAAAATGAAAGCTTCCAGAATAAACAATACCTTTCAAGGGAAGCATAGTATCTTCACTGGCTGCACAGCATGATACTTCTGAGAGGGTATGATGTCAGTATTCTGGAAGTACTCCTAATACTGCCACCATACTCACCAAGGGATATTTTGCCAGTATGCATACCAATCTAGAATACTACTTCAGTACCTTCAGTACTATCAAAATACCTCTAGTGAAGTATGTTGACAATATTAGGAATACTGTCAGGATACTTTCACAGTACTTCTCAGGCAGTATTGTGCCTTGCACCCAGTGCTTTGTTATTAGCACCCTTTACTCGAACACTTTTGCTTATTGCTATTCCAGTGACATTCAAGCTGAACATAAGCAGCTCTGGAGTAACTGCAAAATTGTGAATAATATGTTGTTTGGATTGACATTCACAGCAATTGTCTGTAGTTTTGTTTTGCCAGTTCTGAAACCAATTATTAATAGATTTCAAGTTACTGCTCATTACATGCATGAAATTTTCTGGAGGTTGAAGGTTCTCTTGCTTGTTGATGTTGTACACTGAAGTTTGGCATAGCATGGAGATTCATCTCTAATCATCAACTGTCTTGCCAATTCAGCTACATTTGTACCAATTTGTCCATAAGGAAATAATATACTGTCTTTGTTATGCAGCAATTTTCTAACATCATTTCTGGCAGCTTCCAAAGATTTTTTACCCTGAAGAATTTCTCTGTAGTAATAGGCAAGTCTTTCCAATGGAGTACTTAACCAACAAAACCATTTTGTCCATTTTCTGGGATTCTGGATCCATACATCACATAAAATAGAGAATACAGCATCATATGCACAACTGTAATTTTCTGAATCCCATGTAATACCCACTGGAGTATCTTGTGCCGGAATAAATGTCAATTTGGCTTTTTTTTTCTTAGAGCATTCATTTATCAGCTCTTCATCAGCTTTCTGTTTTGTACCAGTAATCTGAATAGTATTTTGTACTGGTGCTGTACCTTTAGCCATGACAAATGTATGAGTACTGAAATCCTTTTTTTTGTTTGAAACTTTGGATTTTCATTGTGTTCAAGCACATTACTATTCTCCTTTTTCTTGTCTTTAATAACCTGCCAAGGACTATCTGTGACAATATTAAGTAAATCCATAGGATCTGCTGAAGTCCACTTCAATTGTTTTGATACATTGGCAGGTACATATTCAGTTCCCTTATATAATTGAAACTGATGAATACAAGCATTATGCAAATTGCCATTGATATTGCTGGGTAAGGTACCTTCATATGACAATCTAGTTATTTCATCTAGAAGTTCTAGCTCTCTAAACTCTTGTCGCAGATATCCTGATGCTCCACATATGATCTTTTGTGGATTGAAACCTTGCACAATTACAGTACCTTCTGCAGTTGAGCCTCTAGATAAACATGTATAATAAGACATATGATCACGACAACTGCTTAAGTCAACAACATTGATATCTCGAGTTTTTTCTTGGGATGCATAATCTGTCATTGCAAAGTTGGGCAAAACTGGTACTTGTGAATGATTGATTTTTAATGCAACATCACTTGGTGTAATACACAAAACAGATTTTGATAACTTTGGTAAAGGAACAACATTTTCAGGTAAACCATCAATCTTAATTGTCTTTGCAGGCCGATCAAGTTTAACAAATAAGGTATCAAGTACAAGTTGACCATGTGGGACAATAACTGACTGCCAGCTAGTGATATGTCCTTCTTGGCCTTTTGTAATACACAATTCAGTTGCTTCATTGTTGTGTGTCATTACTGGCATTCCCATACAAAGAGACAATCTGCCAGGTACATGATCAGATGCTGAATGTCTCAAATTCCAGAGAACACTTCTTAACATTGGGTTTATATCACCATTATTAAGTGTATGCTTTCTTTTCATCCATTTTTTTTCTATTGCTGGATTTTCTTCCTCTCCAAAACGGTCTACAGAATAAAAGTGTGTCAATGTTTGACCAGTTTCCTTTGCAAATTGTTCTGAGCCAAGTTGGTTGATCCGGTCTTTTGGTGCATTGAATGCAGTGATGATAGACACATTATGGTATTTCTTGTCTGCCAATTTTGGCTGACCTGGATCTTTACCAGCAATTCAGGATCTCAGAAATTGTATATCCTCTGAAGTACAAGATGCATATCACATATTCTCAAGTGTAGCCCTTAGCTTGGCATCTTCTTTACTTTGTTTTTTTTGTCACATATCTTGTTGTAGAATTCCTACAGTTGTCACTTGATGCCACAATGCTTTTCCAATTGATGCTTGTTGTCCTTTTAATGTCTGTGATGCATCAACAGATGTACCAACAGCTTCATTGTAAAACAAATGACCTCCAACTGGTGGTAATTGTGCAAAATCACCTGCAAAAATCATGTTGATACCACCAAATGCTGTGTCTCCTATGTTTCTTGCCTTGGCCAATTGAGCACTGATCTTATATAAATCATGACAGGCCACCATTGATACTTCATCCAAAAATATATAGTCAACACTGTCAAGCCATGCTTTGACTTGTCCTATAGCTGTATGCTCATTTCTGACTGTATCACCATCTGTTGTACCATTTATACTGTACTGTTTATACCAAGTACAGAATGGTAAGTTGAACCATTCAACAATGCAGCAGCCGATCCTGTTGGAGCCAGAATCATAATTCTGTGAGACTCATTGCATTTTTCAAAAAAGGATATCAATGCTTTGATAACTTGTGATTTTCCAGTACCTCCCATTCCACCAAGATACATTTTTAGTTGACTTGGCTGTGACATGGTTGCATGATTAGTGACAATATGAAAAGTTCATTCTTGTTCTGTATTTAATTTGAATGCTTTGACAGTATCATTGATAATCTTTTGGTTATCAGCTGTTTCTGCTTTGAAGTTTTTCTGAAGATAACTAATATCATCTACAACAACATCATTATAATTTTGAGATGACAATGGTATTTACAGGAAGATGTTTTCCTCTATCAGCTAACACAGCATCTTTTACAGTTTTTACCAAGGCATTCCATTTACTGCCAGCCATATTTACTTGTATATCTATGCCTTTGGAATCAATATGGCTAATATAGCTTGTGGACAATCATCAGCATTTTGAACAACATTCTCCATTTGATTCATTTCATCAAGTTTTTTCATATGTTTCAATGATGGTTCAACATACATGCTCTCCTCATCAGTAATCCTGCATTTTGGTTTTTACCAGTTTCTGAACCCAAAAAACTTACAAAAACTGACAAAAACCAGAAAACCTGGAAACTTGGAGACCTAGGTCCCATTTCTGTTAGGAAACCACCCCATTACCTAATAAAATTTCATTTTTATTTTATTATGTTGAATTATGCTACATTACGCTAAATGACGCCAAATGATGCTGCACTTTGATAGCATGAAAATTTTATTTCACACACATCAATATGTACGCGCATGTACGAGTGCGTCGGTAACAACAATGTACAATATATGTAACATAGTATATAAACCCTAAATATATGCCTAGGGGACCCCAGTTGTGTTCTCTTAGGTATTCCACCTATGTTTTCGGTGTGAAAGGCCTTTGTCAACAAACTCACCTATTAATAACCCTGTCCATCAAAACCATCAGTTCCCCATCACGAGCGCAGATCCTGCCCCCTTCTTGTAGAGAGAACCCGCACAGTCTTAGCTAGCAGATAGTGGGTGTTGCCCTAACAGAAGAACACAACTGCCCATATCAGTGTGCCTTCTCTTACTTGTGCATACATCATTGTTTCACCGCACCACATCCAATTACTCATCCTTTTGGCACAAGCTGGAAGTACTTGTATATACATAATCTACCTTTTCTTTTGTAAGCCAACGCCAGGCCTCGCCTTACATTGTGACCGCCAGTGATCAAGAGGCAGTGCTCGTCATTAGGACAGCTGCAACCAGACAACCGATTGGAGCTGGTTTAGTTACGATTTACATTACTCTATTTGGACAACTATTTTAGTTACAAGCTGAATTCAGTGATATCTCCGAGATCAGACACTGTTGGAAGGGTTATTGATCCGAAGTGTCAAAATAGGCGCCCGACAAACGACGAATGATCGACAAACAATTGACGAACCATCACGTGACCCATAAATGTTTGGAGAGGTCTCAAAAAAAAAAAAATCTTGAATTTGTCAAAGAAGTGATTCATCACAGATTTTACCATTATGTCTGAACCTTCAACTTCTAATCCCGGCCCTAATCCTGTTTCCACACCAGCACTAGAGGTGAAAATTGATGCGCTTACAGCGCAAATGTTGCAATTAGTGTCAGTGTTGGCAGCATCACAGCCCAGACCAGCAGAAGTACAGCCAGAGACAACAGTAGAAAGAGATGATGAGATGGAGGAGATGGTGGAGTGGATGTCGCAGGAGGATGAGACGGCAGAGAGATCTGGAAATGGATAAGTGCACTTACCTAAGTACATGCCCCCGCAAATCTTTGACAGTACCATGGAGAATACAAAATCCTTCATCAGCTCTATAGTACTGTACATCCATGGGAGAAAGCCAGAGTTTTGTACAGCAGAGTCTAGGATTATGTTTGCTCTCTCATACATTCAGGGGGGGAAAGCACAGTTTTGGAGAAACAAGGCTATTAATCAAATTGCTACAGGAACTAAACCATTTGCGACCTTCAAGGAATTTCTGGAGAGATTGGAGGCACAGTTTAGAGACCCTAATCCAAAGGTGACAGCCAATGCTAAATTAAGGACCATGCACCAAGGTTCCCTGACGGTGGATGAATTTATTTTGCAGTTTAAAGCAGAAGCTTCACAAACAGATATGGGAGAAGCCACATTGGTAGAGTTTTTGAAAGCAGGATTAAATCCCTCTTTATTCAAGTCTATCTACTGACTACCTTCTATGCCAGAGAAGTTGGACGAGTGGTATAATTGGGCAATGCGCCTTGACCGGCAATATTGGCAGGAACAGGCAGAGTCAAAGTTGATGTATGGAAGTACTAAATTTGGAAAGTCATCAGGAGGAAAGTCCGAGAAAGGAAAGGCGCTTCAGGTGCAAGCTCCGAGGGCACAGCCACTGGCCATGGCAGTGACACCTATAGTTACAGAGTCAGCAGCACCAGCAGATGCAATGGAGGTTGATCAAGCAGGGAGACGAGCCCCACTTAAATGTTTTCACTGTGGGCAGTTGGGACACATCGCGAGGAATTGTAGGCAGAAAAGAAAGATTAGGGAAGCTACAATTGAGGAAGTGAAGCTGGAGGAAGGCAGGCAGAAGAATTTTGTGGAAGAGTCCCAGTGAAGGTTTCCCCATTGGTGACCCAGAATCATTACAATGTATTAGTATCTGAGGAAACCCAGAGTAAATCAGAAAAGGAAATCGAGGAGGAGTACAACTGTGGCAAATCACGTGACCAAGAAAATTGCTGAGCACTATTTCTGAAAACCCCTAAATTCTTTATTCGCTCTGCGCAAATAGAACCCAAAATCACCTTGACTGTGGGACTGAAGACAGTGGACACACATGCAGTGATTGATGTGGAAGCATTGCTTGATAGTGGTGCTACAGGATTATTCATTAATCAATCCTTAATTACTGGAAACGGTATTAGCACATGCAAGCTGGCGCAACCTATAATGGTGTACAATATTGACGGAACAGTCAATCATGGAGGAACTATCAAGGAGGAAGTGACTATGGTACTAAAGTATCAAGAGCATCAGGAGTGAGCCATATTTGAAGTGTGCAATCTTGGGAAAACCAATCTAATAATAGGATGTCCATGGTTATGGAAGCATAATCCTGAAATTGATTGGAAAACTGGGAAAGTACAAATGACTCGTTGTCCTAAGGAATGTAATGTGTATGGAAGGAACATAAAGAAGGAAAAAAGGAAAAAGAGAGATAAAGAACATCCGAGGAAGTATTCTGTTATGATGGAGGAAGTGGAGGATGAGGAAATGCCAAATGGGGAAGTTCTGATCATGATCAAGAAAGAAGAGCAGAAGCAAACCTTTAGAGCAATTTGTGGAGGACAGTCATGGGACAAGAATATTGTGAAGGTGGAGAAGCCAGTGGAGGAATGGGTGCCAAAAGTGTATCATGAATATCTGTCAGTGTTCCAGAAGAAGGAGTCTGAGCGAATGCCGGTGTGGAAGCCATGGGATCATGTGATTGAGATGGAGCCAAGGTTTGTGCTGAAGAAGTCGAAGGTATATCAATTATCTCCGATGGAACAAGAAGAAGTGGATGCATTCCTGAAGGAGCAATTGCGCAAAGGATATATATGACCTTCAAAATCACTGCAGATGTCACCAATATTCTTTGTGCCAAAAAAAGACCAAAGGAAGAGGATGTGTACCAGTTATAGGTATCTGAATGAGTGAACAGTGAAGAATGCATACCCCCTGCCATTGATCTCAGAAATAATTGACAAGGTGGGAAAAGCCAAGGTCTTTACAAAATTGGATTTACGATGGCGATACAATAATGTACAAATAAAGAAAGGAGATGAGTGGAAGGCTGCATTTGCCATGCATCGAGGATCCTTCGAGCTGCTTGTCATGTTTTTCGGGATGACCAATAGTCCCCCAACTTTCCAAAATATGATGAATGACATTTTCAAGGACATAATAGACAAAGGCGTGGTAATAATATTCATTGACAACATTCTGATATTTATGGAGGATGAAGAAAATCATGAGGTGATAGTGCAGGAGGTGCTATGGAGGTTAGTGGAGAATGATCTATTTTTGAAACCAGAGAAGTGTGTGTTTGGGGCAAGCGAGATCGAGTTCCTAGGACTATTGATTGGCACTGATGGGATCAAAATGGATCTGATCAAGGTACAGGCGATCACAGATTGGCCTGCACCCACCCGTGTCAAGGAGGTTCAAGCCTTCTTGGGACTCACAAATTATTATTGTCGCTTTGTGCACAATGTTTCCAAAATTGCTGCACCCTTACATAACCTTATGCGAAAGGGAGTAGTGTGGAGGTGGGGAGAGCAGCAGCAGACAGTGTTTGAGGAGTTGAAGAGAAAGTTCGTGGAGGGACCAATACTAGCCCCAGTAGATTTCACATGCCCTTTATGAGTGGAATCAGATGCATCCGACTTTGCTACTGGAGTGGTATTATCAATGCTGTGTGAAGATGACAAATGGCATCCTTGCGCATATTTGTCCCGAGGGTTGAATGATGTGGAGAGGAATTATGATGTGCATGACAAAGAGATGTTGGGGATAATATGAGCGTTGGAGGCATGGAGGCATTATTTGGAGGGATGTACGCATCAGATTGGGATCTGGACGGATCATCAAAATCTGCAATACTTCATGTCTGCTAAAAAGCTTAATCACCAGCAAGCGCATTGGGCACTGTTTCTATCACATTTTAATTTTCACTTGGTCCACAAAGCAGTAAGCTTAATGAGGAAAGCAGATGCATTATCCAGATGTATTGATCATAAAAGGGGGGTGGAGGAGGACAATAAGAATGTTACCTTACTCAAACCCAAATACTTTCGCATTTGCACTATGCATCAAGGGCATCTATTAATAGATAGCTCGGAAACAGAAATGTTGTCTAAAATTAGACAATGTTTGGAAATGGACAATGAAGTAGTGGAAGCCATGAAAGCTCTGAAGGGAGAGAAGAAAGGTAATATTAAAGGAGATGAATGGGCTGAGGAACAAGGGTTGGTGTTATTTCGAGGAAAAGTGTATGTACCGAAGGATCAGGATTTGCGAAGGGAGATCGTCTGGTTACATCACAATATGCCGACTGCCAGACACCCAGGAAGATGGAAGACATTGGAATTAGTAATGAGAAATTATTGGTGGCCCGGAATTTCAAAGTATGTGTTGGGGTATGTGGATGGATGTGATACGTGCATGAGGGGGAAGAAATTTCCAGAGAAACCTGCAGGAAAATTAATGCCGAACCCTATACCTAAAGTGCCATGGCAAGATATATCTGTGGATTTTATTACCGGATTACCCGAGGCTCAAGGGTACGATGCAATATTTGTAGTATGCAACCGCTTCACAAAGGAGGTCCATATTATTCCTACTACTACAGAAACCTCATCATTGGGCTTGGCACGCCTCTATCTAAATCAGGTATGGCAGTTACATGGGTTACCCGATACCATTATCTCCAATCACGGACCACAATTTGCTTCCGCATTTATGCAAGAACTGAACAACATATGGGGAATTCAAACAAAGTTATCTATGGCATATCACCCACAGACTGATGGGCAGACAGAGAGAATGAACCAGGAGTTGGAGCAGTACCTACGTATGTTTGTCAACTACTGACAAACCAACTGGCCCGAATGGCTGGCAATTGCTGAATTTTCCCACAATAACAAATTCCATTTGGCTACTTGTATGTCACCCTTTTTCGCAAATTATGGATATCATCCTCGCATGGGAGTAGAACCCAGAAGGGAAGTCAAAGTACAGTCGGTAGAAGACTTTGTATCTAAGATGCAAAAGGTACAAGAGGAAGCAGAGGTGGCATTAAAGAAAGCACATGATGACATGATGCGACATGCAGATCATACTCGAGCACGTCCTCCAGAGTACAAAGTTGGTGACTTGGTGTGGCTAAGTACCAAGGACCTAAATATTCCATGACCTTCGAGGAAACTTATGGAGAAACAAGTTGGCCCATATGTGATCTCTAAATTAATCTCGCCTAATGCGGTAGTGCTAAAATTACCCTGATCATTCAAGTTTGATCCCGAGATTAACGTATCCCACCTATGCCCTTACCGCCCACCCACTATTCCTGGTCAACAAACTACTCCGCAACCTCCGATAATAGTTGAAGGTGCTCCAGAATACGTAGTTGAAGAAATTCTAGACTCACATCTTTGACGGAACAAATTGGAGTTCTTAATAAAGTGGAAAAGCTATACCGATGAAAATAATTTGTGGGAGCCCAAAGAGAATTGTAAGCAAGTGTGCAATGCAATCGCCCAATTCTTTAAATGTAATCCGAATGCTCCGCGTCGCATTGCAAGAATGGTGTATGAGGGGTTGAGATTCCAGCCATACCAAAATTTCACAGAGGGGACAAATGCAATATTCTCTCACCTGGAAGTCGAGGCATAAAAGGGGGGTAATGTTAGGAAACCACCCCATTACCTAATAAAATTTCATTTTTATTTTATTATGTCGAATTATGCTACATTACACTAAATGATGCCAAATGACGCTGCACTTTGATAGCATGAGAATTTTATTTCACACGTATCAATATGTACATGCATGTATGAGTGTGTCGGTAACAACAATGTACAATATATGTAACATAGTATATAAACCCTAAATATACACCTAGGGGACCCCAGTTGTGTTCTCTTAGGTATTCCACCTCCATTTTTGGTGTGAAAGGCCTTTGTCAACAAACTCACCTATTAATAACCCCTTCCATCAAAACCATCAGTTCCCCATCATGAGCGTGGATCCCGCCCCCTTCTTGTAGAGAGAACCTGCATGGTCTTAGCTAGCAGATAGTGGGTGTCACCCTAACAATTTCCCAGAAACCTCACATGTCTGTGTATTCAAAAAAGCTAAGAAACCAATGGACACCCTAGAAACCTATCTAAATCCACTACTAGTATTAGTGTAAACTAGCTTTTCTTAGGGACTCTTTCAAGGTTTCCAGGTTTATCAAAACCCCAAAACCCCAAAAAACCACTGGAAACCAGAAACTAAATTGACAGATTGCTGATGCTCTGTAATAATATCAAGTGGATTATCATCATCATATTCAACAAATGAATTTTGTTCTAGATCTTTTAGAACATCTGAAGAAGCCCACAATGGAAATAAGCCACTGTCTTCTTCATCTTTTTTCAGTTTGGCTGAATAATCATCTCGAGCATCTATACACTCATAATGAAGGTTAAAGTTTCTCATTAGTTGTTGTTGCCCTGATGTAAAATTATGAACATGAAATGTTTCATCCTATGTACTATCTTGAACAGACTTCAAATCTTTTCCACTTCACCATGGTTTAAACAATGTAAGCATTGTTAGACAGTAATATTCTCTATCACCTTGATCACATCTTGGTAATGAACCACCAAGAAAATTGGGCACTATATTGTCTTCATCAATACAATGAACATGATGTGTTTGGAATTGTGGATGAGCCTTCATAAATTGATGTTTCTCTTCCTCATCTTCATACAAGTATTGAGCATTTCCACCCCAATATTTAGTTCATCACTAGTTTCATTGCCTACATCTTCATCTTCATCAGTTGGCTCATCAAGTGAATCATAATCAGTAGAATCACAAATATTTTGGTCAGATCCTCCACCTAATTGAGGAATATTTGAGTCAAGAACCTCATTATAATTAAGAACATCAAGCTCATCAATTTCATCATCAATCATTTCTTTGTCATATTCATTCAGTACTTCATGCTTTTTATCAAATTCTGCTTGCTGAACTTTTGAACGCTTTGTTTTTGTAGATTGTCTGATCCAGTCATACAAATTGAGATCTTTGTATATGAATGGTCAATGCATGTAGTCTTGAACATCTGACAAGCCTACATATTTGCCCATGTTTTTGTTTAAAACAACTTTGGCTGGCTTGTTGCCTTCTTTAGGTGATTCCCAGGCAGTTTGGATTTCTTGCACATAATTTCTCCAGCAGAAATTAACAAAATTGTGGCCAGTATAATGATCTGGATTTTCTAACAAATACATGCAAGCCATGGGACTGCCTATCTCCATCTTTGCTGTAAGTGCATTGAGAATTTTTGTCATTAATGACCTTGCCATGCTTTTATGGTCTGTAGAATCAGTAATAAGCTCAGAGTTTTGATCAAACACACATCAAATTTTATCAAATATTGAATATGTAGGCCAGGCTTGGTCACATAATCAGAGACATAAGCTATAATATCTTTGATTGCAGTTCCAGACAGAAGACTTGTTGTATCAGTGTTACAATGAAGAATATAAGTTATCAATGGGGTAAAGGTATTCAGTCATGATTCACCCTTTTTAATCATCAATGCACCTGTCAATG